>CM070624.1:38921754-40121754 GCA_036346255.1 Ampelocalamus luodianensis
TGAACCATGCAACATATGTATTCGTATCTTTTCTTTTGAATTGAATTGAATGCCTTTTACCATACAAGTTTACACATTCCATAAGCTTCTGTTGTCTATTCTACGTATTGGTTTCTCCAGGCAGTTGGTTTCCTCTCCCTTGATCTCAATCCTTCAGGCTCTTAAAGTAGTCATGGGTTGATCGTCGGAGCAAACTGCTTCTGTAAGATGATAACTATTGATTCTTGTTACCGACCATGCTTGCTTGCTGGAAAATAGATATGTAAGGTATTACTTCTAATTGTACTTCAGATCTTGCAGCTTTGTTTCTGTAATGTTACTAAATGAAACATGTTGTCACAACTTCTACGCTAGCGTGTAAGAAATTTCAGTTATTGATCTACAAGATGGATCAAAGGAATAAGAGTCGTAGCAGTATGATTCATCAGTATGAAATCGATCAAATATAACAAAAGGAGTACTATATGAGGTTATATAATTAAATAAGCCAAACCAGATAATCCATGCTATCTTCCAAAACTAAATAAATAACGATTCTAATTTGGGGGGTTGATACCTCATCCTAATACCCATCCTGATAGTCCCATACTTCAGCTACAATGAATGGAGTGGTCATGTGTATACAGCAGTTTTCTCCTGAGTTAAGACACTAGCAAGCAAGATTGTGTACAGTAAGTCCTTGCATTAACAAGCTCTTATATAATTCAGGTTGATCCTGATGAGGTCAATGCCTTGGCACAATTAATGACATGAAAAACAGCTGTGACTAATATTCCATATGGAGGAGCTAAAGGTGGAATAGAACGTAATCGTGGAGATTGAACGACTTAACCGAGTTTTCACCCAAAAATTCATGACTTAATTGGCATCCATAATGATGTTCCAGCTCCAGATATGGGCACCAACTCACAGGTTATTTTCCTTTGTATATTTCTTTTTGTGCAAGACTTTGGTGAGAATTTAATCATATCTATATGTTTATTCTAATATTGGATTCTTTTGTTTGTTGCATGGATGGAGACGATGGCATGGATACTTGATGAGTACTAAGTTTCATGGTTACTCACCTGCTGTGGTGACAGGAAAGCCTGTTGTAAGTATCTATCCTGCACTCTTTCTCATGTACGCGTGATGAAAATTATGTTTCCTGATGAAAATTGGAAGATACCAGGGATAATTCCACAAGAAATTTCTCAAGCACAGTCCTTCAGATAGGTTACTACAAGAATATCATGCTTAGTATTCAGGATGAGTATTCGGATGGAAGCACTAGGATTTGATTGTTCAGGGAAAGCTGGTTTTTCATTATCCTACACATGCTCATGAATTTCCTTCTCAAGACAGAACCTTGGAGAATCACTGGGAAGAGATGTAGCTACTGGAAGGGGAGTTCTGTTTGCTACTGAAGCCTTGCTTGCATAGCATGGCAAAAGCATTGCAGGCCAGCGTTTTGTAATACAGGTAAAAGTTTTCTCAAAAAAAAAAAAGATTAAAAGATGTGTAGGCTAAGCTCTTGCTCTTTGGCTTTAAAATGATGAGAAATTGAGAAGCAAGTGCAGTATGAGTCATCACGGCTCACTCTAAGACACTTCGTCTATGAGGTTTTCTTTTGGCTTTTACGCTGCTTACTCTTGGTTCCTTTTGTCCAAGACGACAGTTCAGATCGGCAGTGAGGATTCTTGGTTCCTTTTCTGTTTTACCTGTGTTTTATTAACTTTTGTTTTTATTGCCTCCTGATCTTTGTCTATATGATGAAACTTTCTGGTAGCTAGCACACCATAATTGCCGTATGAATTTTCCCCTATACCAAGTTACGAGTGGTAAGCACTTTCCTTTTTAACCCCATCTGAACAGATGCTTTATTACCTTAGTGCCAAATCAATGTGTTCATTTGGGTTTTCATCCACCAGCAGAAACTATCCTACCAAGATCACCTCAAATTCACCTTCTTACTGCACCAATCACCCAAACTTCGACAGATTACACTCCTGTTTCTCAAGCCTTGCCTCTACACATTTCATCAAACCCAGAGAACGTTCCATCTTCAGCTACAGCGAACACAGCATTCCTGCCACACATTACATCCCATGAATCTATACTGCGCACACTGGCATCACAACAGATCAACAAGGTCTATCCCTTTCTCCTTAATCATGCCTTTGCAGTTAGATACGCGTCCGAAAACATTTACTGCACCTCATATACATATGATCTGTCATTTTGTTTCCCGGGAAAAAACAACTTGAACATCGGTTCTACAAGGTGTAAAGCGACCTGCTCCAGAATCTACGCCATTGCTATGGATGCACATGACAATGCCAGGTACCTATGTCCTATACTATTGTTACACCTAATAGATTCCGACTGCTAATTGTTAAACAATTATGATCCTGCTCCTTTTTTTGTTTGGTTGCCACTGACCTGAAACAAGAGGGAAAACGTTCAGTCATCAGCAAACTCGCCATAGATCCACTGAAAAAAATTAAACCACCAGGTAACATGTTCACTGTATAGAAAAAAATCACTGATCATATGCAGTCATGCCTATTGTGTTAACTCTTTTATACCTTCTATGTTTAAACAGGAAACATCTGTACAGATGCACCAGGCCAGAGATAAAACACTGACTTCTGAACCGGTCTTAGTTTTAGTATATTTATCTAGAGAATAGATAGAAATAAGTTCTTCTCGTTTCCACCTTTGATTAATGACCCTCTTGGTTATATAGAAAATGCCAGCATCTTATGTTCCAGTAAATCCTTTTTAATCCATGTTTTTTGAGCTAGGTATACCTCTGAATGTATTTCTATGTATTATTTACTTCCGTTCAGGATGTCGCTCTGCTCTGTGCTTGACCTGTTCTATTTGGTAGAGGATTTGTGAGCTTTTTATGGCATCAAGACATGACGGTAGCAGAGAACAACTGAAAATTGATGCTGGATTACATTGACCAATTGCCCGAAGCCCTAAATCATAAAGTCATATTAGTTGCTTTGAAAATTAATCGAAAGACGATTCCTACACAAACTATCGTGTACAGCTTACATGCTAACCAGTACGTCTGTTTCTCACTAAAATAAAGCCACTTTCCACCTATCAGATTTCACGCAACACGCTATTCAAACACAGGCTGCGCGGCGCAGCGTAGCGCGCAGCTCGCTCTAGTTGGATTAAAGCATGAAGCATCCCACGTTTTTTGGTTGTCGCCCCATTCCAGCAGTTGATCGAGATGGTGTGAGCCCGGCAATTGCTTATGCCCAGAACAATCTGTGGTACTCCCTTTTGATGGCAGCAAGGACAGGAGAACAAATAGACGAGCATAATCAAAATTTGACTAGCTTTTGCGTCAGGGGATGTGAATGTCGTTTTTCAGATGCTCCCATCTCTTGTTGTATGGCATGAGCACTCAGATGCTTGACTAGATGTCGAGTACAGTGGTTGGATCTTAAGCAAGGGAAGTTATAGCCTTGCTTAGCAACGAGAGGCATTTCGTAAAGATAAAAATAGTTAGCCTTATTTTTTAGGGCATTAAAAATAGCGGCACTGCTATAGACACCAACCTTTTTGTTGTATATGGGTATAACATTTGCTGGATGGTGTAGATTAAAAGTTGTTGGTGCAGATCATGGGTAGGATTGGGTGTGAGAAGATCATCTTGTAGTACATGTGTACTATTGGAATACGGGTAGGCTACAATAGCTCGCAATAAAAAAATTATACCTTGTAAACCAGGAAGCCATACGAGTAAGAGGTCATAGATCGTTGCCACTAGACACGCAATGCAAAGGAAGAAGACTTTGAGTAGCTCGGTCCAATGTCGCGCATGTCAATGTAGTGGAAGTAGTCGATCGTCCAACGTCCTTTGCCGCCGATCGTTTCCTCTAGCAACCCCTCGCGTTTATGAACGTCGCGGGTCATCCTTGATCAACCCAATAGCAACCGCAACAGCGTCTTTAAGATATGAACACATCTAGAGGTAGAACGTCGTGCACTGATGTGCTAGAACCAAAGCGCATGACAGGGCCTTCGGGGAAGAGGTGGCTAGGGTTTCGGTGGATGATGCAACAATATTCCAAAAGCCCCATGCCTCCCCTTATAAAGTGTCCCTAACAGATTCCTATGTTAGAAACTAGTTTGTTCTAACCTATTAAGTGTGTGAGGACATATCGACTCCTGAATACACATAAAGATTATATCAGACGAACTTTTAAAAACCTCATATGTTGATCGCTTCACCTCACAACACCAGATCGAACTCAAGGAGAGATGAGTACCATCCTATGATAGCTCGATCCTAGGAAATTGGTGTTGTGATTTTTTTTTGGAAACAGACATTGGTGATGTTGTGATCACTAGTAGAGTATGAAGCTTAAAATTTCTTTTGGTGAGTCCCTTGTTAAAGCATCCCGGCGTGCATTTTGCCATGGCGAAACGTGGTAGAGGTGACAATCGGTAGAGTATGAGCAATTTCTTGAGCTCGATGATGTTGTCTTGGAAGGTGTGGGCCCGACACCACCGCCATCCGAGGTAGGGAGAGAGGCCGCCCATCACCAGACAACACCAGCGCAACGGGTGGAGAGAGCATAAGCTTCGGGGCAACCCATAAGACCCAGTGGATCATTGGGGTCAAGGAGTTTTTAGAAAATGGACCAGCCACTTTGCCCCTACTTAAAGCTTTGGGCGCACGAGTAGGTCGGATCGACCGGATTGGCCCATTCCTACCCTAAATAGCAAGGCATTTCCATGCTCTTTCGGGGAGATTTGATTATTTGCCACTGCCAATCATGCACAATTCAAGATTTGTCACTTATGTGTCTATGACATGTGGCCCCGGGGTCCAGATGTCAATGACACATACAGTGGCAAATCCTGAAATTCTAACTGCGGTGGCAAATAATCAATTATTCCTTAGATATATGTAGCACGTATAGAAGAAGCGTTTATCCAAACAAAACAAGCTAGCACGACAAAAGACATGGTAGAAACAGAGATCACCTTTCACAAGATTGCGCCACAGTGAATCGCCGTGGCCGAATGCCCTCGCCGGCGACAAGTGGAGTTGCATGCTGACCCTCGCAAAGCACGTACGCACTCGGGCTGGTTGATCTGTTAATTACCCCTCCAAGAAGGTGGGGATGAAGCAAAGGGAAGGTGTCGTTTAGGCAACAAACTAACCAAGGGCGGCCAATGCTATTTGATAACCAAATAACAACGACAATGGATTATTTGGAGGGATGTGTATGAATATATAGAGTATGGATGGAAGAGAGCGAGAATGATAGGAGAGGGGAATAATTCTGCTGGGGGGAGCTCCTAGTAGTGGACAAAAACTTTAAATGTTTGCTTTTGTGAACGGGTGGTGCGGGTGTGACATTCCTCTGCGCCCATCACACCGAGATACACATCTATAATCTGTCCATAGTTTTGAGAGGGAAAAATTATCAACTACATGTCATAATCATAATCGTTTTGACCGATTTACATTTTCAACGGATACTCCGCCCTCTCGACACATCCGCTCTGTCTATGTTGCATAGCGTTATAACAGAAGGCCATATGGGCCGCAAGAAACCGTCGTCTTTGCCATCCCGAGTATCATAATTGTTTTGTTTGCAATATGTTGAAATTTAAACTTTCAAATACTTGCCATCCGGAGTATCATAATTGTTTTGTTTGCAATATGTTGAAATTTAAACTTTCAAATACATTTCTTAAATGTCCTTGGAACTTCTGGATTTTTGCCTAAGTTTTTCTAAACCTTCTGGAGTTAACTTAATCTTGTGAAATATTTTGCTTTGAGAAAACATTACCATAACCAGCTTTCTGATAACCTGCACGTTGATGTCGAATATGAATCGAATAAATATGGAAAATCTGAAATTTTCATAAGATAAAAATGTGCAATATTTAGAGAAAGTGGAAAACTGAAGGACATAATCGAAACTCAACTTATAAACATAATTCTGGATATATGAAAAGACCAAGGAGAGAGACTAAGCCCATATACACAGATTCAGCCCACATGGAATTCGGTCTAGCACTGCAGGGGGACTATATTTTGCAGAAAGACCCTTGAGTTTATATAGATTTCATCTCGGTCCGAAACTTTATGCAAATACCCTCAGCACATTACGAAGCATCACCGTTATGCCCTTATCCGTAAATGAAAGCTGCTGGCTACTCAGGACAGCACCACATAGCAACCATGGGACACTAGGATCAATCACAAACTAATTACAGGACTAAGTATAGTCATTAGGAGGGAATATAACAAATACAAGGAGGGAACCAACTTTCCCTTTTCCCTTGCACCATCTCTATCCATGCATTCCACTCACAAACACAGCACATGTTCTTGCATCAGAGAATTATACAAGCTGCTTGGATCAAGCACAGGCGCCAGCAATCGATCTTATTTTTCCTTGCATCCTCAATTCCTCATCCATTCATATATACACGTACATACACATACAACAAGGCTTCTTGCATCAGGAAGTTGCACCAAGCATCCTTGAAGGCCAAGCAGTAGCAAGTCAACAAATTAAGGTATTTACAGTCTTCCTTGAATTAGCTCACCAATTCCTTGCTACTGCCGTAAAATGTGATATTTGACCCATGTCAGGGACGAGAACATCATAGAACAGAGTAGAATTGATGAAATAAACCACAAGTACATGTATGCATCTTAATTCATTTCATAATTAAACTCATAGTTGCAGTAGCAACAGATGCACACATCATATCAGCTGGAAAGGAACCACAGAAGCCATGGATTGAGATAAAAGAAATTTGACACATATAAGCACTCAGTTTTGCATCTTGGCGTCATAAGTGTAGTAGAGAACAAAACACATGAATAGTTAGCTTAGCACCAAGCCATCAACGCAGATGGATTTCATAGTCACAGACTTCACGAATGAATCAAATCAGTTAATATATCAATTACTCTTATCCAAGAAAGGTAGTAGTAGAGGTGGGGAAGGAGAAGCAGGGAGGGTAGGAACCTAAGCCTAGACAGTAAAAAAATTACTTTCAGGTACATCCCAGCTAATTCTTTGTCGGACCTGGATTTCGTAATCCAGAATCCTCTGTAAAATAATATACTATTCCTGGATCGATAGCTAGCACCCAGAATACATCCCTAAATCAATTCATACATGATGTAAAACCATACCATTTATTAATTAACACATCAGAGTTTATATAGACTACGTCGAGTCGAGTTTTACAATAAAGGCCGATCAGGCCAAATTGATTACATTACAAAATTAGCGGAAGCGACAACGGAAGCAAAAGGGTGAGAGAGAACATCTCTCCACAGGCAAGCGACCGGGGAAACCCGTGTGTGTCCGATGTTAACCAAGGACTTAGATAATATTGGATGTATGCAAGCACCGATGGAGTCAACTAGACTAAAGCGAGATCTAGACTAAAAGAACTAAACTACTACTCATGATTGCCTTGTTCATCGACTTCTGGATCATTCTAGTAGTCGTAATCTCCAAGATTTCCTACTTCTGAGGGTTTTGGAGGAGAGAGCGAGAATGAACACAACTTCTGTGCTCGTGAGCCAACATACAATGCAATAATATACATGCAAGGCTTAGCAAGGATGGCTCGGTTTCTTTTATTTGCTAAAGCAATGTTTTCAATTATCATAATTATAAATTCCTATCACTTAGTATTTTAACCAAATTGCATTTTATTAAAGGGAGTAACTGTGCAATATTTATATCGTGAGGTTACCTCCACCTTAATGCTTATTTTTATTGGGGCTATCCCCATTTATTACATCGAGTTCAAAACCTAGGAAAAATCCAATCTCGGGCTAGGTGAGCTCACCACATTTTCATCCCACCCACAAAGGTTTTTAAATAGAACTAACTCAAGTTAAGTTCCTATGTCCGCCTTTGACCGTAGGCACAAAATTTGTTTAAGCAGTTTAAACTTTGCGAGAGGTTGTACACTGTACCCACAAGAGATAATGATACTCATTACCCCACATGATTCCGTAGTCATGTAGTTGAGCGATAAATCACAAAGTAACCTTTCAAAGTATCTCGCCCTTTCGTCATCTCACCCATATGGGATTGCGCGCGTACGTTGTGCGGGATGTTTACCTTAGCAGCTGGCGTAGTTGGACTACCCACAACGACTAGTAACTTCACCTTGTATCGGTGTCCCATTCAAGCTAGATGTACCACACGCTTGCATGTTCCCGTTATCTGTCTAGTGAGGCGACATTCAGGGTTTAATAAATTTACTAAGCCAAGTTGCATTTTTGCAGACTTGTAGTTGTACTTGTTTTACACGGGAGATCATGACAAGATTAAGTTCTTAATCCATCTGGGTGGTTCATTCCACATACCCCATTAATCTCGTGCTCCGTTAGCACCCGCCGCCTTGCCATCCGCCCAAATGTGGTATTAGCAATTTAATAGGGTTTTGAGGAGTAAAACCAAATTATCTCATTCATTTCAGCTATGGACCTCCAATGACTGCCCAAACCATTTTATGTTTGAAGAGATGATGATTAGGGCATTTTAATGCCCTAGTACTTAAGCAAAACTAGAATGTCGCTTAAGTACAACCTATACTAGTATTTACCATATAGTTACTAGGGTGACTTGGAATAATGAATTTAATTATCAAAGGATGGCATAATCATTAATTAATCATCAAATGAGTATTTAACTACCTTAAGCTTTAACATATATTTGATTAAAGAGTTAAATCATGCAATTTTGGTAATTTAAAGGAATATAATTTGCATAAAATGTAGGATCAATATGATCAAAGCATTGACTCACCTGGTTCAGTTTACCGCGGCCTTGACCATACTCAAAGCCTTCTCAGTCAGTGGTCTTGAATCTTGGCCTTCGTCTTTATCCGAATCTTGATCCCGCTCGAGTCGTTGTTTCTTCAGGACTCCAACTTCTAATTACACGATAAACGATCCAAAACCAAATCAAACCAAAGAACTTCAAGAGACCAAATAAATTCAATTGAGCTTATTAAGTTTTGTGATGATCGAGATCAATAGAGAAGATTTAGCGAATCGGGGATGTTTGACAAAGTCAAATGACATCTTGAGCGAAAGAGGAAATGGCGGAGAAATTCTGCCCGGAAGGAAAACAAGGAAGGATCAAAGTCGAAGGAACATATGTAGGGATATTCACTTCGGGTTCGAAAGATGGCAAGATATTGCCAATCGGGGAAAGACATAGCTTGATCTTAGATTCAAAAAGCTTCTTTTAATTTAGGAATAATGGATTATTTGCCACTACAAAAGTGTGGATTTGATGATTTACCACTACATGTGAGTATGACATGTGGGTCCTGGGATCACATGTCATACTCACATCAGTGGCAAATCATCAATTACGCATGTTTGGCAGTGGCAAATAATTGAATCCCCCTTTAATTTATGGATAATTATTAAGGAAGTCCCATGAGTTGGGTAGACAGATATGGGTCTTAAAAGAACACTGTGTGATATTTGATGAGGGCGGGCGGGCGGCGGCGTAGAGCGACCGGCCGGGGAGGAGAAAGGGGAGCAGCGGCGCCGAAGCGAGAGGGGAAGGGGGAGGAGGAGCATGGGCATGAGGGAGGTGTAGGGAAGCTCACCGAGCTATTCTTTGAGGAGGAGGAGCACTGGAGCCAGCCGGCGACGCGAGCTTGGGGTGGCGCGGGGCGGTTCACGGCAGCGGAGACCTTCAACTGGCGGTTGGGGGAGGTTGAGGGCGACGGGGCGAAGCTCCTACCATGAGGAATTGACTTGAGGAGCTTCAAGGAGGAGACGGCGGCGGTGGAGCTCCATTCAGCCGGAATTGGGGAAGGTCGAAATCCCAGCGCCTGCAAATAATAGAGGAATTGAGTGGGGGGAGAAGAATCTTTGGGGGCCAGAGCATGCGGTGACGCAGGAGTCGCGGCGAAAAGCCCACCGGAGTGGAGAAATGGAGGAGGCGGCATGGCGGCCAACTCGGTGTTGAGCTTGCTTCGGCTGCTCTTGGCGATAGAGAGGGAGTGAGGTGGTGAGTGGGGGAAGGGAGAAGCAAGGTGAGGTGCTCGGGTTTTATAGCCATGGAGTAAGGAGGAGCCGTTGGGGCTTGACGTGCTCTCGAGCTCCTGAGGGCGGCGGCATGGGTGCTCTGGCGAAGTGACCGGTCGAGATGGGGGCAGGTGCGAGTTGACGAAGGCGTAGGTGGCATTGCGAGCAGGGCGTGGCGAGGACGGGCGTTGACGAGAGCGGCACGCTCTGGCGATGCGACTGGCCTCTGGACGAGCAGGTGAGGTGGGTGTGGGTGCGTGTGCGGCATGGGCGACGGCTCCTACGACGACTTGGAGGGCCAAGGTGGGTGCACGCTGACAGGGGCGAGCAGGCGGCAAGGACGAGAGCAGTCGGGGGTAGGGCATGGGCGCTCGGTGACAGGAGCGGCAAACACAGCATGGGCGCCGAGCAGCGACGGGACAGGGCGGGAATGACCTGGCGCTCGCCCGGGTGGGTGACACAGCTGACGCAGGCATTGATGCCAGGGTGAAGACTTGGAGGGCCGGAGCAAGTGGGAGCTGGTGGGTGCAGGCGGAAGATGATGAAGGGGCGACGACTTGGGCGGCCTGCTGACGTGGGAAACGAAGTTGGTGACACGGGCGTAGAGCTTGGACCGGGTGGTCGAGGGCGACGAGGATAGCCATGGCGACGGGACTTGACGGGGAGGAGGGCGCCGAAGTCGCGGTGGTAGAGGGAGTGGGTGCGGTGCAGAGAGCAGGCGGGCATGAGGTGGCACAGAGGGAGCTCGTGGGTGTCGTTAGGGCAGCACGGGTGAGCTAATGAGGGATGTCAGCGTGAACCGGTCGGGTGGGGAAGACAAGGCAAGGGGCAGGGGCACCGGGCCAAAAAGGCCGAGAGGGAAAAAAATGGGCCAGGGGAGGCGCTGGGCCGAGAGGCCAAGAGGGAAGAAGGGGCCGGCCCAAGGAGATGTTGGGCTGAGCCTAAGGAAAAGTGGGGCAAGGTGAAAAAGGGCCCAAAGCAAAAGGAGAATTCAAACTTGAATTTAAATTCAGGAATTTGCATAAAAGGTTTGAAACACAAACCCGAGCTAGATTGAAGCTAGAAGATTTGAGAAGATCGATAATTTGAATTCTGACTTGAAAATCAAGAACCAAATGCAATTACTATTCACATCCGAAAACTGGGACGTCACAAACCTACCCACCTTAAACAGAATCTCGATCCCGAGATTCGAGCTACTCAGATTAGACAGAGGACGTACCTCTCATTACTCCTGATGCTGCTTGGGCTTCTTCAACGGTGGTGACCAGGTTCACATGTCCTTGGCTTTGGCTTGGCGTGGAAGCGGTTCTGGATGCCTGTGAGGTCTGATGACTTTTGCTTGCCGCTGAGATGTGGTCTTGAGTTGGCGTGGTTCTGAAGTTGAATCTCACCGGGGTGACTGGTTGAGGGCACTTGTTGATAAAATGTCCTTTTTCTCCATAGTTGAAACAACGAAGATGAGCTATCGGGTTTCGTACTGCAGGTGGTCTAGAGGGGCGGTGAGCGCAGAGAACATTCCCACTTCCTTTCATTTCTATCGAGGCATTCTGACACTTTGGTGCAATCTGGCTATTCTCTTTTAAAATAAAGGGTGTCTGATATTGGTTGTCTTTGCCAACTTTATTCACGATGAGTCTCGTAGCGACTTTAAGACTTGTCCTTTGTAGCTCAAGCGCCTTGAGTCGATGGCGGACGCGAGAAGTATTCCTTGGGGCAGTGGTCTTGTCCTTCGCAGAGGAAGCACATAACTTTAGGCATCGTGCATTCACACGGTGGTGATCCTCATCGCGATTAGGCGTTTACATGGCATTGGTTTACGATGTCCTTTTGCTCCACAGCGCGTGCATGCTACTTGGTTCATAGGGCAATCTTCTGATTAATGGTGTTCCTCACAACAGGGACAGTTGGGAACTGGGCACGTGTAGCAATAGTGTCGTATTTGAGGACATAGTTGGGCGACATGTCCTGTCTTGCCATATTCAAGGCATATGGCATCCGCTAAGCTTTGGCATCAGTAGTAGAACTCGACAGTACAACTTGCTTTTTGTTGGGGTTCTTGATGAGTTCTTCGTTGCCAAGGCTGAGGTCGGTGGCGATGATATTTCTTGCTGGTTCTTCAATTCCAATGGGGACATTGGTGTATATGGTGTCCTAGGTTGCCGCAATGGAAACATTTGGGTTCCTCATCTTGCTTCTTCTAGGGCATTTATCCACAGGGTGTCCTATGTTGCCGCAATAGAAACATTTGAGTTTCTCGCCTCGCTTCTTTTGGGGGCATTTATAGGCGAAGTGCCCCATTTCTCCACAACGGAAGCAGTGGAGGTTAGCTGCAGGGTTGATTATTGCAGGTTGTCCAGCGGAGTGAAGAGTGCAGAGACCATTTCCATTGGAACACGGAGTTGGAGTTGGAGCTCTTGGTGGCTGGGCTGCTGACTGATTGAATGTCGAGCTGCCGAGAAATGCTGATTGCTGGGGGTAGCTGTCTTGTGGCCTTTGCGTTGTCATCTTTCTTTTGCAACTGGCACCACTTCCTTGGGCTTCTACTCTCTTTGGCGCCATTCGAAGAAACACTGAAGCTTAGAACGAGGGGAAGGGGTATATGAGGGTTACTAGCCCTCTAGATCACAACAAAAGAACTCAACAAAACAAGGAAACGAAACAAGTTCAATACAATACAAAGCCTGGAGTGGCTGTATTATATTAAGGGGTTAGGTCTTACATGACTCTTGAAGCACAGCATATAGGCCATGCTAAGCCACGACAAAAGATACAAAAACAACGTCTATAAAAGAAGGACAAAGTGCTTGCAACCAAAAGAATGCTTGGCAAGCACTGCTAGCTAACCTAAGCTAACTAATCTTCTATCGGGTGCTTACCACCACAAGTGGTGTAGTTGCGAGGGAGCGGAGTGAGCAGTTGCGACTAAAGTCGAGCGACGAGAAAAGAGCGAGAACAAGAACGAGAAAGACCGCATCCTCAAGCGAGTCTTTGATGTTTATGACGAGTAGCGGATTGGGATGTCTGCGCTCTTGCATGCAGCGATCCTGGTGCTAGAGCATGCATCACGACGGCTACTACAACAGCGGTGTTGATACGGGGGAGGCCCGATCTTCTCAGTGAGAAACCGTGGATAGTTGATGCGAAGTAGACGATGTCGCTAGCTGAACACTTGCGCCAATGCACGAACCCTCAACTCTTCGGAATACGCCCACAACACACCGGGTAGTTGTTCGTCGCGAGACCACGAACGACGAATGCCAAGTCCCCGATTCCCAATGGAACGACGGCTTGACCTTGAATTGCAGAACGAACAATTGGATCGCCTAGTCCTCTCTCAAAGTCCTCGCATGAACTCTAGGGTCAAAAGAACAAGCAATAGCTATGTTTCAATCTTATGAATAAACTGGTCTAATGGATACAAGGGAGGGGCAAGGGTATTTAAGGCGCCCTCCATGACTCACGCACGGCCTAGGGCCGGCCACACATGCCGAATCAAACTCTAACTCGGCTAAGACCTAGAAACACACAAAAAGGAAAACCTAACTTAAGTCCGTCACATTGTTTCGGCCATAGCGGCGCGACCGTAAGTCTTCTGAAGCTGGGGCCAAAACCATTGTGTGGGCCTTGGAATAAGCTTTCAAACAAGTCCAAGAACACCCCAATCGGACTCGTATGCAAAAGTTATGGCCTTTTATTACAGCCCTGTTGGGCTGTCCCGAACGAATCCGAATTGAATTCTGAGTTGATTCCGAGATGAATTTCGGTTGCACTTGTGGAAGATCCGAATTGGGCTTGAATTCTTGGGCTTTTCTCCTTGGTTGACCCGTGAGCTTCTCCTCCATTGCTTTGACTCGGCCTCCTCTTGGTTCCAAAGGCTTCACAATGTTCAAACACGAGAATGCACAAAACATTTGCATGAGGTAATACCCAATTCTCATCAATGACAATAGAAGATTCATTAAGAAACAAAAGCACTGTTGATTTAGAAGTTTAGCTCTTGCTCTCGTCGGTGGACCAATATGCATACATTGCTTGAATTATTTGTAACGTCACGTATGGCGTCCACCTCGGATGTGTATGACCACCAATAGGGAAAGATGTATAAGTGTTAGGGATGCCCTCATCATCCTCCCCTCTTGAAAAGGCGTCGTCCTCGACGCTGGATCATCACCACCAAAGAAAGGTGATAAATCAGCGACATTAAAAGTAGAGCTCACGCCATAGTCATCGCCGAAAGCTCTATCTTGTAGGCATTGTCGTTGATCTTCGCAAGCACCTTGAAAGGTCCATCACCTCGTGGCAGCAATTTAGACTTGCGGCGTTACGGAAAACGATCCTTGCGGTAGTGCACCCAAACCAAATCACTGGTTGAAAAATCATCTTCTTCCGTTTCTTATTCGCCTTCTCAAGATAGGACTTGACCTTACGCTCTATCTCCTCTTTTGTTTTGAGATGCAATTTCTTCACATACTCGGCTCGCTTGGATGCCTCCATATGAACACGGTGTTGACTTGGAAGTGGCAGCAAATCAAGCGGCGTAAAGGGTTTGAAACCATACACCACCTCAAAAGGACACAACTGCAGAGTGGAGTGCACGCCCGATTATAAGCGAATTCCACGTGCGGCAAACAATCCTCCCACGCGCAGATTCTTCTTGATCATGGTCGAAGTAGCATCGAAGTGTGCGGTTCACCACCTCCGTTTGACCATCGGTTTGGGGATGACAAGTCGTCTTTGAATAACAACCGTCTCGGTTTACCCCAAAGTGTCTTCCAAAAGTAGCTCATGAACTTCACGTCACGATCGACACAATAGTGCGTGGCACGCCATGTAGCCTCACGATCTCCACGAAAACAAGTTAGCAATATGCGACGCATCGTCGCTCTTGTGGCACGGAATAAAGTGTGCCATCTTTGAAAAGCGATCCACAACGACAAAAGCAGAATCACTCCCCTCTTAGTTCTAGGTAATCCTAAAACAAAATCCATACTAATATCCTCCCATGGTGCATTGGGAGCAGGTAGAGGGTATACAAACCGTGTGGATTCAATTTTGATTTCGCTTTGTGGCAAGTAATGCATCGTTGCACATACCTCTCTACATCTCGCCTCATCTTAGGCCAATAAAGTGATCGCTCGGCATAGATAACGTCTTCTCAAGTCCAAAATGTCCCATCAACCCACCGCATGTGATTCCTGCAGAATAGCAAAGCACGGAGGAGTCAGGAAGCATAATTTGTTAGTGCGAAACAAAACCCATCATGGATGTGAAATTTATCCCAGCCTTTTCCTCTTTGCAATGTGCATAAGGAACGGAAAAATCATGGTCATGAGCATATAAATCACGCAAACTCTCTAAACCAGAACTTGCACTCCTAATTGAGTTAAAAACACACTTTTCCTAGAGAGCATCAGCTACCACATTTTCCTTTCCCTTCTTATATTTTACAATGTAAGGAAACGACTCAATGAATTCGACCCATTTGGCATGTCTACGGTTCAGTTTGCTTGGCCCTTTAAATACTTTAATGCCTTATGATCGAATGAATAATAAACTCTTTAGGCCATAAATAGTGTTGCCAAGTTTCTAACGCACACTAAAGCATAAAGCTCTTTGTCATACAGGATAATTCAATTGAGCACCATTGGTTTCTCACTAAAATAAGCTACCGGTCTACCCTCTTGCATTAAAACACCATAATACCCAATCCACTAGCATCACACTCAATTTCAAAAATTTTAGTGAAATCGGGTAAAACAAGCAACGGTGCTTGATCAAGCGTTTCTTAAGTTCAGCAAAAGCATTGTCTTGCGCTACCCCACACAAATTCAACACCCTTTTAGTAAGTTCATTCAAAGGCAGCTATGGTGGTAAAATCCTTCACAAAGCGCCGATAAAACCAGTGAGACCATGAAAGCTCCTAATCGACTTACATTCACAGAGTTGGCCAATTTTTAATCGCTTCAATTTTAGACTCATCTACTTCAACTCCAATGCGTAAACAACATAGCCCAAAAGATGACACGATCTTTGCAAAGGTACACTTCTCTAAGTTCTTGAATAACCTAGCCTCACATAAAACTTGTAGAACTTGTCTAAGATGGTCTATGTGTTCAGATTCGGTCTGCATTGTAAATCGAATATCATCAAAGTACACAACCACAAATTTACCAATCAAATGCCTTAAAACATGATTCATTAAGCGCATGAATGTACTAGGTGCATTAGTTAAACCAAAAGGCATGACTAACCACTCATACAACCCAAATTTTGTTTTAAATGCTGTTTTCCACTCATCCCCTTCATGCATCCTAATTTGATGGTAATCAACTGCACAAATCTATCTTAGAAAAATAACAACACCACTCAATTCGTCTAGCATATCATCTAAGCGAGGTATAGGATGACGATATCGAATTGTGATATTATTAATCGCTCGACAATCTACGCACATACGCCATGAACCATCTTTCTTAGGAACTAAAATAACAGGAACAACACAAGGGCTTAAGCTTTCACATACATACCCTTTGGAGAGAAGCTCTTGTACTTATTTCTGAATTTCCTTTGTTTCCTCGGGATTGGTGCGGTACGGTGGTCGGTTCGGCAGCGACGCTCCTGGAATCAAGTCGATCTTATGTTCTATCCCACGAATTGGTGGTAGCCCAGCTGGTACCTCGTTTGGAAAGACGTCGTGAAGTCCGCAAAACACAAGCAACACCACTAGGAAGAGAAGACAAGTCGTTAGTCGAAAGCAAGGCGTCTTTGTACAATAGTACAAAGTGCACCAAATTGGGATCTTCGCTGAATTCTCTCATTTACGATTTGGTGGCTAACATCACTAAATTCTTCTCTCGCTCTTTGGCGGTCTCAACGTGCATCTCAATTTTACGCATTGAAGAATTCACAATGCTTTGCGGTGTAAGGGGCTTCAAGATGATATCCATATTATTCCATCGAAATGTGTAGCGATTTGTACACCCATCATGAACAGCAGAAGCGGTCATATTGCCATGGCCGTCCCAAGAGCAAGTGACACACCGTCATAGGCACAACATCGCGATCCACGGTGTCGGTGTACTTCCCAATAAACGCCACTCGCACCATATAGTTCACCTTCACTTCCTCTTTGTCGCTCAACCATTGCACATGATAAGGGCGTGGATGTGGCAAGTACTTCAAACCCAACTTATGACACATATCCTTGCTAGCCAAATTGTGACAACTTCCGCTATCAATGATCACTTTGCGGACCTTACCCTTATCAAGCTTCGCCCAAGTGCAAACAAATTGCACCATTGTCGAGTGACGGCGATGGCATCACACTAAGCACCTTGGGCGTGCAAACAATGGAATCTTGCTCGGTGTTAGGAAACTCGGGATCGCACTCACATTGTTCTATGTCATCGGTGTGCAAGGCGGTTGCGCATCAAGCGACTCGTCATCACTATTTGAAACATAACCGCCATCCTCGGTGATAAGCATAGTTCGACATTTGGGATCCCTCGAAAATGGCCAACACCCTTGCACTTGTGGCAAATGATGTCACGTGAGCGCCCTGTTGGCCCCATAGGCGAGGTCGCACTAGCATGGGCGCCGCGGTCGACGCTGCCGGTCTTGGTGTACTCTCCGACTTCTTACTTGCGGGCTGCGCATTGCCGAATTGCTTCCGCGAGTGCTCTTGTTTGGTGTTTGTTGTTATATGGCTGTCTGGGTGGCCAAGGACGTGAACGGCAGCGAACGTGCATCTTCAATCACTTGTCGCCGGCCGGCGTGCTTGGTGCAAAGCAACTCAATCATATCATTATAGGGATGGTGATTGACAATGCGCTGACGGCATGATTCATGCGGCTAGAAATCTCGCCATGATGCATTCTTCATTCTCGGACATCCGCATGTATCATGATAGTTTCCATCTCCTTATGATATTCATCAATTGACCTCATACCTTGTCGCACCTCATCAACTTCTCAAATAGTGAGCGCTTGTAGTGGCGAGGTACAAAGCGTGCCCGCAAATGCCGCTTCATCCGCTCCCGGTGATAATCGGCAACTCATGGCGCTCCATGCGCTACGAATGATTTGCTCCCACCAATGTGTAGCATAATCATCCAAGCCATTGGAAGCAAGCAACGACTTCTTCTCATTAGAATAGTTGTTCATTGAAACAACTTATCCACCTTCAGCTCCCAAGTGAGATATTACTCCACATCCGTACCACACGAAAATATAGGAAGAGTAAATTTGGGCTTAGCGACAAAATCGTCGGTGTCGTCGTGTCGACGCCGCTGCGTTGTTGCGATGGTGGCGCTGTCGGTCATCGTAGTCGCCGACGGAAATCGTCATCCCATTGCTCGGCCTCATCGGCCATGCTACGAGGTGCACGATGCACACCTCCTCCGTGGACACCACGTGGTGCGCCTCACCCCGCCGCCGTTGCCTCGCCACGCCCATGAGCTCGAGGCGTGCGCGCTGCCATCCGGCGTTTGGCGGCACCGCCATGCGGCGCGCTGCCGCTGTCGTCGCTCCTCATCCACACGAATAGCACGCTCATCCTCGGTCTCATTGTGCAAAACGGCCGAGGCCGTGCACACTCGTGTCATCGGCTTGCGCACCCACGTGATTGTGTTGTTGGCGAACATGGCGCGTAGCTCGTGAAGTTATTGTTGATGGCGTGACGCATTGTGTGACCTCCTCCCGAGGGTGTTGACCCATCGAACTTCCCCAAGTTCATCGCGCACGCCATTGTCACCATCTTGAAGTTGTTTTGTAGCATCTCGCGCACCGAGTGTACTCTGCCCACGTAACCGCGCCTCGGATTAGGTGGATCCTCCTCGTGACGACATAGCAACAACTCACAAACAAGAAACGAGGTTATATCGGGTTAGTAAAACAAAAGCTCTCGCTACTATGCTCGCAACTCACCGTCCTAAAAACAAGACAAGCTTACTGTTCCAAAGTGAATCAAGGGCGGCAAAGCAGCGGTTGTGAAATAACGACCTTAACCGGTAATGTAGGAGCGTAACCAAGAGCAAGGGAGTACACAAACGGGTGTAGGTGGAGCTTGGACGGTATGTGTATATCCTATGCAATCTGATATTCAAGGTATTGTAAAGCTAAGTAATGATCCAAGCTAGAGTATTTTGCCTATGTCTTTGATCCAACGAGTTTAAGCGAAGTGTATGAACGCACACGCAAAGATAAATGAGACTTAATGCAAACAAAGGGTGAGCTAGCGAGCGAGAAAAGAGATGAAACCAGCTCGTTTTGCACCAAGTACGGGATAGACGCTAGCCAATTACAAAGGAATATACTAGGGCACAAGATTGCTCAATCAAAATTGAAAAACACAAGTATGCACGGATCAACTCGAAAAGGGATGTCGTCGTCACGGGGTACCTTAGAATCACCTGCAGAGGGGCTCTGACAATTTTGAGCGAAATCAGAAGCGGAATTTTTCTCGGTTGCGGGCCGTTTGAGGCCCTAAACGACCTTTTTTGGGGTCGAAGTTTTCCGCACACGTGTGCCTGGTGGCTTACGCGGATGTTGTAACAGCCCCAAGTTTATAAACAGTAATAAAATGCTTTATGAACAGTAATGAGGAACTGTTCATAGCATTACTGTTCATTCTTACACTTTGGGCAAGATGTTACAAATTAAAACCTTCCTTTTAGCCAAAACCCTAAAGAACCATTTGAAGTCTTAAAGGAATACAAGATAAAACTTGTATTATGACTCGGAAGTATTTTTATTAAAGCCTAGATAAATTATCTTGGCTAAAAATGTTTTGTTGCATTTTTAGAAATTATTTGGGCTTAAAGAAAATTTATTGTCTTTAAATAAATATTTTCGGCCTGAAATGAATATTTATGTATTTTACAAAGTGAAAATGTGGTTTATAAAATTTATCCGGGAAATATATCATCCCAAAGTAGCTTACGAGAAAAATTTCATGAATTTATAAATTTATTTGCTATTTTAAAAGCCAGTCAAACCTTTGCATATTTGAATAAGGTTCTGGTCAACTAAACCGGTCTAAACCCAAACTCAGCACTGTAGCGACTCAAGCCATGTGGTTGGGTCCAACCGAATCAATTTGGTCCGGCTCCGTCACGTTCGGGCGCGAGCCCAACATCCACGCATGATATGAGCCGTTGATCTTCAATCGAACGGGCGAAGATATAACACCCCGCGAGCTGTTCACGTGTGCGTTTTAATCTCCGCCGTTGGATCTTGATCTAACGAGCGAGATCAGTGTGTGCAATCGGACAACTCCGGATCCCTTTTCAATCTCCACTGTTCGTTCTCGGTCCAACAGCACACCCTTTTCGTTTTAAACTTAAAGGCGCGCTTTTATCTGAGCCGTTAGATTCAAATCCTACGGCTTTTCCTTTTTACCGCGTGTTATAAAGCCCGCACTCCTCTGGGCCGTTGGATCTTCATCGTGCGGTCCATATTAGTGTATGCATTCGGACGACTCCGGATCCCCTCACGATCGCAGCCGTTCATTCTTGATCTAACGGCGTCGCTTATTCCAATTTGAAATCAGAGGCGCGCGTTTATGCGGACCTTTGGATTTCAATCCTATGGCGCTCCTTTTTGACCGTGGGCCTTTAAAGCCCAAAATCGGTGGATCGTTGGATTTCAATCGTAAGGTCCATATGAGTGTATGCAATCGGACCATCCGGTTCCATTTTACATCCTGACCGTAGAAATCAAATCCAACGGTGTTGTGCCATCGCATCTCAAAGGGGTGACGTGTATTCTTTTAGCTGATCGTTGGATTCCAATCCAACGTCCAGATTTGAAAGTGGATCTCGGGATTTCTTTGAGTTCCGTTTTAATCCCGATCGGTCGATCTAGATCGTGCGGTCCATATTAATTGGTACCGATTCAAATCATTTAATCTATCTATTTATCACAGCCGCCCATTTCCAATCGGACGGCTGACATTCGTTTGAGCTTTTGTGAAGCGCGCCGAGAATGACAATGGGACCCACATGTCGGTGACTCTTATCTTCTTCCCTCTCTCTCAGTAGCAGATTTCTCAGTAACAGAGGAGAGGATTTATCCCAAAGTTTTGCAACTAATTTGGGATAATTAGCCCTAAATGGACACCTCATCAACTCTAGATCTTTCCCTCTTGCTCTGTAGCTCAACATCCATATATAAACCCTAGCTTTTTGGAGCTGCAGCCATTGTTGACCACTGAAGCTCATTTTCTTCCTTGCGGTCGGTGGGATTTTGCTCCTATCCTTTGCTTATCTATCCTTAACACTGGTTTTACCTTGCATTAAAGATTCGGCATCTTTTGCAGGTTAAATCAGAAATTGTCTCTCTGTCGATCAACTTTGAGTTTTCAGAATCTTGGTATCTTTCCTATACTGGTAAGCCAAAAACCCTAGTTATGATATCTTGAGCATCTTAAGGACTTAAGAATCTCCTCTGAATCATTCTTTTGAGCATCAGTAGCTTCAACTTGCTTCAAACTGAAAAGTTGATATTATACCTTTTCGGTTTTCCATGTCATTTTCAAGACCTAGGGTTCTTCCTGTCAACCTACCATCTTATTTAGGTTTCTACTAAACCCTAGCAGCATGACAAGTTGATCTTTCAATTCTTGTCATCATCTATTTTAACTTCTAGTTGAGATCTGTCTCTGTTTCTTTTTGTCGGTTTAACCGACAAAAATGAATTTCTTCTTAGTTGATGTGATCTAACTAGTTAGGGTTAGACTAAGGTTGGTTTGGGATATTAATTACCCTAAAAGATCATGCTAAGTTTCATTTATGAACTTTTGCATGTTCTATATTCCTTTTTCCGAAACTTGCAACCTGTCCTGTTTTCAGCTTTTCTAAAATCTGAAAACTGGAACTTTGCACTAAAACTCTAGTTTCTGTCTTTTGAAAACAGTAAGCTATATAATGGGTTATTATCATTATTATGGGTAGTTATGGCTTAAGCATACTGTAATCATGCATTTCCAAATTGATCATGCCTTTTTCCTTCATTTTGAGCTTACTGTCAGATTTGGCATTTATTGGATTTATTTGCTTTCTATAGAATCTGGTTCAATTGAAGTTTTTGAATCTACCTCAGAACAGTCTGAACCTGCAACAGAAGTGTATTACTACCAAGGCAAGCATCCTCTTTGCACCATATTGATCCCAAATTTTGTACAATAGCTTTTACAAATCCAGTGATATCTGTGCATGCTATTTTTCTGAAAATACAAAATGTGATA
The DNA here is from genome assembly GCA_036346255.1 of Ampelocalamus luodianensis. NCBI lineage: Eukaryota > Viridiplantae > Streptophyta > Magnoliopsida > Poales > Poaceae > Ampelocalamus > Ampelocalamus luodianensis. Next base: position 38,944,052 of record CM070624.1, read on the forward strand.
TGTTAGTAGTTAGCTATGACCAAACATGATGGATTACCTCAATTGTCACCATACACTTAACTCCTAGCATAGTCGTATATCATAAGCTATATTTTTAGTTTTAGCTTAGACATGCAGTCTAGAGATTTTAGAGTTTGACAAGCATATCTTGTCAAATATGGGAATCACAACTGAACTATTGTTATTTAAAACTCTTTGTCCAGTTTCTTTAAATCAGTCTTGTATTTGAAATTCAAATTGATCTCGACAAGAGGAAGCTAGTGATGGTGCTTTTGTGCACGAGATTGGGTTTTGTGGTGGACTTGTCAGGGTTAATTAAGGACCGAACTCGACCATTCGGTTCAAGTCCCCACGCATTTCCACATGCGGTGTATGGGCGCTGTTTGGTTAAGTAAAAGGTTGAGACTATTGAGTTGGAAACAGGAGAGTAAGGATATGTGTATTGACCTTGTATGGCATAGATGCTCCAGTCCGAGGGTGCGTTTTATGCCATGTGAGCTTGTATGTCGATGTCGGATGTTCTTAGGAGGGTGAGGCGTATATGTGCCTCGTCGCATATACGATACCTTAATGGTGCCGATAGCATTCTACTATGGGTAGGGAACCCAATTCGCATTAAATTGTTTGGATCGGCATTCATCGACGCAACATGTGTGCCCGGTTAGGCGGATGCTATCGATCGTTGTTTAAGCGGGATCAGCTCACACATGGGGTCCAACTCAATAGTGTTGTCTTGTTGAAAATACCAAATCTTAGTTTCCCGGTCGGCATACCAAAGGAAGTATGTCATCATTCGGAGGCATCCGAAGCCAACGGGCTAGCTAAGTCATGTGGGTAAAGATGTACACCCCTGCAGGGTATAATCTGTTCGAATAGCCGTGTCCACGGTCATAGACGATAACTTGAATTGATGTCACCTGTATAGAAGTTTTGATTTTCAAAAATGTGGTTTTGGTTTATTTTCGGTTTGCATGAGGGAATCATGCACTGTACTGTTTACTTTTATGTCATTTACTTACTGTTTTAAGCAAACTTTGATTTATTAAATTGCTTTATCAAAATTTAGCCTTCGTAGGTTAAGATGTATCGCTTTATGCAAATTTGAACCTTTATACCTTCCTATTGTAACCTTATGCATGTAACAACTCCACTCCTTTGAATAGGCTCTAATAACCACTTTCTTTTATTAGTTTGTGTAAGACTTGCTGAGTACCTTCCGTACTCAAGGTGCTATCACCTATTGTTGCGGTGAGGCGGTTTTCTTTATGAAGTACCGTTAGCGCCCGATCGGGTGACGCTAACGAGTAACGCTACTTCTTTCCTCCACGCAATTGCTGCGGGTGGATGAGGCCATTGGTGGACTTTTTCGTTTATTTTGCTTCATTTGTTGAATATGTTGTAGTGACCAAGTCACTCTATATTGTAGTACTAAACCCGAATGTTGCAAACTTATGTTTAATAATGCAAATGTACGCCTTGTATGTGTATGATGCAATGTTGTTAAAGGATATATATATGCAATGGTCATTGATCCAGGAACCATTGTGAGATATATATATATCCGGGGATCTTGTTTATTGGAATTGTTACTTGTTGAATTTATACCTTTAGCATGATCCTTAATTGAGGGACAGTACTGTTCCTTCATTAATAATCATGTTACTGTATGAATTTAATTAAGTACATTTCCAATAACCCGGGGAGCCCACAGCGTTGGTATCAGAGCATACGTTGCCTGTAGGTTAGAAGTAGCATGGCCGAAGTTGTTAGAGAGTCTTCTAATAAAACTATTTCAAGTAGTAGTATAATTTTGAAAGCTTAAGTAAGACATCTTTTATTCCTTATCCTCCTTAATGTCACTTCTTGCCCAACTTCCTGTTGGTTTATTTAAAAGTGAATTGTTTCTTATCTTGTCTTTTGCCTATAGATGAGCGGTTGGTACTTGGTCAAGGAGACTCGAGTGAAGATGTTGATGGGTTCCCAAAGATTACCGGGACATGATGTGGCGCCCAATTTCACCTATCACCGAGTATGCCATTTATCGACGAGACCGAGGACCGTGGATGGAGGAGTACCGTGCCTTCATCAATGTCATCGCTAGGCATGTAGTGCGATGTTCCTTCGTGTCCAAGCACTTGCCACCTCGAGGCTATGGCGATTCGGGAAGTCGCGAGTAGGATGATGAGCCTTCTTCGTCATGATTTGTGGAATTGTCTCAACCACCCTACGACCACTTCCCGAATCAAGGTCCTACCTCCGAAGTGAACATGTTTTTGAGATACGGTTTGGCGAAGACCCCAGTGCGACGGTTGGCAAGGATGGTCCGCATCATGGACCAAATCCATCTGTCTTGTGAGGGAGCTATGGGAAACTAGGCATCGCCTTAATGAGGCCCAGAGTACCTTCTTGGAGTCAACATGAACCGCGTTCCTCATAACGTGCTTTATGGTGACAACGAGACCTCTCGCCTTCTTCCGCACCACCTCTTTACCGAATTCCGAGTGGCGGGTGCGCACTGTTTATGGACAAGCGCGCCAAGCCGGATGATCGCAGCTTTCCTCGCACTCTGCGGATCGCACCTCTCGGAGGTCATCACCTTGTTGGGTTCCCGAGGCGCCTCATTAGCCCGTTGGATCCTCGTTGATCTTTGGTTCCCGAGCTCATCTTTTGAATGAGTTTCCGGTGAACTTTAACCGGGATCTCTACGCTAGCACCTCGACGATGAATCCTCGTGGTTGAGTGTCTTTTAGTCTAGTAGTTACCTTAAATAAATTGTATGTAATAGGGCAGTAGTATTTTGTACAAAGTATGTAAGTTTAACTTTCGGTTTGTAATCTGACATTATGGCCGACTATAATGTAAGACAGGAACCGAAATTTTTGTTGTATATATATGAAGTTTCTGGTTTGGTGTTAACTTGAATGCATGACATAACATGATGCATTATATGTACAGTGTTTGTTTCTTTTCTAATTGCAACCTTGTTTGTGTTTGCCGAGTATGTCCTTGTTGTGTTGTTAACCATGGTGTGGTAACAGGATGACAGACCTACTACTCGTGCGCAAGCGCAACAAGGGAGGGGCATGTCGACTCCCATGCCTCATTCTCAGGGAGGGCCGACTGAACCCTCCAGCTCTCAGGGTCCGCAAGATGGTTCTCAAGAAGAGGAGCTTCCTCCACCACCTTCGATGGCCGATGTGCTCATGCAAATTGAGCGCAACCGGATGGACCAGACGCGCATCTTGGAGCAGGTGCGCGCAATACTTCTTCTCTGTTGCATCACCGTCCGAGCGAGAGGCCACCATGTGCGAGGCGGTCTTGTCGACTTTCACGACTAACCGCGGTGTTCTCGATTCTCGTGATCCCATGGAAGCGAGGTTGGCCGGACCATTGAGAAGAAGCTTTTGATTGCTCAATGTTCCGAGAGGAAAAGGTTCTTTTGCCGATTATCACTCGATGGGCGGCTAGCATATGGTGGGATAATCTTCTTGCCATTCACTGCTGGACATGTCCCTACTTGGGATGAGTTCGTGGAAGCTTTCGCAAGCTCATATTCTGAAGGGTCATGATGATCAAGCAACAAGAATTTCGCTCTCAAGCAAGGGCGAAAGTCGTGACCAAATATCTTCATGAGTTCAACTTCCTTGCCGATATGCTCGATGACGCGTTTCGACTGACCTTCGTCGTCGAAACCGGTTCTTGAATGGGCTATCTGAAGAACTGCAGATGGCGGTGGCTTTGCATGACTTGAAATTTCTCTCATTTGGTCAATAAAGCAATTGTGGCCGAGAGTAAGAGCAAGGCGTTGGAGGAGTCACGCAAGCGACAGCGGACTTCTCAGTTTATTCCTAGTGGCAGCTCACCAAGGCCTCGTATGTGGTTGTCTAGACCGCCACGAGCACCAGCTCCATTTTCACCAAGGCCAGCGGTGTTTGCCCCTCGTCCATCTCTTCCCACCGATCGATCCAGACCAAGTGGAAATCAGCCCGTCACGTTAACAATGTTAACCTGTGGGTTATCTGTTTTCATTGTGGTCGCCCGGGCATTATGCCAACAAGTGTGTGGCAAGCGGCAAGGATTGCCTCTAATCGACCATATCCAGCGCACATGCGGCCAGCCCTTCGCAGAGGCCCCTATCAAAGCCGATCCGGCCCGGTCAGTGGGCATGTGAACGGATCAACTGCTTGAAGAGGCGGTGATACACGAAGTTGTTATGGGTATGCTCCTAGTTAATTTCAGTCCACCATCGCTTTATTTGACTCTGGAGCATCTCATTCTTTTGTTAGCAATCATTTTGTTGCTCAACACCAGTTAGTTATGCATACCCTCCAACCATCTTTCATTATTCAATCACCTGGATCGGTCTTTAAAACCGATCGATCCACGCGGGTCAACATAACAATTCTTGGGGTAAAGTTTTTAGCAAATCTAATTGTGATTGACTCTAAAGGGTTGGACGTCATTTTGGGTATGGATTGGCTGTCCAAGAACCAGGGTCAAATCAATTGTTCCCAACGGTCTATTTCCATGACCAATGCAGACGGTATTCGAGTTGTTTACCATTCCAAAACAATTGGCTCTCACCTTTGTGCTCACCAAGTTGATACCACTCCTTCTTTGGAGTTAGTACCAATTGTCAGTGAGTATGCTGATGTTTTTCCTGAAGACCTTCCCGGATTGCCACCAGACCGGGAAGTGGAGTTTGTTATTGAACTCGTTCCTAGAACTACTCCGATATCCAGGAGTCCGTATCGAATGCCTGTCAATGAGTTGGTTGAAATGAAGAAACAACTCGGAGACTTGCTCGACAAAGGATTTATTCGACCGAGCTCCTCACCTTGGGGATGCCCGGCAATCTTTGTCAAAAAGAAAGACAACACTTTACGGATGTGTGTGGATTACCGTTCGTTAAATGAGGTCACTATCAAGAACAAATATCCTCTGCCTCGAATTGATGATCTTTTTGATCAGTTGGTTGGTGCCCGCGTCTTTTCAAAGATTGATTTGAGGTCGGGCTATCATCAAATCAAGGTTAGAGCTGAGGACATTCCTAAAACAGCTTTTTCTACTCGTTACGGTTTGTACTAGTATACTGTTATGTCCTTTGGTCTGACCAATGCGCCAGCCTATTTCATGAACCTTATGAATTCAGTGTTCATGGAATTCTTGGATAAATTTGTTGTCGTGTTCATTGACGACATTCTTATTTATTCCAAGTCTGATAAGGATCATGAACAACATTTGCGACTTGTGCTGGAAACACTTTGTCGGCATCGACTGTATGCTAAGTTCACAAGTGTGCTTCGCTCGTAGAGGTTGCATTTTGGGGCATGTGTTATCCGAAGGAGGCATTCTTTGTTGATCCAAGCAAAGTGCAAGATGTACTAAATTGAAGCCTCCCAAAAGTGTCCCTGAGATCCAAGTTTTCTTGGACTTGCGGGTTATTACCGTAGGTTCATTGAAAATTTCTCCAAAATTGCTAGACCTCTGACTCAGCTCTTGCAGAAAGAGAAGAAGTTTGAATGGTCCGCTAAATGTGAATAGAGTTTTCGGCTTCTGAGAACCCTCTTGACTAAAGCTCCAGTTCTTACTCTTCCGGATATTCTTAAGAGCTTTGATATTTATTGCGATGCATCTCGCCATGGACTTGGTTGTGTGCTTATGCAAGAAGGCCGAGTTGTGGCATATGCATCCCGGCAGTTGCGCCCTCATGAAGTTAATTATCCTACTCATGATTTAGAATTGGCTGCCGTGGTCCATGCATTGAAGATTTGGCGACATTACCTTCTAGGTAATCGTTGTGAGATCTACACCGATCATAAAGTCAAGTACATATTCACTCAATCGACTTGAATATGAGACAAAGAAGATGGCTTGAACCGATCAAGGACTACGACATGGGTATTCATTATCATCTGGTAAAGCCAATGTTGTGGCGTACGCTTTAGCAGAAGTCACAATGCAACTGCATATCTTCTCTACCTGCCGGAAAAGACTTGTGTGCTGATTTTCGGCGCTTAAGTCTTGAATTGGTGGGAGCAGGTTTCCTCGCTGCATTACATGTGGAGCCAACATTAGAATCTCGATTCGGAGGCCCGTAAAATCGATGCTGAGGTAGCTGAAATCAAGGGGAATATGAAAGCAGGTAAAGCCAACGAGTTTTCGGAAGATGATCGCGGTATAATTCGATATCGCAATCGTTTGGTAGTACCTGCGGATCCTCAATTGAAGAGTCTGATCTTCAGGGAGGCTCATAATTCCAAGTTTTCTTTGCATCCTGGGAGTACCAAGATGTACCAGGATTTAAAGAAAACATTTTGGTGGAGTCAAATGAAGAGGCAAATTGCTCAGTATGTTGCTGAATGTGATATTTGTCAAAGGGTTAAAGCTGAACATCTGAAGCCAGCTAGTACCCTTCAGCCTTTGCCCATTCCAAAGTGGAAGTGGGAAGAGATCGGTATGGATTTTGTGATTGGTCTTCCCAAGACTTCCAAAGGGTCTGATGCCATTTGGGTAATCATCGACCGTTTAACTAAAGTGGCCCATTTTATTCCGGTCAGGACCGATTTCAATGGCAAGCAACTAGCAGAGCTTTATATTGCTAGAATTGTTTGTCTTCATGGTGTTCCTAAGGTCATTGTTTCTGACCGTGGTCCTTAGTTCACTTCCCATTTTTGGAATAGCCTTCATCAAGCTATGGGAACTGAACTCTCTTTCAGTACTGCTTACCATCCTCAAACTAGTGGTCAGACTGAGAGAGTGAATCAAGTAATGGAAGATCTTCTTCGAGCCTATGTGCTATCTTATAGCAAAGACTGGGAGAAATCTTTGCCTTATGTGGAATTTTCCTACAATAATAGCTACCAAGCAAGTATTCAAATGTCACCTTTTGAAGCCTTGTATGGGAGAGCTTGTAGGACTCCATTGAATTGGTCCGAGTCTGGTGAAAGATCATTCTATGGTCCAGACTTGGTAAAGGAAGCAGAAGAGCAAGTTAAATGCGATTCGAGATTGTTTGAAAACTGCACAATCTCGTCAGAAGAGCTATGCTGATCATCGCCGTCGTGAATTGAGCTTTGAGGTGGATGACCATGTCTATCTTAAAGTGTCACCCATGAAGGGTACTCATCGTTTTGGTAAAGGAAAGCTCGCACTCGTTATATCGGACCTTCCGAATAATTGCTGCGAGGAGTCAGAGCTTATCAATTGGAACTACGAATCACTCTCAAGCGATGCATGATACTTTTCATGTGTCTCAATTAAAGAAATGCCTTCGTGTTCCTATTGAGGCAACCGCATATGAGCATCTTAATCTCCAACGACCTTTCATATCAAGAACAACCGGGCGTATCCTCGACACAATGGAACGCAGGACAAGAAATCGATGTCAAGTTCTTGAAAATTCGATGGGTTAATCATTCGAGGATAAAGCCACTTGGGAGCGCAAGATCCGATGCATTGAGCACCCCATCTTTTGTTTAGTACTTTCCCTTGAATCAAGAAAGGAAAGTTTAAACAAAGCAATGTAAACAAAGATGTAATAATAACACTATGTTGTTATATAAAGTTCTTCTTTGTTATCCTTGAAGGAAATCAAGACAACAGATGTTGAATTTCCTCGAAAATCATTTTCACTTCACTTCTTCCTAATCTCTAACCTGTTCCAAATCTCGGGGACGAGATTTTCTTAAGGGGGGGGGTAGGTTTGTAACAGCCCCAAGTTTATAAATAGTAATAAAATGCTTTATGAACAGTAATGAGGTACTGTTCATAGCATTACTGTTCATTCTTACACTTTGGGTAGCATGTTACAAATTAAAAACCTTCCTTTTTAGCCAAAACCCTAAAGAACCATTTGAAGTCTTAAAGGAATACAAGATAAAACTTGTATTATGACTGGGAAGTATTTTTATTAAAGCCTAGATAAATTATCTTGGCTAAAAATGTTTTTGTTGCATTTTTAGAAATTATTTGGGCATAAAGAAAAATTTATTGTCTTTAAATAAATATTTTCGGCCTGAAATGAATATTTATGTATTTTACAAAGTGAAAATGTGGTTTATAAAATTTATCTGGGAAATATATCATCCCAGTAGCTTACAGTAAAAATTTCATGAATTTATAAATTTATTTGCTATTTTTAAAAGCCCAGTCAAACCTTTGCATATTTGAATAAGGTTCTGGTCAACTAAACCGGTCTAAACCCAAACTCAGCACTGTAGCGACTCAAGCCATGTGGTTGGGTCCAACCGAATCAATTTGGTCCGGCTCCGTCACGTTCGGGCGCGAGCCCAACATCCACGCGTGATATGAGCCGTTGATCTTCAATCGAACGGGCGAAGATATAACACCCCGCGAGCTGTCCACGTGTGCGTTTTAATCTCCGCCGTTGGATCTTGATCTAACGAGCGAGATCAGTGTGTGCAATCGGACAACTCCGGATCCCTTTTCAATCTCCACCGTTCGTTCTCGATCCAACAGCGCACCCTTTTCGTTTTAAACTTAAAGGCGCGCTTTTATCTGAGCCGTTAGATTCAAATCCTACGACTTTTCCTTTTCACCGCGTGTTATAAAGCCCGCACTCCTCTGGGCCGTTGGATCTTCATCGTGCGGTCCATATTAGTGTATGCATTCGGACGACTCCGGATCCCCTCACGATCGCAGCCGTTCCTTCTTGATCTAACGGCGTCGCTTATTCCAATTTGAAATCAGAGGCGCGCGTTTATGCGGACCTTTGGATTTCAATCCTATGGCGCTCCTTTTTGACCGTGGGCCTTTAAAGCCCAAAATCGGTGGATCGTTGGATTTCAATCGTAAGGTCCATATGAGTGTATGCAATCGGACCATCCGGTTCCATTTTACATCCTGACCGTAGAAATCAAATCCAACGGTGTTGTGCCATCGCATCTCAAAGGGGTGACGTGTATTCTTTTAGCTGATCGTTGGATTCCAATCCAACGTCCAGATTTGAAAGTGGATCTCGGGATTTCTTTGAGTTCCGTTTTAATCCCGATCGGTCGATCTAGATCGTGCGGTCCATATTAATTGGTACCGATTCAAATCATTTAATCTATCTATTTATCACAGCCGCCCATTTCCAATCGGACGGCTGACATTCGTTTGAGCTTTTGTGAAGCGCGCGCGGCTGAGAATGACAATGGGACCCACATGTCAGCTGACTCTTATCTTCTTCCCTCTCTCTCAATACAGATTTCTCAGAACAGAGGAGAGGATTTATCCCAAAGTTTTTGCAACTAATTTCGGGATAATTAGCCCTAAATGGACACCTCATCAACTCTAGATCTTTCCTCTTGCTCAGAGCTCAACATCCATATATAAACCCTAGCTTTTGGAGTGCAGCCATTGTTGACCACTGAAGCTCATTTTCTTCCTTGCGGTCCAGTGGGATTTTGCTCCTATCCTTTGCTTATCTATCCTTAAGCACTGGTTTTACCTTGCATTAAAGATTCGGCATCTTTTGCAGGTTAAATCAGAAATTGTCTCTCTGTCGATCAACTTTGAGTTTTCAGAATCTTGGTATCTTTCCTATACTGGTAAGCCAAAAACCCTAGTTATGATATCTTGAGCATCTTAAGGACTTAAGAATCTCCGTGAATCATTCTTTTGAGCATCGTGAGCTTCAACTTGCTTCAAACGAAAAGTTGATATTATACCTTTTCGGTTTTCCATGTCATTTTCAAGACCTAGGGTTCTTCCTGTCAACCTACCATCTTATTTAGGTTTCTACTAAACCCTAGCAGCATGACAAGTTGATCTTTCAATTCTTGTCATCATCTATTTTAACTTCTAGTTGAGATCATCTCTGTTTCTTTTTGTCGGCTTAACAGACAAAATGAATTTCTTCTTAGTTGATGTGATCTAACTAGTTAGGGTTAGACTAAGGTTGGTTTGGGATATTAATTACCCTAAAAGATCATGCTAAGTTTCATTTATGAACTTTTGCATGTTCTATATTCCTTTTTCCGAAACTTGCAACCTGTCCTGTTTTCAGCTTTTCTAAAATCTGAAAACTGGAACTTTGCACTAAAACTCTAGTTTCTGTCTTTTGAAAACAGTAAGCTATATAATGGGTTATTATCATTATTATGGGTAGTTATGGCTTAAGCATACTGTAATCATGCATTTCCAAATTGATCATGCCTTTTTCCTTCATTTTGAGCTTCTTGTCGATTTGGCATTTATTGGATTTATTTGCTTTCTATAGAATCGTTCAATTGAAGTTTTGAATCTACCTCGAAACGATCGAACTCGCAATGAAGTGTATTACTACCAAGGCAAGCATCCTCTTTGCACCATATTGATCCCAAATTTTGTACAATAGCTTTTACAAATCCAGTGATATCTGTGCATGCTATTTTTCTGAAAATACAAAATGTGATATGTTAGTAGTTAGCTATGACCAAACATGATGGATTACCTCAATTGTCACCATACACTTAACCCTAGCATAGTACTGTATATCATAAGCTATATTTTTAGTTTTAGCTTAGACATGCAGTCTAGAGATTTTAGAGTTTGACAAGCATATCTTGTCAAATATGGGAATCACAACTGAACTATTGTTATTTAAAACTCTTTGTCCAGTTTCTTTAAATCAGTCTTGTATTTGAAATTCAAATTGATCTGGACAAGAGGAAGCTAGTGATGGTGCTTTTGTGCACGAGATTGGGTTTTGTGGTGGACTTGTTTGGGTTAATTAAGGACCGAACTCGACCATTGGTTCAAGTCCCCACGCACTTCCACATGCAAGTGTATGGGCGCTGTTTGGTTAAGTAAAGGTTGAGACTATTGAGTTGGAAACAGGAGAGTAAGGATATGTGTATTGACCTTGTATGGCATAGATGCTCGTCCGAGGACCGCGTTTTATGCCATGTGAGCTTGTATGTCGAAGTCGATGTTCTTAGGAGGGTGAGGCGTATATGTGCCTCGTCGCATATACGATACCTTAATGGTGCCGATAGCATTCTACTATGGGTAGGGAACCCAATTCGCATTAAATTGTTTGGATCGGCATTCATCGACGCAACATGTGTGCCCGGTTAGGCGGATGCTATCGATCGTTGTTTAAGCGGGATCAGCTCACACATGGGGTCCAACTCAATAGTGTTGGCTTGTTGAAAATACCAAATCTTAGTTTCCCGTCGGCATACCAAAGGAAATATGTCATCATTCGGAAGCATCCGAAGGCAACGGGCTAGCTAAGTCATGTGGGTAAAGATGTACACCCCTGCAGGGTATAATCTGTTGGAATAGCCGTGTCCACGGTCATGGACGATAACTTGAATTGATGTTACCTGTATAGAAGTTTTGATTTTCAAAAATGTGGTTTTGGTTTATTTTCGGTTTGCATGAGGAATCATGCATCGCATCTTTATTACTTTTATGTCATTTACTTACTGTTTTAAGCAAACTTTGATTTATTAAATTGCTTTATCAAAATTTAGCCTTCGTAGGTTAAGATGTATCGCTTTATGCAAATTTGAACCTTTATACCTTCCTATTGTAACCTTATGCATGTAACAACTCCACTCCTTTGAATAGGCTCTAATAACCACTTTCTTTTATTAGTTTGTGTAAGACTTGCTGAGTACCTTCCGTACTCAAGGTGCTATCACCTATTGTTGCAGGTGAGGACGGTTTTCTTTATGAAGTACCCGTTAGCGCCGATCAGGGTGACGCTAATGAGTAACGCTACTTCTTTCCTCCACGCAATTGCCTGCGGGTGGATGAGGCCATTGGTGGACTTTTTCAGTTTATTTTGCTTCCGCTGTTGAATATGTTGTAGTGACCAAGTCACTCTATATTGTAGTACTAAACCCGAATGTTGCAAACTTATGTTTAATAATGCAAATGTACGCCTTGTATGTGTATGATGCAATGTTGTTAAAGGATATATATATGCAATGGTCATTGATCCTGGGAACCATTGTGAGATATATATATATCCGGGGATCCTGTTTATTGGAATTGTTACTTGTTGAATTTATACCTTTAGCATGATCCTTAATTGAGGGACAGTACTGTTCCTTCATTAATAATCATGTTACTGTATGAATTTAATTAAGTACATTTCCAATAACCCGGGGAGCCCACAGCGTTGGTATCAGAGCATACGTTGCCTGTAGGTTAGAAGTAGCATGGCCGAAGTTGTTAGAGAGTCTTCTAATAAAACTATTTCAAGTAGTAGTATAATTTTGAAAGCTTAAGTAAGACATCTTTTATTCCTTATCCTCCTTAATGTCACTTCTTGCCCAACTTCCTGTTGGTTTATTTAAAAGTGAATTGTTTCTTATCTTGTCTTTTGCCTATAGATGAGCGGTTGGTACTTGGTCAAGGAGACTCGAGCTGAAGATGTTGATGGGTTCCCAGCATTACTTCGGGACATGATGTGGCGCTCCAATTTCACCTATCAGCCGGAGTATGCCATTTATCGACGAGACCGAGGACCAGGGATGGAGGAGTACCGTGCCTTCATCAATGTCATCGCTAGGCATGTAGCTGGCAGTGTTCCTTACTGTGTCCAAGCACTTGCCACCTCTGAGGCTATGGCAGTTCAGGAAGCTGCGAGTAGGATGATGAGCCTTCTTCGTCATGATTTGACGGAATTGTCTCAACCACCCTACGACCACTTCCCGAATCAAGGTCCTACCTCAAGTGAACATGTTTGCTGAGATACGCTTTGGCGAAGACCCCAGTGCGACAGCTTGGCAAGGATGGTCCGCATCATAGACCAAATCCATGTTGTCTTGTGAGGAGCTATGGGAAACTAGGCATCGCCTTAATGAGGCCCAGAGTACGCTTCTTGGAGTCAACATGAACCGCGTTCCTCGCAGCGTGCTTTATGGTGACAACGAGACCTCTCTGCCGCCGCTGCACCACCTCTTTACCGACTTCCGAAGTGGCGGGTGCGCGCACTGTTTATGGACAAGTGCGCCAAGCCGGATGATCGCAGCTTTCCTCGCACTCTGCGGATCGCACCTCCGGAGGTCATCACCATCGTTAGGTTCCCGAGGCGTCTCATTAGCCCGTTGGATCTCGTTGATCTGGTTCCCCGAGCTCATCTTTTGAATGAGTTTCGGTGAACTTTAACAGGATCTCTACGCTAGCACCTCGACGATGAATCCTCGTGGTTGAGTGTCTTTTAGTCTAGTAGTTACCTTAAATAAATTGTATGTAATAGGGCAGTAGTATTTTGTACAAAGTATGTAAGTTTAACTTTCGGTTTGTAATCTGACATTATGGCCGACTATAATGTAAGACAGGAACCGAAATTTTTGTTGTATATATATGAAGTTTCTGGTTTGGTGTTAACTTGAATGCATGACATAACATGATGCATTATATGTACAGTGTTTGTTTCTTTTCTAATTGCAACCTTGTTTGTGTTTGCCGAGTATGTCCTTGTTGTGTTGTTAACCATGGTGTGGTAACAGGATGACAGGACCTACTACTCGTGCGCAAGCGCAACAAGGAAGGGGCATTATATGTACAGTGTTTTTTTTTATGCCGCGACTCTTTCTATATGCAGCTGCCTTTTCCTTCTTTTCCCTCTACCTTGCTCCCCGTGGAACTGCGCAACCCTCACAAAACAGCAACGTGTAATCAACTTGAAAGAGCAGCCCTAGGTGCAATATCAATAGCTAGTCTCGAGATGAAAGGATATAAAAGGACACCAAATGTGGTTCGGCCGGCTATGATGTAGTGGCCGAAACTCAAGATGGAGCAATTGGACTCGGATTGTGTTTGAGCTAGAGGTTGATTAGGACTCTAGTCCCACCAAGGAGTTCAGATAAGGAAACAACACCGTCTCGAATTGTGCTGGCAAGACAGCGCACGGACAGATCGGATGATGGTTTTTGGGTGCTAATTGACGGAGTTCAATCAGCAAAAAAATTTTTTGATAAAGATTAAGCCACGCAATGGAAACACAAGGATCAGCACTAAAAAAAAACTCTAATGGATGAAAACTTAACTAAACGCACAAGAAATAACAGATTAAACTACGGTTTTGGTACTGCAATTTTGGTTTATTGTGCGATAGGAAAGAAAACGAATCTAACTACGGGTAAAGAAGTTCTCACCGAGTAAACCTAGAATCTGATACCACATGATACGGGGGAGGCCCGATCTTCTCAGTGAGAAACCGTGGATAGTTGATGCAAAGTAGACGATGTCGCTAGCTGAACACTTGCGCCAATGCATGAACCCTCAACTCTTCGGAATACGCCCACAACACACCGGGTAGTTGTTCGTCGCGAGACCACGAACGACGAATGCCAAGTCCCCGATTCCCAATGGAACGACGGCTTGACCTTGAATTGCAGAACGAACAATTGGATCACCTAGTCCTCTCTCAAAGTCCTCGCATGAACTCTAGGGTCGAAAGAACAAGCAATAGCTATGTTTCAATCTTATGAATAAACTGGTCTAATGGATACAAGGGAGGGGCTGTGAGGACCCGGAATATTTAACTAGTAACACTTAACCTCCAAATGGTTCTAGCATTACTGATTAAACATTCTAAGCCTCGATGGGCATATGTTTCCCAGAATTGCAACATATGCACATCATCACAAAATTACACATCATTTCCATACAACATACATCACTAGGTTTAACAACAACATACATAAAGTAAAGTTATTACAAAAGAGAGCCGACTGCCAAATAGAACAATAAACAAGAATGACAATGAAGCACAAGCGCCATAAGATGGCTAGAACAAAAGTCGACCGGTTAGCCACACACCCACAAGGCAACCGCCGGGCCGCTAAGCTAGTCGCCCATAGCTACCACAACACTGACTCACAAAAGTGAGGCCCCTCAGCTCACCTTCTTCCTCTGCAATAAAACAATTAAGCGTAGCAACCGAGTACAAAGATTGTCTTTGTACCCGCAAGGTCGACGTGTGGAATAGCGGACCTATTCATAAACTACATGCAAGCTTATTTAGGTGGAGGTTGTATGTCTCATTTTGCATGAAGCCAACTTTATTTGCAATAATGTAATACATTTTAAAAGCAAGTTTGCAAATCTGTTTTGTTATCAAAGTATGATGTAAGTAAAGATACATACAAGTAACCACTGGAAGTGACTATCCCAATAGCCACCACAACATAGCACGAATCCCGATTCGCACCACCCATCAAGTTTTAATTTAAAAGGTTGTAGTCTAACACTTGAAAGACCTTGCCAAGCGTGTCCATAACCTAGGACGAGGCTATTCGAATAGTTTTAACCTCGCAGGGTGTACCAATGTACCCACACTTGGACCGCCTTCAAGCCACAAGCACACTACCAAAGGTATGCCGCCCGGCTAAGTCCTACGAGACATTTCCAATCTTGTGTATTAACTACGAGCCGCTCATATGGATAGAAACCCATATGCTTACATTGCAAGTCGAAAGACAACAAATCCCATCACGGGTGAAGTCTTTCGGACACTACAATGCTCCCAACACCATCCCTCCCGCGACTCCTCGCGACTCGGAGCCAATACACGCCAAAGCATCGAGTCAAGAGAGGTCCCATACCCTCTAATGTGGTTAGCACGCTAAAATGCTTGGTTTAGTGTAACAAGATGTTCGGTCCTTGTTGACCGGGCACCATTCCGATCACACCCAAGAATCACACCATCATACCATTGTGCCCAAGTCTAAATCTTTTTGTTTTCAGTTTTAGTTTTCATAAGTAGACATAGCACAAGGTGGAAATCATAATCATAATAAGTTTGATGTGATCAAGGTTATCGACAAGTCGATAACCGCCCATTTCTACCGAAACTAAGCATGGCTAAGCAATTGATTCGCAACTACTAAGTGACAAGAGCTCATCCACGAACTCTAAATCACAGCAAGTAACCTAGGCTCATGGTAGTAGAGAATAATCATTTGCTAAGGAAATGCATCTACTAGGCCAACTATTAACACAAAATAGCAATGCATACATAGAATTTGTAATCAACATAAATACTTAAAATATCAAGTTAACATGATCAAACCGCTTGCCTTCTTGCGTTGCTCAAACTGTTGTGGAGGGTCGCTCTCGGGATTACCGCAAATGTCGAACCCTAAGCGAAAGGCAAAAAGAACCAAGAACAACCAATAAGACTAGCAACACTTAAACAAAAGAGCAAGCAAAAATTATCCAAATGCGACGAAACTTATACACAAGGTGAAATACGAATATACCTAGACATAGAAACTGGAAAAACCTAATTTGGATTTGTGGTGCAAAAGATATTACCTAAAAACCCATTTTTGGCCATAATTAGCACTGTAGCAAAAACATTTTCCAGAAAGGTTTTGAAGCTGAAATTTTTATGGTAGCTACCTACTGGCATAGTGGTAACCCATATAAAATTTCAGGTCATTTGGAGTTAAAATGATTTAGTTATGATTTTTTTAAGATACAAAACTAGCATAATGCATTTTCCAGAAATATAAACATGTGCAAAACCTATTTCACATTATAGTATGAAAACAGAGGGATTTCCTAACATCAA
This sequence comes from Ampelocalamus luodianensis, assembly GCA_036346255.1. NCBI lineage: Eukaryota > Viridiplantae > Streptophyta > Magnoliopsida > Poales > Poaceae > Ampelocalamus > Ampelocalamus luodianensis. The sequence continues at coordinate 38,960,577 of CM070624.1, forward strand.
ATTTTCTATTTTTAGGATTTACAGGGAATTATTGGTGTCTATTACATCATTAAATGAATTTTTAAATGCTACTAATAAGGTTAAATCTATTAACATATTTTTCTGGTGCTGGTTTAGGCCTACCACCATTTTTAGATTAAAGTTTAGTTAATAACAAATTTATCAAAGTTAAAATCATTCCATTAGCAGATATACAGAAAAAGATATGCATTTTCCAAGCTTTAATACAATTCTGGAATATATAAAAATAACAGAAAACAAGCTATAAAAGATTACAGATTTTTTTTACTACAGAAGCATAGCTAAAAGCATTTTTACATTAAACTTTAGTGAATTCCAAATTTATTACAGTTGGTTTCATGTAAAAAGGATTTATCTTGAATTAGTTATGAATTTCTAAAGTTTTGATACAATTTTCAGTTGATAAATAAATACTTACAGAAATAAAAACAAACCCAACCGGAAATAAACGACGTGGACGCTCGTGGGCCGTTGATGCAAAATCCAACGAGCCACACGCGACGGAAACAGGCGCGCCGCGCCGCGATTCAAAACAGGAGCTCACCGTTGGATCAAGATCCAACGGCTCACGAGGATGAATGCAACCGGACGGTGCGGTTGCCTTGGCCGCTCACAGCCGTAGATCTCAAGATGAACGGCACGGAGAGCGCTTCCCGTCGGAAGGTCCGATTGCACGCATGATCAGGGCCGCAGATCAAGCGATGGACGGCCAAGAATGATGAGGGGAACCGGATGGTCCGAATGCATACAAGATCCGGGCCGCGGTCGCAAAATAGACGGCGGGCCAAGATTGAAGTGCATTTAGGAGGCCGACACGTGGGGCGCATGTCGGTGGATCGAGAGTCACACATGCGAGTCTTAACACTGCGCACAAGGCGCGTGGTCCCACTGTCGCTGACTTAAAGGAGGTTTTTAGGACAGCTAATTAATTACTAATGACCAATGATTAGTGATGATTAGCAATTAATGTGTCCTAAAGATTTTGAACAGAGGCGATTTAGGGACAGAGGGCCCACACGTCAGTGACCCAAAAAGGTAATTTCGGACACAGTTATTGCTAACAATGATTAGCAATAAATAAACCCAAAATCAGCCATAACGACTTCTGGTTTTCGATTTAGGCTTACGGCCCACAAGTCGATGACACATTAGGCGATTAAGACACCATTAATACTTCTAATGATTGGGTATTAAGCGTGTCCTAATTATCTCGATTTAAAACGGAGTCGCCGGTGAGAAAACCCGAGTGGCTTTGCCGGCTTGTCGCCGGCGACTCCGGTCGCGGCGGCGCCCACAAATTATCAAAATGGGTTCGCAATAGTGTTGCGGACCCAATGGTGGTGACCTCTCCGGCGGTGGAGGTCTAGAACGCCGCGAGCCGGAAAACAAGATGGAGCCATTTTGGTAAAACATGAAAATAGCAAAATGCTCCATTGCGGTCAGAAAGCGAGTGCCATGACTTCTAGGGACTATATAGAAGCTACCTTAACCGAGAGGAGCTCCAAAGATGGTCGGAAGACTTGAACACGATGAAGTCCACCGAGTCGAAGAAGATGAAGTGGAAGATGAGGTTCGAGCAAAATGAGTGGAACCAAATCACCACCACAGCTTCATTATAGCTCAAAGAGGCTCCAAACGCAAATATTTGCAAAAAGAATCACTTACCGGAGCTGGGGAAGAAAAGGGGTGAAACCAACCGAAAATCTCCAAACTTAAAATTGAGCGATTCCTGTGAATGCAACCCAAAATCAAGTTAGGGGAAATACAAAGGAGGTTGAGGAGTTCAAAAGGGTGCAAGAAATGTTGAAGATAAACCACTGGACACCAAGGCCGCCATGGAGCTCTACGGTCAACAATGGTGGATTGAAGGTTTGAGATGGTTTTGAGCTCAAACACAGAGAGTAGCTAGGTGTGGTGCAAAAGAACACCAGGAGGACCTAGAGGGCCAATTTATAGGAAAGGAATTAGGGTTTCGAGCGAGAACCCGAGTCCATGGTGGGCTCGGTTCATGCTCCGGTTGTAGACCAAGAAAAGATGGGAGCAAGTGAGCATGGTGACAATGGAGGAGAAAGCCTGGTGCGCATTAAATGCATTGCAGAGAGACGTTGACAAAAGCAAACGTGGAGGTGACACATCACGCCGCCTCGTTTTCTCGCTCTGCCATTGCCGCCGCGCGCTTCGGCGAGACAGAGGAGGAAGAAGGACAGAAAAGAGAACGGTGGCCGTTGGATTGAAAATGGACGGTCACGATTAAACGAGTTCGCCGGACAGTCCGATTGCTCTCAGGGATCTGGACGGTTGGATTGAGATCCAACGGTCCCAATTGATTAACGCAACCGGAGGGTCCGAATGCTCACACGAACGTGGGCCGAGCGATTTGAATCCAACGGCTGAGATTGCACGCGCGTTTTAAAACGCGGCTCGGTGCAGTTAGGTGGTTCAACCGAGTCAAGTGGCTCGGACTCGAGCCCGACTCGAACCCAATGAATAGTGAAATTGGTTTTAGGTTTTAAAATATGCTGAGACTTTTGAGGATTTATTTGGGGTAGCAAACTAACTCCAAAAATTATGAAATTTTTACAGGAGCTTGCTAACTCAGATATCAACCTTGTGTAAAATTTTCAGAGGTTTTTATATTGAGAATAAATCTCCAAAAATTCTGCAAGGCTCTGTTTTAATATTTGACTAAGAGTCAAACAGTTTGATCGCCTCTAAAATATTCAAACAATTTCTAAAATTGTGAAATTTTTCAGAGGGGTCACAGACCATCACAGAGACTTAGGAAAAATATTTCCAGAGGATGATCATAAGATTTGACAAGATTGTTTTTGGAATAGCAAGATTTGGATCAACAAGACTTGTGACAATGTAATTCCATAATTCCTTGAACAAGAATTGATTGGCACAACAGGAAATACATGATGTAAGAAAAAGTTTTAATTTCTACTCATTTTCTTACATTTGAAACACAAGCCCAAAATTTGGGATGTTACAACTCTCCCCCCCTTACAAGAATCTCGACCCGAGATTCCGTTTACTCGGAGAAGAAAGAAGGAAAATCTGCACGAAGGCGATCTTCTCGCTCCCAAGTTGCTTCATCTTCGGAATGGTTTGACCATCAAACTTAAGGAACTTGATGGCACGGTTCCTTGTTCTCCGTTCAGATTCCTCAAGAATACGAACAGGATGCTCGCGGTAGGTCAAATCCTCTTGCACATCGAGAGTTTCCAACGGAGTTTCCTCAGTCGGGACACGGAGGCACTTCTTCAGGTGTGAAACATGGAACACATCATGCACACCCTCAAGTGCAGCTGGTAGCTCCAATCTGTATGCAACTGCCCCAACTCTCTCGATGATGCGGTAAGGCCCAACATATCGAGGAGCCAACTTGCCCTTGATGCCAAAACGCTGATGGCCCTTCAAGGGTGAGACTTTGAGATACACAAAGTCATTGGGCTCAAAGCTCAACTCACGGCGACGACGATCTGCATAGCTCTTCTGCCTGGACTGGGCCGTGCGCAGATGCTCGCGGATCAACTGAACTTGACTTTCGGCCTCATTGATCGAATCTGGGCCGAAAAACTGCCGCTCACCAGTCTCTGACCAGTTCAATGGGGTTCTGCATCTCCTCCCATACAAAGCCTCAAATGGTGCCATGCCAAGACTGACCTGATAGCTGTTGTTGTAGGAGAACTCAGCAAATGGTAGGCATTTCTCCCACTTCTTCCCATAGGAAAGAACACAAGCACGGAGCATATCTTCCAACACTTGGTTGACTCGCTCCGTCTGACCATCAGTCTGAGGATGAAAGGCTGTACTGAAGTGGAGGCGGGTCCCCATAGCCTCTTGCAGACTATGCCAAAACCGCGAGGTGAAAAGCGCACCACGATCAGAAATAATCGTCTTCGGTACACCGTGAAGACTCACAATCCTCGAGACATAAAGTTCGGCCAAAGGCCCCACACGAAGCTGCGTCTTGACGGGAAGGAAATGTGCCACTTTAGTCAACCTGTCGATCACGACCCAAATAGCATTATTCCCTTTGACGGCGGGGCAATCCGGTGATGAAGTCCATGCCAGCGGAATCCCACTTCCATTCCGGCGGCAAAGGCTGAAGAAGACTGCTGACGCCGATGCTCGGCCTTCACACGACAAAGACACGCCGCACTCGACAACGAACACCGCAATCTCGCGCTTCATTCGGGTCCACGAATCTCTGGCGAAGATCCTGATACATCTTGGTAGCCCCGGGGTGAATAGACAAAGGAGAATCATGGGCTTCGCGGAGAATCGAATTCCGCAATTCCATGACCTTAGGAACCACAAGACGCTGTCCAAACCACACAATGCCATGTTCATCCTCTGAAAAGCACTTGGCTATCCTATCCTTGATGTTACGCTTGATTTGACTCACGCCAACATCATCGCGCGCGCCTTGATTTGGTCCACCAAGGTTGGTTGCACAACCAATGTAGCAAGAGAACCGTGCTCGATCAAACCCAAATTGAGGCGCTGGAATTCTGAAATGAGGGTAGGCTGCTGCCCTTGGAGCATCAACATGTTGCAATACACCTTCCGATCGAGTGCATCAAGAACGACATTGGCCTTGCCGGATGGTGCGAATACCCATGTCATAATCCTTGATCAATTCCAACCATCTTCTCTCGCCGAGGTTCAGATCCGTGGGTGAATAAGTATTTCAAGCTCTTGTGGTCGAATACACCTCACAACGGTTACCAATCGATAATGCCGCCAAATCTTGAGTGCATGGACCACAAGACTAAATCCAAGTCATGAGTAGGATAGTTGAGTTCATGAGGCCTCAATTGCCGCGATGCATAGGCCACAACCTTGCCTCCCGCATAAGAACACAACCAAGACCACGACGAAGCATCACAAAAGATATCAAAACTCTTGTGAATATCGGGAGAATAAGCACTGGGCTGAGGTCAACCGCTTCTTGAGTTCTGAAAACTCACATCACAAGCAGCGGACCACTCAAATTTCTTGTCTTTCTTAAGCAATTCGGTCATAGGCTTTGCAATCTTGGAGAAATTCTCGATGAAGCGCGATAGTAGCCACCAAACCAAGAAAACTACGCACATCGGTGGACCGACTTGGTGACCCCAAGATAGCACATCACTGACCTTGCTAGGATCCACAGCCACACCTCTTGCTGAAAGAACATGGCCCAAGAATGCCACTTCCTTCAACCAGAACTCGCACTTGCTGAATTTGGCATGCAGCTGGTGCTCACGCAGCTTGCCCAACACAAGCTTAAGATGCTCAGCATGCTCTTCTTCACTCTTGGAGTAGATAAGGATATCATCGATGAATACCACCACAAACCTATCCAAATACTCCATGAATACCGAGTTCATAAGATTCATGAACAAAGCAGGAGCATTAGTCAAACCAAAAGACATGACGGTGTACTCGTAAAGGCCATAACGAGTAGCAAAGGCCGTCTTAGGAATATCCTCGGCCCTGATCCTGACTTGATGATAGCCCAGTCTCAAGTCAATCTTGGAGAAGACTCGTGCTCCGGTCAACTGATCGAAAAGATCGTCAATACGGGGCAAAGGATACTTGTTCTTCACCGTCACTTTATTAAGCGGACGGTAATCAACACACATGCGCAAGGTCTTGTCCTTTTTCTTCACAAAAATAACTGGACAACCCCAAGGAGATGAGCTAGGACGGATAAAACCCTTCTCTTGCAGCTCACCCAGTTGCTTCTTCAGCTCCTCTAGCTCATCAGGAGGCATGCGATACGGCCTCTTAGAAATAGGGGCGGTACCGGGCAGCAACTCTATCACAAACTCCAGATCTCGAGCAGGGGAGGCGGGCAGGCAAATCTTGGGAAAGACATCCGCGAAGTCACACACGTGGGGGCGTCGTGAATCTCCACATCGGCTTTGCTTCAAGGACATAAAGATGGGGCTCTCATGGCGTGGCGAAACCCAACCTGTTCGCTGAAGGATTGGTGAGGTAGACAATCTTCCGGCACTGTCGATTTGCCCCAAGTGTTGGGACAACCAATCCATGCCAACAATCACATCCAAGCGCCGAGTCGAGTAGGATAAGATTCGCCAAGAATCCCACTCCTTCGATGTGGATAGGAACATCCCGGCATACTCGGTCAGCTCTCATTTCCGAACCCGAAGAGCGAATCGCGGTGGAACCCCAAAGGAACACGATGAAGTCCACAATCAACGACAAAAGACCTCGAAATAAAAGAATGCGAAGCTCGAGTCAAATAAAGCGTAGCGAGGATGCAAATTAACAAGGGCGTACCCAACACCACGTCGGCGCCTCTATGCCTCCTCACCGAGATATGGTTGACTCGCCGCTCCCCAAGCCGGGGTCTTCGGTCGGTGGTGACCACTCCCTTGCCGCGTCCTCCATTAGGACGAGGGGCCGCTCCAGTCTTCTTAGGACAACTACTCGCGTAGTGGCCCTTGTTGTGGCAGTAGAAGCAGGTGACGTCGGCCGCGGGGTTGCGGGGAACACCCTGCTGCTGGGTCGCAGGCGCACGTGACTGAGTCACGGCCTGCGGAGGACGTGGAGCTGGTGCTGAAAGCCTCGGCGGTGGCGAAGCCAAAGAACGAGCCACCGGTGCAGGTCCAACACGGGGACGAACGAGGCCGGCCTGTGCAGACTGCTGAGCCTCCCACTTGCGCTTGCGGGACTCGCCCAGCGCTCTCGCCTTGTGCTCGGCGACGATGGCCTTGTCCACCAAGGTCTGGAAGTCGGGGAAGTCCACAATAGAGAGCTTGTCCTGAAGCTCCTCAGACAAACCCTCCACGAACTTCTCCTGCTTGGCCTCATCAGTGGCCACCTCAGCAGGAGCGTACCTCGCCAAATGGTTGAACTCATGGAGGTACTCGTCACGCATTTGCGCCTGTTTGGCGCAAGGAACTCCTTCTTCTTGACTTCATCAGGCGGGGACATGGGCCCGACGAAAAGTCGACGAAACTCCTCCCACGAGACCACGTGTCCCGCGGTCGCATGGCGAGAAATTCTCCCACCATGAGAGTGCCGCACCCTCCAAGCGATGGGATGCGAAAGTGCCCGCTCCGCTCTCGGCATCGAGCAACGTTGAGCTTCGCTCAACCGGACGCAGCCGCCGCGTCTGCGTCCAAGGATCCCGGACCGGAGAAGGTAGGAGGCGAGTGCGGAGGAACTCCGCAAGTCCCCACGAGATCGGTGACCACCTCCGGATCCGGAGGCACCGAGAGGAGTGGAGGTGTTCTGGCGATGACCTCCAACACCCACGGTCCTCGAACGATTGCGTTCGATCTGCATGAGGACTTCCGCCATGGTCGGAGGAGGGGGAAGCTCCTCATCGGGACTACCCGGCTGATTTCGACCACTACGGGTCCCTCCAGCCATCCTGATTCACTAAGATGAGTTAGCTACAAGCCCGAGATAAAAAGAAAGTAAAGAAATGCAAACTCAATAAAAAGGGCTCAGGAATAACCACCAAGAGTACAAGACCAAAAATCACCAAATCGACTTCCTGAAACGAGTAACCCGTATGGAAGAACGAGCAATCGTTTGCGAAGACCCAAAATTTCAGCACTAATTTCTAGCTCAAAACAGCCCAAAAATCAGGGTATAACCACCTAATAGAGTATAGGCACTAGCTAATATCATATCACTTCTTACCCTTTCATTCCCACAAGTTTTAGTTGAATTTACCTCTCCTTTCCAGCACTATATACTAATTACAAGCTAGCTGTCCAGAATTTCTCCTTCAAGCCCTTGGCCGAAATTTGAAGTTCCAGGGGCTCCTATTCCTTACTCCAAACAGCCAAGACTCAATTTAAGGCTCTCATGGTGCTCCCAAACCCAAGTTAATCGATAGAGGCTAATTTTTGAAAGGAAGAGAGGAACAACTTTTTCAAACTTAAGTGAGAGTAAGGTGAGATGAGCAAGCTAAGATAGGTAAGGAGCAAAATTAGAGAACTTACTTAAGTTTTACAAACCTTTTGAAAGTAAGTTTTCAAAATATCCTAGAGGCGACCAAGCTAGGGGTTTCTACGGTCAGTATGGCTCTGATACCAACTTTGTGAGGACCGGAATATTTAACTAGTAACACTTAACCTCCAAATGGTTCTAGCATTTACTGATTAAACATTCTAAGCCTCGATGGGCATATGTTTCCCAGAATTGCAACATATGCACATCATCACAAAATTACACATCATTTCCATACAACATACATCACTAGGTTTAACAACAACATACATAAAGTAAAGTTATTACAAAAGAGAGCCGACCGGCCAAATAGAACAATAAACAAGAATGACAGCGGAAGCACAAGCGCCATAAGATGGCTAGAACAAAAGTCGACCGGTTAGCCACACACCCACAAGGCAACCGGCCGGCCATAAGCTAGTCGCCCATAGCTACCACAACATGACTCACAAAAGTGAGGCCCTCGAGCTCACCTTCTTCCTCTGCAACAAAACAATTAAGCGTAGCAACCGAGTACAAAGATTGTCTTTGTGCGCGCAAAGATCGACGTGTGGAATAGCAGACCTATTCATAAACTACATGCAAGCTTATTTAGGTGGAGGTTGTATGTCTCATTTTGCATGAAGCCAACTTTATTTGCAATAATGTAATACATTTTAAAAGCAAGTTTGCAAATCTGTTTTGTTATCAAAGTAATGATAAGTAAAGATACATACAAGTAACCACAGAAGTGACTATCCCAATAGCCACCACAACATAGCACGAATCCCGATTCGTACCACCCATCAAGTTTTAATTTAAAGGTTGTAGTCTAACACTTGAAAGACCTTGCCAAGCGTGTCCATAACCTAGGGCGAGGCTATTCGAATAGTTTTAACCTGCAGGGTGTACCAATGTACCCACACTTGGATCGCCTTCAAGCCACAAGCACACTACAGAAGGTATGCCGCCCGGCTAAGACCTACGAGACATTTCCAATCTTGTGTATTAACTACGAGCCGCTCATATGGATAGAAACCCATATGCTTACATTGCAAGCGAAAGACAACAAATCCCATCACGGGTGAAGTCTTTCGGACACTACAATGCTCCCAACACCATCCCTCCTGCGACTCCTGCGACTCGGAGCCAATACACGCCAAAGTCTTGAGTCAAGAGAGGTCCCATACCCTCTAATGTGGTTAGCACGCTAAAATGCTTGGTTTAGTGTAACAAGATGTTCGGTCCTTGTTGACCGGGCACCATTCGAGCCACACCCAAGAATCACACCATCATACCATTGTGCCCAAGTCTAAATCTTTTTGTTTTCAGTTTTAGTTTTCATAAGTAGACATAGCACAAGGTGGAAATCATAATCATAATAAGTTTGATGTGATCAAGGTTATCGACAAGTCGATAACCGCCCATTTCTACCGAAACTAAGCATGGCTAAGCAATTGATTCGCAACTACTAAGTGACAAGAGCTCATCCACGAACTCTAAATCACAGCAAGTAACCTAGGCTCATGGTAGTAGAGAATAATCATTTGCTAAGGAAATGCATCTACTAGGCCAACTATTAACACAAAATAGCAATGCATACATAGAATTTGTAATCAACATAAATACTTAAAATACTGGGGTTAACATGATCAAACTGCTTGCCTTCTTGCTGTTGCTCAAACTGTTGTGGAGGGTCGCTCTCGGGATTACCGCAAATGTCGAACCCTAAGCGAAAGGCAAAAAGAACCAAGAACAACCAATAAGACTAGCAACACTTAAACAAAAGAGCAAGCAAAAATTATCCAAATGCGACGAAACTTATACACAAGGTGAAATACGAATATACCTAGACATAGAAACTGGAAAAACCTAATTTGGATTTGTGGTGCAAAAGATATTACCTAAAAACCCATTTTCGGCCATAATTAGCACTGTAGCAAAAACATTTTCCAGAAAGGTTTTGAAGCTGAAATTTTTATGGTAGCTACCTACTGGCATAGTGGTAACCCATATAAAATTTCAGGTCATTTGGAGTTAAAATGATTTAGTTATGATTTTTTTAAGATGCAAAACTAGCATAATGCATTTTCCAGAAATATAAACATGTGCAAAACCTATTTCACATTATAGTATGAAAACAGAGGGATTTCCTAACATCAAATTTTCTATTTTTAGGATTTACAGGGAATTATTGGTGTCTATTACATCATTAAATGAATTTTTAAATGCTACTAATAAGGTTAAATCTATTAACATATTTTTAAGTCTTTGGTTTAGGCCTACCACCATTTTTAGATTAAAGTTTAGTTAATAACAAATTTATCAAAGTTAAAATCATTCCATTAGCAGATATACAGAAAAAGATATGCATTTTCCAAGCTTTAATACAATTCTGGAATATATAAAAATAACAGAAAACAAGCTATAAAAGATTACATAATTTTTTTACTACAGAAGCATAGCTAAAAGCATTTTTACATTAAACTTTAGTGAATTCCAAATTTATTACAGTTGGTTTCATGTAAAAAGGATTTATCTTGAATTAGTTATGAATTTCTAAAGTTTTGATACAATTTTCAGTTGATAAATAAATACTTACAGAAATAAAAACCAACCCAACCGGAAATAAACGACGTGGACGCTCGTGGGCCGTTGATGTAAAATCCAACGAGCCACACGCACGGAAAACAGCGCACGCGCGCGATTCAAAACAGGAGCTCACCGTTGGATCAAGATCCAACGGCTCACGAGGATGAATGCAACCGGACGGTGCGGTTGCCTTAAGTCCTACGAGACTGTTTCCAATATTGTGTATCAACCCGAGCCGTCAGATGGGTAGAAACACCATACGCTACATGGTAAAGCCGAAAGACAACTACCCACTCAGATAAAGCTTTTGACAACTACCATGCTCCCACCTCCATCCCTCCCGCGACCTCCCGCGACCCGAGCCAATACACGCCAAAGTACTAGGTCAAGAGAGGTCCCATATACTCTAGTGTGGTTAGCTACGCAAAATGCTCGAAGACGGTGGCGCAAGTAACTCGGTCCTTAATTGACTCGGGCACCTTTCCGTCACACCCAACAGATCACACCGCCTTACCATTGTGCCCAAGTCTAAACCATTTTGTTTTCATTTTTAGTTTTGCGGATAAACAGTGAAATGCTAAAACATAAAGTTATAGTAAATTTTGTGTGATCAAGGTTACCGACTAAAGTCGATAACGCCAGATTCTACCGATACTAAGCATGTCTAAGCAAGTTGACCGAATCTACTAAGTGACAAGAGATCATCCAATGATCTCTAATCACAAAGAAATAACTTAGGCTCGTAGTAGAGATCCATATTTTGTCTACGAGGATATGCAACTACGATTTAACTAACCATTTTAACACAAATTAAGCGATGCATACATACAATTTGAAACAAAATATTAAACTTTAAAATACTGGGATTAATCATGATCAAGCTGCTTGCCCGGCGCTGTTGCTCAATAAGTGCGGAGGATCGTCCTCGAGGTTGCCGCAAATATCGCTTCTAACGATCGAACACAACAAACAAATAAGGACGAATAACACCGACAAAACTTAAGCATACAACAACATCAACTCATGCCAAAATTCACACAGACAGCCTAAACAAGATATAACAAAATTTAGAAACAGAGAACAAATCATTTTAAGATGCTAATAATTTTCTATGAATTTTCTAAGCTAAAAATACAACATGCCACTAGTTAGTTACTTAACAACTTTTCATAAACAGAAAACGATGTATAAAACCTATCCTAACAGCTTAGTATACTGAAAATGAAATTTTACAAAACTGGTTCATTGAATTTGGACAATTATTGGAAAAGATATGCATTTTCTAATTTAGAAGATACATAAGACATCATTTTATTAGATAACAGATTTTTGCTACAGAGACATGGATGAAACTAATTTTAGTAAGTAATACATTTAAAATGAAAAATAACAGCACTGGTTTCATGCAATTTGGATAAAAATTGAATTAGTTATGCATTTTACAAGTTTAAACGATTTAACGATTATGTAAAGCATTTCGTAAATACTAAAGCATTTATACCCTTTCCTACCGACACCAACTAACCCCGGACATCGACGGAGGGCCCGCGAAAGTGCGACGAGAATAGCGCCGACGCGAAAGCGACGTCAAGGCGTATTCTAAGAATACGTCTTTGACATATCAACGCGCAAACTTAACCTACTACTCACAAAGAAATACGTTTCCCAACGAGAAACGCATTATCGGTGCTACACAACTAACAATCGACAAAGATGGGCCCACATGGCGATGACCAGAGAACAAATAACGATTGGATTAAACGATTTCTAAACGTGATTACCGAGAGGCCCACAAATCGAGACTCAAAGAAGACATGATTAGAGTTAAACTAATCTTCACCGGCGGTTCATCGGCGAGCATCGCACGGCGGCAAAGCGGCGCGCAGTGATCTAGCAAACCGATGAGTTTCAAGACGAGTGAGTGGTACCTTCGGGTTCGCAAGGACCTCGCGAACTCGATGACGGACGCGTGAGTCACGGAAATGCCGCGCGAGCGGGCGCGAACGAGGCGGAGAAGAAGATCGCGCCTCCGCGAGAAGGCGCCACGGGCTTCGAAGACTCGGAAGGTGCGCCACGGCTCGCCTTGATCCGGAACAATAAGCACAAGATGATGGCGGCGAAGGAGGTCCGAGACGGCCGGAATCACCACGCGGTAAACATCGAGCTCGAGAAAATCGGTCGCCACGGCTTCCACGATGCACCAAAGACGTAAACGAACCCAGAGTGGAACCAAACGCCGAGGCTTGAGACTCACGTAACGCTAGCAAGCTCGCGGGCGAGATCGCCGAGGCGAGACGACGATACCGCCCCTCGTGATCCATCGACGCCGACCTTAATAGGCAAAATGGAGGCGCGAGGCGAGAGGACACGACCGTGCGCCGCTCAAGGCGGCTCGAACGCGGCGCTACGCCGAAGTTCTTCTCCTACGAGAGGAAAATTTGGGCGAGAAGGTGAAACGGCGAATGAGTGCGTGAGGTTATGAAGCTCGCTTCTACTGGACGATTACGAGGGCAAATAGGTCGGAGGTGCGTGGCAAGCATGCACGCACGCCGCGATGAGGTGCGGAGAAGACGAGGAAGGCCGACAAGTGGGGCGATAGCGGCCAGGGTGCGAGCCGAGGTTCGATCGAGAAAGATGCCGACCGCTGGATCTGAAATGGACGGTCGAGATTGATGTATGCATGAGATCTTGGTACATTTTAGTGGCCCCGGATGGATGGATAAAGGCGAATCATGGGCCTCCTGGAGGATCAAATCCCGCAACTCGGGGATCTTTGGGACCACGAGACGCTGCCCAAACCATACAACACCGTGCTCATCCTCTGTGAAACACTTGGCTGATCCATTCCTGATGTTCTGCTTGATTTTACCCACACCATCATCTGATTGCTGCGCTGCCTTGATTTGATCCACCAAGGTTGGTTGCACAATCAGGGCAGTAAGGGAACCGTGCTCAACCAAACCCAAGTTGAGACGCTGAATTTCGCAAGAAGCGCGAGTTGCCGCTCTGGATCATCGAGTATTGCAATACACTTTTCGGCTAAGTGCATCAAAGAACTACATTGGCCTTGCCAGATGATATCGAATACCCATGTCATAATCTTTGATCAATTCTAGCCATCTCCTCTGCTCGAGGTTCAGATCCGTGAGTGAATAAGTATTTCAAACTCTTGTGGTGGAATACACCTCACGTGGCCAAGAATGATGAGGGGATGCGGCTCCGCGGATGGTCGAATGCATACAAGATCGAAGGAGGGGCGCAGATCGCAAAATGGACCGGGCCAAGATTGAAGTGCATTTAGAGATCCACCGACACGTGGGGGCGCATGTCGCTATTCGAAGTTCTTCTGGAAAATTTCGAGAGTCACACATGCGAAGTCTTAACACGTGTACGCATGCACGCGCGGCCGCGCGTGGTCCCACTCGTCGAAAGATGACTTAAAGGAGGTTTTAGGACGCAACGCTAATTAATTACTAATGACCAATGATTAGTGATGATTAGCAATTAATGTGTCCTAAAGATTTTGAGCAGGCGATTTAGGACGAGGGCCCACACGCCGCTGACCCAAAAGGTAATTTCGGACACGATTATTACTAACAATGATTAGCAATAAATAAACCCAAAATCAGCCATAACGACTTGGTTTTCGATTTAGGCTTACGCCCACAAGTCGGTGACACATTAGGCGATTAAGACACCATTAATACTTCTAATGATTGCGTATTAATCGTGTCCTAATTATCGATTTAAAACGGAGTCGCCTCGGTGACAAAACCCGAGTGGCTTTGCGGCTTGTCGCCGCGACTCGATGCATGGCGCGCGCCACAAATTATCAAAATGGGTTCGCAATAGTGTTGCGGACCCAATGGTGGTGACCTCGCCGGCGGTGGAGGTCTAGAACGCCGGCGAGCCGGAAAACAAGATGGAGCCATTTTCGGTAAAACATGAAAATAGCAAAAATGCTCCGCTGCAGTCCGGGAAAGCGAGTGCCATGACTTCTGGGGACTATATAGAAGCTACCTTAACCGAGAGGAGCTCCAAAGATGGTCGGGAAGACTTGAACACGATGAAGTCCACCGGAGCCGAAGAAGATGAAGTGGAAGATGAGGTTCTGAGCAAAATGAGTGGAACCAAATCACCACCACAGCTTCATTATAGCTCAAAGAGGCTCCAAACGCAAATATTTGCAAAAAGAATCACTTACCGGAGCTGGGGAAGAAAAGGGGTGAAACCAACCGAAAATCTCCAAACTTAAAATTGAGCGATTCCTGTGAATGCAACCCAAAATCAAGTTAGGGGAAATACAAAGGAGGTTGAGGAGTTCAAAAGGGTGCAAGAAATGTTGAAGATAAACCACTGGACACCAAGGCCGCCATGGGAGCTCTACGGTCAACAATGGTGGATTGAAGGTTTGAGATGGTTTTGAGCTCAAACACAGAGAGTAGCTAGGTGTGGTGCAAAAGAACACCAGGAGGACCTAGAGGGCCAATTTATAGGAAAGGAATTAGGGTTTCGAGCGAGAACCCGAGTCCATGGTGGGCTCGGTTCATGCTCCGGTTGTAGACCAAGAAAAGATGGGAGCAAGTGAGCATGGTGACAATGGAGGAGAAAGCCTGGTGCGCATTAAATGCATTGCAGAGAGACGTTGACAAAAGCAAACGTGGAGGTGACACATCACGCCGCCCCTCGTTTTCTCTCGCTCTGCCATTGCCGCCCGCGCGCTCGGCGAGACAGAGGAGGAAGAAGGACAGAAAAGAGAACGGTGGCCGTTGGATTGAAAATGGACGGTCACGATTAAACGAGTTCACGGACAACCGATTGCTCGTGGATCGGACGGTTGGATTGAGATCCAACGGTCCCAATTGATTAACGCAACCGGAGGGTCCGAATGCTCACACGAACGTGGGCCGAGCGATTTGAATCCAACGGCTGAGATTGCACGCGCGTTTTAAAACGCGGCTCGGTGCAGTTAGGTGGTTCAACCGAGTCAAGTGGCTCGGACTCGAGCCCGACTCGAACCCAATGAATAGTGAAATTGGTTTTAGGTTTTAAAATATGCTGAGACTTTTGAGGATTTATTTGGGGTAGCAAACTAACTCCAAAAATTATGAAATTTTTACAGGAGCTTGCTAACTCAGATATCAACCTTGTGTAAAATTTTCAGAGGTTTTTATATTGTGAATAAATCTCCAAAAATTCTGCAAGGCTCTGTTTTAATGTTTGACTAAGAGTCAAACAGGTTTGACTGCCTCTAAAAATATTCAAACAATTTCTAAAAATTGTGAAATTTTTCAGAGGGGTCACAGACCATCACAGAGACTTAGGAAAAATATTTCCAGAGGATGATCATAAGATTTGACAAGATTGTTTTTGGAATAGCAAGATTTGGATCAACAAGACTTGTGACAATGTAATTCCATAATTCCTTGAACAAGAATTGATTGGCACAACAGGAAATACATGATGTAAGAAAAAGTTTTAATTTCTACTCATTTTCTTACATTTGAAACACAAGCCCAAAATTTGGGATGTTACAGGGGCAAGGGTATTTAAGGCGCCCTCCACGACTCACGCTCGGCCTAGGGCCGGCCACACATGCCGAATCAAACTCTAACTCGGCTAAGACCTAGAAACACACAAAAAGGAAAACCTAACTTAAGTCCGTCACATTGTTTTGGCCATAGCGGCGCGACCGTAAGTCTTCTGAAGCTGGGGCCAAAACCATTGTGTGGGCCTTGGAATAAGCTTTCAAACAAGTCCAAGAACACCCCAATCGGACTCCGTATACAAAAGTTATGGTTTTATTACAGCCCTGTTGGGCTGTCCCGAACCGAATCCGAATTGAATTTCGAGTTGATTCCGAGATGAATTTCGGTTGCACTTGTGGAAGATCCAAATTGGGCTTGAATTCTTGGGCTTTTCTCCTTGGTTGACCCACGTGAGCTTCTCCTCCATTGCTTTGACTCCGCCTCCTCTTGGTTCCAAAGGCTTCACAATGTTCAAACTCGAGAATGCACAAAACATTTGCATGAGGTAATACCCAATTCTCATCAATGACAATAGAAGATTCATTAAGAAACAAAAGCACTGTTGATTTAGAAGTTTAGCTCTTGCTCGTCAGTGGACCAATATGCACTTCTGTACTTGAATTATTTGTAGCGTCACGTATGGCGTCCACCTCAGTATGTGTATGACCACCAATAGGGAAAGATGTATAAGTGTTAGGGATGCCCTCATCAGGTGTTCCTCTCATGATGTCAAAGGTCTTCGGGTAGCGTTCTTGATGGAGACGGGGTGCCCGATCTTTCGATGAGATTGATAACTATCGATTTTGGGTGGGGGTGACTCTCGCGATCCGACTACAACCATACGACGACGCTTGCGCCTTAGCAATCGTTGAACCAACTCCGAGACGTTATTGACCGTGATGGAAGCGCGATCAACCTGAACACGAGGTTCAATTCCTGCGAGCAATCGAAGAACTAGCAAGAATAAGATGTATGTAATCTGATATTGCGAATAAGATTGTAGTATAGATGGTATTAAAAACAAAAGTGGGATCCCGAAGGCTGTCTTGACAGGTGGTCGTCCGACACAACTGAAGAACAGATGTTTGCATAATGGCTAAACCTAAATTCAACAAAATCCCAGTTCTAGCCAGGGGGACGGCGGCTCCTATATGGGAAGATGACCAGGGGTGGCGACCAGGGAAGTGGACGCACGCCCCTAGGGTTACAAGGCCCATGGGCCCAAGAGGAGGTGGCCCAGCACCCTTTTTGACTCGGTAAAAAAAACAGACGTGGATTGTTTTGTTGATTGTGGTCAGCTCGGTTGGAATTTGAAGGTGAGGTTGGATCCATTAGAAAGTAGACTTGATAATATTTCAATGAAGTCCAAGAACATCCCAAACGGAGTCTGTATGAAGAAGTTACGGCCGTTTGAACTTAGTGCTGTCGCAGTAGTCCGAACTCGAATTCAGAACGAGCCCAACTCGAACTCTTGCTTGGCTCGGACTGAAAGTGACGTGATGTCCTCCATTATACCTCCTATGCTTGTCCATGACTCCACATACCTCTCCTTGGTCCTTTCCCATGTTCCTAAGCACAATTAAATCACTTGCATTACGTAGCGATCTATTCTCAGTAATATATAACCCTATGAACGAATTCACCTGGTGATTAAGTTGGCGAGTACGAGCTCGAGTAATTGGTCCTTGTAACATTGGTTGTGGATCAGCTGTGTGTGTAGGCGTGGTTGTATCCAAATTAGGGATGTCCTCATCATCCTCCCCTTCTTGCATTTGAGTCGTCCTCGACTCAAGCTCATCCTCTTCTCCCAAGTATGGCTTCAAATCTGCAATGTTAAATGTGGGACTAACCCCAAAATCTACAGGCAGGTCAAGTTTGTATGCATTATCATTATCTTTTCTAATACTTTGAAAGGACCATCAGCTCGAGGCATCAATTTTGACTTTCTCAATTCAGGGAACCTATCTTTTCTCAAGTGCAACCAAACAAGATCTCCTGGTTCAAAAGTTAAATGTTTTCTCCCCTGACTACCAGCAAGTTTATATTTAGCATTCATGCGCTCTATATTCTCCTTAGTTGTCTCATGCATTTTTAAAATCAATTCAGCACGTTGTTTAGCATCAAAGTTCAATTTATCCGAAGATGGAATAGGCATTAAATCAATAGGAGCACGAGGCACAAAACCATAAATAACTTCAAAAGGGCACATCTTTGTAGTAGAATGCAATGAACGATTATAAGCAAACTCAATATGAGGCAAGCATTCTTCCCACAATTTTAAGTTCTTTTTCAACACAGCCCTAAGCATTGTAGATAAAGTTCTATTCACAACTTCAGTTTGTCCATCAATTTGGGGATGACAAGTAGTAGAAAATAACAGTTTAGTCCCCAATTTAGTCCATAAAGTTCTCCAAAAGTGGCTAAGGAATTTAACATCACGATCTGAAGCTATAGTATTAGGCACACCATGCAATCAAGCAACTTCACGAAAGAATAAATCAACAATATTGGCAGCATCATTGCTCTTATGACATGGTATAAAGTGAGCCATCTTAGAAAATCTATCAACAACCACGAATATACTATCGCTCCCCTTCTTTGTTCTAGGCAATCCTAAAACAAAGTCCATCGAAATATCTTCCCACGGAGGCATGTATAAACCATGAGGATTAAGTCGTGACTTAGCTCTTTGACATGTAGTGCAGCGAGCAACGTAACGCTCGACGTCCCGTCTCATCTTTGGCCAAAAGAAATGATCAGCAAGTATATCCTCCGTTTTCTTCACGCCAAAGTGTCCCATCAGCCCGCCTTCATGCGCTTCCTGTAACAACAACAAACGAACGGAGCTAGCTAGAATGCATAGCTTGTTAGCTCTAAACACAAACCCGTCATTAATGACAAATTTGTTCCACGTTTTTCCTTCTTTACAATTCAACAATATATCTGTAAAATCAGCATCATGCACATATTGCTCTTTAATAGTCTCCAATCCAAAAATTTTGAAGTCAAGTTGTGAAAGCATGGTATATCTCCTAGACAAAGCATCAACAATAA
This sequence comes from Ampelocalamus luodianensis, assembly GCA_036346255.1. Classification (NCBI taxonomy): domain Eukaryota; kingdom Viridiplantae; phylum Streptophyta; class Magnoliopsida; order Poales; family Poaceae; genus Ampelocalamus; species Ampelocalamus luodianensis. Next base: position 38,979,734 of record CM070624.1, read on the forward strand.
CATTCTCTTTTCCCTTCTTGTGTTTTATGACATAAGGAAAAGACTCAATAAATTCAACCCACTTTGCATGTCTACGGTTCAATTTACTTTGACTTGAATATGCTATAAAGATTCGTGATCGAATGTATAACAAATTCTTTGGGCCATAAATAATGTTGCCATGTTTCCAAAGTTCAAATAGTGCATATAATTCCTTATCATAAGTAGAATAGTTCAAACTAGGTCCACTCAATTTCTCAACAAGTATACTATAGGTTTACCTTCTTGTAGCAATACGCCACCTAAACCAATTCCATTGGTATCACATTCTAGTTCAAAAGTCTTATTAAAGTCGTGGAGTTGGAGTAGTGGTGCATGCGTTAACTTATCTTTCAATGTGGTGAAGGCGTTCTCACATGCGGCGCCCAAACAAATGGCACGCCCTTCTTGGTGAGCTCATTCAATGGTGCCGCGATGGTGCTGAAATCCTTCACGAAGCGGCGGTAGAATCCAACAAGTCCTAAAAAGCTTCGTACCTGTGTGACCGTGTTAGGAGTCGGCCAACTCTGTATTGCTTCAATCTTGGCTTGATCAACTTCAATTCTCTGTGGAGTCACAACATAGCCAAGAAACGCGACTCGATCGGTGCAAAAGGTGCACTTCTCAAGGTTACCAAATAAACGTGCATCACGTAAGGCATTAAAAATAGCACGTAAATGGTCAAGATGTTCCTATAAGGATTTGCTGTATATCAATATGTCATCAAAATAAACTACCACAAATCTACCAATGAAAGAACGCAAAACCTCGTTCATTAGTCTCATGAAAGTGCTAGGTGCTTTAGTTAATCCAAAAGGCATTACTAACCACTCATATAACCCGAACTTAGTTTTAAATGCTGTTTTCCATTCATCGCCTAATTTCATGCGAATTTGGTGATATCCACTACGCAAATCAACCTTCGAGAAAACAACAGAGCCACTCAATTCATCAAGCATATCATATAATCTAGGAATAGGATGACGATACCTAATGGTGATATTATTGATTGCTCTACAATCTACACACATGCGCCATGATCCATCTTTCTTAGGCACTAAAATGACCGAATAAAGACAAGGACTAAGAGATTCACGCACATACCCTTTAGCAAGCAATTCTTGTACTTGGCGCTGAATTTCTTTAGTTTCTTCTGGATTGGTCCTATATCGTGCGCGGTTGGGCAGTGATGCGCTGGGAATTAAATCAATTTGATGCTCAATCCCTCGAAGTGGTGGCAACCCCGGCGGTATGTCCTTCGGAAAGACATTGTTGTACTCCTGCAAAATGTTAGTGACAGCAGGAGGCAAAGAAGAAGGTGTATCCTCAAATGAAAACAAAGCTTCTTTGCAAACTAATGCGTAGCAAATAGAATTACTAGTATCCAGTTCAGTCATATCAGATTTGGTAGCAAGAAAACTAGCACCTTTCAATTTAATTTCTTTCTTCTTCACATGAGTAGATTTAAGTTCTTTCTTTTTATGTTGCTGAAGTTCTTTTGCTACAATCTGATTTTCGCTCTTAACATTCTCCTGATTCTTCTCTCTACTAGCTCTAGCAAGTTCATCTTTAACAATTTGTTCAGGAGTCATAGGATGCATCACAATTTTCTTTCCCTTGAACATGAGAGAGTATTGATTATTCCTACCATGATGCACACAATCAGTATCGTATTGCCAAGGTCGTCCTAATAACAATGAACAAGCTTGCATAGGAACAACATCGCAATCAACATAATCATGGTATGAACCCATAGAAAAGTTTACTCTTACCATTCGTGTTACTTTCAACTTACCACTGTTGTTGAACCATTGAATATGGTATGGGTGGGGATGAGGGTTGGTCGGCAAAACAAGCTTCTCCACCATATCCATACTCGCCAAATTGTTGCAACTCCCACCATCAATAATTATACGAATCGAGCGTTCCTAGACAACGCCCTTGATTTGAAACAAATTATGGCGTTGATTTTGCTCAGCACGAGAAACTTGAGCACTTAGTACGCGTTGCACTATAATGCTCAAATACTTGTCGGGATCTTCGGCGCCAACATGTTCCTCCTCATGATCAGATTCGTCATCAAGTCCTGTAGGGTCAGTTGCAAGCATAGCATATGCTTCATCATCAAAATCACTAGCAGAGGAATACCCACCATCATCGTGTATGATCAGTACGCGCTTGTTTGGACAATCCTGCATCATGTGTCCATAGCCTTTGCACTGATGGCATTGAATATCTTTAGTTCGCCCCGTCAAGCAAATCAAGAGGAAGTTTTGTAGACGCCAGGTGCTGATTTGGTTGCTTCAGAAACTCGTGGTGCTGAATTTGAAGTAGCGGGGCGCGGCTTGTTGTTGAAGGGTGGCGGTGGGGGTGCACTAATGGCCGGGGTAGTAGATGTGTGTGGTGTCCATGAGTTTGTGCGACCTGCAGAAGAGTTAGATCGTGTCCTCGTCCCGCGCCCCCGCACTTCACGCTCACTTTGCAAGCAAGATGAAACAATCTAGTAATGGAGTTGTAATCTTTATAGTCAAGGATGTCTTGAATTTCTCGATTCAACCCTCCCAAAACCTAGCCATTGATGCCTCCTCATTCTCATCTAAACCACAACGCAACATACCAATTTGTATTTCTTGATAGTAGTCTTCCACAGACTTTGTACCTTGTCGTAAGCGTTGCAATTTATTTAACAAATCACGAGCATAATATGAGGGAACAAATCGATGCCGCATAAGCAATTTTAAAGCCTCCCACTGTTAGGTATGTTATTGGGATGTTGACGGCAATGTTCTTTCCACCAAATAGAAGCAAAATCGGTAAGTTCACTAGTAGCACCCTAACTCGCCTAATCTCGGGAACTTCATGGCAAGCAAATTTTTGATCAACACTAGTTCCCAATTAAGATAACCATCGGGATCATATTTACCATTAAAAGAGGGCATAATGAATTTAACCTTAGCGAAAGAATCATCGTGGTCACGTACCTCACGTCGTGGGGGGGGTCTCGTCGCATACCTTGTCGATTAAAACGCAATCGCCGATGAGCTCGATCGTTGTTATTGTTACCCATGTCATTGGCCTCGGTATCGTCACATAGTCGAATTCATCTTGTCCTCTACCACCGGGCAGCAGGGGAACACCGGTGGATGTATGGGCCATCTCATCAAGCGCGCCATAATACCGCCAAAGAAGTGTTAGTGATGCCTTGCGCTCTCCATCGCGCGGCGTGGCGTTTGCCTCAATTTGGACACCCTCAAGTTGAGCAAGTCGCTCATTCGTGACTCGACATCTTCCTCAAGACCCTCCGTCGAAGGTTCATGATGCGTCGGAAATGTTGTACGATTCCCTTCGTACGAGGAGTATGAGATGTATCCTCATCCGAATGCTCCGCAGATCCTGCCATTGTTAGCAAATCACAAGTATATGTCCCTAGCAACTACTAGGATGTGGTGGTTCAAAAGTCGCTCACACTCAAGCCTTCTATCGAATTCTTACCAATTCTTACCAAGCAAATAGGGGTGATCGGCAACCAACGGTGTCAATGTATCTCCGAAGATTGGATGGAGCGATTGCCAGGTGAAGTTTAGCCTGTACGGTTGTAGAAAAGGTGTAGCTGGGAAGGCTCAAGTATGGTAGCAATAGATTAGCAACTATCAAATAAGAGAATGCAAGCTGAAAAATTGTTCAACGCCGGTTAGTGCTGGTCCTAGGCTAGACTGGACTAGAGACGCGAGCCTAGAACACAAACGAAAGCACAGCGCGGCAGAGCTAGAGAACGTTGCACACGGAGTTCGGAGGCTCGAAAAAGGATACCGTCTGCACGGGGAACCTTAGAATCACTTGTAGAGGGGCTCTGTCAATTTTGAGCGAATTCGGAGAAACTTGAATTTTTTCGGTTTGCGGGCCCGTTTTGAGGCCCTAAACGACCTTTTTTGGGGTCGAAGTTGCTGCGCGTGTGCCCGATGGCTTACGCGGATCTAAAATCCCCACATTTCCCGGACTTTTAACCTCTCTTTTTTTGAGGACTTTCCCGGGCCCGTTTTGAGGCCCTAAACGACCTTTTTTGATCGCGTTGCCGAAGTCAGACGAATCTCAGGTTTCTTTCTGGCAGCACGAAAATTAATCTCTCTTTTTTCTCTCTCTTTTTTGTCACAAACTGAAACGAGCTTTTATTTTTGGTTAGGGTTTCCCTTGGAGTGGAGGCGGCAGGAGGATTGTAGCTTGCCGCGAGAGGAGGATGGTGGCCACAGAAGGATGCGGCAATGGATGGCGCGCAGTGGTCGTGGTAATGGCTCGTAGTGCAGCACGGGCGATTGAACCCAACCACAACAAAGGCGACCAAACGTGAATGTAACTCGAAACTCTAAAGGAACTAGACACTAAGACCAGCAAAGGACACGACGATGCAATCAAAAGTTCAACAATGCAATGCACTGAAAAGAAAGATGCAATAGCGCAATTGGTCTTGGACAGATAGGTGATCTAATCCTATAGTTTTTGGCTTTTTCGGACTTTCGGAAATAAACAACCTAACTACTAAAAACGAAGAAATTCTCACCGAGCAACCTTGGGCTCGATACCACTTGATGGAGACGGGGTGCCCGATCTTTCGATGAGATTGATAACTATCGATTTTGGGTGGGGTGACTCTCGCGATCCGACTACAACCGTACGACGACGCTTGCGCCTTAGCAATCGTTGAACCAACTCCGAGACGTTATTGACCGTGATGGAAGCGCGATCAACCTGAACACGAGGTTCAATTCCTGCGAGCAATCGAAGAACTAGCAAGAATAAGATGTATGCAATCTGATATTGCGAATAAGATTGTAGTATAGATGGTATTGAAAACAAAAGTGGGATCCCAAAGGCTGTCTTGATAGGTGGTCGTCCGACACAACTGAAGAACATAAGTTTGCACAGTGGCTAAACCTAAATTCAACGAAATCCCAGTTCTAGCTAGGGGGACGACGGCTCCTATATGGGAAGACGACCAGGGGTGGCGACCAGGGAAGTGGACGCACGCCCCTAGGGTTACAAGGCCCATGGGCCCAAGAGGAGGTGGCCCAGCACCCTTTTTGACTCGGTAAAAAAAATAGATATGGATTGTTTTGTTTATTGTAGTCAGCTCGGTTGGAATTTGAAGCTGAGGTTGGATCCATTGGAAAGTAGACTTGATAATCTTTCAATGAAGTCCAATAACATCCCAAACAGAGTCCGTATGAAGAAGTTACGGCCGTTTGAACTTAGTCTTGTCTCAAAGATCCGAACTCGAATTCAGAACGAGCCCAACTCGAACTCTTGCTTGGCTCGGACCCAAAGTGACGTGATGTCCTCCATTATGCCTCCTATGCTTGTCCATGACTCCACATACCTCTCCTTGGTCCTTTCCCATGTTCCTAAGCACAATTAAATCACTTGCATTACGTAGCGATCTATTCTCAGTAATATATAACCCTATGAACGAATTCACCTGGTGATTAAGTTGGCGAGCACGAGCTCGAGTAATTGGGACTTGTAACATTGGTTGTGGATCAGCTGTGTGTGTATGCGCGGTTGTATCAAAATTAGGGATGTCCTCATCAGTTCTCCCTCCTAAAGAGACAAGAAGGAACAAAAAGGCGACCTCAACAAGAGATCCTCGTGTATCTGGCACAGTGAGTTGAGGTGAAGTGCACTATGTTCTTAAAGGCATCAGAACAGCGTGATGTGGCACCAAACAGCATTGTTACTGATTTGGCCAAGAGTGGGCCAAGTGCATGTGGAGCTAGAAGAGAGCAAGATCCACAACCAGTTCCTGAAGGTCTACAACCAGTTCCTGAGGGTCCACAACTAGATCCACTTGCCCCTTATTTGAGTTTATTTGAGTTTTACTACTTTTTTGGATTTTAATATGGTTTTTCCCTTGACCCGAAATTAAAACTATTTTATTTGCAAAATTAAAAGCTAAAGTATAGTTAAAAGTATTTTTATTAAGTTTTAAATAATTCAAGGGATTTCTGTGCATTTTCCTAGAATTTTTAGACTTTATTAGCTAATTTCTAAAATCCTTTTTATTTTTCTAGCATTTCTTTTATCATAAATGCATTTTAATCCTCCCCTGGCTCTTGGGCCGAATCTTCTCGGCCCGTTTTGCTTAGCGCCCAAGGCCCAGCTCCGCGGCCCACTCCCGCGCCCCCACGTCTTCCGATCGTCGTGGATGGCCCGATCAAGATTGGACAGCCCGATCAAGATGGGAGGTTCGGATGGTCCGAACGTTCCCAAGCGTTGTGGACCGTCCGATCGAGTTTTAACAGCTCGATCGTGTTTGCTCGTTTGGCGGTCCGAATGTTCCAATTGTTGTGGACCATCCGATTAAAATCGGACGGCCTTCTCCACCAGCTCACCGGCGCCCTCGTCTCCCTCTCTCGCTACCCGGTGGGCCCTCCTTGTCAGTCACCGCCGTCGCTGTTCGTCGTCTTCCTCCCGTCTCCTTCCACCTCCCGCCTGTTGCCACTCGCGTGCGCGCATTTTGGGCTGACCTCGCCTGCCCGCACCTGTCCCGTCCCGGTCGCCCTGCCGCGCGCATTAAATGTGGCATGCGCCGCTACACCCGCTGCCACCACCCGCGCCGCTCCTGTGCCCTGTCACCTCCTCTGCCACTGCTCTACGCCTCGCCAGAGCTTGCATGCGTGCTCCCGCCCATTGAGCTGCCCCTCTTCGGTCCTCCCTACGCCTATTTAAAGGAGCACCAGCTGCGCCTTGAGCTCCTCCCCAGTTCCCCTCACCTCTCCCTCTCTCTCACTCTCCTCCGCCCTATATTGAAGCTTCTCGCTGCGGCCACCGAAGCATGCCGCCGCCGTTTGCGCTGCCGTCGAGCTTCCTCTGCCACCTTCGACGCAACCTCTGGCATCGCAAGGTCGTCGCCTACCTCGTGCACACCTCCCTTCGCCCGAAGCCTCCCGGAGCGCCACCGCCGCCTTCCACTACCGCTGCTTTTCTTGCTCGCCGATGGCCTTCCCACGCTGCCACATCATCGAGGCCGTGCGCACTGTGATCCCCGTGAGCTCCTCTGCACGTCGGTGTCTCGCCGGCCACTTGGTCGCCATCGGTCGCCGGTGAGCCCTTGGGCTCCGAGTGTAGCCCGCTCGGGTGCTCCTCACGTGGCCACCCAGTCAGCGCCAAATCGGTGCCACGTCACCTCCCTTGCCGATGTGGCTGCCCAGTCAAGCCCGCGTGGCTTTTTCTTTCATTTCCTTTAGAAAAATAAAACCAACCAAAAATAAAAACCTCAGGGCTAACATCAGCTGACGCAATAAATGCTTTTTCCTTTGTAAAAATAATTCCAAAAATAAGGAAAATCCCTTTTTCTTGATTTTCAAACTTTCGAAGGCCATATCTTCCTCATTCGAACTCTGATTCGAGTGAATCCAATTTCTAAATTCATCTAAATTCCTACTCTTGCTATTAGTACTAATTTGGTATTTATTTGGAATTTATTTGGATTTGTTTTATTTATTTATCTTTGTTCGCTCGTGTAGATACCGGTGTTTCGGAAGATTTCTCGAACCTAATGACCGAAGCATCGTAACACTTCAACGAAGGCAAGTTGTAGATCTTTGATCATATTGAATCCATGTTTATAAAATTATATTGTTTTATATTAACATGCATTGCTAAGTTTATAATAAATGCTTTCGGGAATAGTTAAATGCCTATTTGTCATATGCCTCCTTGAATAATTGATTTTGACATGTACCCTTTAATGACATAAATCCTTAGACACCGTAGGTTGGGTTAATTTTAGTTGGACATTATTGTACTACCAATATGGGTCGTATTACGCTTAGCCATGCTTAGTCGCGTGGGATTCATGATCACATATTCATAAATGATTAAATTTGACTTAATGATATATGGAATTGAGGTGTGATACCACTGTTGTGCAACTGTGGTGTGAGGTCACCGTTGTGTCAATTGTGGTGTGATGCCGCTGTTATAAAATTTTGTGCCATGGCAGGGTTGTCGTTGGCTTGGGTGAACGAAAATGATTTATGCTTAGGTGAGTGGTTGGTGGCAAAGGTGGGATGCGCGAGGCAAGATGCGGGAGGCATATTTTTGGGTGCGAGAGGCACTTAGGTGCGGGAGGCACATGGAATGCGGAAAGCCTCGCCTGAGCAAACACTAAGGACTTAACTTCGTAAGCCATTGATCTGGGCCATACCGTGCAACCACAAGTTCATTTATAGGGTAGACTGGGCCAAGTAATTAGCAATACTTTGTTTCGGTTTTGTTTTGGTTGTTAAGTGGCACAAGAGGGGGCCGGTTCGAGGCAATTCCTTAGCGAGCAGAACCGAGACAAAACAAAGCTTTATAAAAGCCTTGTGGTAATCGCTTAGTCACACGCCTTCAGAAGTGTGAAATGCCTGACATTATAAGATGATTACCTCTTGTGGGTCAAGCTGTACAACCTGCAGAGTGTAAAACTATTTGAATAGCTGTGTCCCCGGTAATGGACAATGCGTGGTGATTTCACACGAGGGGTAGACTTTATAAAAAATGTTAGAATGGTTTGGTTGAATTGAGTAGTTGGTCTGGTGAATGGTTGGGAAGTGAACGGGGTGTTTACTAGTTGTTTCAAAGAAAATTAATTACTTATGTATTAATCTTTTAAATTGTGCTTTCAATCTACTTACTGTATTTACTATCAATATTGCTTTCTGTAAAATAGCCATAAAGCTATCCTTGTCAAGCCTTGTATGAATATTAATTACATACATTTCTCTATGACTTACTAAGTACATTCAAAGTACTCACAGCTTTATGCCCTCTGATTAATCAGTTGTTGAAGAAGAACCAGTGAACTCAGAGTTATACGAGGAAGAATACTTTGAAGATTATGCGAACTAGGTCGCGTTCTCCACTCGATTGCCTGTAGGCATGTCGAATGGCCTCCATGAGATATTTTGGTTCCGCTGCAAGTTCTCTTTTGGTGTTAAGCCCTGCGTAGCATACTTTGTAAGACTTGACCATAAGGTCTTTTGCTACTATTAATATTGATTTGTCTGCTTCATCTTAATCTTGTTGTATGGATATGATTACATCTATGTTGCAATTGTGCGAACTAGCTACTGATCTAGGACTAGTTCAGGATGCACGGAGGGTCTCGGGATTGCATACCCGGGGTCCCGACATAGAGTCTAGGTAGAACACGTTTTTAGTTTGTTTCGGCCTCTTTGGCTGTGAGTTTGAGTTTGATCCGGCTTTAGGCCGTGCGTGTGTTTTTGGTCGCACCCTTAGGTGCCAATATAAGGCCAAGGCATAGCACATTGTAAAAGGATTCGAAAAAGTTATGAGTTAAGAAATAGATACCAGAAAATCACCATGGTTTTGGTGGCAAGGTTATCGTGTTCTTGAGATTTCCGCGAGGAATTGCTCTTTGGTGTGTTAAATCTAATTGAGGTGTTGGATTTTATTCGCTGGAACTTCGGTTCTATTACCCTTTGTTCACATGTTGCGGTGTGCATGATTGAAGGTTTATCAAGGAGGCCTTGTTGTTCTTATGCTGCGCAAGGGTTAAGAGGCTACCATCAAGGTGTACCGTGAAAGATCAGGGCCAAACAACGCGATCTCGCTAGCTTGCTAGTTGGATCCGCATCAGGTGGTATCAGAGCACCAAGTTGATCACGATACATGCTGAATTTTTTTTTTGTGGATCGTCAAGAAGGGATGATGGCAGAAGACATGAAGACAGATTACTCTCTAGGGTTCGATCTAAACTCATGTGAGAGAAATCCATTGCAAGAGATTTGGTCATCTCAATTCTACGCTAGATGTCAAGTGGGAGCTACGACAAGCGCGGTGATGGTGGATAAGTTTGCTGTCATGAACTTGGAAAGTCAAAACTTTGTGGATCAATTAAAGCTCCAATCGATACCGCACCCAGAACCGTACAAGATTCGAAGGTAAGATCAATATCTAGTGATCAAACATCGTGTCGATGTACGATTCACGTTGTGTGGTCTTGCTGATTTGGTGGTGTGTGACGTGCTTCCTACCCATATGCACGTATGCTCGTTGCTTCTTGGAAAGCCATGGACCGATAGGAGGAAGTGGAAAAAGGATTATTCTAATCCTTACGCTAGTTCTTCGGAAAGGTTGTATACCTTTATTCAGTGAGGACGACGTCATTACGTCGAGTCATACACTTCCGAGCAGTATTTGACTGATCATCAAGGAAGAGATCGTGCACAAGCTGCTATTGAGAAGAAGAAAATTGCTGTCACTACTAATGGTGGTTCGGCCACAACCAAAGAAAAGGTGAAGCTACCGAGCGAGGGTACTGAAAATTTTTCTACCCCCCACCATACGAAGGAGGACAATGCGTCGTCTAGTGGGCTAAACATCCAAGCCAAGAGTTGCAAGGCGACGGCATCGACAAGGTGGCAACAGGGCAGTGTTGGAGCTTGTTCCAAACTCAATGCGAAGTCAAAGGCACGGCGTGCAAGCTAATCATCGACGGTGGAAGTTTCACCAACATGATTAGCAAAGATTTGGTGTACACATTGGGGCTATCCACATGGAGGCATTCTGAACCTCATTATGTGGGTTGGTTGAACAAGGCCGGAAAGCTGAGAATAACACTCAAGGTACGTGTGCCGTTTTCAGTTAGTGATTATGTTGATCATGTAGAGTGCGATGTTTTTCCATTAGAGGTGTGTGGTTTGATGTTGGGAAGACCGTGGCAGTATGATCATGATGTCACACATGCCGGGAGAATCAACACTTACACTTTCAAGCATAAAGGCAAACGTCATGTGCTAAAACCAATAGAAGACAGTGTAATCAAATCTGAAATCAAGTTCGCTGTTGAGGAGAAAAAGGCTTTCAAGATTATCCCAAAACCGAGGATAGTTTCACTTAAAGGGGGAGGGGATGATGTGGCACCAAACATCATTGTTACTGATTTGGCCAAGAGTGGGCCAAGTACAAGCAGAGCTAGAAGAGAGCAAGGTCCACAACCAGTTCCTAAAAGTCTACGATCAGTTCCTGAGGGTCCACGACCAGATCCACAAGGTCCACGACTAGTTCCTAAGGGTCTATGACCAGTTCCAAAAGCTCTACGACCAGTTCTAGAGGATCTACGACCAGTTTACAAAGGTCTACGACTAGTTTCATGAGAGCTACGACCAGTACTCGGTGGAAGAAGCACTCGTCGGGAACAATACTCGATGGGAGGAGTATTAGGCGGCAACAGTACTCGACATCAACAGTACTTGGTGGGAGCAATATATGACCAGGACCAGGAGGCCCACGACCACGACTAGGTGGTTTACGACCACAACTAAGTGGTTTACGACCACGACCAGGTGGTTCATGACCACGACCAGTTGGTTCACGATCACGACCAGGTGATTCACGACTGCGACCAAGTCTTCGATCAGGTCCACGACCAGGTGATCTGAATCTAACATGGCAAGTCTAAAAGAAGGAAAGATTGGAAGCCAGAGATGAACCAGGAACAGAAAACACACGGTTTCCCAGATAAGATACATCCAGATTGGTTCCATACCAATTCAAATCAGTTTTTGATGTTCAGTTTGTTTCTTAGGGATAGAGTCCAGGTAGAACACATTTTTAGTTTGTTTCAGCCTCTTTGCCCATGAATTTGAGTTTGATCTAGCTTTAGGCCGTGCGTGTGTTTTTGGTCGCACCCTTAGGTGCCAATGTTAGGCCAGGGCATAGCCCATTGTAAAAGGGAGTTGAAAAAGTTACGTGTTAAGAAATAGATACCAGAAAATCACCATGGTTTTGGTGGCAAGGTTATCGTGTTCTTGATATTTTCGCGAGGAATTACTCTTTGGTGTGTTGAATCCAATTAAGGTGTCAGATTTTATTCGCTGGAACAAGTGCTGCGGTGTGCGTGGGAGAAGGTTTATCAAGGAGGTCTTGTTGTTCTTGTGCTGCGCAAGGGCTAGGAGGCTACCATCAAGGTGTATCGTGAAAGATCAGGGCCAAACAACGCGATCTCGCTAGCTTGCTAGTTGGATCCGCAGCACAGCGGCTCCCGGGATGCTCGGTCCGGAAGGTGTGAGCGATGAACTCAACCTTCATGGAACGAGACTCACGATCCAAAGCCTAGGTCTTCTGGCCTCTGTAGATGGGTTGGTGGTGAACCAAGGTACTGCTTGAGTTTGCGGGGGATACCGACAAACTCGTCGTCGTTCTCGCTGCGAGAGACGAAATCCCACGGGCCATTGGACGATGATACGGTCATCAAAGATTTTAAAACAAAAGAGAGAGCCAGCAACAGAGTAGACTCACAAAAAGGAGGTGAGTACAAAAATAAGAGGGATGAGTAAGAGAAATAAATACGCTATACTTTGCTCAAAACTTTTCTTAGTTTTTGAAAATAAGACTCAAGTCCTTATGTTCGACTAGTATAGCTTAGGCTCCTACAGTCGTATGCTCTGATACCAGGTCTATCGGACCCGGATTTTGTAATCCAGAATCCTCTATGAAAATACTGTGCTATTCCCTACATCAGTAGCTAGCACTCACAGAATACATCACTGAATCAATTCATACATGGCGTAAAATCATACCATTCATTAATTAACACATCAGAGTTTACATAGACCACGTCGGGTCAAGTTTTACAATAAGGGCCGATCAGGCCAAACTGATTACATTACAAAAGTAGGAGAAGCGACAACATAAACAAAAGGGTGAGAGAGCACATCTCTCCACAGGCAAGTGACTGGGGAAACCCGTGTGCGTCCGATATTAACCAAGGACTTGGATAATATTGGATGCACGCAAGCACTAACGGAGTCAACTAGACTGAGGCGAGATCTAGACTAAACGAACTAAACTACTCCTCATGATTGCCTTGTTTATCGACTTCTGGATCCTTGCAGTAGTCGAAATCTCCAAGATTTCCTGCTTCTGAGGATTTTGGGGGAGAGAGCGAGAATGAGCACAACTTCCGTGCTTGTGAGCCAATACACAATGCAATAATATACATGCAAGGCTTAGCAAGGGTGGCTCGGGTTCTTTTATTTGTTAAAGCAATGTTTTCAATTATCATAATTACAAATTCCTATCACTTAGCATTTTAACCAAATTGCATTTTATTAAAGGGGGTAATTGTGTAATATTCATATCAGCAGAGGTTACCTCCACCTTAATGCTTATTTTTTATTGGGGCTATCTCCATTTATTACACCATTGAGTTCGAAAACCCAGGAAAAATCTAATCTCAGGGCTAGGTGAGCCCACCACATTTTTCCTCCTACCCACAAAGGTTTTTGAAATAGAACTAACTCAAGTTAAGTTTCGATGTCCGCCTTTGATCGTAGGCACGGCTGTTTAAACAATTTAGACTCTATAGAGGTTGTACACTATACCCACAAAAGATAATCATACTCGTTACCCCACATGATTCCGTAGTCATGTTGTTGAGCTATCATCACAGTAACCTTTCAATGTATCTCGCCCCTTCCGTCATCTCACCCATATCAGGATGCACCCATACGTTGTGCGGGATGTTTACCTCAGTAGCTGGCGTAGTTGGACTACCCACAGCGACTGGTATATTGGTGTCCCATTCAAGCTGGATGTATCGTGTGCTTGCATGTTCCCGTTATCCGTCTAGTGAGGCGACATTCAGGGTTTAATAAATTTACTAAGAAAAGTTGCATTTTTGCATACTTGTGGTTGTACTTGTTTTACACGGGAGGTCATGACAATGTTAACTCCTTAATCCATCCTGGCGGTTCATTCCACATACCCTGTTAATCTCGTGCTCCGTTAGTACCCACCGCCTTGCCATTCACCTAGATGTGGTATTAGCAATTTAATAGGGTTTTGAGGAGTAAAACCAAATTAACTCATTTTTTCAGCCATGGACCTCCAATGACTGCTCAAACCATTTTATGTTTGAAGAGATGATGATTAGGGCATTTTAATACCCTAGTACTTAAGCAAGATTAGCATGTCGCAAGTACAACCTATACTAGTATTTACCATACGGTTACTAGGGTGACATGGAATAATGGATTCAGTGATCAAAGGATGGCATAATCATTAATTAATCATCAAATGGGCATTTAACTACCTTAAGCTTTAACATATATTTGATTAAAGAATTAAAGCATGTAATTTTGGTAATTTAAAGGAATATAATTTGCATAAAATGTAGGATCAATATGATCAAAGCATTGACTTGCCTGGTTTAGTTTACCGCGGCCATGACCTTACTCAAAGCCTTCTCAGTCAGTGGTCTTGAATCTTGGTCTTCGTCTTTATCCGAATCTTGATCCCGCTCGAGTCGTTGTTTATTCCGGACTCCAACTTCTAATTGCACGATAAACGATCCAAAACCAAATCAAACCAAAGAACTTCAAGAGACCAAATAAATTCAATTGAGCTTATTAAGTTTTGTGATGTTCGAGATCAATAGAGAAGATTTAGCGAATCGGGGATGTTTGACAAAGTCAAACGACAACTTGAGCGAAAGAGGAAATGGTGGAGAAATTCTGCCAAGAAGGAAAACAAGGAAGTATCAAAGTCGAAGGAACATATGTAGGGATATTCACTTCGAGTTCGAAAGATGGCAAGATATTGCCGATCGGGGAAAGACATAGCTTGATCTTAGATTCAAAAAGCTTCTTTTACTTTAGGAATAATGGATTATTTGCCACTACAAAAGTGTGGATTTGATGATTTGCCACTGCATGTGAGTATGACATGTGCGTCCTGGGACCACATGTCATACTCACATCAGTGGCAAATCATCAATTACGCATGTTTGGTAGTGGCAAATAATTGAATCCCCCTTTAATTTATGGATAATTATTAAGGAAGTCCCATGAGTTGGGTAGATAGATATGGGTCTTAAAAGAACACTGTGTGATATTTGATGAGGGCGGGCGGGCGGCGGCGTAGAGCATGCGGTGACGCGGGAGTCGCAGCGAAAAGCCCACCGAAGCGGAGAAATGGAGGAGGCGACGTGGCGGCCAACTCGGAGTTGAGCTTACTTCGGCTGCTCTTGGCGACAAATGGGGAGTGAGGTGGCTAGTGGGGGAGTAAGAAGCAAGGTGAGGTGCTCGGGTTTTATAGCCATGGAGCAAGGAGGAGCCGTTGGGGCTTGACGGGCTCGCGAGCTCCCGAGGGCAGCGACATGGGTGCTTTGGCGAAGTGACCGGCCTAGATGGGGGCAGGTGCGAGTTGACGAAGGCGTAGGTGGCATCGCGAGTAGGGCACGGCGAGGACAGGCACTGACGAGAGCGCCACACTCTGGCGATGCGACCAGGCTCTGGACGGGCAGGTGAGGTGGGTGTGGGCGCGTGTGCGGCATGGGCGACGGCTCCTACGATGACTTGGAGGGCCAAGGCGGGTGCGCGCTGACAGGGGCGAGCAGGCGGCAAGGACGAGAGCAGTCGGGGGCAGGGCATGGGCGCTTGGTGACAGGAGCGGCAGACGCGGCATGGGCGTCAAGTAGCGATGGGACCAGGCATAAAACGAAATTATCTTA
Organism: Ampelocalamus luodianensis; assembly: GCA_036346255.1. NCBI lineage: Eukaryota > Viridiplantae > Streptophyta > Magnoliopsida > Poales > Poaceae > Ampelocalamus > Ampelocalamus luodianensis. Next base: position 38,995,266 of record CM070624.1, read on the forward strand.
TTTATTTTAGTCATGGACCTCCAATGACTGCGTAAACCATTTTATGTTTGAAGAGATGATGATTAGGGCATTTTAATGCACTGGTACTTAAGCAAGACTAGCATGTCACTTAAGTACAACCTATACTAGTATTTACCATATAGTTACTAGGGTGACTTGGAATAATGGATTCAATTATCAAAGGATGGCACAATCATTAATTAATCATCAAATGGGTATTTAACTACCTTAAGCTTTAACATATATTTGATTAAAGAATTAAAGCATGCAATTTTGGTAATTTAAAGGAATATAATTTGCATAAAATGTAGGATCAATATGATCAAAGCATTGACTCACCTGTTTTAGTTTACCACGGCCTTGTCCTTACTCAAAGCCTTCTCAGTCAGTGGTCTTGAATCTTGATCTTCGTCTTTATCCGAATCTTTGCCTTCTCAGACATTAATTATTCTTAATTACCACTGGTGATTTAAATTCAGAGATAAAGATAGGATGATTAATATTTGGGCAAGATTATACTTTTAGCAAGATTTTAAGTTTGCATTTTAAATTAGATGGCAAAGGCATGTTGGCTAAACGATCTACAAATCGAACCAAAATTAAACTAGTGCTTGCCATAGACTTCCATATTGTTACCCTTGAATATCATCCAAAGAAGAAAACATGGTCCTTGGTCCTTCGTCTTTTCCTCCCTTCTTCTTCCCTTCTCTTTCCTTGCTTCCCCTCTTTCTTTTGCCAGCAGCACCCAAGAGTCCTCCTTTCTTTTCTTGGCCAGCATCAATGGAGGAACCACCAAGGGAGGAAGGGTGTGGAAATGATGCTGGATAGGAGGGGGCGCAAGGGGGAATTGGAGGTGGTGGTTGCTAGGGGGAGTGGGGAGAGGAGGCGCAAGGGAGGGGAAAGGAGGTGGAGGCGCAATGGGGATGGGAGGGGGTGCTACAATGGCGGCGCTACAATGCACACTACAGTACATGGTTGCCCCCCTCCACTTGGACGGTTGCCCTAATGGGCTAAGGTGCTATGGGCTTTTGGCCCATAGCCCAGCTTCTCTAAATAATGCGAAAAACCCCTGAAACTTCGGTTAAAACCACTCTCTAAAACAATTCACATCCGTAAAGTTTTTCTCCTCTTTAAATATTTGGGATATTACATTCTACCCCCTTAACAGAATTCGACCCCGAATTCTATCTGTCGATCTAAACAAAAGAACAACCGCATCTGAAACAAAAAACGATTAACACGTCTCCGGTGTGAACAACTCTAGACAACGCTCGCACATGCGAGACCTCAAGATTCCAAGTCGCTTTCCTCTCGGACTTATGGAACCACATCGCATTTGATGGATACCCACGTCTACACCTCAACACTCGCCTCGACCTTTACAGGTTTTCTCAACACACAGGACTCAAAGGTAAGGTCTTACTCATTGGCCAACGGCTCTAACATAATCCCAAGCTGCGGACCTCTTAGGTACTCACTCAGCACCAGAACATACCAGACGTTGCATACTCCGCATATGGACCCAAGACGGTCCTAGCGATACACCAACTTCCTAATGCTCACAATTGTCGAGAACAAACCAAAGTACATTTGGTCAACTTCCCCTTTGGTACCAAAGCACACAACATGCGCAACACACATGAAACTCTTGTCCCATTTCTCAATTGATCTCTTCTTCTTAATAAGGATTACCTCCTTTAACTAGAAACACACAACAGAACTCGCTTTAAGCAAACTCTTTTGCAGACATCGCCCAACTGAAAATAAAAGACTCTCATCGCAACCACACATTGCCAACTCAGTACCGTGTGCGTGGCGACAGCGAGATCGACGACGAGCTCGGCTCGGCGGTTTGCGACGGCCTTGCTGTATGGGATTGGTGAGCGATCGAGATGTGACCGACGGCGGAACACTGAGGTAACCTTCTGCCCCTCTCTCCCCCGCCCCGCTCTTGGTCAACCTCCATTCTCTGTTCTTGTTCCCACCAACCGAACGCCCCATATATCGATTCCACTTTCACCTGATTCATTATGTTCTGTTCCTTGCCGCGAGCAATGGAATCCAAATCTTGCAACGAGATCCTACCCAATTCTTGTAAAAGCGTCTTCTTTTGTGATGCTCCGGTTGCGTTCATTAGTTGGGTTAGGTTACTTACATGTTCTAGTGCTTGTTGACCATGGTGAGTGCACAAGTTGGTTTCGCAAACTTGGTTTTCTATTTTATATTTCTTTTCCTTTTCTTTTGTAGCTGTGGTCAGTGACAAAAATTAGTCCTTTAGCTGTCAATATCTTTGATTCCTGCATTTTTTGTTTAACATGCATGATGCATTAACTCAGTCTCCTGGCCTAGTGCATCTTAATTAAGTTGGGCTAATAATCATGATATGCTCAGTGGTTTTTATCAATGGTATGGCTATGTGGCTATCATCTGATGGTAAGATTAATAATGATGATGATGAAGGTAAATTGATAATTACTAGAGTACTTTACTTTTAGTTTAAGCAGTAGTTATACCTTCCAATAATATGGACCTTTTTCTCGTGATTCAGTATGTAGGAGAAACAATGGAAGGATATAGTGCTTGTGAGTTGCAAGAGGACATTTCAAGGTATTGTTTGTCACCACGGATCATTTTATTTTATGTGTTGGACTGGGTTTAGTAACCATATATATGCACTGCTCTTTATTGTGTTCAAATCGGTGATATTCATCGTTGCTTCCGTTTATTGCAGAGTTGTTCAGTGAGAAAGTAGTGCTTATCACCGAATGAATACGGTCCATTGACTCATGTATCATGCTAATCATTGACTCTGATTTGATAGTATAGTTTTCTCTTCTTCTGCTAGAGTGACATTATCTTTCTTAAAAAAACAATAATAAAGAAGCCATTATAACTCATGTATATTGGGCCAGTTTGTTTTGTGATGCAATATCTTGGGCATTTTATCCTTATCTACTTATGCTTGCTTTGGTTGTAGAAAGCAAACCTTAGACAATACTACCTCTGATATATGTATGATTGACAATGTGGGATCTAAACATATTCTTCCATGTCTATCCTTGCTATAGCTCCAATGTATGATTTAGGCTCTATGATTCCCTTGGATCATTGTACAAGTAGAGGTAGATTTCTTTTTTATGGATAGGCTACACATCTTAATGTTGGACCTATACATCTTTCTTACAGGATTATCCTTACTATAGCTTCAACATAAGATATCATGTGCCTGTATTACTCCCTATTTTCCATTAATTGTTGTTGGTTTTTGGAGATCTCAACGAACATATGTCTCAAGAATCAATATGTAAATGGTTTCTTTGTGTTAATGTTAGGAATTGATTGGGTTGAGTTCAAGAAGCTACTAAAGATGGGAATTAATGTTTCTGTGTTATTGTGAGTAGTATTGTTTTAAAAAATGGAGATGTAGACGTGATCTATAAACCTGTTAATTGATTGGGCTGAGACCAAGAAGCAACTAAAGATGGGAATCAGATCAGTACAAGAAGCAATAGTTCTTCTTCATTTCGTTTCTTTTTGCTACCTAGATAGTTTTGATCATATTAAGTGCCACTGTGAACTTGTGATACATGCAAATAGGTTCAGGATTACGTTATTTAAAACAGTGCTGTAAGTATTTGAGAAGTGCAATATCCAAAATTCCAAACTGCTCTGGTCCAGATGCAAATAAACTTGTCCGGCTCTGTGATGTGGTCAATATTGGTTTCAACAAGAAAAGACAATGAGCAGCCAAAACAAACGGTCTTCGAGGAAACATGAAACACCACATGAACAGGTTTTCAAGCAAATGTGAAACGCCACAGGGTTGCCTGCTTCCGATTAAATGGGCCAGCCCAAGGATTCAAAATGGGCCAAGAAAAGGATCAGGACCGTATTGCTTAATGGGTTGGGCTGGATTGGGTAGAAAAGTTGAGTAGTGGGGTTGGATGAGGGTTGGGGCCACCCCAAACACATGGGCTAGGGTGGGATTTGGGTTGGGCCTCAGCCCATTACCACCCTTAGCTGCCTTGCCACAGGCAGTGAGCGCAGTACTAGTCGCAGAATGTGAAAACGTCCAACGCCTAGTTTACTACGTAAGTGAAGTTTTACACGGGCCTAAGGAGAGATACCCTCAAGTTAAAAAAACTTCTATATGCCCCTCTCATGTCTTCGAGAAAACTGCGGTATTATTTTCAGGCGCACAAGATAATTGTGATGTCTGAGTTTCTCTTAGGAGTGGTCCTCTAGAACAGGGAAACAGCAGGACGTATAGAAAAATGGTCAATATAACTTGGGGAGTTCTATCTCTATTTCGTGTCCCGAACGACCATTACATCCCAGATCTTGGTAGACTTTATCGCCGAATAGACAAATCCTGAACTTGTTCAAGATCCCCAATACGATACCCACAACCAGTGGACGATGTACTTTGACGGGTCACTCACATTAAGTGGTCCTGGAATCTCCCACGGGAGAGACATTAAAGTATGCTATTCAATTACACTTTTCTTCTATTAACAACGTGGCAGCATATGAAGGTTTGTTGGCTGGCATACAAGCAGCGAAAGTGCTCGGGATTCGATAACTACTCGTGAGAGGAGACTCTTAACTAGTCATGATCAGGTCGAAAAAGAGTACCATGTCTCGGTATTATCGGAAGTCAGAAGGCTTGAAAAACATTTTTTCGGTTTCGAGTTACAATATATCCCTCGAAAGGATAATTTTCTCGCTGACCAGTTGGCTCGAATAGCCTCTCCCTGATCTCACGTACAACAAGGAATCTTCTTGGAGCAGCTCCAGAAGCCGTCTCTGGTCCAAGAACCAGAAACACCTCCTATTGAGACAACCTCTCTAGAGTACGAGGATACACGGATGAATCCCATCTACGAGATCTTCAGAAGGGTACACTACCCGATGATGATCCCGAGGCAGATCGTTTATCCCGTAAGGCCAAAATATGTACTTTGGTCGAAGGAGTCCTATATAAACAAGGAACTCAAGGGGTCCTCATGCGATGCATATCATAGAATGAAGGATTAAATCTCCGTCACGACATACACGAGGGCATCTATGGAACTCATGCTTCTTATAGAATGCTGGTCGGTAAGGCCTTCCGATAAGGTTTTTACTGGCCAACGACCCTTCATGATGCCAAAGAGTTGGCTAAAAAGTGTGTACAATGTCAGTTCCATAGCAGGCAAATACACCAATCAACTCAGGCATCGCAAACTATTCCTCTTTCATGGCCTTTTGCCACTTGGGGTCTCGATATCCTAAGCACTAGGAGGCTTTGAGTTCCTTTTTGTGGCTATTGATACGTTCACAAAATGGATTAAAGCCGAACCTGTGACTAGGACAACAACGGAAGCAACCAAAAGGTTCATGCTGAGAAGCGTCATTACTCGATTTGGTGTTCCAAGTCGAATAATTACAGATAATGGTAAACAATTTTCAAGTGCAAAATTTCAAGAATTTTACGATGTGTTGGGTACCAAGTTATGTTATGCCTTTGTTGCCCACCCACAGAGTAATGTGGCAGTCAAAAGAGCGAATGGCCAAATAATGCATGGCATAAAAACCCGAGTGTTCGACCAGCTTGTCAAGCGCTCGGGGGCTTAGATACAAGAATTACCCTTAGTATTATGGGTAGTTCGCACGACTGCAAGTCGGGCTATAGGTGAGACGCCTTTTTTCCTAGTCTTTGGGGCTGAAGCCATGCTTCCACCAGAACTAAAGATCCAGTCGACAAGGGTCGAAACCTTCAGCGACTCTACCCAGGAAAAACTTCGAGCAGATGACATCAACCTGCTCGAAGAGAAGAGGAATCAAGCCCTAATCCGTTCAGCAGTTTACCAACAAGCCCTGTGCAAATACTACAATCGTAAGGTCCAACCTCGCAGCCTTGCTATAGGTGACTTGGTATTGAAGAAGATTCAATCCCAGTCTAATCAGAATAAGCTTTCCCCCAAGTGGGAAGGTTCTTACACAGTGGTCGAAGTTACGCGATCAGGTTCAGTACGACTAGCAATGGAAGATGGCCAGATTCTCTCCAATTCTTGGAACATCGACCAATTACGCAAATTTTATGTGTAACTCCTTCCTATACCAATAAAGTTTTAGGTTTCTTCACTCTTTATTGTCTTTTATTAAGTAGTTCTTTGATAGTCTTTCGATCATTTTTACACACTCAGTTTTTCTTTACACTGGTCGAAGTAGGGTGACATCACCTAGTCGAAGTCTTTCTTCTCTGCACGTGGTCTTACCTACTAGAAGGAACTTCCTAGTGTTGACTTGTTCCTAACTTTTGCTGCCAATACAAAGAGACTGAGTTCAACAAATCTGGTCGAAACATTTTCAAGCCAGCTCTTTTAACCTTAGTTTATTTCTTCATTACTTTTGAAAAATTCTCTAAGTGGAGTATACTTTTATAGTTTGTTTGACTACTTTTAGTAACCTCAATGCGTTTAAACTGGTCAGAGAAAGACACAACACCTAGTCGAAGTCTATCCTCTCTGCATGTGGTCCTGCCCACTAGAAGGAACATCCTAGCGTCGTACTGTTTCTAACTCTTGCTATTAGTACCAAACAACTTGAGTTTACTGGAAAAGGTCAAATGAATTTTTAAAGCACTCCGTAGAGTTTGTATTACTCATGTTGCTGCTATTGATTCGATTACTATGGTTGTAGAACATAGCTTCACTAGCCGAAGTCTTTCCTCTCTGCACGTGGTCCTGCCCACTAGAAGGAACTTCCTAGTGTCTCTTTGTTACTAAACTCTTATGACCAGAACATGACAATCAAGATCGACAACACATGTAGGACAAACTTCTTTTTCAAGCAAACCCTTATATACACTATTTACTTAGTTTATCTAAATAAACTAAGCAAATAGTCGGGGGCTAGGATAAAGCCATTAATATGATTTCAATTCTTAGTCTTAAATTCAATTTTCTTTATTTATTTATTATCTTATGAGTTACTAACTACTCGATAAGATAGTTTGTAGGAAAAAAGAAGCTTTATATTTATAAGCAAAAGATTTGTCTTTACAAGTTTCCCTATTATAATCTACTCTGATGAAGGAGATCAGATCTGCATCTCCTCTGCGGCCTTTTGGCTGACTAGCTTGACCTCTTCGATTACACGATTTGCTTCTACTTTAGAGCAGTCAAAGTCGTCCTTGATTGGTTGAAGGATGAGGTTTTGGTCGCGTACCTTAAGTTTTGCTAAGGCATAACTCACTGCACTTTCGACTGCCTCTATCAGTGAGTCAGCCTGATTGGCCTTCAAATTAGTTATCAGCTCCCCTAAGGCTCCGACTTGTTGTCCAACAGCACTTGAGTAAGCATCTATGGTGTCTTCAAGAGGAGTAACTTCCTCAGCACCAAGCCCACCGAGTACGTTGTTTAGAAGTGAGATGTTGTCTTGAAGGTTGATCTTCAACGACTTTGTCTCCTCCTGACTACGAGTCGAGGCTTCGTGGAGTTGCTTGATTTCGACTGCTTGCTCTGAAATAGAGTACGACCAGTCAGAAGCATATCCTTGAATAACTAGTAAGCAACACTGGTCGTGGGTAAAGAGTTACTTACCCGCTAGTCGAGAGTCAAGTTGCTTGATTTCGTTGTCGTAAGAGACATCCTTCTTCGCAGATTGCTCTTTTCACAACTATGGTCTTTTTTCTTTGGCAAAATGGAATAGCTCGCGAACAACTAAGATCTTTTCATTGACCTTGGTTTGGAGCTTACCCATTTCGACCTCTTTTTCTGAAAAGAAAAAAGAATTAGAGAAAGAACAGAAGATCATTACCATAAGCAGTCTTAAGTTTAGAACTTATTGTTTATTTCATCCTGCAGATGAAGAGCTGCAGAGTTGGCCTCCTGAAGTTTCTTCATTAGGTCAAGATTTTCATCCCTTAGCTTATGCGTCTTGACCTACTCGTGGTCTAGTGCGTCAGCCAGGGATTTTTCGTCACTCTTAAACCTGCAAAAGGTCAAAGATAGACATGAGAACTGCACAAGTATTCGAGTGAAAATGACTACGAATGACAGTAGCTTACCATCTCTCTGCCTGCTCGTAGAGTTCAGCTTTTTGTTGTCTTAGCATCACAAGCTGTCGGTTATATTCGCCAACAGTGGCGATTTGCTCTAAGGATCTCTGCATAAAGAAGGCCAATGAGAGACTAGAAAGACCAAATATAAAAATGTTTGGCATGAGGTGCTTACATAGATGGTCGATCGAGCAAACTTGGCGAATACCCTCTAGGGGTCCTTGAGTTCATCAATATCTTCAACCTTATCCCACCACACCTTTTGAAGGTGCTCGTCATCAAAGACATCCCCCTGTTAGGAATGTCTTTGGGTGAGGGACTCGGTTGCGAGATCTAAATGAAGAAGACCCTACAATGGTTGTTGGGCCAAAGAACTCAAAGAAGAAGTTGAAGTACTCTTCTTATTCTTCTTCAGTAATGGTAGCTTCTCCTTGAGGATCGGAAGGAACGTCTCCGACGACGTCCTTCTCGACGCGTTGGTCGGAGGTTCCATCACCACCTCTGTTAGATGCTTCCACCGCTTCGTTCGTCATCTTCGCACCTACCTCTATGACCACCTCGGTGGTCGTAGTAGCCTCAGCGGCAATGACTTCTTCCACCATGGGGATAGAGGCCGGTCCCTCGTTTGCCTCTGTTGTCGTCTCTTCGATTGCAGGAGAAACATTTGTTGTCTCTACGACTGCAGAAGAAGTGGCGACGGGCTTCTCGAGGGAGGCGTCCTTGGAGGCTGGAGGAGTCGGGCTAAGATCACAAAAAGAAAATTATGTCAAATTTATAGAAAGCAAAAGGTAAATGCTGTTCTTATGCTTTTGTCGTTTTACATACCTTCGTTTCCTGGACTTGATCTTGAATCCAGAAGAAACCTTCCCTAAAGAAGATTTCTTCGACTTCTTCTTTTTGACCACGTCTGGTCGAAATTCGAGTTGGGGAATGGGGTCTGCCACGACCACGTCTAGTCGTGGGTCTTGAACGAAATCTACCGCTCCTTGGCCCTCCTGACTCTCCTGATGGTCGAAACCTATTTCGACCTCCTTAGGAGTAGTACTCCCCTCGACCAAAGCTTTTCTAGTGCTCCTTTTCTAGTCACTTAATAAAGCCGTGAGAAGCTGAGACTGAAAAAGTCTTGTTATCATAGTAGAATGGTACATTGGTCTTAGGGGCTTTCTATTTAAGGGCTTTGATGCCTTGGCTTTCTCTGCAGCAACTATGTATGTAGAGAATTTCTCAAAGGGCTTGACCGGATTGAAACTCGAGCTTGGCCCCTACTTGTCGACGGCCTTTACAAGCCAATGTTTTTTGGCTGAATGAGCTTTAACTTGCTCCACCTCTGTGCCAATGACCATCAGTCTGACCTCTTGGTTGTCTTGATGGTATGCCATGCCTACATTCTGCAAAGGTCGAAAAAAGAAATGTTGCTTCGTGGTTGTAGATTTTCCTACGACTACTAGGGCTCAAAAATGGAATCAGTCATTGATTACCTTTAGGCGTTCATTCTTCTCCTTTGCGAACACGACCGCAAGGATTTGAGGAGCCACCACGTCAGGTGGCGGAGCTTTTTCACAAATGAGCTTGACCCGAATGTCAACCTCCATTTGTAAGAGATTTGCACGAGTGGATAAAACGTTTAGTTGTTAGGCTTGAGATTAACCAAAAGAAAGCTAAGTTGAAAGATTACTTACGTTTCTCGTAATCTCTGATCGAATCCTTAGCCCTCAAGTACATCTACATGGGATGTGCTCATTTCTTCAAAGGGCTAATGCGGCACATGACAAAATCCTTCACCACGTGCCATTCAGTGAGCCCCTCTTCCTTCAAATCTTTGATGGCTTGAATGTAGGGGACGATCCGACCAAGATCCTTGGGAGTCGAATCCCAAGAAGAAATCTTCTCGGCAGTCTTCCACACGAAGGAAAGGATGTCTTCACTGGTTGTCTCCCAGTAGAACCACTTCCTCTTCCACCCCGGTCATGCTGACCGGGTAAACTTCTGAATGTACTCCTTGGTCTTCCCGTCGTGGAGCTTCAACCCACAGCTCCTGGCGATTCCAGACTATCTGCTCATTCCATAGTAGTATTGGAGGAGCTCCAGGTCTGGAAGGATCCCAAGGTAAGCGTCACACAAGTACACGAACACACTTAACATTGTGATGGAGTTGGGAACAAGGTTCACCAGCTCCACCCCAAAGTGCTCGAGTACGAGTGTAAGGAAGGGATGAGTGGGCAATCGAAGGCCACACTCACAGTACGCCTGGAAGACGGGGATCTAACCGATTTCCCCCGACGGCCAATGTTGCCCAGCAGCCTCAATCCACTTCACAAATTCTTTCTTCAGGATCTTCTCGGTGGCAACTAAAGCCTTTATCTTGGCCGAATCCATCTTCGATTCCACCCACTTAGAAACAGCTCCAGCCATCTTCTCTAAGTTAGGGTGATTTGGATTTGGAAAGATTTCAAGAGAGCGTACGATTTGATTGGTGGCGGAGAGCGCAAGAGCTCGACGAACAGTGACAGCAAATGGGGAAATGTAAAATCCCTAAGCTACACATGTGGTGTCTTTTTATAACTATTCCCTTGAGTTAAGAGATCGTGAGAACTCAACAGTTGCCACCTCTTTAGGAACCGCTCCAACAGACAGGTTTGTGAGAGTCGATTGGGATTCTTTAATTTGCCTGTTCGAGAGAACCGAGTCGGTCATTACACCTCAAGCAAAATTACCTTCTTAACCAAGTCTATTTCTAGTCAAATGAAATACCAGTCGAAATTTTTTTCCTTCGACCATCATTCTACGACCACCTAGTGGTCGTAAGATCCTCTACGACTCCTTTTTCTAAGTAAGTTACTTTCACTTAAAGCTTGGGGGCTAGATGATGAGGATCTAATAAGCATCATTTATTTATTTATCTGTAATTCTTATTATAGATATTAATATTCTCATATTGATCTTAAGTATAGCCCTTAAATACTTATAAGGAAGAGGCCAAGCTGTCTGGTCGTAAACCGCCCCATGGTCTTAAGTCTTTCTATGACCATGGTATAGTCGTAAGCTTCTCTACGATTATCATGTAGTCGTAAGATCTTCTACGATTCGCTCGGTTTCGACCAGCCTGGTTTCGACAAACCTATTGATAAGGCTTGCTGACCTGTGGGCCTAATCAGTTAGGGAGTATTATGCGCCATGTTTAACACATGGGGTATTAAATATACGCTGTTACTCTCTGTGAATAACCGCATGAATTACTTCTGTCTCTGACAACAACCGCTTGACAACGTGGGGGTGCCACATCCTTAACGACAAATGCCATCAAGCGGTTCACCATTTGGAACGTCGAGGCGCCTATTCATTTGGAGAAACTGCCACTCCTTCATACACTATATAAAGGCTGAAATCAGAAGACAGAGGGATGGGTCGATTAGGAACACAAGATATTAGGCATTAGTCTTCCTCTTGATTGTAATTATCACACTCAATACAATCACACAGGAGTAGGGTTGTTATTCTCTCCGGAGAAGGCCTGGACCTGTATAAAATTCATGTGTCATTCTCTTCGTAACTTTAGTCTATGAGACCCCCCGAATCAAACAATCATACGTAAGATCGGTTCTAGATCAACGACAACTCTAATCAGACAAGTAAGTGTTCAATCAGCCATTATCTTTCTAATAAAGTTAGTTAAAAACTAATTCAAGGGTTATTCCAAGCAACTAGCCATTAACCGATTATCAATCAAATGCAATCAGAATTTAGTTTAAAGGAAAAGAACCTAAATCAGGGGTGTGGCTAAAACTATTAACTTTGCTAGTATCTCAGTAATGGCTGAGTTCCATTTATTTTTGAAATTTGAACAAGGTAAGAGGTTAGTTAAAAAGAATTATTACTAGGGCAGTAGTAGTTACTTCAAGGCATTATCAAAATAATCTTATACCTAAAAAGTGCCTACATGACAGTAGGATGCTAAAACCATTAAGCCATTGTTTTGGATTTTTGGGTGAGACTAACCCAATATAGTGTTACTGACTTATGATATGGTAATATGAATAGGTCATCGTATTACTTAGGTCAAGTAATGTATAAATGCCAACCATTAGTAATATTAACACTAAGGGGTGATAGCGATAAAGTGTCAGCAACAAGTGTGACCCACTAATAGGATAGGAATAAGATAATAAATTATAGAAACATGCACACACAAATATCCCCTACAAATCCTTGATTAGGTAAAGTAGCTACTTTAATTAAGGGTAGTCTAGGTTTTGCAATTGTGTCAAAAACACCAATAACCTAGGAAGTGATTGGTAGTCATAATGACATAAGCTCACATATACTTAGGACATAGAATAAGCAGGGGAATAAAAGTACATGTATATGCATGTAAGTCAATTGATGTAAGAACCATGCTAGTAGTTGATTAAGCGACACAGTGTGACCACGACATTTAGAATAAAATACCAAGTAAAGTGCAGTAGTGATAAACCCTAATGAAGGTTAGCGGAAGCCACGACCTAGCTCCATGCCAGTAATAGTAGTCAAGATGATTGGGTTGGTCGCTAAACAAGGCATAGTAGATAAGAGCCCATGGACCTGGTATGATAGTTCTCTGCTTAACTAGAAGTAGTCATTAGCAGATGTTAGATCTAAGGACAAGACTAGTGTAATAGGTTACTGAAGGGATACGGGTAGGCCACACTAGCCGGTAATCCAAAAATTCTACCTCGTAAACCAGGAAGCCAAGCAAGCAAGAGATCATAGATTATTACCACTAGGCACAGCAGAAGAAGAGTTGGAGCAGCTGATCCAATGTAGAGTGAGTCGATGTAGTGGTCATAGTCGATCGTCCACCATAGTCGATCGTCTAGCATAGTCGATCGTCCACTGTCCTCAGCACTGATCGTCTCTTCTAGCAACCAATCGTGTTCCTTGCGAAGTCGTGGATCATCCTTGAGCGCAATAGCAACCGCAGTAGCGTCTCTACGGTATCCACACATCCAGGGATGGAACACCGTACACTGGTGTGCTAGCACCAACTCACACGGTAGGGCTCTCTCGAGAAGATGGCGGTTAGAGTTTCGGTGGAGCAACTCACATTGTTTGTCACGTTCTTATTGTATATCTCCCAATAGCCTCATGCATCCCCTTATATAGAGCCCCTGATGGATCTATCCCAACATGTTTGTTCCAACCTGTTAAGTGTGTGATCCGTTAGGTTCATGCGTAATCGGTTGTGACTCGAAAACTCTTTTCTGACCACTAGTCGTTAACGGTTCCTAGTAGGACATAACGATTCCCGAATACACAAATTATATCGGACGAACCTAAATGCAATATGATCTACGACTAGGTCCTTATCACTTACAACCAACTCGTATCTCTATACGACCAGTTCATATTTAGTCATTACTAGTTCGTAACTCCTTACGACCAGTTCACGACCAGTTAGTGGTCATGTTCGACCAGTCTACGACCAGCTCGTATCTCCATATGACTAGTCCATATCTGATCGAACCAAAAGACCTGCTCATGTATACTCCCTTTGCCTCACGATATCTGGTTGAACTCCAAGTGAGATATTTTATCATCCATGGATTGCTCAATACTTTCTCGATCAAGTGTCGGATAACTTCATATGGTCGACTCTTCGATCACTAGTGGTATGACCATGCACTTTCTTTATCCGACCACATCGAGGGGCCCAGAGATATCTCGCCTGTTATGTTAGGAGGGGCAAATCCTATATCCGACTAGTCACATTCCTCCACATGTTTTATTGCATACCCAAAAGCTACCTTTATAACTACCTAGTTACAGAGTAGCGTTTGGCAACCCCTAAGTGCACTATTACACATGTAGAAAACCATGCTAATCTCAGGTCTAAGGATTATACAACATCATTGCTTGAGACCAGCTAATGACACATAACATCATAACAATCACAATAGTGTCTCAAGATGGGTCAATCCAACACCATATTCTCTGACATGTGTTCACATTATTGATTCAATATCCCTATATCCATGACCGGTGAAACAAAATCAATACATGTGCTGGTCGATAAGTCACTAGTGTTCCAACTAGTGACATCCGACTAGGGATACGTTTAGAAAATAATCATATAAGTTAAAGAGATTCACCAACAAGTCACATACTTGTTGATCTTTATAACCGATGATTTATTCAAGGAATAGAATAACATTTATTCAATAACTCATAAACATAAACGTGATACAATCATCTCTATGATTACTTCTAGGGCATATCATAGAACTTCCTCGGTAAATAGGAAGTAATAACTAAAGAAACCATTAGATCAGCTAGACGCTGTGTATGAATAGCGATGACACATTCCCAAGTGGAGGATAGAAATGTAGCCACCATCAATCAACATCAGATAGACTCTAGCTATCATCCACCACTATCCGTTCCCAGTAGAAGGAAAAATCATAACTCAAAGGTAGGATCAAAGAGTCTGACCTAACTAGGTGATTTCTCCTATCTAGATAACCGATGCAGAATATTCCTTTGAGCATTCTCCCCTTCCGTTGGAGTCTTAACTCCTTGCACCAGCGGACTTTATGAGAGACCGATTCCTCTCGCCCTTACTCCAGACCAAACAACTTACCTAACCCTGAGTATGGCTATCAACCCAAAACCCTACTATTACCAAACGAATAGAGTTTGGGTTTGTCTACTTTGGTCTGAAGTAGTTCCTTCATCCCAAATATTTCTGGACGTATTTCATTCCGTCTGAAGTATTTCATTCGTCAACTTCCTTGGATATACTTCGTCTGAAGTATTTCCTTCATCAACTCTAGATAAGTATATTTGGTTTCATCTGGAGTACTCTATTCTCTCAAAACCCCATTAGATATGTTTAGTTTCATTTAAAGCATATCCTGCTTCAAACACTCTTGGTTTTAATGACTTTCATTTGAAGTATTTCCGTTTGTTTGAATGTCTTTGGATTTATCGGATTTCATTTGGTTACTTTCAGGTGTTCTTGGGTTCAATCGTATCTGTGTAGATAGAATCTGAAGCTATGATGAAACAACAGTCCGAGACAGAACAAGATCAAGATTATCAAAACAATAAGCAGGATGATTATCAGAACATTGAATAATATGATTATCATAACATTGAGCAAGGCAAGTCAACAATTTGATCATTTTGCTCCTAAGATTATGCAAATTATATTGATTCAATTATGAAATTACATTGATATGATTTATACAACTATGTTAGTCTAGCTTATAGTTAATACCTTAATTATTATTGAATATAACCTTCCATCCTTGAACTTGGACATTATCCTTTGTCACCCTAGAATTAATGGTTTACATACTAGTTAATAAGTGTGTATGTAAGTGTCATGCTTAGCCTTCCTTAAATACATTGACATGTGGGCAATGATTTGTCCCGACATCATTAAAAACATTTAAAAATGAGATTGGGCAGTCGAGGTTGTAGCCTGGCTGGTATGTTGGCTAGAAAAGTATTTCTAAACAAAAGTGAAAACCCAAAACAGATTTAGAATTGATTGGCTGGAAAGAGTGGCTGGTGTTGGGGCACGACAGAGTGGGTATGTGGATGTACCGCCCGAGTCAATTATGGACCCGGATCTTGTGATGACCTCTTGTGTAAAAATAGTGCAACCACAAGTCTATAATAGGTACGATCTGGCTGATTAATTTGTTCGTCTCAGCGTTGCTTCATCATCCCGCTCATGTGGCGTGTATTATAGTCTTAGTTGACAACCACCCGGAGGATGGAGGTCCAAAGGGTGGTACGGCTATAATACATTAGGAAACCACTACGGCGCAAAAGGGGGCTACGAGGAGTGGCATGCACTATGGCCTTAGCTGACAATTACCCAGAGGATGGAGGTCCAAAGGGTGGCGCGACTATATTGCATTATGAAACCACCTCTGTAGCGAAACCTAGCGGATGGGGTTGCGTTGGGTAGGCATTGTAAAGGCCATGTGATAATCAACTTAGTCACGCACCTATGGAAGTGTGTCAGGGACAATATAAGTTGATTGTCTCTTGTGGGTAAAGTGTGCAAACTCTACAGAGTAAAAAAAACTATGTAAATAGCCATGCCTATGTTCATGGGTGGTGCCGAGAACTTGCTTGAAGTAGCTTTCATATTTATAAAATTATTTATGGGTGGAAGAGAGGGTGGGTGGGAGCCTAGTGAATGAAAATATTAGGTTGAAGCCCAGAGAGTTGAGATGGCCAGGTTAAGAACTAGTGATAAGTACAGGGTGTGACCCAACCATTGGATGGATAGAGCCACTTAATGGTATAGGAGGTCGAAGCCTCCACTAATAATTTACAACAAAACTCAGTTTTATGAAAATTTGTGTTAGTTAAAATGCTAAGTCTTAAAAATTGCTTACTAACTACTCTAATTTAAACTTAGCTTTGTGCAAATAAAAGAATCATAAATCTTCCTTTGATTAGCCTTGCATCTAACGATGGAGAATATATGCAGGAATCTTAGCATAGGAGATAGATACTAACGTTATCTCATTTTCTTGCTTTTGTTACCTGCCAGCAATAAAGATCAATGCAACAATTCCCGAGAAATTGTTGTTTACTTGTTATCTCTCTTTGATCTATACGCGAGAGATTTCTTGTCTTCTCCTTCGTTGTGGCCCCGCATGTTAGTGTGCGTGCTCAATCTCCATCGTTCCGTTTTCCTTCGCAAGTGCCTGTCCGTCCGCTTCCTCCGTGGCGCCTTCACAACCAAGCGTTCTGTCGTCCGCGTTTACGCCTACGTGCCAGCGTGTTTGTAACAGCCCAATTTTCAAATTTCAGTATAAATTAAAATTTATGTATTTTTGTGGAATTTTCTGGAATTTTTAAAAGCCTTTTTATAATTATTTTAAAGTCAAAAAAATTTATTTGCAAAATTAAAGGCCAACATGAAGTTGGAAATAATTTTATTAAGTCCAAAAGGAGTATGAGAATTTCTGTGAATTTTTCCATAATTTTTGGAATTAATTAACTATTTTCTAAAGCTTTATTGAATTACGAGAATTAAAACAAATAAGAAAATCAAAAGAAAATTAAAACTCAGTTGGGCCGAAATCCAAACCTCCGGCCCAAACCCCCTCCCACACATGGCCCAACCAGCCCGCCCGTGCCCTCTCCCTTCTCTCTCTCTCCCCACGCATCTCGACCGTCTGATTAGAATCGGACGGGCGACAAGCCCCCACGCCACAGCACTCCCTCCGCACCGTCAGATCAAAATCCGACGGCCCACACCTTTCTTCCTCTTCCTCCCATTCTTCCTCACGCGCCCACCGCCACCGCCATTTCCGGTCGCGCCGAGCCCTGGCTGTTGCCCCAACCTCCACCTTCCCGCAAGACGCAAGACACGACCCGGCGTGCACAACCGCCCACGCCCCCACTCTCTTCCCCTCTTATCGCGTCGGTTCCACCCGACTCGCTCGCGGGCTCTAACCGCCGCCGCTGAGCCCGCGCGCACGATCTCCTCCCCCGGCCACCCCCCGGCCCCTATAAAAGGGAGCACTAGGAGCCCCTCTTCACCCCAATCCCGAAGCCACCACTCACTTGCCCCCTATCGCCGTGAGCTCGCCGGAATCGAAGGTTTTTCCCGCCGGCCGCCGCAAGCTTTGGTCGATGATTTCGCCGCCGTCGTCGACGCCCTCGCCTCGCCGACGCCACCAACATCTTCGCCACGACCTCGCACACCCAGTGCTCGCCTCGCCTTCGCCGGGACATCGCCGGAGCTCCTTCGCCGCCGCAAGCCGAACCGCACCGCCGCCTCTCACCTCGCCGCCGACGTTACTCCCACACACTTGCGCCGCCACGGTAAGCATTGCACTCCTTGCACTCTCCTCTCCCTTTTGCTGCCCTCACCGGCCGTCGCCGTGGCGCCCAGCGCCGGCGACCCTAGGGCCGAGAGCCCGTCGGCTTCGTGCCACCGTGGCATCGCCACGCGGCCGCCACTGCGATGCCACATCGGCGCCGCATCCCACATGCCCGCCACCTCACCGCTTGCGTGGCGCCACATCACCCCGCACCGCCAACTCAGCCCATAAACCCAGTCCACTGTGGACCGTGTCTATGACACGTGGGGCCCACTGGTCAAAATTTTGTTTTAAATTCTTTTAATTCCGAAATCCTATGGATGACGTCACCATTACGCAATAAGTTGATTTTCCTTTAGAAAAATAAATCAGGAAAATCTAATAAATTCGGAATGGTGGGTGCAGGTTTATGCACGGGATTGATCTGGTTAAGATTAAGGCCCATGGTTAGTAGGAATGACGCCCAAGTCAATTGAGGACCGGTCTTTGAGCCGCTTATTGCTATGCCTTACCGTACCACCACATGTCATGTATGGGCAGGATTTGGCTAATTAATTTGTAATGTTTTAGTGTATTTATGTCATGTTGAATATGTGGGTGTCGATTAGACTTTTATTCCCACTTGGCGCAAGAGGGGGCTTCCAGAGGACGGTTAGTCCAAAGGGGCGAAACCTTAGCGGGCATGAGTACACTAGGACAGAACATTGTAAAGGCCTCATGTTAATTGCTCAGTCACACGCCTACGGAAGCGTGCTTTGGCCGACATAATGAGCATTTCATCTCGTGTGGGTAAAGTTGTACCAACTCTGCAGAGTAGAAACTATTCGAATAGCCGCGTCCGCGGTCATGGACATGCTAGCAGGGCCACTTAAAGTTAGATTTATTTTTGGCTTTAAAACTGTTTTATCAAATATCTGAGGATGGTTAATCCTTACAAAAAGTTGGGCGGGAAGCCAAGTGTTAGGAGGGGATCCTTCACTTAATCATTGGAAGTTATCCATATTACAACATCGTCATTCTTAAAATATGATTTTAGTCATAGTATAAAATTGCCTTAGAAATTACTATGTTTATTTAACCTGAAAATGTTGTTTATGCAAAACAACCCCTACCATAATCACTTGTTACCTTATGCATGCATTTTCATTCAATATTGGGTGTAGCTTGCGAGCATGGAAGTTGTGCTCACTCTTGCTAAATAAATCTTATTCAAGAGAAGACTTTTTCCCCAACGGTGAGGATCAGGACGAGTAGGCCTTTGACCCAGACGATTGCCTGTGGCGCATCGTGTGGCTCACATATGTTATTATGTTTCCGCTGTGTTATTCATTTGATATTTGATATTGTTGTTCAGACTCATTTGTATCCAACATTTAATTACTTAATGTTATTTACGATTTCGTGATATGATTGTGATATCCATTTTGTGAGACTGCGTACACTAGAAATCCTGGACCGGTGTATGAACACAGAGAATTCGGGATCCTTCGCTCCCGGGTTCGACAAAAGTGGTATCAGAGCCATATCGACTGTAGTTCATAGCCCACGGTAGAAATGGTAAAACCTTTAGGGACTATTTTCAAAAACTTAGAATTATTTACCTGTCTTCCAGAGTCTTACTCTTCCTTTCTCTGTTAAAAGATTTCTAAACTCTTGTCTTTTCTAAAATTGTAGATGGCCGAGAGACCCACCCGCATCTCCCACGGAATCTTCGCTGGAGAATGGGTCGATATACTGTGGAAGATGATGCAGCATTTGAGCTTCAAGAAGAGACCCACATATCAAGGTTACAAGTATATCGTGGGACAACAGGAGCGCTAGAGAGTGGAGGTTATCCTCTACTCTAACTTGGCGCCTGATACGACATTCCACATCTTCGACGCCCCAATGCTTCGGGAGACTTTCACTGACGGCATCCAGAACGCAGCAAGGGAAGCCGTTTGCCGACTTCGCTATACCTATGACCTCCACCTTCGGGATACTAGATTCCATTACTACCCCATGCATATCCCCACCCATCTAGGCAGTGTTTTCAGCCCAGTCGAAAATGAGGATTCCCCGGAGGTTACCCATCAGGTGGAATTAGCCAAGGCGATGGATTACGCCTATGGCAACACCCTGGACGAGTTGTACCTAGTTCAGGGGAGATTAGAAGCCGCGGAGGAGAAGCTGAAGGCAGCTGAAGCTGAATTGGCTCTCTACAAGGCGGGCCAAGGCAGTACCTGCAACTCCCCCGACTACACCCCATCCACCCCATAGATACTTGCTTTTCCCTTTAGTTTCGTTTGTTAGCTGCGAATTATGAGCTACTAACCTTTTGTGGTAGCCATAATCAATGAATAAAATAAAGAACTACATTGAAAAAGGAAAATTTGATTCTTTGCCTTGTGTTTGTGTGCTTTTGGGCTAATATAAAATTTATTTCCCCTTAGTGCTATCCTTTCTTCTCTTTCCTAAGTCTTTTGGAAAATTCAGCAGATGGTGGCCACCCGATCGAAGTGGCGGCGCCAAGGCGAGGCAACGAACGCCGACAATCGAGAAGCACCGCCCGTCGACCTCCCCTACCACCGCGGCGGGACTCGACGGCAACAAATGATGGCCAACTAGACCCATCTCATCGACTTGCTTGGCCCACCGCTCAAAGAACTCCCGAACATCAAGCCACAAAGCAGAACCACCGCGCAACTCATACACCAGCACAACCTTCTCAGCGGGTGAACATGTCAGAATTCATGCGCATGCGTCCCCCGACCTTCTCCAGCAGCACCGAGCCAATGGATGCTGATGATTGGTTTCGTGCGATCGGGAAGAAGCTAGACATCGCGCAATGCACCGACCGTGAGAGGGTCCTATTCGCCTCTCACCAGCTTAATGGACCAGCTTCAGAGTGGTGGGACAACTTCTGCATCTCCCATGCTAATGCCCAGGCCATCTCATGGGACGAGTTTGTGAGGGCTTTTCGTCATGCCCATATCCCTACCGGTATGATGACATTGAAGAAGGAGTTCCATGCATTTCGCCAAGGCAGTCGCTCGGTGAGCAAGTATCTACACCGGTTCAATCAACTGGCTCGCTACGCTCCAGCTGACGTAGCCCGAGATGAGGACCGACAGGAGAGGTTCCTAGGAGGACTTAATGATGACATCTCCGTCCAATTGATCTCCCAGAACTTCACCGACTTCCAGCAGTTGGTGGACAAGGCGATCCGCCAGGAGGCCAAGCATCAGGAGATGGAGAACCGCAAGCGGAGGATGGCCGCTCAGAGGTTTAATGCAGGAGGCCTTCCCAAGCCTCAATTCTCTCAGTCGCAGCCACCGCAGCGTGGAAAGTTCCAGTCTTCCACATCCAGAGTCCCAGTACAGAACTAGCACCCCAACACCTCCAACTTCCGCAACACTTCAACCGGAGGGCAATTTTAGCAGAAAAGCTCCGCTCCCTCAGCCACAGGAGTGACCTGTTTCCATTGCAATGAAACAGGGCACTACGCCAACAGATGCCCCAAGAAGCAGCAGGCAGCGGCATCTTCCAAGTCAGCACCAGGAGCCACAGCCACTGACGGCACTGCAAAGCCGACAGGTCAATTCATCAAAGGACGTGTGAACCACGTCACAGCTGAAGAAGCCCAGGCAGCACTGGATGTCGTTCTTGGTATGTTTCTTGTCAACTCAATACCAGCTTCAGTTCTATTTGATTCCGGAGCTTCGCATTCTTTTGTATCAAATAAGTTTGTGGGGGAAAAATGGGTTACCTATGTCCCCCTTGACCAATCCTATGATAATCCATTCCCCGGGCTCAGAAATGAGGACTAGTTCTCTATGCCCGAACCTCACTCTTGAAATATCCGGAGTGTCCTTCCTGGCATAGTTGATAGTCTTGCATTCCCAAGGTTTGGATGTCATTCTCGGGATGGACTGGCTAGCCAAGAACCATGGACAAATAGACTGTACCAATAGGTCTATCACTCTCACCAATGGAGAAGGAATTTCAGTCGAGTTTAAGCCCAAGACCTGCACCAAAGGAAGTTCCATCCTCACCAGCATGAAGGAAGTGAAACTTGAAGACATACATGTAGTACGAGAATACTCCGATGTCTTTCCTGATGATCTACCTGGCATGCCACCGGATAGGGACGTAATGTTCTTAATTGACTTAGTCCCAGGGACAGCTCCAATATCGAAGCGACCCTATAGAATGCCAGCCAATGAGTTAGCAGAATTGAAGAAACAGATTGAAGAATTGCGAAGCAAAGGGTACATTCGACCCAGCTCGTCACCTTGGGGAGCACGAGTACTATTCGTCAAGAAAAATGACAATAGTATGAGGATGTGTGTAGATTACAGATCGCTCAACGAGGTGACGATCAAGAACAAGTATCTATTACCCAGGATCGATGATCTGTTCGATCAGCTGAAAGGAGCAAGTGTCTTCTCGAAGATTGATTTGAGATCCGGTTATCACCAACTGAAGATCAGACCAGAAGATATTCCGAAGACAGCCTTCACCACCAGATATGGATTGTACAAGTTTACAGTGATGTCTTTCGGTTTGACGAACGCCCCTGCTTACTTCATGAATATGATGAACAAAGTGTTCATGGAATTCTTGGATAAGTTCGTGGTTGTTTTCATCGATGACATTCTAATCTACTCGAAGGATGATGAAGAAAATGAGAAACATCTCAGAATGATACTGGACAAGCTCAGGGAGCACCAGTTTTACGCCAAATTCAGCAAAAGTGAATTTTGGCTAAGTCAAGTGGCATTCCTTGGACATATTGTGTCAGCGGGAGGAATTGCAGTAGATCCCACCAAGGTTGAGGCAGTAATGGATTGGAAGCAACCTAGGACAGTCAATGAGGTGAGAAGTTTCCTTAGACTAGCGGGTTATTACCGCATGTTAATTGAAAATTTCTCTAAGATTGCAAGACCTATGACACAACTTTTAAAGAAAGAAAAGAAATTTGAATGGACAGATGCCTGTGAAGAAAGTTTCCAAGATCTGAAGAAGAGATTAGTCTCAGCACCTGTGCTAGTACTACTTGATATCCATAAGGATTTCGAGATTTTCTACGACGCATCCCGTCAAGGTCTTGGATGTGTGTTAATGCAGGAAGGCAAAGTAGTGGCTTATGCATCCAGGCAGTTGAGACCACATGAAAGGAATTACCCGACACATGACCTTGAGTTAGCAGCGATTGTGCATGCTTTGAAGATCTGACGGCATTATCTCATTGGTAATCGCTGTGAGATTTTCACGGACCATAAGAATCTGAAATATATCTTCACGCAGGCAGAATTAAACCTTCGGCAGAGAAGATGGCTAGAGTTGATAAAATATTATGATCTTGGAATTCACTATCATCCGGGCAAAGCAAATGTAGTTGTAGACGCCCTGAGCAGAAAAGCTTATTGCAACACCATTGTGGTGCAGAAGGAATTAACCCGAGCTGTATGAAGAGTTGAAGCGTCTGAACTTAGAGATTGTTAGCCAAGGTTGTGTGAATGCTTTGGAAGTACAACCAACTCTTCAAATTCATATCAGAGAAAAATAGCTAGAAGATGAAGACATCAAGGAGATCAAGAAGAATATGCGAAGAGGCAAGGCTCCAGGATTCGCTGAAGATGAACAAGGAACTGTATGGTTTGGGAACCGCATTTGTGTGCCTGACCAGCAGAAGTTAAAACAGTCAATTCTGAAGGAGGCTCATGAATCACCTTACTCCATTCACCCCGGAAGCACTAAGATGTACCAGGATCTAAAGGAAAAATATTGGTTGGTCAGTATGAAGCGAGAGATAGCTGAGTTTGTCGCCCGCTGTGATGTGTGTCAACGAGTTAAGGTAGAACATCAGAGACCAGCTGGATTGTTGCAACCACTACCAATTCCGGAATGGAAGTGGGAAGAAATCGGCATGGACTTCATTACCGGACTTCCTAGGACCCAATCAGGATATGATTCCATTTGAGTGATAATTGATCGGTTGACCAAAGTAGCTCACTTCATCCTCGTCAAGACTACATACAGAAGCAGCCAGTTAGCAGAATTGTATGTGGCCAGGATTGTTTGTCTACACGGAGTACCCAAGAAGATCGTGTCCGACAGAGGTTCCCAGTTTACATCAAGATTCTGGCAGAGTCTGCATGAAGCCTTAGGCACCAAACTCAATTTCAAGATGACCTATCATCCTCGACATGATGGCGGACGAACGAACCAACCAAGTTCTTGAAGACATGCTCCGAGCCTGTGCCCTAGACTTTGGACAAAGTTGGGACAAGAATTTGCCGTATGCAGAATTCTCGTATAACAATAGCTATCAAGCCAGTTTGCAAATGGCTCCATTTGAAGCTTTGTATGGCAGAAAGTGCAGAACTCCACTCCTATGGGATGAAGTAGGAGAACATTAGCTCTTTGGACCTGAGTTGATTAAAGATGCTGAAAGTAAGGTAAAAGCCATAACAGAACACCTGAGAGTGGCACAATCCCAACAAAAGAGTTATGCTGATAACCGACGGAGGGATTTAAACTTTGAGGTAGGAGACTTTGTCTATCTCAGAGTCACTCCACTCAGAGGAGTAAGAAGATTTCGGACAAAAGGAAAACTCGCACCCAGATTTGTGGGACCATACAAGATTCTAGCCAAAAGAGGTGAAGTAGCATATCAGCTTGAGCTGCCAGAAGCCTTGTTAGCAGTGCACAATGTCTTCCATGTGTCACAGTTGAAGAAATGTCTCCGAGTGCCAGAAGACCACACCCTCCTCGAAAGCTGTGATATCCAAGAAGACCTCACTTATGTGGAGCGACCAATCAAGATTCTGGATGTCGTAGAACATGTTACCAGGAGCAGGATCATTAGATCATACAAGGTGCAGTGGAGTCATCACCCAGAGAGTGAAGCCACATGGGAAAAGGAAGAACACCTCAAGACCAACTACCCCGACCTGTTTGCTGACCAAGTCTGAATCTCAGGGTCGAGATTCCCTTAAGGGGTTTAGGTTTGTAACAGCCCAATTTTCAAATTTCAGTATAAATTAAAATTTATGTATTTTTGTGGAATTTTCAGGAATTTTTAAAAGCCTTTTATAATTATTTTAAAGTCAAAACAAATTTATTTGCAAAATTAAAGGCCAACATGAAGTTGGAAATAATTTTATTAAGTCCAAAAGGAGTATGGGAATTTCTGTGAATTGTTCCATAATTTTTGGAATTAATTTACTATTTTTTAAAGCTTTATTGAATTACCAGAATTAAAACAAATAAGAAAATCAAAAGAAAATTTAAAACTCAGTTGGGCCGAAATCCAAACCTCCGGCCCAAACCCCCTCCCGCACACGGCCCAACCAGCCCGCCCGCGCCGTCTCTCCTTCTCTCTCTCTCCCCACTCGTCTCGACCGTCCGATTAGAATCGGACGGGCGACAAGCCCCCAAGCCACAGCACTCCCTCCGCACTGTCGGATCAAAGTCCGACGGCCCACACCTTTCTTCCTCTTCCTCCCCTTCTTCCTCATGTGCCCGCCGCCACCGCCATTTTCGGCCGCGCCCGAGCTCCACAACTGCTGCCCCCAACCTCCACCTTCCCCGCGCACGTGCGCAGACGACCCGGCGTGCACAACCGCCCATGCCCCCACTCTCTTCCCCTCTTCTTGCGCCGGTTCCACCCGACTCGCCCGCGCGCTGTAACCGCCGCCGCCGAGCCCGCGCGCACGATCTCCTCCCCTGGCCACCCCCGGCCCCTATAAAAGGGAGCACCGGGAGCCCCTCTTCACCCCAATCCGGAAACCACCACCCACTTGCCCCCTATCGCCGTGAGCTCGCCGGAATCGAAGGTTTTTCCCGCCGGCCGCCGCAAGCTTTGGTCGACTATTTCGCCGCCGTCGTCGACGCCCTCGCCTCGCCGACGCCACCATCGTCTTCGCCGCGACCTCGCGCACCCAGTGCTCGCCTCGCCTTCGCCGGGACATCGTCGGAGCTCCTTCGCCGCCGCAAGCCGAACCGCACCGCCGCCTCTCACCTCGCCGCTGGCGTTACTCCCACACACTTGCGCCACCATGGTAAGCATTGCACGCTGTGGGCTCCCCGGGTTATTGGAAATGTACTTGATTAAATTCATACAGTAACATGATTATTAATGAAGGAACAGTACTGTCCCTCAATTAAGGATCATGCTAAAGGTATAAATTCAACAAGTAACAATTCCAATAAACAGGATCCCCGGATATATATATATATATCTCACAATGGTTCCCAGGATCAATGACCATTGCATATATATATATCCTTCAACAACATTGCATCATACACATACAAGTCGTACATTTGCATTATTAAACATAAGTTTACAACATTCGGGTTTAGTACTACAATATAGAGTGACTTGGTCACTACAACATATCCAACAAATGAAGCAAAATAAACGAAAAAGTCCACCAATGGCCTCATCCACCCGCAGCAATTGCGTGGAGGAAAGAAATAGCGTTACTCGTTAGCGTCACCCGATCGGCGCTAACGGTACTTCGTAAAGAAACCGTCTCTCACGCAACAATAGGTGATAGCACCTTGAGTACGGAAGGTACTCGGCAAGTCTTACACAAACTAATTAAAGAAAGTGGTAATTAGGGCCTATTCAAAGGAATAGAGTTATTACATGCATAAGGTTACAACAGAAGGTATAAAGGTTCAAATTTGCATAAGCGATACATCTTAACCTACAAGCTAACTTTTGACAAAGCAATTTAATAAATCAAAGTTTGTTTAGAACAGTAAGTAAATGACATAAAAGTAAATAAGATAAAGTGCATGATTCCCTCATGCAAACCGAAAATAAACCAAAACCACATTTTTGAAAATCAAAACTTCTATCTGAGATGACATCAATTCAAGTTATCGTCCATGACCGTGGACACGGCTATTCGAAGCATTATACCTGCAGGGTGTACATCTTACCCACATGACTTAGCTAGCCCGTTGCCTTCGGATGCCTCGAATGATGACATACTTCCTTTGGTATGCCGACCGGAAACTAAGATTTGGTATTTTCAACAAGTCAATACTATTGAGTTGGACCCCATGTGTGAACCGATCCCGCTTAAACAACGATCGATAGCATCGCGCTAACCGGGGCACACATGTTGCGTCAGTAATGCCGATCCAAACAATTTAAAGCGAATTGGGTTCCCTACCCATAGAAGAATGCTATCGGCACCATTAAGGTATCGTATATGCGACGAGGCACATATACGCCCTCACCCTCCTAAGAACATCTGATACTGACATACAAGCTCACATGGCATAAAACGGTCCTCGGACGAGCATCTATGCCATACAAGGTCAATACACATATCCTTACTCTCCTGTTTCCAACTCAATAGTCTCAACATTTTACTTAACCAAGCAGCGCCCATACACTGCATGTGGAAGTACGTGGGGACTTGAAGCTGAATAGTCGAGTTCGGTCCTTAATTAACCGGACAAGTCCACCACAAAACCCAATCTCGTGCACAAAAGCACCATCACTAGCTTCCTCTTGTCCAGATCAATTTGAATTTCAAATACAAGACTGATTTAAAGAAAGCTGGACAAAGAGTTTTAAATAACAATAGTTCGATTGTGATTCCCATGTTTGACAAGATATGCTTGTCAAACTCTAAAATCTCTAGATCGCATGTCTAAGCTAAAACTAAAAATATAGCTTATGATATACAGTACTATGCTAGGGTTAAGTGTATGGTGACAATTGAGGTAATCCATCATGTTTGGTCATAGCTAACTACTAACGAGATCACATTTTGTATTTTGGAAAAATAGCATGCACAGATATCACTTTGGATTTGTAAAAGCTATTGTACAAAATTTGGGATCAATATGGTGCAAAGAGGATGCTTGCCTTGATAGTAATACACTTACATTGCGAGTTCGGGTTGCTCGAAATATATTCAAGGATTTGGAAGAACAGATTCTAAAAGAGACAATAAGATCAATAAATACCAATCATCGACAATAAGTTCCAAATGACGAAATATGCATGATCAATCTGGAAATGCATGATTGACAACATGCTTAAGCCATAACTACCCATAATAGTGAGAATAACCCATAATATAAACTACTGTTTTCAAAAGACATAAACTAGAGTTTAGTGCAAAGTTCGATTTTGATTTTAAAAGAGCCAAAACAGACGATTGCAATTTCGGAAAAGAAGTATAGAACATGCAAAAGTTTATAAATGAAACTTAGCATGATCTTTTAGGGTAATTAATATCCCAAACCAACCTTAGTCTAACCCTAACTAGTTAGATTACAACAACTAAGAAGAAAATCATTTTTGTCGGTTAAGTTTCGACAAAAGAAAACAGACAGATCTCAACTAGAAGTTAAAATAGATGATGACAAGAATTGAAAGATCAACTTGTCATGCTTTGCTAGGTTTAGTCAAAACCTAAATAAGATGATAAGTTGACAGGAAGAACCTAGGTTTTGAAAATGACATGGAAAACCGAAAGGTATAATACTAACTTTTCGGTTTGAAGCAAGTTGAAGCTACGATGCTTAAAAGAATGATTCACGGGAGCTTCTTAAGTCCTTAAGATGCTCAAGATATCATAACTAGGGTTTTGGCTTACCAAGAAAGGAAAGATACCCAGTTACGAAAATTCGAAGTTGATCGACAGAGAGGTAAATTCGATTTAACTTTGCAAAGATGCCGAATCTTTAATGCAAGGTAAAACCATTGCTTAAGGATGGATAAGCAAAGGATAGGAGCAAGAACTCCTTTGGATGACAAGGAAGAAAACGAGCTTGGTGGTCAACAATGGTGCTGACTCAAAAGCTAGGGTTTATATATGGATGTTGAGCTACAGAGCAAGAGGGAAAGATCTAGAGTTGATGAGGTGTCCATTTAGGGCTAATTATCCCAAAATTAGTTGCAAAAACTTTGGGATAAATCCTCTCCTCTGTTCTGAGAGATTTCTTGTGTGAGAGAGAGGGAAGAAGATAAGCATACTCTTACATGTGGGTCCCATTGTCATTCTCAGCCGCGCGCGCTTCACAAAAGCTCAAACGAATGTCAGCCGTCCGATTGGAAATGGGGTTTGGGATAAATAGATAGATTAAATGATTTGAATCGGTACCGATTAATATGGACCGCACGATCTAGATTGACCGATCGGGATTAAAACGAAGCTTAAAGGAATCTTGAGATCCACTTTCAAATCGGGCGTTGGATTGAAATCCAACGCTCAGCTGAAAGAATACACGTCACCTCCTTTAGATGCGATGGCGCAACACCGTTGGATTGGATTTCTACGGTCAGGATGTAAAATGGAACCGGATGGTCCGATTGCATACACTCATATGGACCTTGCGATTGAAATCCAACGATCCACCGATTTTGGGCTTTAAAGGCCCACGGTCAAAAAGGAGTGCCGAGATTGAAATCCAAAGGCCCATATAATCGCGCCTCTAATTTCAAATTGAAATAAGCGGCAGTTAGATCAAGAATGAATGGCTGCGATCGTGAGGGGATCCGAGTCGTCGAATGCATACACTAATCTGGACCACACGATGAAGATCCAACGCCCGCAGGAGTGCGGGCTTTATAATACGCGGTAAAAGGAAAAGCCGAGGATTTGAATCTAACGGCTCGGATAAAAGCGCGTCTTTAAGTTTAAAACGAAAAGGGTGCGTTGTTGGATTGGAAATGAGCGGTGGAGATTGAAAGGGATCCGGAGTTGTCCGGTGACACCTGCGATCTCGCTTGTTAGATCAAGATCCAACGGCGGAGATTAAAATGCACACGTGGACGGCTCGCGGGGTGTTATAGCCGCGCTGTTCGATTGAAGATCGACGGCTCATAACACGCGATTTTGGGCTCGCGCCGACGTGATCGAGCGGACCAAGTCGATTGGGTTGGACCAAGACACGTGGTCCGAGTCGCTTCTGATGCCGTGTTTGGATTTAAACCGGTTTAGTTGACCATAACCTTATTCAAATATGCAAAGGTTTGACTGGCTTTTAAAATAGCAAATAAATTTATAAATTCATGAAATTTTCTTGTAAGCTACTGGGATGATATATTTCCCAGATAAATTTTATAAACCACATTTTCACTTTGTAAAATACATAAATATTGATTTCAGGCCGAAAATATTTATTTAAAGACAATAAATTTTTCTTTAAGCCCAAATAATTTCTAAAAATGCAATAAAATATTTTTAGCCAAGATAATTTATCTAGGCTTTAATAAAAATACTTCCCAGTCATAATACAAGTTTTATCTTGTATTCCTTTAAGACTTCAAATGGTTCTTTAGGGTTTTGGCTAAAAAGGAAGGTTTTTGACTTGTAACATGCTGCCCAAAGTGTAAACATGAACAATAATGCTATGAACAGTATCTCATTACTGTTCATAAAGCATTTTATTACTGTTTATAAACTTGGGGCTGTTACACACTCCTCGCACTCTCCTCTCCCTTTTGCTGCCCTCGCCGGCCATCGTCGTGGCGCCCAGCGCCAGCGACCCTAGGGCCGAGAGCCCGCCGGCTTCGTGCCACCGTGGCATCGCCACGCGGCCGCCACCGCAATGCCACATCGGCGACGCATCCCGCGTGTCCGCCACCTCACCGCTTGCATGGCGCCACATCACCCCGCGCCGCCAACTCAGCCCATAAACCCAGTCCACTATGGACCGTGTCTATGACACGTGGGGCCCACTGGTCAGAATTTTTTTTAATTCTTTTAATTCCGAAATCCTGTGGATGACATCACCATTGCGCAATAAGTTGATTTTCCTTTAGAAAATAAATCAGGAAAATCTAATAAATTAAGAAATTAGGTTTTAAATAGATTTAAACTTCAAAAATTCATAACTTTTGCATCTGAACTCCAAATTGGGTGATTCAAGTTGCAAAATTTATATAAAATTATAATCTAGCTAAGTAAGCCAAAATATTTCAAACTGGAGTTATTTTTAACTATGATTTTGAATTTATTTGAATTTGAATTTTCGTATTTTCGCGTATAGACTTCGACGACTCCGGAGAGTTCGACCAATTCGAAGACCTAGAATTCCAAGACGTCAATGAAGGCAAGTTACACCATTGATCATATTGCTCCCAGTATTTTTAAGTTATTTTTAGTTTTTAAATTGTTTGTATAAGTATTTTAATGTCCTATTTTATATATAGTTACTCCCATGTTTCATTGTAAGGCCATTTTGAATATTGTACTTGACTAACTTGACACCATAGATAAAATATTATCAAAACTAGTCATATGCTTAGTCAGGCTTAGCTCACACTTAAAGAATTTGGGAATGTTTAGCCAAATCTCTTACAAATTTGTTTCAAACTTGACATCGTGGTATGATTTTTACCACATGTATTTATAAAGAGGGTTTTATTCAAAATATAATTTAAAATGGGTTTGAACTTGGGCGAAATGGTCGGAATGGTGGGTGCAAGTTTATGCACGGGATTGATCTGGTTAAGATTAAGGCCCATGATTAGTAGGAATGACGCCCAAGTCAATTGAGGACCGGTCTTTTAGCCGCTTATTGCTATGCCTTACTGTACCACCACATGTCCTATATGGGCAGGATTTGGCTAATTAATTTGTAATGTTTTAGTGTATTTATGTCATGTTGAATATGTGGGTGTCGGTTAGACTTTTATTCCCACTTGGCGCAAGAGGGGGCTTCCGGAGGACGGTTAGTCCAAAGGGGCGAAACCTTAGCCGGCATGAGTACACTAGGACAGAACATTGTAAAGGCCTCGTGATAATTGCTCAGTCACACGCCTACGCAAGCGTGCTTTGGCCAACATAATGAGCATGCCATCTCGTGTGGGTAAAGTTGTACCAACTCTGCAGAGTATAAACTATTCGAATAGCTACATCCGCGGTCATGGACATGCTAGCAGGGCCACTTAAAGTTAGATTTATTTTTGGCTTTAAAACTATTTTATCAAATATCTGAGGATGGTTAATCCTTATGAAAAGTTGGGTGGGAAACCAAGTGTTAGGAGGGGATCCTTCACTTAATCATTGGAAGTTATCCATATTACAACATTGTCATTCTTAAAATATGATTTTAGTCATAGTATAAAGTTGCCTTAGAAATTACTATGTTTATTTAACCTAAAAATGTTGTTTATGCAAAACAACCCCTGCCATAATCACTTGTTACCTTATGCATGCATTTTCATTCAATATTGGGTGTAGCTTGCGAGCACGGAAGTTGTGCTCACTCTTGGTGAATAAATCTTATTCAGGAGAAGACTTTTTCCCCGACGGTGAGGATCAGGACGAGTAGGCCTTCGACCCAGACGATTGCCTATGGCGCATCATGTGGCTCACATATATTATTATATTTCCTCTGTGTTATTCATTTGATATTTGATATTGTTGTTCAGACTCATTTGTATCCAACATTTAATTACTTAATGTTATTTACGATTTCGTGATATGATTGTGATATCCATTTTGTGAGACTATGTACACTGGAAATCCTGGACCGGTGTATGAACACAGAGAATTCGGGATCCTTCGCTCCCGGGTTCGACAGTGTGGCCAGTCCTTGCGGCCAGGTTGCTCTTCACGATGCGCCACACGTGCGTTATTTCTTGGTTGTTTGTTGCCCATGCCCTCCGCGTCGCATCGCTCCTATGCCTCACATCGCCTTCATCGCCTCCTTGCTACGCTTCAACACTATCTATCTACCTTGGGAAGGCAAAGTCTGTAGCTTCCTTTTCCTAAGCCAACTGGATGGAGAGGGACTTCCTGGGCACAATCGGGAAGGAGCAGCAGTAGCCCGCTAGGGAGGAGGCTAGGAAGGGGTCAGGTAGCCTTGCTGTCTTGGGGTTTCTTGATTTGGGATGCGTAGACTCTCTTTGGCAATTTGCCGTAACGAATTTTGGGATTAGCTAGCTAGGCGGCCATGGTCATGGCTCGCGGATACGTCTCTTTCTCTTTGGGGGGGAGGGGTGTGTGTCAGCCGCCTATGGTTGCACCCAGTGGCGAATCCAGGATGAAAAACGAGTGTGGGCTCAACCGCTCAAAGCCTCGAATGACTAAACTAATTTATAACAAACATAGTCTTGTATTCTTGTGCAATCAAATTCATAGTTTCGTTTAAGAATAAAAGCAAAAAAAAAAAAAGAGAAATACAATGAACGTACCTCGCTAATGAAAAATGCATCCTTCAAAATATGTAAATATGGTTCCAGTAGGTAACAACCTGTACATTAAAATTAGAAAAATTAGTGATACAATAGCAAATTATACTTAAATGATTATAAACATTCAAAATAAAAGAACCATACCACTAAGACGCTAGCTTGAATCACGACTTTCACGAGGCAAATTCATTCTGCGATTTTTCATGCCTTGGAGGATTTTATGATTGTATCATCATCAATGGATCTAAATATGTCTCACTCGGTGTAGCACACCATCAAATCATTTAGCCACTCATTCAGCAACTTGAGGATTCGTCATGTCCACGAAAAGCTTCACCTTGCACTATGAGATACCTTTCACAATCTAAAGATGCAGTCAAACGAATTTTGTATGCAATTTCAGCCTCCTTACAATATGTGCTCATTTTACTAGATACACTTGATCATTGATTCTTGAAGTCATCACACTCACCCCTTGCGATGTTGTGGAAACTATTTGGACCACCAACATGTTTATTGAAAGCATCTATAGCCGTCTTCCAATGAGAGAACCCAACTTTTGTAAATACATAATTACCAAATGTATTGGGTTGTGATTGTTCCTTGAAAAGAAAACAATAGAAACAAAAAGCGGCATCTTTTTCCACACTATATTCCAACCAATCAAATTTATTAAACCATGATTCTTGAAAGGATCTCCACACTTTGCCATCCAATGTCTTTGGAAAGGCATGCCCAACTGCTCGAGTTGGACCATTCAACAAATATGTCCTCCTCACTTCATCTCTAATTTCATTGGCAAAATCTTCTATTGGTATGCGATGCGCCGGATCAGCAATAATTTTATCTGGATTAAATTATAGTCGAGGCTTCTTTGGTTGAGTTGCGCTCTCATCAGTTGGGGGAGTACTACTTGAATTACTTATGAAATAATTACGCAAAGTTCGTTTCTCCATTATTACAAACTTATGAATTAATGGCTAATTTAGTATATACCACACTATATCAAACTTACTAACAAATTGAAAATTGAGCAACGAGTGTATTTACCAGTTACCAGCACAGGTCCTTCGGTCTCCTCACTTTCTCAGCACTTCACTATATCAAACTTGACTCCTTCGGTTCGGTCCTCACTTTCTCAACACTTCGTCCCCGGCCTCCTCCCAATCCCCAAATCGCTCCCCTCCCCCACCCGGCCACCCGCCGGCTCCTTGCCTCGGCCAGGCACCCC
Organism: Ampelocalamus luodianensis; assembly: GCA_036346255.1. NCBI lineage: Eukaryota > Viridiplantae > Streptophyta > Magnoliopsida > Poales > Poaceae > Ampelocalamus > Ampelocalamus luodianensis. The sequence continues at coordinate 39,029,537 of CM070624.1, forward strand.
AGCCGCCTTGATCCGCCTCTAGCTCCCCTCCCCAGTCCCCCTCCCCTACCCGGCCACCGGCGCTGCGCTGTGGCTGCGATGCCGCTCCTTGCCTTGGCTCGGCGCCCGGCCACCTGCAGTTCGCCTCGCGACTACGTGATACTGGGGGCGGATCGTCTCGAGGAAGCGTGGATAGTTGATGCAGAGTAGAGCGATGTCGCTAGTTGAACACTCGCGCCAATGCACGAACCCTCAACTCTTCGGAATACGCCCAAAACACACCGGGTAGTTGTTCGTCGCGAGACCACGAACGCATTTAACGCCATGTCCCCAATTCCCAATGGAACAACGGCTTGACCTCGGATTGCGAGAACAAAACAATGGATCGCCTAATTCTCTCTCAAAGTCCTCGCATGAACTCGGTGTCGAAAGAACAAGCAATAGCTATGTTTCAATCTTATGCATAAACTGGTCTAATGGATACAAAGGAGGGCAAGGGTACTTAAGGCGCCTCCACGACTCACGCACGGCCTAGGGCGGCTACACACGCCGAATCAAACTCTAATTCGGCTAAGACCCAAAAAACACACAAAAAGGAAAACCTAACTTAAATCCATCACATTGTTTCGGTCATAGCGGCGCGACCGTACGTCTTCTGAAGTTGGGGCCATACCCATTGTGTGGGTCTTGGAATAAGCTTTCAAACAAGTCTAGGAACACCCCAATCGGACTCTGTATGCAAAAGTTATGTCCTTTTTATTACAGCCCTGTTGGGCTGTCCCGAACCGAATCCGAATTGAATTCTGAGTTGATTCCGAGATGAATTTTGGTTGGGCTTGTGGAGGATCCGAATTGGGCTTGAATTCTTGGGCCTTTCTCCTCTTGGTTGACCCACGTGAGCTTCTCCTCCATTGCTTTGGCTCCAGCCTCCCTCTCCTCCCTCTCGGTTCCAAAGGCTTCACAATGTTCAAACCTGAGAATGTACAAAATATTTGCACGAGGTAGTACCCAATTCTCATCAATGAAAATAGAAGATTCATTAATAAACAAAAGCACCTGTTGATTTAGAAGTTTAGCTCTTGCTCTAGTCAGTGGACCAACATGCACTTCTGCACTTGTATTATTTGTAGCTTCACTTATGGCGTCCATCTCAGTATGTGCGTGACCACCAATAGGGAAAGATGTATCAGTGTTAGGGATGCCCTCATCATCCTCCCCCTCTTGAAAAGGCGTCGTCCTCGACGCTGGATCGTCACCACCAAAGAAAGGTGATAAATCAACGACATTGAACGTAGAGCTCACACCATAGTCATCGCCGCAAAGCTCTATCTTGTAGGCATTGTCGTTGATCTTCGCAAGCACCTTGAAAGGTCCATCACCTCGCGGCAGCAATTTGGACTTGCGACGTTCTGGAAAACGATCCTTGCGATAGTGTACCCAAACCAAATCACCTGGTTGAAAAATCATCTTCTTCCTCTTCTTGTTCGCCTTCTCAGCATAGGACTTGACCTTGCGCTCTATCTCTTCTTTTGTTTTTAGATGCAATTTCTTCACATATTCAGCTCGCTTGGACGCCTCCATATGAACACGGTGCTGACTTGGAAGTGGCAGCAAATCAAGCGGCGTAAAGGGTTTGAAGCCATACACCACCTCAAAAGGACACAACTGCGTAGTGGAGTGCACGGCCCAATTATAAGCGAATTCCACGTACGGCAAACAATCCTCCCACTCGCGCACGTTCTTCTTGATCATAGTCCGGAGTAGCATCGAAAGTGTGCGGTTCACCACCTCCGTTTGACCATCAGTTTGGGGATGACAAGTTGTGCTGAATAACAACTTCGTCCCCAGTTTACCCCAAAGCGTCTTCTAGAAGTAGCTCATGAACTTCACATCGCGATCTGACACAATAGTGCGTGGCACGCCATGTAGCCTCACAATCTCCCTGAAAAACAAGTTAGCAATATGCGACGCATCGTCGGTCTTGTGGCACGGAATAAAGTGTGTCATCTTCAAAAAACGATCCACAACGACAAAAATAGAATCGCTCCCCCTCTTAGTCCTAGGAAGTCCTAAAACAAAATCCATACTAATATCCTCCTATGGTGCATTGGGAACAGGTAGAGGGGTATACAAACCGTGTGGATTCAACTTCGATTTTGCTTTGTGGCAAGTAATGCATCGCTGCACATACCTCTCCACATCTCGCCTCATCTTAGACCAATAAAAGTGATCGCTCAGCATAGACAACATCTTCTCACGTCCAAAATGTCCCATCAATCCACCTGCATGTGATTCCTGCAGTAATAACAAACGCACGGAGGATTCTGGAACGCATAATTTGTTAGTGAGAAACAAAAACCCATCATGGATGTGAAATTTATCCCAGCCTTTTCCTCTTTGCAATGTGCGTAAGAACGAAAAATCATGGTCATGAGCATATAAATCACGCAAACTCTCTAAACCAGAACTTGCACTCCTAATTGAGTTAAAGCACACTTTTCAGTAGAAAGAGCATCGACTACCATATTTTCCTTTCCCTTCTTGTATTTCACAATGTAAGGAAACGACTCAATGAATTCGACCCATTTGGTATGTCTACGGTTCAGATTTGCTTGGCCTTTTAAATACTTCAATGCCTCATGATCAGAATGAATAATAAACTCTTTAGGCCATAAATAGTGTTGCCAAGTTTCTAACGCACGCACTAACGCATAAAGCTCTTTGTCATAGACCGGATAATTCAATTGAGCACCATTCAGTTTCTCACTAAAATAAGCTACCGGTCTACCCTCTTGCATTAAAACACCGCCAATACCCAATCCACTAGCATCACACTCAATTTCAAAAATTTTAGTGAAATCAGGTAAAACAAGCAACGGTGCTTCAGTCAAGCGTTTCTTAAGTTCAGCAAAAGCATTGTCTTGCGCTACCCCCCACACAAATTCAACACCCTTTTTAGTAAGTTCATTCAAAGGGGCAGCGACGGTGCTAAAATCCTTCACAAAGCGCCGATAAAAACCAGCGAGACCATGAAAGCTTCTAATCTGACTTACGTTCACAAGAGTTGGCCAATTTTCAATCGCTTCAATTTTAGACTCATCTACTTCAACTCCCTATGCAGAAACAACATAGCCCAAAAAGATGACACGATCTTTGCAAAAAGTGCACTTCTCTAAGTTCCCAAATAACCTAGCCTCACGCAAAACTTGCAGAACTTGTCTAAGATGGTCTATGTGTTCAGATTCAATGCGACTGTAAATCAGAATATCATCAAAGTACACAACCACAAATTTACCAATCAAATGCCTTAAAACATGATTCATTAAGCGCATGAAAGTACTAGGTGCATTAGTTAAACCAAAAGGCATGACTAACCACTCATACAACCCAAATTTTATTTTAAATGATGTTTTCCACTCATCCCCTTCATGCATCCTAATTTGATGGTAACCACTGCGCAAATCTATCTTAGAGAAAATAACAGCACCACTCAATTCGTCTAGCATATCATCTAAGCGAGGTATAGGATGACGATATCGAATTGTGATATTATTAATCGCTCGACAATCTACGCATATACGCCATGAACCATCTTTCTTAGGAACTAAAATAACAGGAACATCACAAGGGCTTAAGCTTTCACGTGCATACCCTTTGGAGAGAAGCTCTTGTACTTGTTTCTGAATTTCCTTTGTTTCCTCGGGATTGGTGCGATACGGTGGTCAGTTCGGCAGCGACGCTCCTAGAATCAAGTCGATCTTATGTTCTATCCCACGGATTGGTGGTAGCCCACCGGTACCTCATTTGGAAAGACATCGCTGAAGTCCTGCAAAACACAAGCAACACCACTAGGAAGAGAAGACAAGTCGTTAGTCGAAAGCAAGGCGTCTTTGTACAACAGTACAAAGTGCACCAAATTGGGATCTTCGCTGAATTCTCTCATCTCTGATTTAGTGGCTAATATCACTAAATTCTTCTCTCGCTCTTTGGTAGTCTCAACGTGCATCTCAATTTTCTGCATTGAAGAATTCACAATCTGTTGCGGTGTAAGCGGCTTCAAGATGTATCCATATTGTTCCATCAAAATGTGTAGCGATTTGTCGCCCATCGTGAGCAATGAGCGGTCATATTGCCATGGCCGCCCCAAGAGCAAGTGACACCTTGTCATAGGCACTACATCGCAGATCCACGGTGTCGGTGTACTTCCCAATAGAAAACGCCACACGCACCATATAGTTCACCTTCACTTCCTCTTTGTCGCTCAACCATTGCACATGATAAGGACGTGGATGCGGCAAGTACTTCAAACCCAACTTATGACACATATCCCTTCGCCAAATTGTGACAACTCCACCATCAATAATCACTTTGCACACCTTACCCTTATCAAGTTTTGCCGAAGTCTGAAATAAATTGCACCGCTGCTCGAGTGACGGTGATAGCATCACACTAAGCACCTTGGGTGTGCAAACAATAGAATACTGCTCAGTGTTAGGGAACTCAGGATCGCACTCACATTGCTCTGTGTCATCGGTGTGCAAGACTGGCTGTGCATCAGGCAACTCATCATCACTAGCTGAAATATAACCGCCATCTTCGGTGATAAGCATAGTTCTGACATTTGGGCAGTCCCTCTAAAAATGGCCAACACCCTTGCACTTGTGGCAAATGATGTCACGTGAACGTCCTGTTGACCCCATAGACGAGGTCGCACTAGTAGCGAGCGCCGCAGGTCGATGCACCAGTGATGGTATACTCTCCAACTTCTTACTTGCGGAACTACGCATTGCCGAATTGCTTCCGGCCGGAGGAGTGCTCCTGTTTGGCTGGCTATTGTTATATGGCTGTCCCGGACTGGCTGAAGAATGTGAACGAGCAGCGAATCGTGCGTCTTCAATCACTTGTCGCTCGGCTTCGCGTGTTGGTGCAGCAACTCAATCATATCATTATAGGGATGGTGATTGACAATGCGCTTGACAGCATGATTCATGCCAGCTAGAAATCTTGCCATGGTCTGTTCTTCATTCTCGCGGACATTTGCATGTATCATGATAGTCTCCATGTCCTTATGATATTCATCAATTGATCTCATACCTTGTCGCAGCCCTGTCAACTTCTCAAATAGTGAACGCTTGTAGTGGCGAGGTACAAAGCGTGCCCGCAAATGCTGCTTCATCTGCTCCCAGGTGATAATCGGCAACTCATGACGCTCCATGCGCTTACGGATGAACTGCTCTCACCAATGTGTGGTATAATCATCCAAGCCATTGGACGCAAGCAACAGCTTCTTCTCATTGGAATAGTTGTTCATCCGAAACAACTTATCAACTTTCAGCTCCCAAGTGAGGTATTGTTCGACATCTGTACCACCTGAAAATATAGGGAGAGTAAATTTGGGCTTAGCGACAAAATCCTCGGCGTCGTCGTGTCGAGGACGCTGCACGTTGTTGCGGTGGTGGCGCTGTCGGTCATCGTCATCGACGGGGAAATCGTCATCCCATTGCTCGACCTCATCAACCCAGCTACGAGGTGCACGATGCACACCTCCTCCGTGGACACCCTGGCCGCCGTTGCCTCGGCCACGCCCATGTGCCTGAGGGCGTGCCGCGGCTGCCATCCCGACGTTTGGCGGCACCGCCATGCGCCGCGCCTGCCGCTGGCGTCGCTCCTCATCCACACGAATAGCACGCTCCTCCTCGGTCTCATTGTGCAAAACGGCCGGGGGGCCGTGCACACTTGTGTCATCAGCTTGCGCAGCCCCACGCAGATTGTGTTGTGCGAACATGGCGCGTAGCTCCAGGAAGTTATTGTTGATGGCCGTACGTAATTGTGTGACCTCCTCCCCGAGAGTGTTCAGTCCAGTCTGAACTTCCCCGAGCTCATCGCGCACGCCATTGTCACCATCATAAAGTTATTTTTGTAGCATCTCGCGCAACCGAGTGTACTCTGTCCCACGTAACGGTGCCTCGGATTAGGTGGATCCTCCTCGTGACGACATGGCAACAACTCACAAACAAGAAACGAGGTTATATCTCGGGTTAGTAAAACAAAGCTCTCTACTACGCCGCAACTCAACGTCACGAAAACAAGGCAAGCTTACTGTTCCAAAGTGAATCAAGGACGGTAAATCGGCGCCAGATGACGTAACGACCTTAACCGGTAATGTATGAGCGTAACCAAGAGCAAGGGAGTACACAAGCGGGTGTAGGTGGAGCTTGGACGGTATGTGTATATCGTATGCAATCTGATATTCAAGGTATTGTAAAGCTAAGTAATGATCCAAGCTAGAGTATTTTGCCTATGTCTTGATCCAAAAGGTTTAGCGAAAGTGTGTGAGCACATGCAAAGATAAATGAGACTTAATGCAAACAAAGGAATGAGCTCAAGCGGAAGCAGAGATAAAACAAGCTCGTTTTGCACCAAGTACAAGGATAGACGCTAGCCAATTGCAACAAAATATACTAGGGCACAAGATTCTGAAAGAAAATTGAAAAACACAAAGCGAAACTATGACACAGTGCTGTAGCGGCCCAAATTAGGCGCGGATCAACTCGGAAAAGGATGTCGTCTTCACGGGAAACCTTAGAATCACTTGTAGAGGGTCTGTGTCAATTTTGAGCGAATTATGATAAACTTGAATTTTTCTCGGTTTGCGGGCCCGTTTTGAGGCCCTAAACGACCTTTTTTGGGGTCGAAGTTGCTGCGCGTGTGCCCGATGGCTTACGCGGATCTAAAATCCCCAGATTTCCCAGACTTCTTCTTTTTTGGCTCTATTTTCCCGTTTCCTTTCCAACGGATCAAAAAACGCTCCAAGGATCAAGAAACGCTCCAATCGGAGGTCGTATGCAAAAGTTAGCTTTTTAATTTTTTATTTTTAATGTCGCGGCTCTTTCTATATGCGGCTGCCTTTTGCTCTTCTGTTCTCTCTTCTTTCAAAGGTCGAATGTATTTTGTGCTACTCTCGTGTAAACAAAGTTCAATGAGCAGCCCAAAGCAAAATCAATAGCTAGTCTCAAGATGAAAGGATATATAAAAGATACCAAATGTGGTTCAGCCGGTGATGATGTCGTGGCCGAAACACAAGATGGAGCAATTGGACTCGGATTGTGTTTGAGCTAGAGGTTGATACGGACGCTAGTCCCACCAAGGAGTTCGGATAAGGAAACAACACCGTTTCGGATTACAGTTTTTGGGTGCTAATTGAGGGAGTTCAATCAGCAATTTTCGACAAAGATTAAGCTACGCAATGGAAACACAAGGATCAGCACTAAAACAAAACTCTAATAGATGAAAACTTAACTAAACGCACAAGAAATAACAGATTAAACTACGGTTTTGGTATTGCAATTTTCGGTTTATTGGACGATAGGAAAGAAAATGAATCTAACTACGGGTAAAGAAGTTCTCACCAAGTAAACCTAGAATCTGATACCACATGATACGGGGGGGGCGATCTTCCCAGTGAGGAACCGTGGATAGTTGATGCGAAGTAGACGATGTCGCTAGCTGAACACTCGCGCCAATGCACGAACCCTCAACTCTTCGGAATACGCCCAAAACACACCGGGTAGTTGTTCGTCGCGAGACAACAAACGACGAATGCCAAGTCCCCAATTCCCAATGGAACAACGGCTTGACCGTGGATTGCAGAACAAAACAATGGATCGCCTAATTCTCTCTCAAAGTCCTCGCATGAACTCTGGTGTCGAAAGAACAAGCAATAGCTATGTTTCAATCTTATGCATAAACTGGTCTAATGGATACAAAGGAGGGGCAAGGGTACTTAAGGCGCCCTCCACGACTCACGCACGGCCTAGGGCCGGCTACACACGCCGAATCAAACTCTAATTAGGCTAAGACCCAAAAAACACACAAAAAGGAAAACCTAACTTAAATCCGTCACATTATTTTGGTCATAGCGGTGCGACCGTACGTCTTCTGAAGTTGGGGCCATACCCATTGTGTGGGCCTTGGAATAAGCTTTCAAACAAGTCTTGGAACACCCCAATCGGACTCTGTATGCAAAAGTTATGTCCTTTTTATTACAGCCCTGTTGGGCTGTCCCGAACCGAATCCGAATTGAATTCTGAGTTGATTCCGAGATGAATTTTGGTTGGGCTTGTGGAGGATCCGAATTGGGCTTGAATTCTTGGGCCTTTCTCCTCTTGGTTGACCCACGTGAGCTTCTCCTCCATTGCTTTGGCTACGGCCTCCCTCTCCTCCCTCTCGGTTCCAAAGGCTTCACAATGTTCAAACCTGAGAATGTACAAAATATTTGCACGAGGTAGTACCCAATTCTCATCAATGAAAATAGAAGATTCATTAATAAACAAAAGCACATGTTGATTTAGAAGTTTAGCTCTTGCTCTAGTCAGTGGACCAACATGCACTTCTGCACTTGTATTATTTGTAGCTTCACTTATGGCGTCCATCTCAGTATGTGCGTGACCACCAATAGGGAAAGATGTATCAGTGTTAGGGATGCCCTCATCACTCTGCCTCCGGCTCCGGCTCCCCCTCCCAGCGAATGCCCCGACAGCCTCCCTCTTCGGCCTCCTCCTGGCTTGGGCAGTCCAGCTACCGGCGGGCGGTGGCGACGCGCGGACCGCGGTGGCTCGCCCCAGCTCCCTCAGGTGCGCCTCGCTTGATAGAATGTGGAATGGGGGAATTGAATGGGGGATTGGCTGATTGGGGACTGCCGTGTGCCCGTGTGGACCGACCGGTGGATGTGATGAGACTGTGAGCTGGGCCTGGGCTTCGGCAAGGGCAAGGCCCACACTCTTTTGTTCCACTTTCGGTTGCTCTTGTGCTTGACTGCTTCTTTCTTCTTCTTGTTTGGTTGGCACAGCCGGGAGTCGGGGAGCCGGAGGTCGAAGGATGAGGGGGGTCTACGGCCGACGGTGGAGGGTGGGCTTCAGCCTAACGAAGCCCCCCCCGTTGGATTCACCACTGTTACTACACATAGAAGATGTACACCCTCGGAGACGGCAGCGGCTGGATCTAGAGAGTGAGGCATGGCTGGAGCAGCTTGAGGAGGAGATGCAGAAGCTGCATAAGCTGATGTGATAGACTCTTGGGGTGAGGATTCAGGAGCATGATGCTAATTAGCCGATTAGTCAGTCATATTACTACACATAGCTGAGAGCCTGGGGTTCTAATTTTGTTAGAGGCACAATTGTGTCCTTTTTGCTTGAATTCGTTTTTGTCATTTCCATGCTGCATATTTGGTTTTTTGTAGATGCCACATTGCATTTCATCTTGTTCTATTTTGTAGTTTTGATGATCATAGAAGTTATCTGCTGATATTTTGTCGACACAAATTTGCTCGAGTTTCATGCACTAAAATTGATTAGTACCATCGGCGTATTTTTTTTAAACTAAAAATGTTCATGACGAAGTCTCTTTCTCAGATTGGTTGATGAATTCCTTGGAAGGCATTCCATCCCTATGTTGGAGATATGCCCTAGAGGCAATCATATTGATGATGATATTTCATTGTATCCATGATTTAATAAATGTTCCTTGAATATTGCCTTTGTGTTGATTAACAAGTATGTGACTTGTTTGTGAAACTCTTTACTTGTATGGTTATTCTAAAGTTGTCCCTAGTCGGAGTTCATGTGAGGACACACGTGAATGATGGATTAGCACATGTATCGGTTGATGACCATGTTTCACAGGTCATAGACATGGAGATGTCAAACCAATAATGTGGACACATGTTTAGAACATGGGGTTGGACCGACCCAACATGAGACATAGTAATTATTCTTATGGTTCCCTCTACACAATGTGTACGCCTTGTCCTTAGACCTGAGATTGTCGCATGTACTTGAGATGTGAATCGACCTACTTAGGGGCTATCAAACGCTACTCCGTGAATCGGGTAGTTATAAAGGTAGCTTTGGGTTTGTCATGAAGCATCTTTGCGAGGCATGGTCGATCGAGATGGGATTTGCCCTCTCTACAGAGAGATATCTCTGGGCCTCGGTGATCGGATCCGAAATGCATGGCCATGCTACTTAAGGTTAAGAGTTAACCTAGTAAGGGATTCGGATCACGGGATCGAGAAAGAGTGGTCGACTTGGAGCTCGGCCGAATATCGTGAGGCAAAGGGATTGGCATGTACATAACGTTGTGATGGTTCGTCAGATATGATCTTTACGTATGTTTAGGAGTTGCACGTCTTGCTAGAGGCCACTACCAACTATTGACCAAGTATGTGTACTCGCGTCATGTCTAAACATATGTGAACCATAGGGTCACACACTTAGGGTGAAGCCTAATTCGGATTGGATCCGAATTAGGCTGGGCATTGAGTCCTAATGGGTCTCTATTCGTAGAAGCCCATTATAAGGGCGTCTATAAAAGGAGGGCAGGCGCGGCGGTTGAGGTTGAGTTTTTCGTGACATCCCCAAACCCCGGCGCCACCCTCCCACGCCCTAGTCGCTCGCGCGGATCTATTAGTCCGGCGTGCGTCGCTCTCTCCGTGCGTGTGGATACCTTTGAAGGCGCTGCATCGTGGCGTTGGGACGAACCGCAAGAAAGGAGGCATGCGTGGGGCGCCACGGCGAGGATGAGAAGTAGTACGACTACTGCGCCCGACGCGTCTTGCATCAACGAGTACGACTACTTTGCCCGACGCGCTGCATCAACTTCCACACTGCGCGTCTAGTGGTAAGACCGTGATCTATAAGCTGCGGTGATCTTGGTTTCGGGTAGAATTTTTAATTTGCGCTAGTGTAGCCTACCCGTTTCCCTACGATGGTATCGAGCGAGTTCTTTGTCATGTTATAGGTTGGGTGATTTGCATATAGCGATATGTAAATCGGTATGATCGATGTGATCGATTGTATAGTTACGGTAATGGATTGATGCGGATTCGTGATCATCTTGCTAAGGTCGTGAAACAACATACCCCTACGGTCGGATTCGCCATCGGGAAGAGCGGTGACACGTAAAACCGGTTGCGGCATGCGAAGATCAATATGATTGATCGAATCGAACCTAGATTAATAATCGATGTACCGTGATCATCTTTGCTAAGGTCGTGAAACAACATACCCTACCGGTCGGATTCTCCATCGGGGTAAGCGGTGACACGTAAACCGGTTGCGGCATGCGAAGATCAATATAATTGGTCGAATCGGAGCGATGAGTCGATTTGTGGTAAATATGATTTGCCGATCAAAATCCTATGATCTTTGCAGGCGCGCGCCTTCGAACCCATGGAGAAACCCCTCGACCCCTATCCGGTAGATTGCGATTCTATACATAAACTTGTTTTTGCGGGATGTATGTGACCGATGATGGCCTAATGTGTATGTGATGCATGTTTGTAATATTTGCATGACTGCGTGTCGTGGAGTGCGGCAACACGGCTAGAGCCATTGTGTTGTCAAAGTATTGTATTAACGACTGCGTGCCGACTTGTGATGATTCCTAGTATCCATGTATTTTATTACTATTTGTTATGAGTAATAGCTTATAGTAGTACTCGGAGGACACATCACTTGGAGGATGGCACACATGAACCATGGAGATGGAGATCATCATGGTGGGCCAGATTCTATGGCGATGGAGATCACCATGAGAAAATGGGCCATCTTGAGTCACAAGCGTGTGAATGTTATTCCTATTGTTTTACTCCTATGCATGTTTGAATGGTAGAAGTATAGCGATCCCTCACAAAATGTTAAGTTAAACATATGCCCTCCCAATTAAACTTTGCACCATCCCATGTCTTGTAAATTGATGGTGGGTCTATAAAATTAGGGCACCATCAACTTTCCTTGACTAGATGGGTTTTGTATCGGATACTTACATGCATAAGGATTGGTGAACTTAACAAGGTTATCATAAAGGTTATGGGCCTTGGGGCATAAAGGTTGGGCGCGGGGCATAGAGATGTCACCCAACAACAAGAGTCATATAGAGATATGATTAGCAAGGTGTTGCTTATCGAATTACCTTGTCTCTAGCGGTGATGCAAAAGCTCACTAGTAGACTCATTAATTGCGGATCTTGAATCGCTAAGAATCAACAGAGGATGTTGATTTTAGTGGGAGTACATTCTATTAAATTTGTTTAATACTGTTTACTCTATCATGGTTTTATTTGTCTTAGTATTTTGCATTTCCTATTGTAGATCAATGGCATCTAGCAACCACGCACACCCTTTTGCTTTGCGATCGATTCTTGAGAAAAGAAATTAAATGGAACAAACTATTCGGATTTGGGTCCGTAACACGAAATTGTTCTCGTGGCGGAAAAAGAAAACGTTCGGACACCCCAATCCCGGAAGAACACGCTAACAATCGTCTCTCTTTGTTAAAAATGCCTACAAGAAAGCATGTCATGACTCTCTTGAGATTAGTTGTCTTATGCTTGCATGCATGGAACGACCTTCAAAAGCGGTTTGAGGATCGGGAAGCGTATGATATGATCATAGCGCAGGACATGTTCGAACACGGGCCGGGTGAGCGATTCAATGTCTCTAAGGCTTTTACGGAATGCAAGTTAACGAAGGTGCACGTAGGCCCACATGTGATCAAAATGGTTGGTTCTGATCGGACTTTGGATAAACTTGGTTTTCCAATTGGCCAGAGTTGGCAAGCGATTTTATTTTAGCGTCTCTTCCACCTAGCTATGGGCATTTCATTTGAACTACCATATGCATGGGGCGGATAAGGGCCTTAATGAGCTTTGTGGGATGCTCAAAGCAGAGATGACATTAAGAAGTGTGCGGGGGCCTAGCCATGTGATGGGTGTGCGAGAACAAGTCTAGCTTCAAGAAAAAGGGTAAGCCATGGCCAAAGAATAAGGGCAAGGTTAAAGATATGATCTCGAAGCCAACACCTAAGCCTAATCTGGACTGGAGGCGAGACAGTATGCTTCTATTGTAAAGCGCCTTTGGAAGAGAAAGCGCAAGAAGTACATGGATTAGATGAATGCAAGAAGAAGGTGGAAGTAAGACTTCCACCCATGATACACTTGTCATAAATGTTTTAGACATTTTCTCATGATTCTCCTATTAACTCTTGGGTATTTGATACGGATCGGTTGCTCACATTTGCAACTCGATGCGAGGGCTAATAAGAAGTAGAGGAGTCGCAAGAGGTGAAGTTGATTTTCGCGTCGGAAATAAAGCAAGGGTTCTTTGCGTTGACCGTCGGCACCATGCAACTTCAGCTTCCTTCAAGATTTATTATGGAATTGAATAATTGTTATTATGTTCCTAGTATGAGTCGAAACATTTTATTCCCCTCATGTTTGATGAGAGATGGTTATTCATTTGCAAGTAAAGACAATGGTTGTTTGATCTCTAAAAATGGAATGTTTATGGCTTTTAGCCCATTGTGAATGGGTTATTTATTTTAAATTTTGATGATGCGCCTATCTTTAACATAAATGCTAAAAGACTTGACCTAATGATTTGAATCCACCTATGTTTGGCATTGTCGTTTGGGTCACATAAGTGAAAAGCGCATGAAGAAGCTCCATGCGATGGTCTTCTAACCGTTTGATTTTGAATTATACGAGACATGTGAAGCTTGTTTGCTTGGTAAGATGACCAAATCACCTTTCAAAGGTTCTTTTGAGAGGCGTCGGACTTGTTGGAAATCATACATCGATGTATGTGGACCAATGAGCACGATTGCTAGAGGTGGATTTCATTACTTCATAACTTTCGGTGATGATTTTAGTAGATATGGCTATGTCTACTTAATGAAGCATAAGTGCGAAACTTTTGAAAAGTTCAAAGAGTTCGAATGAGGTTGAAAATCAACGTGCCAAGAAAATCAAGGCTCTGCGATCGATCGTGGTGGCGAGTATTTGAGTCATGAATTTAGCAATCATCGAAGAGTTGCGGAATTGTTCCACGCTAACACCGCCGAGCGCCTCAAAGAAACAGGGTATCCGCGGCGTGTCGGACCTTGTTGGACATGGTTCGATCGATGATGAGCGATCATTTACCATTATCCTTTTGGGGTTACGCTCTAGAAAGCGGCAGCTTTCACACTTAATAGGGTACCGTCTAAATCCGTAGTTAAGACACCATATGAGATATGGGTGGGAAGAGTCACGGTTTGTCTTTTCTAAAGATTTGGGGATGTGAGCGTTTGTCAGCGACTCTGATCGGACAAGCTCACACCCAAGTCGGATAAATGCATTTTAGTGGGATATCCGAAGGAAACCTTTGGATATTACTTCTACAACCGACTAGAGGGCAAAGTGTTTGTCGCTCAGTGGTGTTTTCTAGAGAAAGAGTTTCTCAATAGGGAGACAAGTGGAAGAAGCGGTGCAGCTTGAAGAGGTTCAAGATGAACCAATCGGGAAGACTCGACGAATGATGCCCATGTGGCGGAACAAGTTGAGGAACCCATGGCAAAGGAAGCACCACCACCACGAAGGTCGGAAGGCTCATAATGCGCGAGATATATTATTGTTAGACAATGATGAGCCTACGACCTATGCGGAAGCAATGATGGACCAGACTACGAGAAATGGCATAGTGCCATGAGATCCGAGATAGCATCCATGGGAGACAATCAAGTTTGGAATTTGGTTGACCCTTTGATGGTGTTAAAACCATAGAGTGCAAATGGATCTATAAAGGAAGATTGATATGGATGGAAATGTTCATATCCATAAAGCTCGACTTGTCGCAAAGGTTTCGGCAAGTTCAAGGAGTTGACTACGATGAGACTTTCTCACTGTAGCGATGCTTAAATCAATACGGATCATTCTAGCTATTGTTGCATATTTCGACTATGAGATATGGCGGATGGATGTCAAAACGGCTTTCCTTAATGGAAATTTAACCGAGGGCGTGTATATGATACGGACCAGGGTTTTGTCGATCAAACAATGCTAGAAAAGTATGCAAACTTCAAAAATCCATTTATGGATTGAAGCAAGCATCTCGGAGTTGGAACATTCGTTTTGATGAAGTGGTCAAAGGGTTTGACTTCATAAAAAGCGAAGAAGAATCTTGTGTTTACAAGAAGACAAGTGGGAGCTCACTCGTATTTCTAATCTTATATGTAGATGACATATTCTGATTGGAAATGATATTCCTATGCTCGAGTCCGTTAAGACCTCACTGAAAAATAGTTTCTCAATGAAGGACTTAGGGAAGCGGCATATATTTTAGGTATTAAGATCTATAGAGATAGATCAAAAGGCTAATAGGATTAAGCGAGTACTTACATTGACAAAGTGTTGAAACGGTTCAACATGGAGGAGGCAAAGAAAGGGTTCTTGCCCATGTCTCATGGCATAAATCTTGGCAAGACTCGGTGTCCTTCGACAAGCGATGAGCGAGATCGCATGAGTAAGATTCCATATGCTTGGCCATTGGATCTATCATGTATGCTATGATGTGCACTCGCCGAGATGTTTCCTATGCTCTAAGTGTTACGGCGGATACCGGTGATCGGTGAGAGTCAGCGGGCGGTAAAAACATCCTCAAGTATTTGAGAAGAACTAAGGATGTGTTCCTAGTCTACGGAGGTGAGGAAGAGCTCGTTGTAAATGGTTACACGATGCAAGCTTCCAAACCGACAAAGATGATTACAAATCGCAATCGGGTTTTGTGTTCCTTTTGAGCGGTGGTGCGGTAAGTTGGAAGAGTTTCAAGCGGGAGGCGTTGCGACTCTAAAGCGGAGGCCGAGTACATTGCGGCTTCGAGCGGCAAAGGAAGGTGTTTGGATAAGGAAGTTCATAAGCGAACTAGGTGTGGTTCCTAGTGCGTGCGATCCTGCGGATCTTTCTTGTGATAACGGTGGGGCCATTGCGCAAGCCAAGGAGCCGAGGAATCACCAAAAGAACAAACACATCTGCGGCGGTTTCATCTCATTCGTGAGATCCTTAATCGAGAGATTTAAAGATATGCAAAAGACACAGTTTGAATATTTGAGATCCTTTGTGAAGCCTCTCCACGACCTAAGCATGAGGCGCACACAAGAGCTATGGGTATTAGATATCTTCTAGATTGACTCTAGTGCAAGTGGGAGGCTGTTGGAGATATGCCTAGAGGCAATCATATTGATGATGATATTTCATTGTATCCATGATTTAATAAATGTTCCTTGAATATTGCCTTTGTGTTGATTAACAAGTATGTGACTTGTTTGTGAAACTCTTTACTTGTATGGTTATTCTAAAGTTGTCCTAGTCGGAGTTCATGTGAGGACACACGTGAATGATGGATTAGCACATGTATCGGTTGATGACCATGTTTCACAGTCATAGACATGGAGATGTCAAATCAATAATGTGGACACATATTTAGAACATGGGGTTGGACCGACCCAACATGAGACATAGTAATTATTCTTATGGTTCTCTCTACACAATGTGTACGCCTTGTCCTTAGACACGAGATTGTCGCATGTACTTGAGATGTGAATCGACCTACTTAGGGGCTATCAAGCGCTACTCAAGTGGCTGGGTAGTTATAAAGGTAGCTTTGGGTTTGTCATGAAGCATCTTTGCGAGGCATGGTCGGTCGAGATGGGATTTGCCCTCTCTACAGAGAGATATCTCTGGGCCTCGGTGATCGGATCGAGAAATGCATGGCCATGCTACTTAAGGTTAAGAGTTAACCTAGTAAGGGATTAGGATCACGGGATCGAGAAAGAGTGGTCGACTTGGAGCTCGACAGAATATCGTGAGGCAAAGGGATTGGCATGTACATAACGTTGTGATGGT
Source organism: Ampelocalamus luodianensis (assembly GCA_036346255.1). Taxonomy (NCBI): domain Eukaryota; kingdom Viridiplantae; phylum Streptophyta; class Magnoliopsida; order Poales; family Poaceae; genus Ampelocalamus; species Ampelocalamus luodianensis. The sequence goes on from CM070624.1 coordinate 39,046,232, forward strand.
TCGTCCGATATGATCTTTACGTATGTTTAGGAGTTGGCACGTCTTGCTAGAGGCCGCTACCAACTATTGACCAAGTATGTGTACTCGCGTCATGTCTAAACATATGTGAACCATAGGGTCACACACTTAGAGGTGAAGCCTAATTCGTATTGGATCCGAATTAGGCTGGGCATTGAGTCCTAATGGGTCTCTATTCGTAGAAGCCCATTATAAGGCGTCTATAAAAGGAGGAGAGGGGCGCTGGTTGAGGTTGAGTTTTTCGTGACATCCCCAAACCACGGCGCCACCCTCCCACGCCCTAGTCGCTCGCGCGGATCTAGTAGTCCGGCGTGCGCGTCGCTTCCTCCGTGCGATGTGGATACCTTTGAAGGCGCGCATGCGTGGCGTTGGGACGAACCGCAAGAAAGGAGTGCAGACGTGGGGCGCCACGGCGAGGATGAGGAAGTAGTACGACTACTCTGCCCCGACGTACTGCATCAACTTGGTACGACTACACTGCCCCGACGCGCTGTATCAACTTCCGCACCTGCGCGTCTAGTGGTAAGATCGTGATCTATAACTGCAGTGATCTTGGTTTACGGGTAGAATTTTTTAATTTGCGCTAGTGTAGCCTACCCGTTTCCCTACACCCTATTGTTACAAAGCACGGGCACGGCGAAGCGCGCCTTACCCATCTAGTAGTATATAAGTATCACATGTACAGCTAATCGATCGACTTGATACGCAAGAAAAGTATGATTTTTAAAAATAACACACTTTTTAATTAATATCACAAAAATAAATAGCCGACTAAATAATTACAAAAATAATACCATGTCGCCAATTCATTTGGCGACAGGTGCCTATCGGCCAAATTAATTTGTTAGTCAAATGAATCCGTGACAAGACTATCGGCCCAACAATATCCTATCACCAAATGATTCGGCGATAAAGTCCTTGTCGATGATCAAAACACATGGTTCCTAATCGAACTTACTCGCGAATGTAATGTGAGAACGCTATCAAATGAAGATCGTATATTCCTATGAATGTACTGGATATTTGTATGAGAATACAAAGGATGTTACAATATGATCATAGTGATCGTTCAACCTATGAATGAATTAAGTTATAAGATCGTATATGTTATAGAGAACGTGGTCTACTCTCCTTATAGTTATTGAAGGGATGGCATTTAATACCGCTAAAGGTGCCTCTAATCTTCACGCACGTTCGTCATAAGAGTCTTGAACCGTCGTGTCCGTTAACCAACTGTCGTAAGTTGCTAAATATGTGAAAAGCCATATTCCCGCCAGTCACGTGGGTACCTATTGGTGTTTCCCAACCAGTTAAATGGTCGGTGATTGTCCAAGGAATATAGCTGGTTGGACGATATCCATAGCTCGTCATTCGTGACCTAAACTGATCGTCGACCGGTTTGACCATAATAAAGGGAATTTTAGACTTCTTTATAAACTGGCTGTAAGTTCATAACTGTAATATAATGGGCCTATATTAAGTGGGTTTCTTTTGGCAAGAAGTTTGACTTTGACCGAAAAGGTTGACTTGATAAAAAATCCTCTGTAGCCAAATGAATTGGTGACAGCTCGATGGGGAATCTCATGTCGATAAGAGCTGCCACATCAGCCTGTGGCTAAATGAATTGGCAATAGAGTATTATTTTTGTGATTTTTTTTGTCAGCTATTTTTTGTCATATTAATTAAAAAGTGTGTTATTTAAAAAAAAATAGAAAAGCAGAAGTCATATGTCAAAGCAACGAACGTAAACTCTTGGTGGGAATATTCGAGGTCGTGAAATCGCTAAGGGCACTCTCAACAGTTGGTTTTGCTTCATACTTAGCCCATGACATGACAACTTTTTGGTGAGGTGGAAGAAAGAAAAAGAGGAAGATGGAGAAGTTTGATATTCATGCAACTATAAACCTTTTGAGGAAACCAAAACTTTAGTATCAAGTACATATTCATTGAGGAGCTTGATACCAAAATTGTGGTTCCTCTCTCCCAACTACATCACTCATTGGGGAGCTAATTACTAGTTATGATCTATGACAGCGAGCAATGCAACAATTCCCGAAACCAATCATCTTCCATTTTCGATGAAATACATGTATAAAGACCACTAGGATAGATTATTGGGGCGGAGGACGTGCAGAAGTCTGGAGCGTTTGACAGGAGTTCAATTCCTAAGAAAGCAGGGGGTGAAATCGATGATCCGAGGAAATATTGACCACCAGGTTACAAACTCAAAGCATATCAATTGAGCTCCTGGGAACCGCGCGCGTATTATTATTCATGGAATGGAGTCCATATATACCATTTTTGAGCTTCGAATGCGCGTACAGTTAATCAGTAAGGCCGTTCGCCGACGACGTTGCCGGGCGGGTAGTACTCGCAGACGGCCACGGTGTCGACGCCGTTCCGGCACGTGCGGCGGGCGCAGCCGAGGTACCGCGTCCCGCGCCACACCACCTGCGTGTAGTCGCCGCAGATCTGGCCGGGCGCGCACGCGTTGGCGCCGCGGTCGTACCACCGCCGCTCGCCCACCCACGCGGCCGCCGCGTCCGCCGCTCTCTGGCGTCCGCTGCCCTTGAAGAGGTTCCGCCCGTAAATCCCGTCGGTGCCCCACGCCGTGAGCGGCCGCGCCTTGCAGTCGATCCGAAGCTCCTTGGAGTACCGCGTGGCGTCCAGCAGCAGCGTCCCGTTCCACGTCAGCGGCGGCACGCCCACCGCGGCGCGCGCGCCGTTGTGCGCCTGCAGGAACTGCTGCGAGATGGGGACGGTGGGGGCCTGGATGGCGACGCCATTGTTGCTGGCCACTGCGACGGCCGCAGCCGGCGAAGCAGAGGCCAGTGCAAGTGTGAAGACGGCGAGGTAGGAGAAGGGAGACATGATTAATGGTTGTGTTCGTGTGTTTGGTTTGGAGAAGGTGTCGTGATTATATAGGAGGATTTTATCGTGCGGTGTTAACCGTTTAGTAGCTTTCAATTTACATTGCAAGCATGGCTGTGGAGAGTTACGTTAGTTGGTGCGTTAATTTGAAGCGTTGATCTTCGAGTAATGGCTTCTCCGGATCTGCTGGGGTTATGTATCTCGACATGAGTGAGTGCTACTCCATTTTACTGAATTTAATAGCTTGTGGTTACGAGTAAATATGAAGTTTAGATTTAGCATCTAGTGTTTCGTTTGCAGTCAATCTTACTACGTAGCGACTAAGGACATCTAGATCCTGTAGGAACACAAAATGAACGGTATGCTATCTTCTTGTTGCAATCATAATCCAAGGGAAATTCAGGGTTTTAAGTAACTCCTTCGAGCAAAGATGGGATAGCAAGTGAATTGGTGCATAACGTCTAACTGACCAGTTATCACCTGTAGTCTAATTAACCCTAGGTAGAATACCAACATGCCATCTCAAAAAAAAAAAAAAGAGGTACATCGTTAATTGTGAACCGCACCATGCCTAAACCTCACATACTAACGAAAGGGTATGTCTATACAACATCCTTCCCTATTTCTAAATTAGTCACATTTTGGACCGATGGATCTAGATCCAACGGCCTCCCTTTCCCATGTCAACTGTTCCTTCCCTCCACATTCTTTTTTTAGGAAAAAACCCTCTTATCTATATTAAAAACTCAGGTAAGGTACATAAGTACCCAACTTTTACATTAAAATTTCTAAATGACACTATTACACAAAGCGTCATTATAGATGATTCGGAACCGTCATCACAGACGATTTTTGAACCGTCTGAATTTGTATGTTTGTGATAATAGGCGGTTATCACAGATGGTTCAAAAATATCTATGATAAGTCACAATACAGACAATTTGCAATAGCACAAGATCCCTAAGTTGGATTAGTTAAGCATCTAATATACATTTGTGAAATTTTGGACTTTTTAAAACTTTTTGTTGAAACCATATGTTGAAAATCCTTTGATTTTGAAGACTAGAATTTAAAACTAAAAATGTTTCAAGTGTGGGAATATTTTATTTGGATTATATTTACTCTGTTATGTTTGTTTGAATTTTTCTGAAATTTTTGGAGGTTATTTGGTTCCCTATTTAATTTTCATGTTCAATTTTGAATTTGAATTTAAAACACAAACCTAATAGATTAATAAAAAAATGGAAATTAAAATTTATAATTAAAAATCTAAGCTCAGCATAATTATTCTAAATATAAATTGAGGAATTAATTAAAGCATGTTTTGCAATTTTCTCACTTCAAGTAATAATAATCAATATTAAATCAAATGGTTTGAAAAAATGCAATTAAAAATTTAATTATTTTGATTTTATGTTTTCGCATGCATCACAAAAATCATGTCATCATACATACATTAGTATCGCTCTCTTTTCTAGCTCGACCGACTGCAGACGAAACGCCTACGTGTTCCTTCTTTTCCTGTCATCTCCTATTTTCCTTCCCTACTAACTCTTTTTGCTTCTCTTCTTCAAATCTCATCCAAAAACTCAAAACCATGTCATGCATGTCATACCACCACGATCGTCATCGCACGACCAACCCATTTATGTAATTCATTTTCGCATGCATGGCAGTGTGAGTGAATTCACAAAAGGAGAAAAGAAATAGGAGATAAAATACCTGCGTGTTCATTCTTTTTTCCCAACTTCTCTCCTCGCAATCACAACCAAAAACCAAAAATCATGCAACGCATGTTATACCATTGCGATCGTTGTCTCGAAAGTGTTCCATTTTAGCGGTCAGTTCGCGCATGCGATGTCGTTTGGGCGAGTTAAAAAAAAGAGTTACTGCTATTCATCTTCCAAGCAAACAAGAACTTTAAAGATTTTTAGAGAGCATCACGGTCTGGATAAATTCCTAAAATTTTTATCTAAGCATCTACATTATGTCCGAAGCCTTCCCTGAAATTTTCATATTTTTTAGAATTTATTTTCTATTTTATTCAAACAGTCAAAAACCCCACTACTTACTTGTTTTTCTCTCTCCAACACCCAACCGAGCCATTCGAGAACTTTTTTATTATTTAATCTTTTTTTTAATTTAATTTTAAAGTTAACCCCTCGCAAACTTTATTTCCAATTCTGACCTCTTTGGTCACGCCACCACCCGTGGCGTGACAAAACAACACTGTCACACCACATGATAAGTCCCCAAAATCGCACTTTTTGTCACGCCACTGGTGGTGGCGTGACCAAACAACACTGTCACGCCACCACCAGTGGCGTGACAAGACTTTGACCGGAAATAGGCTGGTGTGACAGTGTTATTTTGTCACGCCACGGGTGGTGGCGTGACCAAAGAGGTCAGAATTGAAAATAAAGTTTACGAAGGTTAACTTTAAAATTAAATTTAAAAAAATTAAATAATAAAAAAAAATTCGCCATTCGATCCCATTTTCTTTTTGTCCCCGCCGAAGCAGTCCATTCTCTGCCACTCATTTGCCCCAACCGAAGCACCTTGTAGCTCACTGTAATTTTTTATTCTTCTCCCAACCACAAAAGCCACACAGCCATTTCATGCAACTCACTGTCACTCATTCTTTCCTCTCCACGCCTCATCTTCTTCCACCAAACAGAGCACTGCTAGCTCATTTCTTCTCCTATTGAGCTCAAACCAAAACATCTTCTCTCGTCAAAATCACAGCTAAAAACTGAGAATCAGGCCATGCATGCTATACCGTTGTGATCCCCATCACCTAAGCCTTCCATTCATCTAATTAGATTTCGCATGCGCAACCGTTTGAGCCTTTTGGAGAAGAGGAAGGGGAAGAAGAGAGGATGGACTGGTGCATGCAGCGGCAAGATGGAGGTGGTGGCGTGCTGCTCGGTGTCCTTGGTTGTGCGACGAGGTGCCGTGAGACAGCACGGCAGCCCTGTGACGTACAGGACAAGGTGGTGGCCAGCGTGCATGGTGCAGCACGGCGCGAAGCGGCGTGACGCCGAGGCGAGGAGGCAAGGCCGAGGCGCTGCGTACATGCAGCGGTGTGGCGCCTAGGCGAGGGAGTGGTGGCCCGAGCAAGATGAGGTGCTGCAGCGGCACGCGGTGCGTCGGCCCGGTGGTGGCCCGGTTAGTGTCGTTTGGCCGAGGCACTGTCCAGCGGCTACGTGGGCATGGCCGAGAACAATGGCGGTGCATGCGCAGCGGCGCAAGGCGGCGTGGAGGAGCGGGCCAAGGGCGCAGCCGACGGAGGCAGCGGTGGGACGGTGATAACCCGATGCGGCGGCGTGGCGCGATGTGACGGTCGAGGGCGGCACACTGCGAGGCGCATGCATACATGCGACGCCGCCCAAGCGAGGAGAGGCAGAGCCGACGAGAAGCCGGACACGAAGCCGGACGAGTTCGGTGATGCCTACGGCGGACGCGGAGCCGAGAAGAACGTTCTCCGGTGGTAGTCGTGCACCTAGCGCACGCCGGCGGTAAAATCTTTAGTTAAATTGCATCCCTGCGTTACGATATTAGTTGTGTACGTTGCATAATCATCATAAACATGGTATTTTACTATTCATGCATGTTTGTATGTAAAATTGAATTGATAGCTAAATCCAGTAGTAAAATATATGTTTGCCGGTGCTTAGTAACCCTTATAAACAGAAAAACAAAACTATGATTTTCATAAGGATCAGTGACAGTGGACTTCCACTTAACAATTAGACAACAAAAACTGGCTGATTAATAAGCTAATCCTGCTTAATAGAATTGGTTAATGAACTAAATAATCTAGAGGGTAATTAAAATTGACAGTAGGCTAATGTCATGGTTAATGCAAGTAGTTAGAAATTTTATTAATTTAAATAACCGTTGGGCAATTGGTTAACGGAAGCAACCCAATCACGAAAACAAGTCTTGAGAAAGGTTATTTCAACATAAACAGTGAACTCAAATCAGCTTTTGGATAAACAGCTATTCAATCAACAGAGCACTTCACTTCGATAAACTCTCTATAAAACAATATTAAATCAACTCCCCAAATGAAAACAGAAATAAAACCTTATGATCATCATTGGAAAATAATTTATTTAAATACTATATTATTTATAATGAATAAATATAATTTTTTCTTATTTTTTTTGAACTCAATTCAACCCACACAAAATTCGAACTCAATTCAATAACCTATTGTAAGTTTGAATTTAAACTAAACAAATAAAATATGAAAAGTGAGGTTTTTTTTTTTTAATGAGTTCTAGATCATCTCAGGAACCCCTCTGAAAAATTTTAGGATTTTAGAATTTTAGTTGCTATTTTCTTTAGCTTGGTCAAAATAGGAAGGTTTGGATTTAAAGCAGTCAACTATTGGGTTGTTCGAACCGATCCGAACGGACCTAACCTCTTAGTTCGGACGGTCCGAATGTTCTCACTCATAATTTAAAACAAAATCAGGGAATCACTTATTTGTATACTAAAAATTGATTTAACTTCAAAAATACATAACTAATTCATTTTAACTTCAAATCCAGTGAAACCAATTTTGATAACTTTTATTTTAAATGAACTTTAATATGAAATAGGTTTAAAATGTCTATGTCCCAGAAAATATAGTTGTTGGAAATTTATCCTTAATCGAATTATTTTCACACTAGAAAATGTTATTAACTTTAAAAATTTATAACTAATTCATACGGACTCCAAATGAGTTGAACCAAGTTATTTTGCTCTTATTATTTTAGTATGTATTTATCTATGTAATCCTTTTCCCCGCTACTGTTCTACAAATTTTCACTAAATAATTAAAATCGGATGAACAGTACCAGAAGTGAATGTTTCAGCATTTTTCAGAGATCTGAGTTTCAAACTACTATAACTCTCTCATGTAAACTCCAAATGAAATAATTCTTTCATCTAAATTCTTCTAAAATTAGAATCTACCCATGTATAAATTTCATATATTTTTGAATACTTTGAATACTTTGAATTTTTTGGCTTTATTTGGTGTTTATTGCAATATAGTTCTTTCGATGGATTTACGGCGATCCAAACATATTCGTGAGTGTGACTAGAGAGTAAGCAAGTGTGGTACTGGGAAAGGCAAGCAATCCCCTCCTTTGATGCATGTTGAATTCCTATTAATTTTGAAAAGTATCTATGTTGATTTTCAAGTATTCTATGCGTTGCGTAATTTCAAATACTTATATGTCAATGGGTAGTTTAGTTATATCCACTTGCTGCATTGACCTTCCTTTGAATGTTGAATATCCTGTTACCTTGAATGATTAAGGTTATATATGTTATATGGGTTTTGTTTGGTAATTTGTAGAACAAGACTTAGCCATGCTAGTAGTGGTAGCCGAAAGCGGTTGATGGAGCTAGTTTATCGGTCGATGGATTGAATCGAATTTTGATGAAATTTGAGAATTATATGGATTGAATTATGTTGAATTTGAGGTATATGTCCAGATCTTCGAATCTGGTTCTTGTGGACTTGTTGGGTAGTGTTTGTGTGATGCATTTGGACGGGTGATAGGGTGATGAAGGGAAGTTGTGCTGGATTCGTGTAGCCCCATCTGGGTGATTAAGAACCGGTCTGTGGTGTGTCGAACTAAGTCTTATGTGCAACCACATGTTGGGTTTATGGGCGATGGCTTGGCTAAATAATTTGTTGTGTGTTAGCTATCAAAACACAATTAGATTGACAAGTGTTGTTGTTGATGTTGTCAGGTCAATCTAGTGGGGGCATATTAAGTGTTATCTTACTTGCCCTTAAGGGTCACTTGTGCGCAAGGGACTTACTTACACAACGAGGTTAGCTATGGTTCAGTGGACCGATAGCCTGTCATGGTGTGTATCATCGGGTGGTTTGATAGTTAGAACATGATATTGTAATGGCCATGTTATGGTATCTCAGTCACACTCCTACGGAAGAGTGCATTGGCCGACATTATGATATATTCATATCGTGTGAGTAAAGCTATACACCTCTGCAGAGTTAAAATCTATTCGAATAGCCGTGTGCCCGTGTCCCCGATTATGGATATCGCTTGGTGAAATCATGCATAGTTAGCTTATGGGCTTTGGGGTTGGGATATGGTTGGAAATGTTATGTCATTTTGTTGGTTTGTTTGGATCTTTTATGTTGTCATGAACGGGAAGTTCGCGTGTTGATTTGTTACAGAATCAATTGTGTCACAAACGGGAAGTTCGTGTGTTGATTATATTTGGAGTATCTACGGTTGTTGATCATGAATTTAGGATTACCTACTGATATATAAAGTTTCTAAATGTTTTACAAATGGCAATTTGAATCTCTATCGGTTATCTCAATGAAAAACTTGCTTTATGCTGAAAATGTACCATGTAAGCCTATCCTTTGACACTTGAATGCATTTATTATATATTGTTATTTGTAAGTCTTGCGAGTACGTTTTTGTACTTAGTTGGATTGTCCATGTTGCAGGTGAGAAGTCATTCGAATTGGGTTTAAGTACTACAGACACTCTGGCTTTAACTCCAGTTGGTTGCTTGTGGTTTTGGGTATGCCAACTCAGTTGCTCTCTTTTTATTTCTTTATTTACTTCCGCAGCAATTTAATTTGTTTATAATTAAATTTGGCTGTTCGGTCCTCTTATGCAAAATTTGACCATAAGATTCTATTTGTTGAAGTTGTAATAATGATTCTATTTTTTTTTCTTGTAAGACTGTGTATGGATGTGATTGCAATGTTGTGTTTGGATATGTGCATATTAGCCACTGATCCTTGGGAGCTAACATGAGACACATATCCGGGCACTCGAAATCGTTTTCGTCTCACGTTGTTGCGTTTTTTGCATAATCACATGGCTTGGAACGGATCCGATTTCGAGAGCTTACACTGTTTTTTGTTAAAACCGTCTGTGAAGGGCTATTATCATAGATGGTTTCTACAAAAAACCGTCTATGATACGTAGGATATCATAGACGGTTCTATTTAAAAACTTTTGTGATTGGAGGCATATCACAGACAGTTAGTAAATACAACCACTGTGATATCCGACATATCACAAACGGATATCATAGACGGTTATTGATGGAAACTGTCTGTAATACTAGCCCTTCATAGATGGTTTAGCAATAAAACCGTCTGTGATAGTTCTTTAAACCTAACTATTTTTTTTTATTTTCGGCTAACCTCAGAAATTGCTAGACATACCATCTGAAAACAAGTAGGCAGAAAATGATCATTTACAACTCAATTGTTGATAACTCAAAATGATCATTTACAAATCAAAATCAATTACAAAAGAATATGTTCAAGTATTATCGTTAGAGTTACAATTGAATTACAACTACTCAAAGTGAATTACAATCTAATCAATTGTTTGAAGGTGGTTTAGCGGTGTCATTGAAGTGAAACTCTCCGGTGGCGTTAACGATCTCCGTCTTGATGAAGCCGCAGAGCATCCATCGAATCTCTGAGATCTCGCTCATAACGAGTGAATCTAAATCTATGTTCAAGCCCTGTCGCTAGCAGGAGTAAAGTAGTAAGCATATGTATTTAAATTTATAATTAGGAAATAATTATGGTGGGATTGACAAACCTCGGGATCCTTCATCTTAGCACTCATGATTTGCTACATATGATGGCAAACGTAGAATGCACATAGGTGATCTTGTTTTTGCTGGCGGCACTGCAAAAATAGAATTACATATATAGGTATAGTCAGTTCGAGATGCATTATTACAAAGTATGATATAGGATTATTGTGTTGTAGCGTGTACTAAAAATCGCGTTCTGTGTTGCAGTGTGGTGCTCGATTCCTTGGGTGTTCCTCCCTTGGCAACATAGGCGTTGAACGACCTACATGATTCCAAAAAGTTATCCTCGGCCATTTCAAACGAAGGAATACTACAATAGAGTTATGTATGGAGGAAATGAGCATACCTGTCGAGTATTACTTGCATAAGGGTGAAGTCGTGGCTTTTGTTGAGTAGGGAATTAAGGTATATTACATTGTTTCTCTTTCATACAATGACTAAAAGGATCCAGTGGTATCTACTCATGTATGTCGCTATACTCATTAAACCTAAGTTCGTGCTGCGTATAAAATATAAATGAAATTTGTATAGCCAGTAGTGAAGCACTTACTTCTAGTTGACACCATTCTTTGTTTTGCCACTAATGATCAGTAAGAGACCAATCAAGCTATCACATACATTCTTCTCCACTTATATGACGTCGATGCAGTGGCGAACTTCTAAGTGCTCCCAATAAGGCAAGTACCAAAAAATTGACCGCTTCTTCTAGATGTTCTTCTGACAGGTCCTTAATTTACGTCCCTTCCCAAGCACAACATCAATATCCTTAACCATATCATAGACCTCTTTCCCTCTAAAAGCCCTTAGAGATGAACCGTCCTCTTTGTTTCCGTCGAATTGTTTCTTCATCTTGTGGTATGGGTCAATCCTAGGAAGGAACCTACAATGATGCATATACACAGTTCTGCACGAGTTGCTCAGCCATACACTCTCCGTACCATCTAAGCAATGCGGACAGGCTTTGGCTCCTTTTGTACCGAACCCCGACAGGTTACCAAAGGTAGAAAAATCATTGATAGTGCAGAATAACATGACGCATAAAGTGAAGTTCTCTCGTTTGTACGCACCCCATACTTGTACCTCTTTGTTCCACAGTGTCACAAGATCATCCAACAATGGTGTTAGGTACACATCGATATCGTTCGAGGTTGTTTTGGCCCTTGGATAAGTAGTGATATCAAAATGTACTTCCGCTTCATACACAGTCAAGGTGGAACATTGTACATACATAGATTTGCGGGTCAGATCCTATGTCGGCTCCTCATGTTAACGAAATGATTCACTCCATCTGTACTCAACCCTAACCTTATGTTCCTCGATTCCACACTGAACTCTTCGAAGCTCCAATTGAAGTTTATCCACTAGGCAGAATTAGTAGGGTGTCTTAGCTTTCCATCTTTCTTACACTCCTCTTAGTGCCAATGCAACAATCTTGCCTCCTTTCGGTTCGCAAATAAAATACTTCAAATGTGGGATCACAGGCAGATACCACAACATCTTAGCAGGAGGTACTTGCTTCATCTTAGCATTATTCTTACGCTTATATCGGGATGCTTTGCGCACATGACATACATGCATGTCTGCATACTCTTTACGGTAGATGATACAATCGTTCGGACATACATGTATTCTTTCTACTTCCATTCCCAATGGACAAAGAACCTTTTTGGCTTGGTAGGTAGCGTTGGGCAACAAGTTTCCCTCTCGAAGGATGTCCACTAGGAGACCTAACAACGCTATGAAACTCGTGTCGGACCAACCAATGGTTACCTTCAATTTCAGCAATTCAAGCACGGTTGACAACCTTGTGTATTCCGGCTTTCAGTTAGGGAACAAAGGTTTCCCTGAGTCCTCCATTAAGCCCTCAAATTTACAAAACTCTCTCACTGTAGCTCCCTTCTGTATCACGTAGCATCTGATCCAGATTGTCATCATGCGATCTATCATCATCAAAAGTATAGTCCATATCCAGCATATCGTTGACTTCCTCGGCAATGTCGTCATTATTAACTTCATGTATAATCTTCTCTTCCCCATGACTGGTTCAACATGTATACCCTTTTTTGAAACCCCTTCGAATCAAGTGCGCTTCGATCTGCACCAGGTTGTTAAACATCATCAGATTACCGCAATCAATACATGGACAATACATAAATTTTATTCCCTTCTTCAATATTTCCTGCTCGGTGGCTCTTCTAAAAGCAAACACACCATTAATATACTCTTCACTCATAATTCACACCGTACATCCAGTTTCGGTCCATCTACGCTACGTATGCAACAAATTATTGTTAAATTAGATTAATAAACCTGTGAGGACCCCGGTTTATTCGGCTTGTACTGTTTAACCATCCACTTGGTCCTAACAGTACAAATCAAATAAACCAAGCCTCGAGATATGTATACTTCCTGCAGTGCAGATACACACCCGTTACAAAATCATGCATCAATTCCATTCATACACATAGAGCCAAGCAAAAAGCAACAACTGAAAGACATAGATAATATAAAGAGAGTTATTACAAAAGAGAGGTCGACCGGCCAAAAGTCATACAAATAAGTAAAAACACAGCGGAAGCAAAATGGCCATAAGATGGCGATAAACAAAAGCCAATCGGTGTGCCTTTACCCACAAGGCAACCAACCGGACCGCCAAGCTAATCGTCCCTGCACAGCGCGCAACACAACTCACAAAAGTGAGGCCCTTGGGGCTCACCTTCTTCCTCTGCAACAATTAATATTAAGCAAAGCAGATGAGTACAAAACTTGTTTTTGTACTCGCAAGACTGACGTGTGAGATAACAGAACTATAATTAACTACATGCAAGCTTTATTTAAGTGGATGAGGCTCGGACTTATTTTGACATATAGCAAGTTTTCATTTGCAATAAGGTAGTAGATTCAAAGCAAGTTTGCAATTAACTTTATGGTTCAAATAAAAGAGAGACAATAATAACAATAGATAGATGACAACACCAACCTAGAAGTGACTAACCTATAGTCACCACAACAATAGCATGAAGTACCCTTCATACCACCCATGTCAAGTTTAAGTTTTTAAAAGGTTGTAGTCTAGTTCTTGCACGACCTTACCAAGCATGTCCATAACCTAGACGAGGCTATTCGAATAGTTTTAACCTCGCAGGGTGTACCAATGTACCCACACGATAGACCGCCTTTCCACCTACCACGGTTAGCACACTTCCTTTGGTATGCAGGCATGGCTAAGTCTAACAAGACGCTTTCCAATGGACGATGCTAATTAAGAGTCGCAACCCACGGAGAAGGACACATTAGACACCTAACCGGCCCTGCTAATGCCCTCCAAAACACACACACAAGAATACACCCACCGACCAGCTCATAATTAACACATTCCAAAGTACTTAGTCAAGAGAGGTTCCATATCCCCCTCGTGTGGTTAGCACGCAATAAGCGCTGGCTTAGTGACACAAGTAACTCGGTCCTTGGGGACTTAGGCACCATTCCACACACCCAACAGATCACATCAACATACCATTGTGCCCAAGTCAAGATATAGTTTTGTTTTCAGTTTTTGATTTGTAAATCAATAAAACACAAGGGTTGGACATAATGGAGTAGTATAAGTAGTTGTGTGATCCAGATCATCAACTAAGTTGATGATCGCCCAATACTACCGATAACTAGGCATGGCTAAGCAATATTCATTCGTAATCTACTAAGTGATAAGAGTTCATCCATCGAACTCTAACCACAGCAAATAACCTAGGCTCAGGTAGTAGAGGATAACCATTTACCTACAGATTATGCAACTAGAGGTCTAACTAATCAATTTAACAACAAAATAGCAATGCATACATAGAAGTTAAACAAAATATTAGACTTTAAAATTAATGGGATTAATGGGAAATGATCAAACTGCTTGTCTGCTTGTTGTGGCTCAAATTGTTGCGGAGGGTCGTTCTCGGGGTTACCGCAAATATCGAATCCTAAGCGAAAGAGCGAAAACAACCAATAAGGCGAGCAACACTTAAATGAAATAGCAAGCAACAATTATCCAAATGCGATGAAATTTATACACAAGGTAGGAAATGGATATACCTAGTCATAGGAACTGGAAAAACTTAATTTGGATTTTTGGTGCAAAAGATATTTCCTAAAAACCTATTTTGGCCAAAATGCTACACCGAAATAGCACTGTAGCAAAATATTTTCTAGAAAGGTTTTGAAGCTGAAATTTTTATGGTAGCTACCTACTGGTATAGTGGTAACCCATATAAAATTTCAGGTCATTTGGAGTTATATTGAAAGAGTTATAATTTGTTTAAATTGTTTAGGGTATTAAACTAAAATATGATCCTTATGATTTTTAAAAACAGTAAAATTTGTGAAACCAATTTTCCCAGCAAATACATTAGCAGTGGAAGCTACTCCAATTGGATTCATACAAAAAGGATCTATAGATTAAAAGTTATGCATTTTACAAGTTTGCTAAAGTTATGAAAAACAGTATTAAGTTCACTTGTTTACTATTTTTGAAAATGGTTTTCCAGGTTTGATTATGGTCTACAATTATTTTTATATTTAAGTTCAAGTTATAAGGAAGCTAACAAAATTAGAATCATCTAATTCGGAGCTAATATGACAAAGATATGAAAATGACAAGACCCAAAGGTGATACTGATTTCTGGACTTAGCACTTTCGGGACCTTTCCTAGCATCCGGAGACGTGGACGATTGAGAGCCGTCGATCTCAGATCAGACGGACGACATTGAACCAGACCAAACACTCCTCACGCGCGCGGAACAGAGGGCCGACGTGGAGGCTCCAGTGGTCGCTGATCTCGGATCCAACGCCGAAAACCGACCACGCCGCTCCCGCAACGTTGTCGTCCGGACAACGCGCCGGCTTCAAACCCACAACGCCGCGACCAAAGGCACGGTGGCGCGAGTGAATGCCGAGAATGGTGCGCACAGCATTGCGCACCTTCCGTACCACCCACACCGACGGTGGTGGACCGAGCGCGGCGCGACGGCGAGGAGCGCGACGAAAATGACAACGACGACAAACAGCAAATAGCTCCGCAGCGGACCATTCAAGCGGTGCCTGAGCATCTAGGGGCTACCAGGGAGCTACCTGACTGACGCGGAGGTGCAGAGGCGGTCGGGCAGCTCCGGCGACGAAACTCCGCGACGGACCCGAGGAAGATGACGCGAGGAAGACGGCCTGGGCAAAATCAACCATGCCGCGTCATCACGATGGGTTCTAGAGAGCACAGAGAAGCTCCCTGAGAAAGGAATTAGAAAAAGGAGCACTCACCGGGCGGAGACGGAAGGATGCTCGCGTCGATTTGGGGAAATCAAAATCCGGTGCTCCGCTGAAGCAACTCAAATGGAGTGGTTGTTAAGCACCACCGAGGTGAAAGGAAGGAGCAGGAGGAAGAATCGGGCGAGGAGCCACTGGAGCACCGCTTCGGCAGTGAGCTCCAAGCTCGGCAATGGCGGAAATGGGTCTTTGGGGTGGTATGGGCTCGCCAAGCTCGAGGGTGCAAGAGAGAGTCGCGGGAGAGGAAAGGAAGCCAACGGAGGTGACCAGGGGCTTAAGTAGCGAGGGGAGCAAGGCACCGTTGGCGCCTCGGATGCGGCGCCTCTCACGGCCGTGACGAGCGACGGAGCGCTTGAGCGATGGACTTCCGGGGCGGCCTGCTGGCGCATTTAATGCACCCGCCGTTGGCGTCGGGTGAGCGGACGCGACGCTATCGCCACGAGCCTCTCGCCATGGCGCAGAGCGAGCGCGAGCGGTGGCGAAGCGAAGCGAGAGGACGACGATGGCGGCCGTCCGATTTGCATCCGCGGCTAGCGCGCGATCACGTTGAAACGGCATCGGATGAACGTTGACCGCCCGATTGAAATCCAACGGCCGCGAATCCGGCAACCGGAGTTGTCCAATGCATACATGAACGCGAGCCGTCCGATGGAGGTCCAACGGTCGAGAGCGCGCGCCCGATCGATCGCGCGCAGACAGTTAGTTGACTCGACCGAGTCTGTTGGCTCGAGCCCAGTCCGACTCGAGTCCAATGAGCAGTGCAAACCCATTAGGATTTGATTTTTGAACTGAAACTTTGAGGATTTAATTGAGGCATCAAATCAACTCCAAACTTTATGAAATTTTAACTGGAGCTTGCTTACCTTGGGGTTAACCTTCCATAAAATTTCCAGAGGGTTTTGTGCACTGGAATTTTCTCAAGTAATTCCAGAAGGTTAAAACAGAGCTTTGATGACTTGCCTCTAAAATATTTCAAATAATTTCCCAAAATTATGAAATAATTCAGAGGTGTTACCAAGCCACCCTAGAACCAGGGAAAATTATTTCCAAGGGTTTGACAAAAGATTTGACCAAGGAGGTTGTTGACTTGATAAATGAGGCCTTTGATTTTTAATTTTCCAAAATTCTTTTACAAGAATTTCAGAAAAGTTTCAAAAGTAAAAGGATGAAGGAAAAGTTTTAATTTACCCTCATTTTATTACATTTGAAACACAAGCCAAAATTTGGGATGTTACAAACCTCCCCCCTTACAAAAATCTCGTCCCGAGATTTGGTTCACTCTGAAAAGAAAGAGGGGTAGTCCAGACGAGACGATCTTCTCGCTCCCAAGTAGCCTCATCCTCGTAATGGTTTGACCATCGAACTTTAAGGAACTTGATGGTCTTGTTCCTTGTTCTTCGCTCGCCTCCTCGAGTATGCGAACAGGTGCTCGCGATAGGTCAAATCCTCCGAACATCAAGAGTCTCCAACGAGCTTCCTCCGTTGGAACCCGAGGCACTTCTTAAGCCGGGACACATGGAACACATCATGTACCCTGCAAGTGCAGAGGCAACTCCAACTTGTAGGCAACAGACTCCTTTCTTCTCGATAATACGGTAGGGACCGACATATCGAGGAGCTAACTTGCCCTTGACACCAAAACGCCGTGACCCTTCGAGGAGAAACCTGAGATAAACGGTCATTGGGCTCAAGCTCAACTCACGACGACGGCGATCCGCATAGCTCTTTGCTCGGATTGAGCCGCATGCGTAGCGATCACGAATGAGCCGGACTTGACCCTCGGCCTCATTAATCGAGTCCGCCAAAGAAAGGTCTTTCACCGGTCTCGCATCAGTTCAACGGGTTCTACACTTTCTCCCGTATAAGGCCTCAAATGGTGCCATGCCGAGACTGGCTTGGAAACTGTTGTTGTAAGAAAACTCGGCGAAGGGCAAGCACTTCTCCCAATGCTTCCCATAGGAAAGGACACAAGCTCGCAAAGATGTCCTCTAAAACTTGGTTGACCTCTCTGGCCCGACCATCCGCTTGGGGGTGAAAAGTCGAAATAAAGAAAGGCGAAGTTCCCATAGCCTCTGCGCAGCTATGCCAAAATCGAGACGTGAACAGCGAACCACGATCTGACACAATTGTCTTTGGTACACCATGCAAACTCACGATGCGGGCTATGTAGAGATCCGCCAGAAGACCTACTCGAAGGTCAGTCTTGACAGGAAGAAAATGAGCCACCTTAGTCAATCGATCGATGACGACCGGATGGCATCATTCTTCTTGGGACCGGGTAGACCGCTGATAAAGTCCATCCCGACCGAATCCCACTTCCACTCCGAATTGGTAAGGGCTGAAGCGTCCGCCGACGCTAATGTTCGGCCTTGACACGACGACACACGCCGCACTCACGAACGAACCTTGCGATCTCCTCTTCATTCGGTCCACCAAAATCTCGCCGGAGATCATGATACATCTTCGTGGCCCCGGATGAATGGACAAGGAGAATCATGGGCTTCGCGAGGATCAACTCCCGCTACTCCATGTCCTTTGGAACTACGAGGCGCGTTCAACCTCACGACACCAAGCTCATCTACTGAGAAGCACTTGGCTATTCCATTCTTGACATTTTCCTTGATGCGGTTCACTCCAACATCCGATCACGAAAGCGCATTTGATCCGATCCACCAAGGTTGGTCAGTATAACCAAGGCGTGAGGGAACCATGCTCGACCAAACCCAAGTTGAGACGGAACCTCCGGAAGGGTGGTGAGGCTCCTTGAGCCGCAATGCATCGCAATGCGCTTTGCGACTAAGCGCATCCGCAACGACATTGGCCTTGCCCGGATGGTAGTGAATACCCATGTCATAGTCCTGATCAACTCCAACCATCTCCTTTGCCGAGGTTCGTGTCCGTTGGGTGAACAAATACTTTAGGCTTTTGTGATCCGAATACACTTCACAACGACACGATTAGGTAATGTCGCCAAATCTTAAGTGCATGAATCACAGCCGCCAACTCCAAGTCATGGGTAGGATAGTTGAGTTCATGAGGTCTCAATTGCCTTGATGCATAGGCCACTACCTTGCCTTCTTGCATAAGGACACAACCGAGGCCTCGACGAAGCGCCACAAAAGATATCGAAGCTTTGACGGACATCGGGAGAACAAGAACGGAGCGTGGTCAATCACTCCTTAAGCGCTTGAAACTTCCTCGCAATCAGCGGACCACGAGAACTTCTTGTCCTTCTTGAGCAACTCCGTCATCGGCCGCTATCTTGGAGAAATTTCGATGAAGCGACGATAATATCCCGCTAAACCAAGAAACTCCGAACTTCTGTGACCAAGTAGGTCGACTCTAGGAAAGCACGTCGCCGATCTTGCTAGGATCCACGCCTACGCCCGCCAAAGACTATAGCCTAAGAAGGCTACTTCCTTCAACCGTAACGCGCACTTGTCGAACTTTGCATACGGCTTGTGCTCGCGGCTTGCCCAACACAAGCCTCAAATGCTCTGTGTTCCTCATCGCCCCGGAGTAGATAAGAATATCATCGATGAAGACCACAACGAACCTATCCAAATATTCCATGAACACCGAATTCATGAGGTTCATGAACAAGGCAGAGCATTGGTTGCCGAATGACATGACGGTATACTCGTATAAGCCATAACGAGTAGAAAAAGCCGCTTTGGAATATCCTCCGCCGAATCCGAACTCGATGATATCCCACTCTCAAATCAATCTTGGAGAAGACTCGAGCTCCGCTTAATTGATCGAAGAGGTCATCGATACGGGCAAAGGGTACTTGTTCTTTACCGTTACTTCATTAAGTGGACGGTAATCAACGACATGCGCATCGCCTTGTCCTTTTTCGACAAAGATTGCCGAGCATCCCCAAGGAGATGAGCTAGGCGGATGAAACCCTTCTCTTGAAGCTCACCCACTGCTTCTTCAACTCCACCAACTCGATTGGGTCCATTCTGTAAGGCCTCTTTGAAATCGGGCGTACCGAACCAACTCAATGACAAACTCGAGGTCTCGAACCGGTGGCATCCCTCGAAGGTCGCCGGGAAGACATCAACAAAGTCACATACCACCGGGACTTCACTAATATCTAGAGCGGGCTTCGCCGAGCGCGAAGAGATGCGGACCCGCAGCCTTCGCGAAAGCGAACCGCCGCCAAGGATCGGTGAGGTAGATGAGCCTCCTAGCGCAATCAATTTGTCCCATGTGCCGAGACAACCAATCCATGCCTAGATTACATCTGCTTGCCGATCGAAGGAGGATAAGGTTTGCCAAGAATCCTACCCTTCTATCTCAACAGGACATCCCTACACTCGGACTCACTCTCAACTCCGAACCGGGAGAGCGAATGAGCAGCGGGACCAACAATGGAGTAAAAAGAAGACCTCCCACAAAGAAGAAAAGACTCGAAACAAACGAATGAGATGCGCTCAATCAAACAAAATCAGAAAGGTGGAAAGAGTTAACCAAAGGGTACCCAACACGACGCCGGTGCCTCCGTGCCTCCTCCGCGGAGATGAGGTTGACGCGACCACTACCCACGCCTTGGGTAGCGGGACAACCTTCGATCTCGAGAAGAACCACCTCCCGCGCGCGCCTCCATTAGGACGAGGGGTCGCTCCACCCCGTTAGGGCAACTATTGGCATAATGCCCTCTCGATTGCATGAAAAGTAAGTGACCCCGGCAAATGGATTGCGGGGCCACTGCTGTTCGCAGCGCACGTGATCGGGCACGCTCGCGGAGGGCGAGGAGCGGTGCCGGCGGCCCTGTGGTAGTGAAGCCACGTAACGGGCCCCGGGTAGGCCCGACACGAGGACGAGAGGCCGCCTGTGCGGCATCGGCCGCCTCCCACTTGCGCTGCGGGACTCGCCCGCCCCGCCTTGTGCTCAAGAACGATGGCCTTGTCCACCAAGGCCGAAAGTCACAAAGTCCACAATGGAGAGCCTCGCTTGCGCTCCTCGGACAAACCCTCCATGAACTTCCCCGCTGGCCTCATCAGCAGCCACCTCGGATGGAGCATAACGAGCCAAGTGGTTGAACTCGCATGTACTCCATCACCGACTTACGCCTGCTTGAGCGCGAAACTCCTTCTTCTTCACTTCATCAAGCCGGCAGGATGTGAGCTCGACTAACGCCGTCCGAACTCATCCCAAGAGACGGTGTGGCCGGCGGGCTGCATGGCCAAGAAGTTCTCCCACCAGAGCGCGCTCAAGCCGATGGGAGGCAAAGAGTGCCCGCCCGGTCCAGCACCGAGCAACGCCGAGCTTACGCCAACCCGACGCAGCCACCATTCGCATCCAAGGGGTCTCAGACTGAGAACGTGGGGTTGAGGCGAAGAAACTCGGCCAAACCCCACGAGATCGATGTCCACCCGCCGCCTGATCCCGAGGCACCGGCAAGGGCGAGGTGTTGCGCGCAATAACATCCAAAGCAGACCCTCCTGCCCTCTAAACGGTTGCGCTCTATCTCAAGAAGGACCTCACCATGGTCGGAGGAGGCGGGAGCTCTCATCCAAACCAGTCACGACCACGGCCGCCACGAGTACCTCCACCATCCCGGTTCAAGAAATTTAGGTTAGCAACCAACACACTAAGACTAGAAGTTGATGAAAGCGAAAGCTAACGATTAGGGAATGAGATATCACCCTAACCGAAAGCCAAAACATCAAGTAAACAAACTTTAAATGTTTCAAAAAAGCTCCAAAAAAGAAGGAAACTCCAAACCAAGCTCAACTTCTCAATGTCATTAACCCGTATTGAAAGAACGAGTAATAGTGTGAGAAGATAAAAATTTCAGCGCACTACAACAAGTTTAATAAAGACTCATGAGCAAGGTTAAAGCGATAAACATACGTTAGATACTTAGCTAACTAGTATCACATCTTACCCTTTTATTCCCACAAGTTTTAATTGATTAACCTCTCATTTTCTACCCTATTTAGAACCTTTGAGTTCGTTGTCCGAAATTGAATGCTCGCTGTCCAGATTTCGCATCCAAGCTCCTAAGCCAAATCTTCAACTCGAAGCTTCAAAACCTTGTAGAGAACAGCTAACACTTCAATTTGCCAAACTCATTGGTTCCCAAAACCCAATTAATCGATACAACTATCTTTTGAGAGAAGGAAAGGAGAACAACTTTTAAAACTCAAATTAGAGTAAGATGAGATAGAAAGCTAAGATAGGTAAGGAATAAAATCTGAGAATTTACTTAAGCTTTCATAACTCATTTGATACTTTGAAAATAAGGTTTCCAAAATATCCTAAGGACGACCAAGCTTGGGTTACTACGGTCGGAATGGCTCTGATACCAACTTTGTGAGGACCCCGGTTTATTCGGCTTGTACTGTTTAACCATCCACTTGGTCCTAACAGTACAAATCAAATAAACCAAGCCTCGAGATATGTATACTTCCCTAATTGCAGATACACACCCTGCTACAAAATCATGCATCAATTCCATTCATACACATAGAGCCAAAGCAAAAGCAACAATCAAAGACATAGATAATATAAAGAGAGTTATTATTAAAAGAGAGGCCGACTGCCAAAAGTCATACAAATAAGTAAAAACACAATGAAGCAAATGGCCATAAGATGGCGATAAACAAAAGCCAATCGTGTGCCTTTACCCACAAGGCAACCAACCGACCACCAAGCTAATCGCCCTGCACGGCGCCAAGAACACAACTCACAAAAGTGAGGCCCTTGGGGCTCACCTTCTTCCTCTGCAACAATTAATATTAAGCAAGCGGATGAGTACAAAACTTGTTTTGTACTGCAAGACCGACGTGTGAGATAATGTAACTATAATTAACTACATGCAAGCTTTATTTAAGTGGATGAGGCTCGACTTATTTTCAGATATAGCAAGTTTTCATTTGCAATAAGGTAGTAGATTCAAAGCAAGTTTGCAATTAACTTTTATGGTTCAAATAAAAGAGAGACAATAATAACAATAGATAGATGACAACACCAACCTAGAAGTGACTAACCCATAGTCACTACAACAATAGCATGAAGTACCCTTCATACCACCCATGTCAAGTTTAAGTTTTTAAAAGGTTGTAGTCTAGTTCTTGCACGACCTACCAAGCATGTCCATAACCTAGACGAGGCTATTCAAATAGTTTTAACTCATAGGTGTACCAATGTACCCACACGATAGACCGCTTTCCACCACCACTGTTAGCACACTTCCTTTGGTATGCAGGCATGGCTAAGTCTAACAAGACGCTTTCAATGGACGATGCTAATTAAGAGCCGCAACCCACGGGAGAAGGACACATTAGATGCACCTAACCGGTCGCTAATGCTCCTCCAAACACACACACAAGAACACACCCACCGACCAGCTCATAATTAACACCTTCCAAAGTACTTAGTCAAGAGAGGTTCCATATCCCCTCGTGGTGGTTAGCACGCATAAGCGCTGGCTTAGTGACACAAGTAACTCGGTCCTTGGGGACTTAGGCACCATTCCACACACCCAATGTATCACATCAACATACCATTGTGCCCAAGTCAAGATATAGTTTTGTTTTCAGTTTTTGATTTGTAAATCAATAAAACACAAGGGTTGGACATAATGGAGTAGTATAAGTAGTTGTGTGATCCGATCATCGACTAAGTCGATGATCGCCAATACTACCGATAACTAGGCATGGCTAAGCAATATTCATTCGTAATCTACTAAGTGATAAGAGTTCATCCATCGAACTCTAACCACAGCAAATAACCTAGGCTCTGTAGTAGAGGATAACCATTTACCTACAGATTATGCAACTAGAGGTCTAACTAATCAATTTAACAACAAAATAGCAATGCATACATAGAAGTTAAACAAAATATTAGACTTTAAAAGTAATGGGATTAATGGAAATGATCAAACTACTTGCCTGCTTGTTGTGGCTCAAATTGTTGCGGAGGGTCGCTCACTGGTTACCGCAAATATCGAATCCTAAGCGAAAGAGCGAAAACAACCAATAAGGCGAGCAACACTTAAATGAAATAGCAAGCAACAATTATCCAAATGCGATGAAATTTATACACAAGGTAGGAAATGGATATACCTAGTCATAGGAACTGGAAAACTTAATTTGGATTTTGGTGCAAAAGATATTTCCTAAAAACCTATTTTCGGCCAAAATGCTACATCAAATAGCACTGTAGCAAAAATATTTTCTAGAAAGGTTTTGAAGCTGAAATTTTATGGTAGCTACCTACTGGTATAGTGGTAACCCATATAAAATTTCAGGTCATTTGGAGTTATATTGAAAGAGTTATAATTTGTTTAAATTGTTTAGGTATTAAACTAAAAATGATCCTTATGATTTTTAAAACAGTAAAATTTGTGAAACCACTTTTCCCAGCAAATACATTAGCAGTGGACGCTACTCCAATTGGATTCATACAAAAGGATCTATAGATTAAAAGTTATGCATTTTACAAGTTTGCTAAAGTTATGAAAAACAGTATTAAGTTCACTTGTTTACTATTTTTGAAAATGGTTTTCCAGGTTTGATTATGGTCTACAATTATTTTTATATTTAAGTTCAAGTTATAAGGAAGCTAACAAAATTGGAATCATCTAATTTGGAGCTAATATGACAAAGATATGAAAATGACAAGACCCAAAGGTGATACTGATTTCTGGACTTAGCACTTTCGGGACCTTTCCTAGCATCCGAGACGTGGACGATTGAGAGCCGTCGATCTCGATCGACGGACGACATTGAACCAGACCAAACACTCTCATGCGCGCGAAACAGGGCCGACGTGGAGGCTCCGTGGTCGCTGATCTCGATCCAACGGCCGAAACCACCACGCCGCTCCCGCAACGTTGTCGTCCGGACAACGCGCCGAAGGCTTCGCCGACAACGCCGGCGACCAAAGGCACGGTGGCGCGAGTGAATGCCGTGAATGGTGCGCAATAGCATTGCGCACCTCCGTACCACCCACACCGACGGTGGTGGACTGAGCGGCGCGACGGCGAGGAGCGCACGGAAAATGACAACGACGACAAACAGCAAATAGCTCCGCAATGACCATTCAAGCGGTGCTCGAGCATCTAGGGGCTACCAGGAGCTACCGACCGACGCGAGGTGCAGAGGCGGCGGGCAGCTCCGCGATTTAAACTCGCGACGGACCGAGGAAGATGACGCAAGGAAGACGGCCTGGCAAAATCAACCATGCCGCGTCATCACGATGGGTTCTAGAGAGCACGCAGAAGCTCCCGAGAAAGGAATTAGAAAAAGGAGCACTCACCGCTACCTGAGACGAAGAAGGATGCTCGCGTCGATTTGGGAAATCCAAAATCCCGGTGCTCCCGCTGAAGCAACCTGAAATGGAGTGGTTGTTAAGCACCACCGAGGTGAAAGGAAGGAGCAGGAGGAAGAATCGGGCGAGGAGCCACCGAGCACCGCTCGCGACAGAGCTCCAAGCTCGGCAATGGCGAAATGGGCGCTGGTGGTATGGGCTCGCCAAGCTCGAGGGTGCAAGAGAGAGCGCGGGAGAGGAAAGGAAGCCAACGGAGGTGACCAGGGGCTAAGTAGCCGAGGGGAGCAAGGCACCGTTGGCGCCCGGATGCGGGCCGCTCACGGCCGTGACGAGCGACGGAGCGATTGAGCGATGGACTTTGGGGCGGCTCACGACGCGATTTAATGCACTCCGCTGGCGCCGAGGTGAGGACGCGACGCCATCGCCCACGAGCCTCTCGCCATGGCGCAGATCGAGCGCGAGCGGCCGGGCGAGCGAAGCGCGAGGAGGACGACGATGGCCAGCCGTCCGATTTGCATCCAAGGGCTAGCGCGCGATCACGCTGAAACGGCATCGATGAACGCTGACCGCCGATTGAAATCCAACGGCCGCGAATCCGGCAACCGGAGTTGTCCGAATGCATACATGAACGCGAGCCGTCCGATGGAGATCCAACGGTTCAGAGCGCGCGCATCGATCGATCGCGCGCAGATAGCTTAGTTGACTCGATCAGTCGGTTGGCTCGAGCCCAGTCCGACTCGAGTCCAATGAACAGGCAAACCCATTAGGTTTTGATTTTTGAACTGAAACTTTGAGGATTTAATTGAGGCATCAAATCAACTCCAAACTTTATGAAATTTTAACTGAGCTTGCTTACCTTGGGGTTAACCTTCCATAAAATTTCCAGAGAGTTTGTGCACTGGAATTTTCTCAAGAAATTCTGAAGGTTAAAACAGAGGTTTGACTAAGGTTTGACTTGCCTCTAAAATATTTCAAATAATTTCCAAAATTATGAAATAATTCAGAGGTGTTACTAAGCCACCCTAGAACCAGGGAAAATTATTTCCAAGGGTTTGACAAAAGATTTGACCAAGGAGGTTGTTGACTTGATAAATGAGGCCTTTGATTTTTAATTTTCCAAAATTCTTTTACAAGAATTTCAGAAAAGTTTCAAAAGTAAAAGGATGAAGGAAAAGTTTTAATTTACCCTCATTTTATTACATTTGAAACACAAGCCAAAATTTGGGATGTTACAAAACCGCAGGTACTCTTCCTATTGACAAAACGTACTAAAATTGATTAGCGATTAACCTAGAGCAAATATAAAGGGTTACAGATTGTTACCCTCGGAGCTCACGACGAAAATATCAAATATCCCGCGAGATCCTCCTCCTTTCTTCCTCCTCTCCTCCTCCCTTCCTCCTCTCTTTAGCTTTCCCCCTTCCTTCTCCTCTCTAAGGTGGTGCAATGGGGAAGGAGGCAGCAGGAGTGGTGGCTCAAACGGGAATAGGCAGGGGGTCTATCGGGACTAGGTATTTATAATGCCTGCATATCACAGATGGTTTTATTACAAACCGTATGTGATACGGAACTATCACAGATGGTTTTTAAATAGAACCGTCTGTGATAATTCACAGACTGTTCTTAACAATAACCGTCTGTGATGAGGCGTACAATATAGCCTGTTTTGTTGTAGTGTGAACAACATATTACCATCATGTCCTTGGGCCAATGAACATGCTCAAATTCTTAATCTTCCTCGTCGTTGACTCCATATCTTACAACGATGTCATGATTGCTGACAATCACGACATCGAGAAGTAGAATGTTGATGATCTCTATTGATGCGTAGGATCTCAGTAGCAATGTTGTTAGTCGAAAGAAATCATAGGGGATGTATTTATACCCAACACAACCCGATGTTGATCACCGACGTAGGCGTCGCCATAATCATCCAGGTCAATCGGTCTGATAAAATCCATCATGGATAAAGAAAATCTGGCTAAGAACTCACCGAATAAGAAGAAAACTAGAACAAATTGATCTAGGAAACAAAACAGAGAGAACTAAAGAAATCTAAAATTACTTTTGGAATACAACGAGTCCCCCCACCCACTCAACCCAAACAAGAACGCTCGAGAAGAGAGGAGAGGCCAGCACCTAGGGTTGCCTAGCGGCAGCGGCTCTACCTCGACATTCTTAATAAGATGTGCACATGTATCTTATCTCGCACATCTGTTCCCGAAACTTTCACTTTGGTCATACACTTACGTCTATAAGAAAAGTTAAACGAGAAAATTCATAAATTGTTTGGTGGAGAAAGTTGTTTGCAGCAAACTTATTTTAGAATATAAATTGTACAGGTGTAATTTCCACATGATGACGTAAAGTATATAATATACATATTCTACATAAAAGTACTGGAACTTTCTAGGGCCAAAATAGTAATGATATATTAAAGAAGATTTTTTTTTGTAAGTAGTAATTTAAAAAGGAACGCACAATTTGTGTAAGTCCATAAATAAGAATGACATTCTTGAATTTCGAGAGCCAATTAATTTGCCCATTATAGTAGAGTTATGAAGTTAGGATATAATTTTGTGTTGTGTCTGGTAATATAATTGTTTTCTTAGATTAGCCGTATAAATTAGATGTTGGTAGATATGTTATCCAAATTAATGGCGGAGGTTGTGTCACTACTACAGAAAAGGTCTTCACAGATGGTTAAAAAATGTCACACAGACGGTTTCGTGAGCCATCTGAGTTTATAGGTCAGCAATGACATGAGATCATCACGATGATTTTCGAACCATCTGTGATGCATACTATCACAGACAATTATTATCTCAAAACCGTCTATGATAGTTGCCTATCACAGACGATTTCTTATGTATCACAGACGGTTTATAGATGTAAACGTCTGTGATAGCTGGATGTATCGCATACAATTTGTAGATGAAACCGTCTGTGATAGCTGGATATCATAGACGGTTTGTATATGAAACCGTCCGTGATAACTGATGCATCACAGACGGTTTGTGTGATATTCTTTTTGTATTGCTAAATCTATTTCTGTTTATTGGCTAGCCTTAGGAAATACGAGCCATGCCCTCTGAAACAAGCAGAAACACAAGTACATGTACATATCCAATTCATATTCATTTCAGAAACAAGCACATCCAATTCACATTCATTTCAGAAACAAAGCACATCTATTTCACAAATCAATTAACTCAAATGAACTAAAATTAACCATTCATGAACAAATATACATACATGTTCCATTAAGTTCAATCTTATCCCAATCAAGTTCATTCTACATTATGGAACTTCTCTTCTGGGTTTATGGCCTCACGCATCAAGAATGCCGCAAACTGTCTTCGAATGCGTTAGAGCTGGACCTGTTCCAACAGAGTTTCAGTGATGGTCGCAACCTGTCACTAGGAAGATTAAAATCGTGCATATACAAGATTGGCAAACCTGAGGATCTTAGTTCCATGTTGTGGCAAACATAGAATCCACAGGTGTTGCCTGGCGGCTGCTGGTGGCACTGCAAAAATAGAATTGGTTAGTTCGAAAGGCATTACTATGAAGTGTTATATAAGATTGAAATCGTGTCATAGGTTCACTCCCTTGCATCTCCCTCTCTTTGCATAGTACATGATGAACGACCTACGTGATTCTAAAAACTTAGTCTTAGCCATTGCAAAGGAAGGAAAGACTACAATAGAGTTACCTATGGAGGAAATGTGTGTCGTTATTGGACCTCTTTAGGGAATCAAGTTATCTTACCTGATTCTATTTTGGTATAATTACAATTAGAATCCAGTGAAACCTACACAGGTATGTCATCATGGTCATTAGACCCATGTTCGTGTTGCTTATAAAGTACAAATCAACAAGTATAGCCACTAATGCAGCACTTACTGCTGGTTGTAGGGAAAAAGTATGAAATCCTTCTCGCGGTGATCCAGCAAAAACGTCGCCAAGTAATCCTCGACGAAGATTGCATTGTCGTTGTTGCATTGCTCAGAGACCAAGAGTGGGTCGAGGAAACCTACCGATGATTTACTTGATGTGGTTTCTACGATCATGTATCTATATATATATATATGTACAAAAGCTAGGAGTTATATATGACATTTATCGGTATTACACGAACATAGTCAATGATTGTACACACTTACAGTGTCCAGCATCGCACGAGTGAGGCATTGAGGGAGTCTGATGGAGGCGGAGTTCCAGATCTTTCGATGAGATTGATAACTATTGATTTTGGTGGAGGTGACTCTCGCAATCCGACTACAACCGTACGGCGACGCTTGCGCCTTAGCAATCGTTGAACCAACTCCACGACGTTATTGACCGTGCTGGAAGCGCGATCAACCTGAACACGAGGTTCAATTTCTGCGACCAATCGAAGAACTAGCAAGAATAAAATATAGGCAATCTGATATTGCAAATAGGAATTGTAGTATATATGGTATTGAAAAACAAATGTGGGATTCCGAAGGCTGTCTTGACAGGTGGTCGTCCGACACAACTGAAGAACAGAAGTTTGCATAATGGCTAAACCTAAACTCAACGAAATCCAAGTTCTAACCAGGGAGGCGGCGGCTCCTATATAGGAAGACACCAGGGGTGGTGGCCAAGGAAATGGACGCACGCCCCAAGGGTTACAAGGCCCATGGGCCCAAGAGGAGGCGGCGCAACACCCTTTTTGACTCGGGCTAAAAAACAAACGTGGATTGTTTTGTTGATTGTAGCCGGCTCGGTTTGAATTTGAAGTTGAGGTTGGATCCATTGGAAAGTGGACTTGATAAGCTTTCAATGAAGTTCAAGAACGTCCCAAACGGAGTCCGTATAAAGAATTTACGACCGTTTGAACTTAGTGTTGTCGCAGTAGTCCGAAATCAAATCCTGAACGAGTCCAACTCGAACTCTTGCTTGGCTCGGACCCAAAGTGACATGATGACCTCCATTATGCCTTCTATGCTTATCCATGACTCTACATACCTCTTCTTGGTTCTTTCCCATGTTCCTAAGCACAATTAAATCACTTGTATTAGGTAGCGATCTATTCTCAGTAATATATAAACCTATGAACGAATTCACCTAGTGATTAAGTTGGCGAGCACAAGCTCGAGTAATTGGTCCTTGTAACACTGGTTGTGGATCAGTTGTGTGTGTAGGCGTAGTTGTATCCAAGTTAGCGATGTCCTCATCATCCTCTCCTTCTTGCATTTGCGTCGTCCTCGACTCAAGCTCATACTTTTCTCCTAAGTATGGCTTCAAATCTGCAATGTTAAATGTGGGACTAACCTCAAAATCTGCAGGCAGGTCAAGCTTGTATGCATTATCATTAATCTTTTCTAACACTTTGAAAGAACCATCAGCTCGAGGCATCAATTTTGACTTTCTCAATTCAGGGAACCTATCTTTTCTCAAGTGCAACCAAACAAGATCTCCTGGTTCAAAAGTTAAATATTTTCTCCACTGACTACCAGCAAGTTTATATTTAGCATTCATGTGCTTTATATTCTCCTTAGATGTTTCATGCATTTTTTAAATCAATTCACCACATTGTTTAGCATCAAAGTTCAATTTATCCGAAGATGGAGTATGCATTAAATCAATAGGAGCACGAGGCACAAACCATAAACAACCTCAAAAGGGCACATCTTTGTAGTAGAATGCAATGAACGATTATAAGCAAACTCAATATGAGGCAATCATTCTTCCCACATTTTTAAATTCTTTTTCAACACAGCCCTAAGTATTGTAGATAAAGTTCTATTCACAACTTCGGTTTATCCATCAGTTTGGGGATGACAAGTAGTAGAAAATAACAGCTTAGTCCCCAATTTAGCCCATAAAGTTCTCCAAAAGTGGCTAAGAAATTTAGCATCACGATCTGAAACTATAGTATTAGGCACACCATGCAAGCAAATAACTTCACGAAAGAATAAATCAGCAATATGGGTAGCATCATTGCTCTTATGACATGGTATAAAGTGGGCCATCTTAAAAAATCTATCAACAACCACGAATATACTATCTCTCTCCTTCTTTGTTCTAGGCAATCCTAAAACAAAGTCCATCGAAATATCTTCCCACGGAACACTAGGAACAGGTAGAGGCATATATAAACCATGAGGATTAAGTCGTAACTTAGCTCTTTAACATGTAGTTCAGCGAGCAACGTAGCGCTCAACGTCCCGTCTCATCTTTGGCCAAAAGAAATGATCAGCAAGTATATCCTCCGTTTTCTTCACGCCAAATTGTCCCATCAGCCCACCATGCGCTTCCTGTAACAATAACAAACGAACGGAGCTAGCTGGAATGCATAACTTGTTAGCTCTAAACACAAACCCATTATTAATGACAAATTTTTTTCATGTTTTCCTTCTGTACAATTCAACAATATATTTGTAAAATCAGCAACATGCACATATTGCTCTTTAATAGTCTCCAATCCAAAAATTTTGAAGTCAAGTTGTGAAAGCATGGTATATCTCCTAGACAAAGCATCAGCAATAACATTCTCCTTTCCCTTCTTGTGTTTTATGACATAAGAAAAAGACTCAATAAATTCAACCCACTTTGCATACCTACGGTTCAGTTTACTTTGACTTCGAATATGCTTCAAAGATTCGTGATCATAATATATAACAAATTCTTTGGGTCATAAATAATATTGCCAAGTTTCCAAAGTTCAAAATGGTGCTATAATTCCTTATCATAAGTATAATAGTTCAAACTAGGCCCACTCAATTTCTCAGTAGTGGTGCATGTGTTAACTTATCTTTCAATATGGTGAAAGCGTTCTCCTGTGCGGCGCTCCAAACAAATAGCACACCCTTCTTGGTGAGCTCATTCAATGGTGCAACGATAGTGCTGAAATCCTTCACGAAGCGGCGGTAGAATCCAGTAAGTCCTAAAAAACTTCGTAGCTGTGTGACCGTGTTAGGAGTCGGTCAACTCTGTATTGCTTCAACCTTGGCTTGGTCAGCTTCAATTCCCTATGGAGTAACAACATAGCCAAGAAACGCGACTCGATCGGTGCAAAAGGTGCACTTCTCAAGGTTACCAAATAAACATGCACCACGTAAAGCATTAAAAACAACACGTAAATGGTCAAAATTTTCCTCTAAGGATTTGTTGTATATCAATATTTCATCAAAATAAACCACCACAAATCTACCAATAAAAGCATGCAAAACTTCGTTCATTAATCTCATGAAGGTGCTAGGTGCATTAGTTAAACCAAAAGGTATTACTAACAACACATACAACCCGAACTTAGTTTTAAATGCTGTTTTCCATTCATCGCCAAATTTCATGCGAATTTGATGATATCCACTACGCAAATCAACCTTCGAGAAAACAACAGAGCCACTCAATTCATCAAGCATATCATCTAACCTAGGAATAGGATGACGATACCTAATGGTGATATTATTGATTGCTCCATAATCTACACACATGCGCCACGATCCATCTTTCTTAGGCACTAAAATAACTAGAACAGCACAAGGACTAAGAGATTCACGTACATGCCCTTTAGCAAGCAATTCTTGAACTTGGCGCTGAATTTCTTTAGTTTCTTCCGGGTTGATCCTATATGGTGCGTGGTTGGGCAGTGATGCGTCGGGAATTAAATCAATTTGATGCTCAATCCCTCGAAGCGGTGGCAACCCCGGCGGTGTGTCGTTTGGAAAGACGTCATTGTACTCCTGCAAAATGTTAGTGACAGAAGGAGGCGAAAAAGAAGGTATATCCTCAAATGAAAATAAGGCTTCTTTGCAAACTAATACATAGCAAACAGAATTACTAGCATCCAATTCAGTCATATCAGATTTGGTAGCAAGAAAACTAGCACCTTTCAATTTAATTTCTTTATTCTTCACATGAGCATCTTTAGGTTCTTTCTTCTTATGTTACTCAAATTCTTTTGCTACAATCTGATTTTCGCTCTTAGCATTCTCCTGATTTTTCTCTCTACTAGCTCTAGCAAGTTCATCATTAACAATTTGTTCAGGAGTTATAGGATGCAACACAATTTTCTTTCCTTTAAACATGAGAGAGTATCGATTATTTCTACCATGATGCACACAATCAGTATCGTATTGCCAATGTCTTCCTAATAACAAAGAACAAGCTTGCATAGGAACAACGTCACAATCAACATAATCATGGTATGAACCTATAGAAAATTGTACTATCACCATTCGTGTTACCTTCAACTTACCACTATTATTGAACCATTGAATATGGTATGGGTGGGGATGAGGGTTGGTCGGCAAAGCAACTTTTTCAACCATATCCATACTCGTCAAATTGTTGCAACTCCCACCATCAACAATTATGCGAATCGAGTGTTCTTTGACAACACCCTTGATTTGAAACAAATTATGGCGCTGATTTTGGTCAGCACGAGAAACTTGAGCACTTAGTACGCGTTGCACTATAATACTCAAATACTTGTCTGCATCTTCAGCGCTAACATGTTCCGCCTCATAATCAGATTCATCATCATTTTCTGCGGGGTCAGTTGCAAGCATAGCATATGTTTCATCATCAAAATCACTAGCAGAGGAATACCTACCATCGTCGTGTATAATCACTACACGCTTGTTTGGACAGTCCCACATCATGTGTCCATAGCCTTAGTTCGTCCTGTCTAAGCAACCGAAGATGAGGTTTTTGCAGAAGTTTGTGATGCTGATTTGGCTGTTTCAGAAACTCGTGGTGCTGGATTTGAAGTAGCGAGGCGCGGCTTGTTGTTGAAGGGTGGCGGTGGGGGTGCACTAGTGGCCGGGGCAGTAGAGGTGTGTGGTATCCATGAGTTTGTGCGACCTGTAGAAGAGTTAGATCGTGTCCTCGTTTGGTGTCCTTGCACTTCACGTTCAGTTTTGCAAGTAAGATGAAACAATCTAGTAATAGAGTTGTAATCTTTATAATCAAGGATGTCTTGAATTTCTCGATTCAATCCTCCCAAAAACCTAGCCATTGATGCCTCCTCATTCTCATCTAAACCACAATGCAACATACCAATTTGTAATTCTTGATAGTAGTCTTCCACAGACTTTGTTCCTTGTCGTATGCGTTGTAATTTATTTAACAAATCACGAGCATAATATGATGGAACAAATCGATATCGCATAAGCAATTTTAAAGTCTCCCAAGTGTTAGGTATATTATTGGGATGTTGACAGCAATGTTCTTTCCAACAAACAGAAGCAAAGTCGGTAAATTCACTAGTAGCAGCCCTAACTCGTCTAATCTTAGAAATTCATGATAAGCAAAATTTTGATCCATAGCTAGTTCCCAATTAAGATAACTATTATGATCATATTTACCATTAAAAGAGGGCATAGTGAATTTAACCTTAGCAAAAGAATCATCGTGGTCATGTACCTCACGTCGTGGGGGGTCTCGTCGCATAACTTGTCGATTAAAACGCAACTGTCGATGAGCTCGATCGTTGTTGTGGTTACCCATGTCATTGGCCTCGGTATCAGTTACGTAGACGAATTCATCTTGCCCTTCTACCACTCGGACAGCAGGGGGAACAGCAGTGGATGCCTGGGCAATCTCGTCAAGGCCCGCCATAATACCTGCCAAAGAAGTGTTAGTGACGCCTTGCGCTCTCTCCATCGCGGTGAGCGTGGCGTTTATCTCAATCTGTGCGCCCTCAAGTTGAGCAAATTGCTTATTCGTGACCCTAACATCTTCCTCAAGACCATCCGTACGAAGGTTCATGATGCGTCAGAAATATTGTATGATTGCCTTTGTACGAGGAGTATGAGATGTATCCTCATCCAAATGCTCCGTAGAACCTACCATTGTTAGCAAAACACAAGTATATGTCCCTAGCAACTACTAGGATGTGGTGGTTCAAAACTCGCTCGCACTCAAGCCTTCTATCGAATTCTTACCAATTCTTACCAAGCAAACAGGGATGATCAGCAATCAGCAATGTAAATGTATCTCCGAAGATTGGATGGAGCAACTGTCAGGTAAAGTTCAGCCTGTACGGTGTAGAAAACGTATAGCTGGGAAGGCTCAAGTATGGTAGCAATGGATTAACAACTATCAAATCAGATAATGCAAGGTGAAAAATCGTTCAACGACGGTTAGTGCTGGTCCTAGGGTAGACCGTACTAGAGACGCGAGCCTAGAACACAAACAAAAACACGGTGCGGCAAAAGCTCGAAAAAAGATACCGTCTTCACGGGGAACCTTAGAATCACTTGCAAAAGGACTCTGCCAATTTTGAGCAAATTCTAAGAAACTTGATTTTTTTTGTCGCTCTTTATTTTGCTTATTATTATTTTTTTGCAAATCTGCACCTCACTCAAAACTCTTTAAAGTCCTCTTCCGGGCCTAGAGAGGTATATGGGTCACAAACGTTTTGTAAAAGGCAGGTCAAAAGGTAATTAAAAGATACTCTCCCTCTCTCTAAACTTAGATTTTTTTTATCGTGTTGCCGTTGTTAGATGAATCTTAGGTTTCCTACTAGCAGCACGAAAACAACCTCTTTTTTCTCTTTTTCTTCTTTTTCTTCTCTATCACAAATCGAAACGAACCTTTATTCTTGGTTAGGGTTTCCCTTGGTGTGGTGGGCAGGACGATGGTGGCTTGCCGCAGTAGAAGGATGGTGGCTTGCCGCAGTAGAAGGATGGTGGCCACAGTAGGGCGCGGCAAGGGATGGCGCAAAGGCCGTGGTCGCGCAATGACTATGTTGGTCGCGCGCGCGCAAGGCGTGACGCGGCAGCTCACCGGCGCGACAAGGACTGGCAACGGTGGAGGTAGGCGGCAGATTGAACCCAACCGCAACTGTGTGACCAAACGTGAGCAGAACTCGAAACTCTAAAGGAACTAGACACTAAGACCAGCAAAGAACACAACGATGCAACCGAAAGTTCAAAAATGCAATGCACTGAAAAGAAAGATGCAATGGCACAATCGGTCTTGGACAGATAGGTGATCTAATCCTATAATTTTTGGCTTTTTCTGGACTTTTAGAATTAAGCAACCTAACTACGAAAAATAGTAAATTCTCACCAAGCAACCTTGAGCTCTAATACCACTTGATGGAGGCGAGGTTCCCGATCTTTCGATGAGATTGATAACTATTGATTTTGGTAGAGGTGACTCTCGCGATCCGATTACAACCGTACGACGACGCTTGCGCCTTGGCAATCGTTGAACCAACTCCGTGACGTTATTGACCGTGCTGGAAGCGTGATCAACCTGAACACGAGGTTCAATTCCTGCGAGTAACCAAAGAACTAGCAAGAATAAAATATAAGCAATCTGATATTGCAAATAGGAATTATAGTATAGATGGTATTGAAAAACAAATGTGGGATTCCGAAGGTTGTCTTGACAAGTGGTCATCTAACACAACTGATGAACAGAAGTTTGCACAATGACTAAACCTAAACTCAACGAAATCCGAGTTCTAGCCAGGTAGGCGGTGGCTCCTATATGGGAAGATGACCAGGGGTGGCGGCCAGGGAATGGACGCACGCCCCTAGGATTACAAGGCCCATGGGCCCAAGAGGAGGTGGCGCAACACCCTTGTTGACTTGGGCTAAAAAACAGACGTGGATTGTTTTGTTGATTGTGGCCGGCTCAGCTAGAATTTCAAGCTGAGGTTGGATCCATTGGAAAGTAGACTTGATAAGCTTTCAATGAAGTCCAACAACGTCACAAACGGAGTCTGTATGAAGAAGTTACAGTCGTTTGAACTTAGTGCGGTCGTTTGAACTCGAATCCAGAACGAGCCTAACTCGAACTCTTGCTTGGCTTGGACCCAAAGTGACGTGATGACCTCCATTATGCCTTCTATGCTTGTCTATGACTCTACATACCTCTCCTTGGTCCTTTCCCATGTTCCTAAGCACAATTAAATCACTTGTATTAGTTAACGATCTATTCTCAGTAATATATAAACCTATGAACGAATTCACTTGGTGATTAAGTTAGTGAGCACAAGCTCGAGTAATTTGTCCTTGTAACACTGGTTGTGGATCAGTTGTGTGTGTAGGAACGGTTGTATCCATGTTAGGGATGTCCTCATCAGAGTCGAGGTTGAAGAGTAAGAACAGATCATCGAAGGTCACCGTGAAGACACAGTCATGAAACTTGTGATTAAAATGAATTTTCTTGAACTTGACGGTGACACCCGGGCACTGTTGTCTATCCGTCTTTCTGGTCTGTTCCATGTAGCATTCACGCAATCTCTGGGAAGCCAATCCTAGGGTTTTGAAGTGCTCTACCGGGATGAACAACGGCTCACCATGCATGAATTTCTGGGCCAACGACAAGAAGGGGATATCATCGGGCTTCTTCAATTTGCCCTTGCCACGTCGCTTTTTAGAGGTCGTCCGGGCACGAAGTGTAGATGCATCTGATGCACCGGGTCCTTGCCGCATCGATACAGGTAACTCTGGTTCAGGTAGCTCCAGTGCAGATACTTCCCATGAAGTTGACACCGATGCAGGTAGCTTCGGTGAAGTTGACACCGGTGTAAGTAGCTCTAGGTAGATGTCTCTTTTGGGCCACTTGATGAATGCTCCAATGGCTTGCCCTAAAGTCACGACCTCGTCCTTTGGGGGCATCTCTTGTTGGACCACCTCAAAATTGGCATAAACATCATCCACATTCACTTTTGCGAAATCTAATGCTATATTTATACCGTGCAGCAAGGCCCCGACACCGGATGGATACGCCTGGCCCCAAGTAGCATCCAGGCAACGGAGGCACATCTCACTTGGAGCTTGCACTTCGTAGCCACCTACATAACGATACAAAATTAGCTACTCCAACAAGCCTATTAATGGATCGAGCATTCTAGGGATAATTATTATTACCATGATGTCATCAACAGGAAATCTGTCATCGATTTCTAAGTTATGGTTGGACGAGTAGCTCCTCGGAAGTTGGGGGGTTGGCTAGCACAGTAGCGACAGAGGGGCTTCAAACTGATTTCCCCTAAGCCATTCCTCCGTGAGGGATACACGAATCTCCTCTCGTATGTCTTCTCCGAGGGATGCACGAATCTCCTCTCATAGCAGTGCTTCGCACTCGGCTTTGACTCTCTTCCTACTCTGGTACGCCCCGGTGTCCTCTGGGAATCCATCTTTCCATAGAACATAAAGACCAATGTCTCTCATGCAACCCGATGCTCGCTGTTTCCCAGGGCCACGGAGAGTATATCACTCTCCCTGATTGCCTGAATGAGCCTTGGGAAGATTGTGCAGTACTCAACGCTTCCTGTAAGAGCAGGACATGTTATTTCACTTCCTATAAAGTTATCGAATAATTACAAACTAGGTAGTTCGATATCTTACCAGGTGCCGGGACACTTCCTCGTCTATGGGGTTTGAAAAGGAGATAGCCCCTGAAGACACGGTAGATAACCTCACTCTTAGCCAATTTCGGGTGCGTTCATCAGGGATCCTGACAAATAGCGAGGAGGTGTCCAACCAGCTTGCATGCTCATCCTATTCCCTCCATTGAGGGATTTTACCCATATACCTAGCGGTGTTGAGTCTGTGGGGTGCATGTTTTTTTTTCCTAGAGGGCCCTGTACACCACACTTTCACTCCTAAGATGATCTGTCGTCTTCTTCACCACAAAGTCTTCCCAGTACTCCTCCACAAACGGATACTTCTCCACGTAATTCTTGATAAGCATACTCTTGAAGTTCTTCCACGCTTTGCACACCGCTAGCAACGCATATCGTTGTACGGAGGCTTGGTGTTGTTCTGGGATCTGGAACGATCGTAAAATTTCCGCTACTAGTTCAGTTTTCTCAACGTCGGTCAACTCCTTCCACAAATCGTAGGTGATCCTGACCCGTTGACGTACAACTATTCCGACCATTTTTCGGAATGCTGACAGTGCTCACGAGGACTCAGAGGGGTCCCAGACGCAACGACAGCCGTGATGGTAAATCGCCCTGGGCCTTTTCGATATTTCTCTTTCCTTACGCTTGGATTTTCCAAAAGACGGCACATCAAATGCATGAGGCGATGATGACGAAGTATGAGCGAACGATATCTTCACGAGAAATAGAAGTTCTGACACGTATGAACATATTATCATAAGATTCTGTATGTGTATGGGTATACACACAATTTAAATGGCATAATTGACATATAAACATGTAAATCCTCCAGGTCAACCAACAACACTTAATCTACTGACAGAATAGCATGTATTATGAATTGGATCACAAAACCTGGAGGTTCAACCAATTAACTAACCGAAAGTAACAGACTAAATACTAAAGATTAATCAACAGTAGTAAGCATTCCATTCCAATTAGAGCTCAAGTTTCAACCCTAGTATCAAAACAATTTCAGTACAAGACTATTATCATCACAGAGCATTCATCTCAAGCCCACTACACTACATTGCAATATGAACATATCAAATACAAAGGGGTAATTAAATTGAATGTTGTGATACTCACGAAGCAGATGGAAATCAAATCCACTGAGCAATCTGAGCAATGTGTGAGGGGAAGGGGCGTCGGGGTCGGCAACTCAGCATCTGTTACCTTTGGGCATCGAGGAGAAGGATGAGCAGAGAGCACGGGAGCAGCAGGACGGCGTAGAAGGGGAGGCACGCCGGCCTCAAGGGAGGAGGAGGTGACGCGTGCTCGGAGGGGAGGAGGAGGCGGGCTCGAGGAGAAGGGGCGCCGGGTTCGGGGAGGCGGCAGCTCGTGCTCGGGGAGGAAGCGGCGGGCTTGGGGAGGAGGCACGTCGGGCTCGAGGAGGAGGCGACATCAAGGACGGCGACGACGGGCTCGGGGAGGAGGGGCACCAGGTTCGGGGAGGCAGCGGCTTGTGCTTGGGGAGGAGGCGGCGAGCTCGGCGGAGGATGCGGCGTCGAGGACGGCGGTGACAGGCTCAGGGGAGGAGGGATGTTAGAGAAACTTAATCGTTTCAGTGAGAGGTCCAGGCAAACCCTAGAGTCCGAATATAAATAGGATTGGACATCACAGATGGTTCTAAATTAGAACCGTATGTGAAAATACACAGCACAGACGGTTCCAAACAAATAACCGTCTGTGATATCGATGTATCACAGACGGTTTGTAGATGAAACCGTCTGTGATATCTGATGTATCACAGACGGTTCTTTAGATGAAACCGTCTATGATAGATAATCACAGACGGTTCTTTAGATGAAACCGTCTATGATAGATAATCACAGACGGTTTGTCCTAAGGAACCGTCTATGATATTTTTTTTGTATTGCTAAATCTATTTCGGTTTATTGGCTAGCCTTAGGAAATGCTAGCCATGCCCTCTGAAATAAGCAGAAACACAATAAGTACATGTATACATCGAATTCACATTCATTTCAGAAACAAGCACATTCATTTCACAAATTCAGATATGACTCATTCTCATATACATAAATACAAATTCACATGACACATCTCATATACATAAATGCAAATTCAGAACATATGACATATAAACATTTCATTCATCATTCCACTTGCTTATCTCTTTTAAAAATTAGCCCTTCCTGATGATCGACGCATATGTAGCTAATTTCGTCACGTTGTTTTTTTCGACCCTTATGCCATTTTCGAAAGGAGGCAACTCGTCAAATTGATTGTATTTTTCCTCGTCCACTACATTCTCAACTCCGACAATCCTCCTTTTTCCATGAATAATTATGTGGCGCTTCTTATATGTCTGGTTGGTTACATAAAATACTTGAACAACTTGGTTACCGAGTACGAATAGTTCGTCTTTGTATCCGACACGTTTGACGTCCACGGTAGTGACGCCGTACCTATCGACCTTCACCTGTGGAAGATGAACCCAACGGCACCGAAACAGGGGGATCTTGAAAAGCACATAGTCGAGCTCCCAAATCTCCTCTATGAACACATAGTAGGAGCTCCTCAACCCATCAGTACTGAATGCATCGATGCAGTACCGTTGTTCTAGTTAGTGATCTTTATATCCTGAGCCTGCGCATGAATGTGCACCCATTTGTGTCGTATCCTTGCCATGTCACAACAGTAAATGTTGGCCCTTTTGCCAACCATGTCAATGTATCACTTAACGATTTCCTAGCGAGTCGCTCCTTCAAATATTAGTTGAACCGATCACAGTTGCTCGTGATCCAAACATCCGGCCGCCCGATTTCATTGTCGGGCACTTCCTCAGCCGGTCAATATACTGGTCACTTCACCATGTGTTGCAAGACCGTAAAATGGGCTTGAGCATATGCTCTCTTCTCTGGAGTGATTGCTTTCCTTCCAATGGTCCTGATACCCTCGAGCCTCCCCTCATGGCGAGATCGAGGCACACCTATCGGTTCAACTTGAGCCATGTAATCGACGTTGAACTGAATGACCTCTTCGGTTGTATAACCTTCGACGATGCTACCCTCCGACCGAGATCGATTCCGTACATAGGATTTGAGAATTCTCATGAACCTTTCTGTAACATCCCAAGTTTTAGACTTGTGTTTCAAATGTACGAAAATGAGTAGAAATTAAAACTTTTTCTTACATCATGTATTTCCTGTGTGTACTAAACAATTATTGTACAAGAGCTATGGAAATACATAGTCACAAGTCTTTGATCCAAATCTTGATCCTTCAAAAACAATCTTGTCAAACCTTTTGATCATCTCCGGGAAATATTTTTCCTAAGTTCTTGGGTTGGTGTGTGACCCCTCTGAAAAATTTCAAAAATTTTAGAAATTGTTTGAGTATTTTTGGAGGTCAGTCAAACCCAATTAATTCTGGTCAAACTGTGGGCCAGCACCTTGTGGAATTTTTAGAGGAAAAAGTATAGCACAAAAACCTCTTCAAAATTTACACAAGGTCAATAACTCAGCTAGCAAGCTTTTGTAAAAATTTCATAATTTTTGGAGTGAGTTTGCTATCCCAAATAAATCCCCAAACTTCAGATCAGTTCAAAACCCAAATTCAGGTCTGGTCCGACTGCTCGAGTCGAGACCGAGTCCCACCTACCAATCGACTCGGCTAAGTGAGGTCGCCGCCGCTGCACCTTCTTGTGTGCTGCTGCTGCCGGGTCAGCTGATCTCCATCCAGGCCCTGCACTCCCCTCGATCTCGGCGCCGAGGTGGTCCAGCCACGGATCTCCATCCTCGCGGTCAAGACCTCCCTCGACCTCCCCGTGCGTTCGGACCTCCTCCGCCGGGTGATCCTGGGACGCCCAGACCACCCCGGTGCATCGTGAACGCCCAGACCTCCCTTAGCCCTGTATTTCTTCCTCCCGACCTCCTTGAGCTCTGGTCATCATAGTTTTCCGCACCTGTGCGTGTGTCAGGGTCAGAGCAGTTGGGAGCAGTGGTCTGTCACTTTTTGGGTCCTTCCCAACGCCTCTTTCTGCCATGCATTGATGGTGTTAGAGCCTAGGCCTAAGAAGTCCTCCCCTACCTACCTGCTCTTGTCAAATCTAGCAAGTTCATGGCAGGAGCATGGAGTTTGTTCACAGTGGGGCTTGTCCACACCCATGTCCGAGCTCCCCGGCTTTATCTAGATCAAGGCCCTCCTCAATTTCATTTTTCCACTCTTGGTTACTGCTTGGACTCCCTCGGTTGTGAGTGTGAGCCCCAAGCTTGAGCACCCAAGAGCACCACCCCCCTACCACCATTGTCACCCTTGGAGCTCCCTGCCGAAGCTCGAGCTCCAGTGGTCCCATCAACATTCTTGCCTGTTTCACTGTCATCTTGATCACCTAGAGCTTGCTCTAACTTAGCTTGCTCCACCATTGCAGAGGTGAACAAGTTGGGAGCTGCTTTGCGGGGTCGAGATCGTCTTCTTCCTCTTCACCGGCGAGCTCTTTGTCACCGGACCTCATCGGCCTTCTCCAAGTTCCTCCGACCACCTTGGTCCCCTCTCTGCCTCAGGTGCCCTTTTCTTAGCTTGGTCTTTGTGTTTTCTAGTCGTCGTAGAGCCCGTTTAGTTTTCGTAGTTTTGCCGTATTGTACTCCTTCCTCTCTCTCCGACTCGCCAGCGTTCCAGGCCGTCGCCGCCGTCGAGAGCACATCCTTTAGGTTCTTGGCGTTATTTAGAACTCACCATGTCCTTGTTCTCGCCACGAGCTCCCATCGCCGGCGGTGAGCTCGTGTTAGCACTCGGGCTTTTGTCACGTAAGATTCGGACAGCCCAGTAGCCAATGATTGGCTGTCGGAATCTTTGAGGAGCCTTTCGCTGCGAGTGGGCCTCCTCCTCCTGTTGTCGTACGGCAAAACCCCACCTGCACTCTCCCCGCCGACCTCCCAAAGAAGATCCGCCGTTAAAGACCCTCTGTGGTTAATCTTGGCCGCCGACTCTTCTCGCACGTCCGCAAAGACCTCCTCCTCGTGACCTCCCCTAGTTTAATCTCACTAAGATCACCCCTGCTAGATCTGCATCGCAGAGGGTTTCTGTGTAAATTCTAAGCCCCAAGACTTCCTAGAGTAATCTCCGTCGTTAAAGACCACTCTGGATTAGCTCTAGACCGTTAGATCTTTGCCTACGAAAACCTTAAGTGCTAGGACCTCCCCTTGAGTCGATCCTAACCGTCTAGGACCACCCCGGTTAAATCCTAGCCGTTTAGATCTTCCCCCGTGCGCAAAAGACCTCCCCTTGGTCATTTTGCAAAGACCACCCTCGGGGTCCTCCTTATAAGGAACACCTCGGACCTCCTCCTCGAATTAATCCTGACCGTAGATGACCTCCCCAGGTTTAGATCTGAACGTTAGATCTTCTTTGTAAAATCTTTAGTCTCAGGACATCCCTCCGTGTCGATCTGGACCGTTTAGGACCTCCCTAGATCTAATCTGAGCCGTCTAGATCTCCTCCCGTTAGAACCCTGTCGCCTAGGACCTCCTCCGCTTGATCGTGACCGTTAAGACCTCCCTTGCGAGATCTTAGCCGTCAGGACCTCCTCGGGTGAACTTTAGCCGTAGGACCTCCCTCTGGATATCTAGACCGTTAGGACCTTGTGAGGACCCCAGTTTATTTGGCTTGTAATGCTTAACCATCCACTTGGTCCTAGCATCACAAATCAAATAAACCAAGCCTCGAGATATGTATACTTCCCAGAAATGCAGTATACA
Source organism: Ampelocalamus luodianensis (assembly GCA_036346255.1). Taxonomy (NCBI): domain Eukaryota; kingdom Viridiplantae; phylum Streptophyta; class Magnoliopsida; order Poales; family Poaceae; genus Ampelocalamus; species Ampelocalamus luodianensis. The sequence goes on from CM070624.1 coordinate 39,090,426, forward strand.
CACATCGTTACAAAATCATGCATCAATTCCATACATTCATATAGAACCGAAGCAAACGACAAACCGTAAGACATACTTAATATAAAGTTATTACAAAAGAGAGGCCGATGCACCAAATATCATACAAGAGCTAAGTAAACAATGAAGCAAAGTGCCATAAGATGGCGACAAACAAAAGCCAATCGGTGTGCCTCAAACCCACAAGGCAACCGATCGACCGCCAAGCTAGTCGTCCCAGAACCGCACATCTCACAAAAGTGAGGCCCTTGGGCTCACCTTCTTCCTCTCGCAATGATCATTAAGAAAGAAAATGAGTACAAAACTTATTTTTGTACTGCAAGACCGACGTAAGATAACAGAACTATAATCAACTACATGCAAGCTATATTTAAGTGGAGGAGGCTCTCGACTTATTTTCAGTATAAAGTAAGTTTTATTTGCAATAAGGTAATACATTTAAAAGCAAGTTTGCAATTAATTTTTATTGTTCAAATAACAGAGAGACAATTATAACAATAGATAGATGACACAACATCCTGGAAGTGGCTATCCCAATAGCCACCACAACAATAGCATGAAGTACCCCTTCATACCACCCATGTCAAGTTTTAAGTTTTTAAAAGGTTGTAGTCTAGTTCTTGCACGACCTTACCAAGCAATATCCATAACCTAGGACGGGGCTATTCGAATAGTTTTAACCCTGCAGGGGTGTACCAATGTACCCACACGATAGACCGCCTTTCCACCAGCCACGGTTAGCATACTTCCTTTGGTATGCCGGCATGACTAAGTCTAACAAGGCGATTTCCAATGGATGATGCTAATTAAGAGCCGCAACCCACGGGAGAAGGACACATTAGACAGCCTAACTGGTTTGCTAATGCTCCCCTCCACACCACATACACACACACACATTTTTAACACACCCACCGATCAGCTCATAATTAACACCTCCCAAAGTACTTAGTCAAGAGAGGTCTCATATCCCTCTCGTGTGGTTAGCACGCAATAAGCACTTGGCTTAGTGACACGAGTAACTCGGTCCTTGGGGACTTAGGCACCATTCCAATCACACCCAACAGATCACACCAATATACCATTGTGCCCAAGTCAAGATATAATTTTTGTTTTCAGTTTTTTTTTTTTGATTTGCAAATTAGTAAAACACAAGGGCTGGACATAATGGAATAATATTAGCATTTGTGTGATCAAGATCACCGACTAAGTCGATGATCGCCCCATACTACCGATAACTAGGCATGGCTAAGCAATATTTATGCGTAATCTACTAAGTGACAAGAGCTCATCCAACGAACTTTAATCACAGCAAATAACCTAGGCTCAGGTAGTAGAGGATAATCATTTACCTACAGATTATGCAACTAGAGGATTAACTAATCAATTTAACCACAAATTAGCAATGCATACATACAAGTTAAACAAAATATTAGACTTTAAAAGTAATGGGATCAAATGGGAAATGATCGAACTGCTTGCCTTGCTGGAATTTCTCTTGCTGTAGAGGAGGATTCTCAGGTTCAATATAAACTTCGAAACCTAACGCGAAAATGCGATAAAACCAAATAAGAATGAAGAACACCAAACAAAACTCAACAGCAAAAGACATCCAAATCCCATGAAATTTATACAACAGCTAGAGGATGATTTTAGACAAATTTAGAAACAAGAAATAGGTCATTTGGACTTAACATGCAAAAGTTATGGTTAAAACAAGTTTTCTCAGCCTAATAAATCCCAGATTAATTCCTATCTATTACTGTTCATGGTACAAATTTCTAGAATGATCTAGAGTCTGCAATTTTTATGGTAGGTAGGTTAAGATATTCTAAGAACAGCAAAATTGGGTTTGCACAATTTGGAGTTAAAATGAATTAGTTATGATTTTCTTAAGTTGTACAACTAGCATATTTCACTTTACAGGAACACAAATATGAACAACACCTATGCTAAGCTAAAGTACACTACCAGAGGAATTTTACGGACCTAGGTTTGCTCAAAAAGGGGTTATATACAAAAAGTTATACATTTTACAAATTTTTAAGTGATTTTCCTATCCCTTACTTCATTTAAGCTTCTACTGCAAGTTTCAGAAATTCGGACTAGAAAAGTGACCACAAATACTCTCAAATTAAAAATTATCCTACCACAAAGCTATCGTAACTTGAATCGCTCAAAAGGAGCTACAGAGACAAACTTATGCATTTATGAAAATTGAATCTACAAAATACTTAAAAAACTGGAGCCCTTGGGAGGTCCAAAAGAACTAGAGAGCACGGGGAGGTCGTGGCCGTTAAGATCAGATCCAATGGTTACGACCAGAAGGGCTCATAGCGCACGCGAGAGGAGCTCCTCGCGCGCAAAGGAGGTCATGGCCGTCGGATCAAGATCTGGCGGTCACGAGCACTATGGGAGGTCCTAGAACTGCAATCCAACGGGGGAGGTCTAGACGGTCAGGATTTCTCAGGGGAGGTCCCGACGGTCTAGATCTACAGGGGAGGTCCTACGGCTTAAGACCACCGAGGAGGTCCCGACGGCTAAGATCTCCCAAGGGAGGTCTTAACGGTCACGATCAAGCGAAGGAGGTCTGAACGGTAAGATCTAAGGAAAGGGAGGTCGGGACGGTCAAGATCTACCGGGGAGGTCTTGAACGATCCAGATTTAATCGAGGGAGGTCCGATGCGACAGGGTTTTAGCGGGAGGAGGTCTGGACGGTTCAGATGGATCTGGGGAAGTCCTGACGGTCCAGACCGAGGCGAAGGGAGGTCCAAAGCGATAAGGTTTTACAGAGAGAGGTCTGGACGGCTAAGATCTCCACGGGGAGGTCTTCAACGGTCCAGATCTGCCCAAGAGAGGTCCTGAGACTTAACGATTTTACGGAGAGAATCCAAGGGTCCAGAGTGACCCTTAGAGAGGTCCTCGATGGCTGAGATTGATCTAAGAGGTCATAAGACTAAGGATTTTTACAGAAAGCATCTAACGGCACAGATCTGACCTAGGGGTGATCTTGACGGTTGAGATTAAACAAGGGGAGGTCCAAAGGACTTAAGGTTTTCGGAAAACACCCAATGGCTCAGATCTAATCCTAGGGTGGTCTTGAACGGCTAGGATCAACCCGAGGAGGTCAAATGACCAGACAAAATTGCGACAAAGGTACAGAACGTGACGTCAAGGTCTCCGGCACGTCGTCGGCGACCTAGACTACGGCGGCGCAATCCAACTAAACCAAAATGTGCACAATACTATTGTGATCCTATTGGTACCCTTCTCAACGGCGGAGCTGGCCCAGAACGCCGGCGAGCCAGAGCGAGGCGAAGGATGGTTTTCGGCAAAAACCGAAAACGACTAAAAGCTCTACCCCGCGCTAAACTAGCGGGTCCTTAAGCTCTACGGGACAAACGAACTTACCAGGCACCGAGGAGGTCTAAAGGAGGTCGGAGGAGGGTCGTGGCGGAGACCGACGGGAGATGAAAGACAATGCCGGCGGTGCTCTGAGCGCCAGGAGTAAAAGGGTGATCAACACGGGTTTGCGATGGTCCAGGTGGACCAGACCACGAAATTCGGAAGGAGGAACTCACCGAGACGAAGACGATGAAATCCCCTTTTCTACCGCAATACTAAAATCCAAATTCAACTTGTTCCCGAGAAACAAATCAACCTTGAGTTAATAGGAGAGCTTAAGATGACCAAGAGGTCCAAAAGAATTGAAATAAGGGCTCAAGAACCACCTGGAGCTCCGACGACAGCCAAGAGCTCCAAGGTCCCAAATGGCGATTATGGTGTTGAGGGAATTTTGAGCTTGGCAAGTCGAAAACGAATGGGGTGGGCGGTTATGAGTGAAAGAGGGCGTGGAAGGTCCTCTGAGGTATCATGAAGCTCGGAGCAAGGGTGCAGGAGAGGCCTCGCAAAGATCTCGCGAGCGGGCTCGACCGCAGCAGAGCGGGCAACAAGGGGGAACAGCGATAGGTGCGGCTTTGCGAGGCTCGGCCGCGCACACCGCCTCGACGCAGTAGGCGTGGACGCGGCCGTGACGGGACAGGGCCATGCCGCGCACTGTGCTGCACACGGCGCGAGGAAGACGATGACTAGAGGAGGTCAGGGTGGTCGTGGACCGTAGGATTGAACTTGATCGGCTCAGGTCACAAGGCTCCGGTGCTTTTAAAACAACAGAGGAGATCAAGCACCCTTGGATTAGATTTGAATGGCCACGATTGAATGTCCCTGTTGGACAGTCCGAAAGTCACCCTCAAACTGGACGGTTGGATCTTGATCCAACGGTTGGAAATGGATGGGGGCTTATAACGAGGGTTCGGTGCGGTTAGTTGATTCGACCGGATCAATTGACATCGAGCCCGAGTCCACTCGACTCGAGGAACAAGGCAAACAGATTTAGGGTTTTAAATATGAACGGAGACTTAGAAGATTTATTTGAGGTAGCAGAAAGACTCCAAAAATTCTGAAAATTTTACAGGAGCTTGCTGACTCAAAGATTGACCTTGTGTAAAATTTTCAGAGGTTTTCATGGAGTGCATTTTGCTTCAAAAATTCTACAAGGTTCTAATTTCAGGTTTGACTGCCCTCCAAAATATTCAAACAATTTCTAAAAATTGTGAAATTTTTCAGAGGGGTCTCAGACCATATTAGGAACTTAGGAAGAATATTTCCAAAGCATGATCATAAGATTTGACTTGAATGTTTTTAGAAGACAAGGTTTTTAGATAAAAGGACTTGTGACTTTGTATTTCCATAATTCTTGTACAAGGATTGTTGAGTACATGCAGGAAATACATAATGTAGGAAAAAGTTTTAATTTCTACACATTTTCTTACATTTGAAACACAAGTCCAAAGTTGGGATGTTACAGACCTCCCCCGAGAGATCCTGGCCGTCCAGACCTCCCTCCGTAGGTTTAGCCTTAGGACCTCCCCTAGTGCTCGGGACCGCCAGATCTTGATCTGACGGTCACGACCTCTTGTAGGCGCGAGGACCTCCTTTGCGTGTGCTGTGCATGCACTGGTCGTGGCCGTTGGATCCAATCTCAACGGTCCGCACCTCCCGCAGCGGGAGGAGGTCTTTGTGCTTGTGCTTCGAGGCTCGTGGCCTTGCGATGCAAGATCAACGATCCACGACCTCCCCGTTTCCTTCAGTTCATTTGGACCTCCCGAGAGCTCAAATTTTCCAAGTCCTTTAAATGTTCCAAATTTCAAAAATGCATATCTTTGTAATTTTAGCTCCTTTTTGAATGATTCCAATTGCTTTAGCTCTGTTATAGAATGAACTTTAATCTGAGAATGAATTTAGGCACTATTATGTAGCAGAAAATGATATAAACTGCATGAACTTGTTTAATATAAAATAGTTGTCTAGAAATTCATTGAAAATTTGTAAAATGCATAACTTTTCCTCTGTAATTCCAAACTGAGCAAACTCAACTTGGTAAAAAATTTCTGTAGACATGCTTTAATATGAACTAGGCCTTGTCTTTATTCATGTTCCTGAAAAGTGATGTATGCTAGTTTTAGAACTTAGAAAATTCATAACTAATTCATTATAACTCCAAATGAAGTAAACTCAACTTTGCTGTTATTAGGATGACCTTAGCTACCTACCATAAAACTTTTAGATTCCAGATCATTCTAGAAATTTTTGTCATGAACAGTAACCGAAATCAATTTAATTAGGATTTTCAGGCTGAGAGAAATTGTTTAGGGCATAACTTTTGCATGCTAAGTCCAAATGGAGTGATTCTTGTTTCTAAAATTGTCTAAAATCAACCTCTAATTGCTGTATAAATTTCATGGGTTTTGGATGTTCTTTGTTGTTGAGTTCCTTTTGGGTGTTCTTCGTTCTTATTGATTTTATCGCCTTTTCCCGTTAGGTTCCAAAGAATTTATTGAACCTGAGCACTCCCCTCTGCAGCAAGACCAATCCCAGCAAGGCAAGCAGTTTGATCATGTTAATCCCAGTATTTTAAGTATTTATGTTGATTACAAATTCTATGTATGCATTGCTACTTTGTGTTAAACTATTGTCGTTAGTTGACCTAGTAGATGCATTTCCTTAGGCAAATGATTATCCTCTACTACCGTGAGCCTAGGTTATTGCTGTGATTAGAGCTCGTGGATGAGCTCTTGTCCCTTAGTAGTTGCGAATTAATTGCTTAGCCATGCTTAGTTTCTGGTAGAAATGGGCGATTATCGACTTGTCGATAACCTTGATCACATAAAACTTATTATGATCTATGATTTCAGCCTTGTGCCATGTCTACTTATGAAAACTAAAACTGAAAACAAAATAATTTAGGCTTGGGCACAATGGTAAGACAGTGTGATTTTTGGGTGTGACTGGAATGGTGCCCGAGTCAATTAAGGACCGAACATCTTGTGAGTACCTGTTATCCGAGCAATTTGTGCGTGCTAACCACACTAGAGGGTATGGGACCTCTCTTGACTTAGTACTTTAGCGTGTATTGGCTTCGGGTCGTAGGGAGTCGCAGGAGGGATGGTGTTGGGAGCATTGTAGTGTCCGAAAGGCTTCCCCCGTGATGGCTGGTTGTCTTTCGGCTTGCAATGTAAGCGTATGGGTTTCTATCCATACGAGCGGCTCATAGTTAATACACAATATTGGAAAACGTCTCGTAGGACTTAGCCGTGCCAGTATACCTTCGGAAGTGTGCTTTGTGGCTTAAAGGCGATCTGAAGTGTGGGTACATTGGTACACCCCTGCAGGGTTAAAACTATTTGAATAGCCTCGTCCTAGGTTATGGACACGCTTGGGTAAGCTTTTCAAGAGGTAGACTACAACCTTTTAATTAAAACTTGACGGGTGGTACGAATCGGGATTCGTGCTATGTTGGGGTGGCTATTGGGATAGTCACTTCCAGGTGGTTACTTGTATGTATCTTTATTTCGCTGTTATTTTGACAACAAAACAGATTTGCAAACTTGCTCTTGAATGTATTACATTATTGCAAATAAAGTTGGCTTTGTGCAAAATGAGACATATAACCTCCACTTAAATAAGCTTGCATGTAGTTTATGAATAGGTCTGCTATTCCACACTTTAGTCTTGCGAGTACCTTTGTGTACTCAGTTATCTTGCTTAAATGTTTTGTTGCAGAGGAAGAAGGTGAGCTTGATGGGCCTCACTTTTGTGAGCTGTGTTGTGGTAGTCTTCGGAGCGACTAGCTTGGCGGCCCGGTCGGTTGCCTTGTGGGTTGTGTGGCTAACCGGTCGACTTTTGTTCTAGCCATCTTATGGCACGTTTTGCTTCCGCTGTCATTCTTGTATATTGTGTTATTTGGCCAGTCGGCTCTTTTGTAATAACTTTACTTTATGTATGTCGTTGTTGAACTTAGTATTAATTGTTGTATGGAAATGATGTATGATTTTGTGATGATGAGCGTGCTGCAATTGGAAGCACATGTCCATCGAGGCTTTGATATTTGATTAGTAATGCTAGAACCATATGGAGGTTAAGTATTACTAGTTAAATACCCGGGTCCTCACACTTTCGAACGGGTACATGCTATGTACAAACATAGGCCCGCACATCTTTATCTCCCTCACAATGTGAACAATGAGATGGACCATGATATCGAAAAACGACAAAGGAAAATACATCTCAAGATGACATGGAGTCGCCACCACCTCATCCTGCAGAGCATCTAGTCCTTCGGCATCGATAACCTTCTAAGTAATTGTGTTAAAGAAATAACACAGCCTCATGATTGGCAAAATACTTCTAATTGCAACAGAGAGCATCTATGCCATCAACACATGACAATCATGAGACTTCATGCCAATTAACTTCAAATCTTCCATCGAAACAAGTTTCTTCATGTTGGCAGAGTAATCGGACAGAACTTTCACACCATACAAGCACTGGCACAGTTTAGTTCTCTTGGCCTTGGACAGAGTGTAACAAGCAGGGGGAAGGTACGTTCGTCCTTTATCGGTCTTTGTCGGTGCTAACTTAGGTACGATGTTCATATCAACCAAGTCAAGTCGTGCATTGACACTGTCCTTTGTTTTGTCACGAATGTTCAGTAAAAGACCAATCAAACTGTCACATACATTCTTCTCTACGTGCATGACGTCGATGTAGTGGCGAACTTCTAGGTGCTCCTAATAAGGTAAGTCCCAAAATATTGATGTCTTCTTCCTGATGTTCTTCTCATGGGTCCTCGATTTACATCCCTTTCTGACCACAACATCTAAATCCTTAACCATATCATAGACCTCTTTTTTCGCTTAAATGTCTTAGAGCTGAACTGTCCTCCTTCTCTCTGTCGAATTGTTTCTTCATCCTGCGGTATGGATGAGCCCTCTAAAGGAACCTACGATGACACATGTACACGGTTTTGCATGAGTGCTTCACCCACACACTCTCGGTATCATCTAAGCAGTGAGTACATACTTTGGCCCCTTTTGTACTCTGGCCCGACAGGTAAGTAAAGGTAGGATAATCATTTATGGTGCAGAATTTATGGTGCAGAACAACAAGGAGTGTTAAGTGAAGTTCTCTCGTTTGTACTCATCCCATACCTGTACCTCTTCGATCCACAATATTTTTAGATCTTCCATCAATAGTGCTAGGTACACATCAAAATCATTCTCAGGTTGTTTCGGCCCTTAGATAAGTATCAACAGCAAAATATACTTCCGCTTCATACACAATCAAGGAGGAAGATTGTAGATATAGAGAGTCACGAGCCAAGTGCTATGTTGGCTGCTCATGTTACCGAAAGGATTCATTCCATCTGTACTCAATCCAAACCTTATATTACTCGGTTCTGCACTGAAGTCTACAAACCTCCTATCGATGCTTCTCCACTGGGTGGAATCGGCAGGGTGTCTTAGATTTCCATCCTGCTTACGCTCCTCCGAGTGCCAACGCAACAGTTTTGCCTCCTCTGGGTTCACAAAAAACGGCTTCAAACGGGGAATTACAGGAAGATACCACACCACCTTAACAAGAAGTCCTTTCTTCACCTTGATTCCCTCACCGTCATCTAATTGATTCTTACGCTTGTGTCGGGATGCGTTGTACATCGGACATACATGCATGTTTACGTACTCTTTACGGTAGATGATACAGTCGTTTGAACATGCATATATTTATTCTACTTCCATTCCCAATGGACAAAGAACATTCTTGGCTCTGTAGGTGGTTTTGGGCAACTCATTTTCATCCGGAAGCATATGCGCTAAGAGACCTAACAGCACCATGAAACTCTTGTCGGACCAACCGTTGCTTGCCTTCAATTTCAGCAGTTCAAGCACAGATGACAACCTTGTGTATTCCAGCTTGCAGCCTGGGAACAAAGGCTTCTCCGAGTCCTCCATCAAGCCCTCAAATTTACCAAACTCTTCTCACTATAGTTCACTTCTGCATCGCAAAGCATCTAATCTAGATTGTCATCGTGCAGCCTATCCGAATCGGAATCACAATCGACATCATCCGGCGGCATATCGTTGACTTCGTCGGCGATGTCGTTATTACTACCTTCCTGAATAATCTGCTCTTCATCGCGATTAGTCCAACATGTATACCCCTTTTTGAAACCCCTTTGAATCAAGTGTGCTTCGATCTGCGCTTGGTTGTGCTTCGATCTGCGCTTGGTTCTTAAACATCTTCAGATTCTCGCAGTCAATGCATGGACAGTACATATATTCTACCCCCCTTATTCAACATATCCTCCTCGGCGGCTCTTGTAAAAGCAGACATGCCAGTAATATGTACTCTTCACTCACACGGTTCTTAGCGTACATCTAGCTTCGGTCCATCACACGGTTCGTATTAAAAACTTTGGAAATAAATAAATGCGTGACTTCGAAAGCGTATTTTCTGAGGCTTATGCTTTCCAACAGAGAAAGTGTATTTTTCTCTGAACTAAAGGTGGCTTTTCTCATTTTTATGTTTTTTCTAGATTTTATTAACTTACATGTGGACCCTACTTGTCGTTGACTTATTGATGTGGGCATCCCTAACACTTATACATCTTCTCCTATTGGTGGTAATGCACATACTGAGATGGACGTCATAAGTGAAACTATAAGTCATACAAGTGCAGAAGTGCATGTTGGTCCGCTGACTAGAGCGAGAGCTAATCTTCTAAATCAACAGGTGCTTTTGTTTCTTAATGAATCTTCTATTTTCATTTATGAGAATTGGATACTACCTCATGCAAATGTTTTGTGCATTCTCAGATTTGAACATTGTGAAGCCTTTGGAAACGAGAGGGAGGAGAGAGAGGCCGGAGCCAAAGCAATGGAGGAGAAGCTCACGTGGGTCAAGCAAGGGGAGAAAAGCCCAAGAATTCAAGCCCAATTCAGATCTTCCACAAGTCCAACCAGAATTCATCTCGGAATCAATTCAGAATTCAATTCGGATTCAGTTCAGGACAACCCAATAAGCCTGTAATAAAAAGGCCATAACTTTTGCATACGGAGTCCGATTGGGGTGTTCTTAGACTTGTTTGAAAGCTTATTCCAAGGCCCACACAATGGGTATGGCCCCAGCTTTAGAATACTTACGGTTGCACCGCTATGATCGAAACAATGCGACGGATTTAAGTTAGGTTTTTCTTTTTGTGTGTTTTTTGGGTCTAAGCCGAGTTGGTGTTTGATTCGGCATGTGTAGCTGGCCCTCGGCCGTGCGTGAGTCATGGAGGGCGCTTTAAGTATCCTTGCCCCTCCTTTGTATCCATTAGACCAGTTTATGCATAAGAATTGAAATATAGCTTTTGCTTGTTCTTTCTAAAACCAGAGTTCATGCGAGGACTTTGAGAGAGGACTAGGCGATCCATTGGTTCGTTCTGCAATTCAAGGTCAAGCCATCGTTCCACTGGGAATCGGGGACTTGGCATTCGTCGTTCCTGGTCTCGCGACGAACAATTATCTGGTGCGTTTGGGCGTATTCCAAAGAGTTGAGGGTTCGTGCATTGGCGTGAGTGTTCAGCTAGCGACATCGTCTACTTCGCATCAACTATCCACGGTTCCTCACTGAGAAGATCGGGCCTCCCCCGTATCATGTGGTATCAGATTCTAGGTTTACTCGGTGAGAACTTCTTTACCCGTAGTTAGATTCGTTTTCTTTCCTATCCTCCATTAAACCGAAAATTGCAATACCAAAATCGTAGTTTAATCTGTTATTTCTTGTGCGTTTAGTTAAGTTTTCATCCATTAGAATTTTGTTTTAGTGCTGATCCTTGTGTTTCCATTGCGTAGCTTAATCTTTGTCGAAAATTGCAGATTGAACTCCCTCAATTAGCACCCAAAAACAGTAATCCGATCTGTCCTTGTTTTGGAGCGCGGCTCGGTTTGGGGCGAAAACCCTAGCTGGTTTATCCTTCAACCCGTGTGTTGTTGCCGTGGGAAGAAGAGAAGCCAGCCATCCCACAAACCATAGCCACCTTTGGTCGCGCCACCTTTTGGCCGTGCGCCGTCTTGCGAGCACAATCCGAAACGATGTTGTTTCCTTATCCGAACTCCTTGGTGGGACTAGAGTCCGAATCAACCTCTAGCTCAAACACAATACGAGTCCAATTGCTCCAACTTGTGTTTCGGCCACTACATCATAGCCGGCCGAACCACATTTAGTGTCTTTTATATCCTTTCATCTTGAGACTAAATATTGATATTGCTTTGGGCTGCTCATTGAACTTTGTTTACACTTTGCTGAATTGTGGACATTATGCAAACACGAGAGTAGTACAAAATACGTTCGGCCATTGAAAGAAGAGCAAAAGGCAGTCGCATATAGAATGAGTCGCGGCATTAAAGAAAAAAAAACAGTGAGCGAAAAGCTAACTTTTGCATACGACCTCCGATTGGAACGTTTCTTGATCCGTTGAAAAGGAAACGGGAAGATAGAGTGAAAAAAAAAGAAGTTTGGGAAATCTGGGGATTTTATCTATGCGTACGCACCTGGGCACACGCGCGGAAACTTCGACCCTAAAAAAACGTCGTTTAGGGCCTCAAAACGGGCCCGCAAACCGAGAAAAATTCAAGTTTCTCCGAATTCGCTCAAAATTGACAGAGCCCCTCTACAAGTGATTCTAAGGTTCTCTGTGAAGACGACATCCTTTTTCGAGTTGACCCGTGCATAATTTCAGCTGCAACAGTGTCGGGTCATATTTTCATATTGTGTTTTTTCAATTTTCTTTGAGCAATCTTTTGCCCTAGTATATTCCATTGCAATTGGCTAACGTCTATCCTTGTACTTTGTGCAAAACGAGCTTGTTTCATCTCAATTTCTGATTGATTCTCACTAGCTCATTCCTTTGTTTGCATTAAGTCCCATTTATCGTTGTGTGTGCATTCATACACTTTGCTTAAACCTATTGGATCAGCACATAGACAAAATACTCTAGCTTGGATCATTACTTAGCTTTACAATACCTTGAATATCAGATTGCATAGGATATACATTTACCTTTCCAAGCTCCACCTACACCCATTTGTGTACACCCTTGCTCTTGGTTACGCTCATACATTACCGGGTTGAGGTTGTTCGCTGTCACAACTGTCGATTTGCCGTCCTTGATTCACTTTGGAATGGTAAGCTTGTCTTGTTTTCAGGACTGTGAGTTGCGAGTGTAGAGAGAGCTTTTGTTTTACTAACCCAGATATAACCTCGTTTCTTGTTTGTGAGTTGTTGCCATGTCAGGTCACGAGGAGGATCCACCTAATCCGGAGGCACCGGTTACGTGGACCGAGTACACTCGGTTACGCGAGATGCTACAAAAACAACTTCACGATGGAGACAATGGCGTGCGCGATGAGCTCGGGGAAGTTCAAACTGGACTGAACACCCTTAGGGAGGAGGTCACACAATTGCGTACGGCCATCAATAATAACTTCCTGGAGCTGCGTGCCATGTTCGCACACCACAATCTACGTGGGGATGCGCAAGCTGATGACATGAGTGTGCACGGCCCTCCGGCCGTTTTGCACAATGAGACCGAGGAGGAGCGTGCTATTCGTGTGGATGAGGAGCGACGACAGCAACATGCGCATCGCATGCCAGTGCCGCCAAACGTCTGGATGGCAACCACGGCACGCCCTTAGGCACACGGGCGTGACCGAGGCAACGGCGGCCAGGTTGGAGGCGCACCACAGGGTGCCCATGGAGGAGGTGTGCATCGTGCACCTCGTAGCTGAGCTGATGAGGTCGAGCAATGGGATGATGATTTCCCCGTCGACGACGATGACCGACAGCGCCACCACCGCAACGTGTAGCGTCCTCGACACAACGACGCCGAGGATTTTGTCGCTAAGCCCAAATTTAATCTTCCTATATTTTCAGGTGGTATAGATGTGGAACAATACCTCACTTGGGAGCTGAAAGTTGATAAGTTGTTTCGGATGAACAACTATTCCAATGAGAAAAAGTTGTTGCTTGCGTCCAATGGCTTAGATGATTACGCCACACATTGGTGGGAGCAGTTCATCCGTAAGCACATGGAGCGCCATGAGTTACCGATTATCACCTGGGAGCAGATAAAGTAGCATTTGCGGGCACGCTTTGTACCTCGCCACTACAGGCGCTCACTATTTGAGAAGTTGACAGGGCTGCGACAATATATGAGATCAATTGATGAATATCAGAAGGAAATGGAGACTATCATGATACATACAGATGTCCGCGAGAGTGAAGAACAAACCATGGCGAGATTTCTAGCTAGCATGAATCATGTTGTCTAGCGCATTGTCAATCACCATCTCTATAATGATATGATTGAGTTGTTGCACCAAGCACGCGAAGCCGAGCGATAAGTGATTGAAGACGCACGGTTCGCGCCGCTCACGTTCTTCACCCGATCCGACAGCCATATAACAACAGCCAGCCAAACAAGAGCACTTCGGTCGGAAGCAATCCGGCGATGCGCAGTTCCGCAAGTAAGAAGATGGAGAGTACACCATCACCGCAAGGCCGACCCACGGCGCGCACGCTAGTGCGACTGCGTCTATGGGGTCGACAGCCGCTCACGTGACATTATTTGCCACAAGTGCAAGGGCGTTGGCCATTTTCAAAGGGACTGCCCCAATGTCAGAACTATGCTTATCATAGTGGATGGCGGTTATGTTTCAGCTAGTGATGACGAGTCGCCTGATACACATCCAGTCTTGCACACTGATGTCATAGAACAATATGAGTGCGATCCTGAGTTTCCTAACACTGAGCAGTATTCCATTGTTTGCACGCCCAAGGTGCTTAGTGTGATGCCATCGCTGTCACTAGAACAGCGGTGCAATTTGTTTCAGACTTGGGCAAAGCTTGATAAGGGTAAGGTGTGCAAAGTGATCATTGATGGCGGGAGTTGTCACAATTTGGCTAGCAAGGATATGTGTCATAAGTTGGGTTTGAAGTATTTACCGCATCCGTGTCCTTATCATGTGCAATGGTTGAGCGACAAAGAGGAAGTGAAGGTGAACTATATGGTGCATGTGACGTTTTCTATTGGGAAGTACACCGACATCGTGGATCATGCGATGTTGTGCCTATGACAAAGGTGTCACTTGCTCTTGGGACATGCCATGGCAATATGATCTGTTTCATTGCTCACGATGGGTGTACAAATCGCTACACATTTCGATGGAACAATATGGATATCATCTTGAAGCCGTTTACACCGCAACAGATTGTGAATTCTTCAATGCAGAAAATTGAGATGCACGTTGAGACTGCCAAAAGCGAGATAAGAATTTAGTGATGTTAGCCACCAAATCAGAGATGATAGAATTCAGCGAGGATCCCAATTTGGTGCACTTTGTACTGCTGTACAAAGACGCCTTGCTTTCGACTAACGACTTCACTTCTCTTCCTAGTGGTGTTGCTTGTGTTTTGCAGGACTTCAGCGACGTCTTTCCAGACAAGGTACCACCTGGGCTTCCACCAATCCGTGGGATAGAACATAAGATCGACTTGATTCCAAACGCATTGCTGCCGAACCGACCACCATACCGCACCAACCCAAGAAAACAAAGGAGATTCAGAAACAAGTACAAGAGCTTCTTTCCAAAGGGTATGTACGTGAAAGCTTAAGCCCTTGTGATGTTCCTGTTATTTAGTTCCTAAGAAAGATGGTTCATGGCGTATGTGCGTAGATTGTCAAGCAATTAATAATATCACAATTCGATATCGTCATCCTATACCTCGCTTAGATGATATGCTAGACGAATTGTGTGGTGCTATTATTTTCTCTAAGATAGATTTGCATAGTGGTTACCATCAAATTAGGATGCATGAAAGGGACGAGTGGAAAACAGCCTTTAAAACGAAATTTGGGTTGTATGAGTGGTTAGTCATGCCGTTTGGTTTAACTAATGCACCTAGTACATTCATGCGCTTAATGAATCATGTTTTAAGGCATTTGATTGGTAAATTTGTGGTTGTGTACTTTGATGATATTCGATTTCTGACAGATGAATCGAACATATAGACCATCTTAGACAAGTTCTACAAGTTTTGCGTGAGGCTAGGTTATTTGGTAACTTAGAGAAGTGCACTTTTGCAAAGATCGTGTCATCTTTTTGGGCTATGTTGTTTCGCACGGGAGTTGAAGTAGATGAGTCTAAAATTGAAGCGATTAAAAATTGGTCAACTCCTGTGAACGTAAGTTAGATTATGAGCTTTCATGGTCTCGCTGGTTTTTATCAGTGCTTTGTGAAGGATTTTAGCACCGTCGCTGCCCCTTTGAATGAACTTACTAAAAAGGGTATTGAATTTGTGGGGGGGGGTAGCGCAAGACAATGCTTTTGCTGAACTTAAGAAACGCTTGACTGAAGCACCGTTGCTTGTTTTACCTGATTTCACTAAAATTTTTGAAATTGAGTGTGATGCTAGCGGATTGGGTATTGACGGTGTTTTAATGCAAGAGGGTAGACCGGTAGCTTATTTTAGTGAGAAACTGAATGGTGCTCAATTGAATTATCTGGTCTACGACAAAGAGCTTTATGCGTTAGTGCGTGCGTTAGAAACTTGGCAACACTATTTATGGCATAAAGAGTTTATTATTCATTCTGATCATGAGGCATTGAAGTATTTAAAGGGCCAAGCAAACCTAAACCGTAAACATGCCAAATGGGTCGAATTCATTGAGTCGTTTCCTTACATTATGAAATATAAGAAGGGAAAGGGAAATATGGTAGCTGATGCTCTTTCTAGAAAAAGTGTGCTTTTAACTCAATTAGGAGTGCAAGTTCCTGGTTTAGAGAGTTTGCATGATTTATATGCTCATGACCATGATTTTTTTGTTCCTTATGCACATTGCAAAGAGGGAAAAGGCTAGGATAACTTTCACATCCATGATGGGTTTTTGTTTCGCACTAACAAATTATGTGTTCCAGAATCCTCCATGCGTTTGCTATTACTACAGGAATCACATGCAGGTGGATTGATAGGACATTTTGGACGTGAGAAGACGTTGTCTATGCTGAGCGATCACTTTTATTGGCCTAAGATGAGGCGAGATGTGGAGAGGTATGTGCAGCGATGCATTACTTGCCACAAAGCGAAATCGAAGTTGAATCCACACGGTTTGTATACCCCTCTACCTGTTCCCAATGCACTATGGGAGGATATTAGTATGGATTTTGTTTTAGGACTGCTTAGAACTAAGAGGGAGAGTGATTCTGTTTTTCTCGTTGTGGATCGTTTTTCGAAGATGGCATACTTTATTCCGTACCACAAGAGCGACGATGCGTCGCATATTGCTAACTTGTTTTTCAGGGAGATCGTGAGGCTACATGACATGCCACGCACTATTGTGTCAGATCGCGACGTGAAGTTCATAAGCTACTTCTGGAAGACGCTTTGGGGTAAACGGGGGATGAAATTGTTATTCAGCACAACCTGTCATCCCCAAACTGATGATCAAACGGAGGTGGTGAACCGCACACTTTCAATGCTACTCCGGACCATGATCAAGAAGAATCTGCGCGAGTGTGGGGATTGTTTGCCGCACGTGGAATTCGCTTATAATCGGGTCGTGCACTTCACTACGTAGTTGTGTCCTTTTGAGGTGGTGTATGGCTTCAAACCCTTTACGTTGCTTGATTTGCTGCCGCTTCCAAGTCAACAGCGTGTTCATATGGAGGCGTCTAAGCGAGCTAAATATGTGAAGAAATTGCATCTAAAAACAAAAGAAGAGATAAAGCGCAAGGTCAAGTCCTATGCTTAGAAGGCGAACAAGAAAAGGAAGAAGATGATTTTTCAACCAGAAGATTTGGTTTGGGTACACTATCGCAAGGATCGTTTTCCAGAATGTCGCAAGTCCAAATTGCTGCCGCGAGGTGATATGGACCTTTCAAGGTGCTTGCGAAGATCAACGACAATGCCTATAAGATAGAGCTTTTCGGTGATGACTATGACGTGAGCTTTACGTTCAATGTCGATGATTTATCACCTTTCTTTAGTGGTGATGATCCAGCGTCGAGGACGACGCCTTTTCAAGCGGGGGAGGATGATGTGGGCATCCCTAACACTTATACATCTTCTCCTATTAGTGGTGATGCACATACTGAGATGGACGCCATAAGTGAAGCTATAAGTCATACAAGTGTAGAAGTGCATGTTGGTCCGCTGACTAGAGCGAGAGCTAATCTTCTAAATCAATAGGTGCTTTTGTTTCTTAATAAATCTTCTATTTTCATTGATGAGAATTGGATACTACCTCATGCAAATGTTTTGTGCATTCTCAGATTTGAACATTGTGAAGCCTTTGGAAACGAGAGGGAGGAGAGGGAGGCCGGAGCCAAAGCAATGGAGGAGAAGCTCATGTGGGTCAAGCAAGGGGAGAAAAGCCCAAGAATTCAAGTCCAATTCGGATCTTCCACAAGTCCAACCGGAATTCATCTCGAAATCAATTCAGAATTCAATTCGGATTCGGTTCAAGACAGCCCAATAGGCCTGTAATAAAAAGGCCATAACTTTTGCATACGGAGTCAGATTGGGGTGTTCTTGGACTTGTTTGAAAGCTTATTCCAAGGCCCACACAATGGGTATGGCCCCAGCTTTAGAAGACTTACGGTCGCACCGCTATGGCCGAAACAATGCGACAGATTTAAGTTAGGTTTTTCTTTTTGTGTGTTTTTTGGGTCTTAGCCGAATTGGTGTTTGATTCGGCATGTGTAGCCGGCCCTAGGCCGTGCGTGAGTCATGGAGGGCGCCTTAAGTACCCTTGCCCCACCTTTGTATCCATTAGACCAGTTTATGCATAAGAATTGAAATATAGCTTTTGCTTGTTCTTTCTAAAACCAGAGTTTATGCGAGGACTTTGAGAGAGGACTAGGCGATCCATTGGTTCGTTCTGCAATTCAAGGTCAAGTTGTCGTTCCACTGGGAATCGGGGACTTGGCGTTCGTTGTTCGTGGTCTCGCGACGAACAATTTTCCGGTGTGTTTAGGCGTATTCCAAAGAGTTGAGGGTTCGTGCATTAACGCGAGTGTTCAGCTAGCGACATCGTCTACTTCGCATCAACTATCCACGGTTCCTCACTGAGAAGATCGGACCTCCCCCGTATCACTTATCTTTTTATTTCATGATTTTATTTATAAAATCTATGGCGGCACATGTCATAAACTGATTTTATTTATAAAATCTATGGCGGCACATGTCATAGACTCATTAGTTTATTAACTAAATGATTAAAAGTGGTAGGATTTGAAGCTCAAATTGGGCTTGGGGTGCCATCGCATTGCTAATAGTCGTGGCTCAGGGCCCTAAGGTTACCTGAGGCGAGCCAACGGTGATGTCCTATGGCAGCGCCATAGGTTTCACTAGCGATTTTGGCGTAAACGTCTGAAACTACTCAAATTAAATGATGTTTATACTCTAGTAGCTCACCACGATCACGAGAAAGGTGTCAACGAAGTCGGGAAAGGTCCAAGGCGGCTGGTCGTCGGTGAACAGAGGCGACAACGGCAAGCTCCTCGGTGACAGGTCTTCTCGGTGGAAATAAACTGAAATGAAGCACATGCACAGCTTTAAGGGGACATATAGGTGGCGAAATCGACCTTAGTGGGGTTGAGAACTCACCGAAGAAGAGTTGGCGTCAATGACGGTAACAGAGAGGTCCACGGTGACAGCTCGACGTGTGTGACAATAGCTGAAATGGACCACACGAGCGGACTCAGTGAGGTGAGGCGATACTCAAACCGAGCATGGAGTGGCGATGGACTCACCGGGCTTAGAGATCTCCCGCGGCTACCGTAGCGCCAGAGATGGAGAAGAAGACTGATCTGTTGAGGAGCTACACTGCACCGGATGATCAATAAGCAAGCAAAATGGCGCACCGTCTATGATGAGTTAATTATCACATACGGTTTTCAACAAAAAAATCATTTGTGATATGTAGTAATATCACAGATGGTTATTGTTAAGAACCGTCTGTGAAGTATCACTGACATATTTTTGTTGAAACTGTATGTGATATGTAGAAATATCAAAGACGGTTATTGTTAAGAACCGTCTGTGATACTTCACAGACGATTTTTATTATGAACTGTCTGTGATATTATCTCTTCACAGACAGTTTTTAACGCAGCTAGTAACATTGACGGTCTCTAAAGTGTCCCTGTACAGTTAAAATATAGAAACATCGGCATTACCGATAGAATAATTAATTTTTATATATAATCAACGAGAATATTATAATTTTGATATAATTATAAAATTTATGTAAACCCACATAATATAATATTGTTAATTTTTTTATTTCAGTTTATCAAGGGTCTAATAGTTAATACCCAAAAGTTGTCTGCAAATACTATACATAAATAATGACATGCCACAAGTTTTCTTCGAAACCATATTGTTGAGTCGTGCCCAAGAATGATTTGAGAATGCTGATAGAAACAGGTTGCAAGCAACCATACGAAAACAACTATCAGAAGGTTTATTTGTTTTTGATGTTCAAAGAACTCGTGAGCTAGTTATAGAGTACTAGCTCTTCAAAAACTCTTCAAAAACCCTAGCCGCCGCCAAACAAGCCCCCCTCGCCTCCTCCCTTCCTCCTCACCGCTACCCGCGGCGGCAGGGGGGCTTCTTCTTCTCGGTGGTGGCGCCTGATCTACATCGCGCTCCCGACGCTCGACGTCTGTCCGTTGATTTCCAATGGTGTTCGTCGGGGTTGGATCTAGGGCCTTCCCCGCCGGCTCGTCTTCGGAGGTGGCGATTCAAGACCTTTCTCCACCGGTTGGCATGACGACGGAGGTGGCGCGGTACAGATCCAGATTTGGCGCAGTTGGTAGAGATCGCGACGGCTTGGTGGCAGTGGCTTGTGTGGCGCTCGGCTCTTCCCCAGTGGATGGTTGTTAACTGGCCGACGCGGGGACTGTGGTGGACGTCATCTTCCTTCGTGCTGGCGACGGTTGGCCGTTGGGGATGTTGCGGTCGTCGTCTTGGCTATTTGGCCTTCATTGGTTGGATCCAGCGACGAGGTCGTGCTGTGGCGTGGTCTTAGAGCGCTAGTATCTTCGACCTAGGGTGAAAACCCTTGATCTGGACTTCGCTGGTTGGATCTGGCAACGACGTCGACCTGAGCGGCGTTACCTTCTTGAAGGCGTTGCTTTGGGCACCAATACCTGAGCTCCGGACTGAAAACTCTTGATCTGACCGTCGTTGGTTGGATCCGGTGACGACGACGTGAGTCGTATCCCTTCTTAGAGGTATCACTATGGTGACTGACCCATCATCATCTCTTTCTTTGCGAGCTCTTTGTTCGCGTGAACGATCTTAGTTGGTCTCTGAGGCGGATCGGATGATTTTTAGGCTAACCTTTGCATAACAATTTGTTTGTCATTGTTAGATTTTGGTCGTTTTTTGGTTTAAACTTTTAGCTGATTGTGGTGTAATAGTTTTGTACATCTCTAGTTGGTGCAGAAGCCGGGAGTTATACTTCCATTATCTTAAAAAGTTACAAAGTACTGCATCCATGTTGAGGTTCCATTCTAAAAAAACATCCAAAACAATTAAGGACCCCTACTTCAAGGAATGGATGTCGTCCATGCAATCAAACTTTGAGTCTTCATGACTGTCTACAACAAACTCGATTAATAGAATGTAAAAAATGATATGATATCGCAAGGGTTCCTAAATTGTTGTACATCGTCACCATAATAGTTGTGTATCAATATATCCTTCAAATCCCTAATGCAATGGCAGCACAATTGTCTTATTCTTCATAAGAAGCTTCTTGCTTACGGTGTGCAATAAGACACCTTTATTTACAATCTGGCTCAAAAGGTGCTTGCTTTTACACGAGATCAAATGCTAATTTTTTTTGAGCATATTTATGTACGTGTAACTTGAGAACATGAGAAACAATCTCCTGAACCTACAGGAACACAATGAATATGTTGATTTTAATGAACATAATTTAGAACAACGAACAACTTTTGATAATTTTAAGATTGACAATTGGAGCTATTTATTTAAATAATCTTATCACAACAGGCTTCCTTAACCGTTGAGGTGTCACATGATTTCCTATTCTCTCCCAATATGAGTATTGCAGGGCACCAAATATACTATGTCAACCACTAGTCTAACAAGGTGTTCTAAAAAAAGAACAACTAGTCTAACAATAATCTTAGCGAAATAATTGAGTTAGTATATGTTGGTCATGCTATTCTGTGTGGAAAGGGAATGTTTATTAAGAGATATAAATCACCACACATAGATATGGTATGGTCATAAATGTCACGTCCTATTGATCTAATCGGATAGCTGTGTGAGGTTGGTGGCTTCGGCCCTGGCTTTCGTCGGGGCGCCGTGGTGAAGTTCGGCGATCAGCAATGCATCGAAGATGCGTAATAGACAGGGAACAGATAGAACAGACTTGGAGGAAATAGATTAATTCTTGACTGCCTTCATTGATAATAGAAGCCTCAATATATAGAGACTTTATTCAATCTGGAATAGAATCCCTTGCGGAATACAAACTGACTCTGACTCTTATGAAACTAGAATTTACTGTAACCTATACGACACAAGAACGAATCCTAAACAGCTACGTTTCCTGATTACGTGGCTGCGAGCGATGGTCGTGGCTTCCGATTCGGCGTTGATACTGAATTCTATGCATGACATCTCTCCTCCTCGGAAAACAGCTTGTCCTCAAGTGGAACAATGGATAACGTAATTTAAACGAGAAACATCTTCCCATGTTGCTTCAAATGTTGGACGATCTTTCCATTGGACCAGTACTTGCCAAACACTCGATCGAGCCGAGTACGAGAGCAAGCAGGTGGTGTAGGACAACTCGACCGTGCTGAATTTCCGGCAATGGTGGAGGCCCGGATGGTGGTGTGCCTTTAAATTTTTTAGCGGTCCACATGAAACACATTATGCAAATGAGCATTGGAAGGTAAGTCTAGACGATACGCCACGGAATCAATCTTAGCGACGATTTGATATGGTCCAAAATATTTTGGAGCAAGCTTGCCTTTAGCGCTTGACCCAAGAAATGCTTGCCACCGATGATGCAACGCAACCAAGCCCACTCGCCGACCACAAACTCCAGTCGATGCTTTGCGTCATAATACAACTTGTAATGTCTGCTGTGCACGGAGGAGCCTTTCTCGAACTTGATTCAAAAATGCATCTGTCACGAATTATATTGGCGATAGCAGCATTGCGGCTTCGGTAGAATCATATACCCGAGAGAAGGGGATCCGACCATAAGCGACACGAAATGGTGTATCTTGCAAAGGCGTATGATATGAACTATTGTAACAATACTGCGCCCATGGCAACCATTGAATCCATTGCCAGGGCGATCACGTCATACAACGCAAGTACATAACGATGACCTTATTTATCGCCTCACTTTGTCCGTCGGACTGAGGATGAAATGCGGAACTCAAGAATTGATGAGTGCCTGCTGCCCTAAATAACTCTTGCCAAAACATTGATGTAAAACCGGATCACGATCGAAACAATTGGCGTGAAAACCGTGCAAGCGGACAATGTCTTGAAGAAAGCTCTAGCAACTGAAGCTGCAGTATAAGGATGCGCCAATGGAATAAAATGTGCATACTTCGAAAACCGATCGACTACTGTGAGGATGATAGTTTTGCCGCCCACCTTTGGCAGTCCTTCTATGAAATCCATAGCAATATCTGACCAAACCTGCGAAGGCACCACTAATGGTTGTAAAAGACCCGCCGGATGAAGATTTTCTGTCTTGTTACGTTGACAGGTAACGCAAGACCGGACATAATCCTGAATCACAGTGCGTGCTAATGGAGTATGAAAGTCACGGCGAAACCGATGGAGAGTCTTTTGCACGCCTTCGTGACTGGTAGCATGTGCAGCGGTAATAGCATCATGTAGAAGTGATGAGGACGGCGGAATATACGCCCTTTTGTTGAAAGTTACCAGACCATCTATCAAAGCCCAAGGGGGTAACAACTCACCACGATTGAGCTGATCTTTCAATGCTACCAGTGCGGGTTCAGTGTCCGTTGCTTGCCGTAGATTGTCAAACAAGCTGAACTGTGGGCATGTCAAGGCACAAAGCTGTCCCATATCAGACTCTCGTCGAGAGAGAGCATCCGCCACAATGTTCAATCGACCTGGTTTGTACTCAACTGAGAAATCATAACCGATAAGTTTACTAACCCATTGATGTTGAGGAATTGTCGCAAGACGCTGATCAAGAAGAAATTTGAGGCTATAGTGGTCCGTGCGAATTGTGAAAGCCCGACTCCATAAATATGGCCTCCAGTGCCGAACTGCTTGGACAAGGCCAATAAGTTCTCGTTCGTATGCCGCCAGACCCATGTGACGAGGAGCAATTGGCCGACTATAGAAAGCTAATGGTCCTCCTCCTTGATGTAGAACAGCACCAAAACCTGATCCTGAGGCATCAAATTCCACAATAAAACGAATAGCAAAATCCGGTAACTGAAGAACTGGTGCTGTTGTTAAAGCCACCTTAAGCGACTCAAAAGCTTGATCAGCCGCCGATGACCATGTAAACCCATCTTTCTTTAAGAGTTGTGTCAAGGGCGCGGCAAGGGACCCAAAATTTTTGATAAATTTACGGTAATAGCCCGCCAATCCCAAAAATTCGCGCAATGCTCGAGTAGAACGAGGTGTCGGCGATTAAACGGTATCGTACCTTGTCTTGATCCATGGCGACTCCTTCCCCTGATATCACATGTCCAAGATAAGCCACTGACGTCTGGCCAAATGAACACTTGGAGCGTTTAAGAAATAACCGGTGAAGGCGAAGAATCTCGAGTACCGCCCGAACATGTCGTAGATGTTCCGACCATGATCTGCTATAAATGAGGATATCGTCGAAAAAAACCAGTACAAAGCGACGGGGGAAGGAGTGAAGAATCTCATTCATTAGAGCTTGAAACGTTGCAGGCGCATTTGTTAAGCCGAATGGCATGACAAGGAATTCAAATAATCCCTCATGTGTTCGAAACACCGTCTTGTGAATATCTTCTTCATGCATCCGAACCTGATGATAGCCGGAACGGAGATCCAATTTGGTAAAGAAGCAAGCACCCTGGAGTTCATCGACTATCGGAATTGGAAATTTATCTTTGATGGTCAGCTTATTAAGTGCGCGGTAATCGACACAGAACCGCCAAGTGGCATCACGTTTCTTAACCAGAAGCACCGGCGAAGAGAATGCAGATGTGCTGGACCTTATAATCCCTTGGGTCAACATGGAGGCGCATTGTTTTTCCAGTTCCTCTTTCTGTAATGTAGGGTAGCGGTAGGGTCTGACCACTACTGGTGAGGCATTCGGTCGAAGGTGTATCCGATGATCACGGGATCGCTGTGGCGGTAATCCAGTTGGTTCAGCGAAGATCTCATCAAACTCGGCCAGGAGCAGGTCCAAGAGATTGGAGCCATCACACGCATTGAGCCTGGCAGATGCTGCTGGGGACGAACCTT
The DNA here is from genome assembly GCA_036346255.1 of Ampelocalamus luodianensis. NCBI lineage: Eukaryota > Viridiplantae > Streptophyta > Magnoliopsida > Poales > Poaceae > Ampelocalamus > Ampelocalamus luodianensis. The sequence goes on from CM070624.1 coordinate 39,115,371, forward strand.
TGCCATGCCAGGTTACTCGATGATCATTCCTCCAAAAGGACATTGAGAGTTTACCAAAATCCCAGAGGATTGGCCCTAGTGTTGCGAGCCATTGAGTTCCCGGGACCACATCGTATCCTCCGAGCGAGATCACGTAGAAATCTATGGCAAATTGCTCGGTGTCAATGGTGATTAGTGTATTTGGGCTGAAACCATTACAGGAGATGCGATCACCATTTGCTACGGCAACGCTGAGCCTGTCGCGTGGCTGTAGTTGGAGCTGCAGTTGCGGCGCCTCCTCCGAGATGAAGTTGTGGGTGGATCCCGAGTCTATTAATGCTAGCAGTGATCCCGTACTGGAACCTATTTGTGCCGCAAGCTGCATGGTGTCCTTCGTTCGCACGCCGGTGAGAGCATGCAAGGATATCTCTGGTTCCATGTCGGGCTCGGCTAGAACCTCATCGTCACCACGAATTTCATTGTCCCATAACAGCAAAACAGCTTGCTTGCAATTGTGGTTCCGGAAAAATTTTCATCGCAATTGTAACAAAGACCAAGGCGTCGACGTTCTTCCATCTCCGCGGTGATAGGTAACGAAAACTCGATTACCTCGTGCGGCGTGGTTGTATCGCTGAGTCCCGATGATGCTCTGATTGCGCCAATGTTTGGTTTACCATGGGAGTACCGTGGTCGTGTGGCCGCGATATTTGAGTTCGCCGAGCTGCCGTGGATCGTGGCGATCGGCCGGAACAACTGATTTGTCGGTTGTAGACGCCGTTCATATGCTCGCGTGAGGCTCATAGCTAGCTCAAGCTGCGGGGCTTGAAGCTCAACATCCGTGCGCAATGGTTCTTGCAATCCGACGGTGAGCAGTTGAGTTTTTGTCGCTCGGAAGAGGATCGCTCGCAAAGTAGGGAGAAGCGCCTCGATATTCGTCCACCGCATCGCACGCTTGCACAACGATTCGCGAGAGCATTACTCCTGATGGGTGGGCCGAAACGGATATTGACGAGCTCCGAAAAATACCTCCATGACGGTGTACCGGTGTCGCGTTCCAATCTATGAAACCAAGTCTGAGCGGCACCAAGCATATGATACGAAGCTAGCCATACCTTGTCCTCCTCTGGGGTTCGTTGTCCTCTAAAAAACTGTTCGCAACGGTTTAACCATGGAAGAGGGTCTTCCTTGCCGTCGAACTTCGGGAATTCCAGTTTGTGGAATCGCGGTGCACTGACCCGTTCGCCGGCTACCGACGGCGGCTGATACGGCGGTGCATACGGTGCTGGGGGCACGAACACCTTCGTTGGTGATGGCAGGATGTCGTCGTTTGGCTTGTCCTTCGTAGCCCGATCCATGGTTAGCTGCTGATCCATGCCATCCATCCGTGCTTTCAGCGTGTTGATATCGGTATACATCGCAGTGAGATGCGGCGAGAATCGATCGAGCTTTTGATCTTGAATATTTGTCTGCTCGCCACGGTACTCATGGTGGATGATGTATCGACCGGCTCTGATACCAAATTGTCACGTCCTATTGATCTAATCGGATAGCTGTGTGAGGTTGGTGGCTTCGGCCCTGGCTTTCGTCGGGGCGCCGTGGTGAAGTTCGGCGATCAGCAATGCATCGAAGATGCGTAATAGACAGGGAACAGATAGAATAGACTTGGAGGAAATAGATTAATTCTTGACTGCCTTCATTGATAATAGAAGCCTCAATATATAGAGACTTTATTCAATCTGGAATAGAATCCCTTGCGGAATACAAACTGACTCTGACTCTTATGAAACTAGAATTTACTGTAACCTATACGACACAAGAACGAATCCTAAACAGCTACGTTTCCTGATTCTGTGGCTGCAGGCGATGGCTGTGGCTTCCGATTCCGACGTTGATACTGAATTCTATGCATGACAATAAACATCTTTTAAAAATTTAATAAAGGCTATGAATTGATCTCTACCATTCTGTTGAAGTGTGGGTTCTAAACCAGACAACAGAGATTGTGTTTTGTCAAAGTAGAAAAAAAATGAAATTAGAACCTTTCTGCTTACCAAACCCACTGGCTTCTCTGTGCAGCCATTGCCTCAAAGCTTTTGGACGGGCTACTATTAACTAGAGTATAGATTGTTTGCTTTGAGCTTGAGGAGAAGATCAAACAAGATAACCAGATGTCAACTGTGCCACTGTACTTGCGAAAAATGTTAAGGCTTACCTACATTTTCAAAGAGACACAAGCATAAATCATGTTAACTTCCTACAAACTAATGTTCTTCTCCCCGGAAAAAAAGCCTATGGACAATGGTACAACCCAGATAAGGAAAGAAGTAAGCTATAATACAAACCAAGCCAGCAATTTCAGCATTATCTCGTACTTTGTGTGGTACAGAAATGACCTTCGTTTTTCACAGAACTAAGTGACTGGTTTTGTCCCAAATCCGTATAGCATAAGAAAACAACCAATTTATTTTTATCCCATCAAATGTAATTACTTTGGAGGTTTATTAGCCTAGTGCCTGTAATTGTTAAAATTAACCACCAAACGAGATAACGACATCAAGTCAATATAGAACTTTTCAGATAAGGCATGTGTAGTATTATTGGTTTCTACCTTTCTGGTCCCTACGAAAATGATGAGATACATAAATTCAAGAATGTAATGCATATTGTCCATCAGACTCTAGAATGAAAAGGAGAGTACATGGGATCTTATAAGTAAAGATGAATAAAGTAATCCAACAATATTGGAGAACCTTACAAGTTCCCATGCTTCAATGTTTCCTTGCCCATTCTCAAGCAGGAGCTTGCTGTTCATATAAAAATAGATCTGTTTAGACTCCAGAAGAATAGACTACAAATATATCACAGGAATATGATAGGCATATATGTAATCCAAACAGACATAAGCGACAGAAATGTTAGCAACTAGAGCACTGTAGAGATAGAATGAGTGCAGCTCACTACAGCCATAGACAAATGAGAGCTCTGTTGTCAGCCGTGTGGGTATCTAAATCATAACATCATTGATCATGCAGCATTCGAAAGCACAGTGTAACCAAACGTTGTAGGCCACATTCATGGCAACACAAGATTTAGCTTAACTACTCTACACGACCTCACCGAAATCAACTCAGATATGCATGTAGATGGAGACATGGAGTAAGAGGCCTCATATAGGTATATAGGGGGTGGGGTGATGGGACAGCCGAACAGGGGAGGGGGAAAACGTTTGCAAGATTAGTGACTTGATAAGTATGCTGATTTTGTAGCAGTTTGTGCTGACTAAGTGACCATACCAGAAACAATTTCAAAACTCATATTTATCATATGGTGGCTACTCTTAAAGTCTTAAATAAGAAGTTAAACTAACCATATGCCATGATGTACATCTCGGTGATTTGGATAGCCTGAGACTCCACAGAAATCAAAAATCACAATCTAAAATGACATCAAATATTGCAGGAGTAAGTAGAGATGTTGGAAGGAAAATAAAATGCAATGATCCAGTTTTAGAGGTCCAGAACAAAAGGATATACAAGGCTACTGGTATTTGAAATTTTGAATTGCACGGTCATATGATGTACACTACTTAGTAACTGTTGGCAGCAAAATTGCATTGATATTTGGTTTGGATGATAATTTATATAGAGTACCAGATAAAACACTCTGGAATAAGTGGAGTAGGCAAAAAGTTGTGGAAAGTGCTTATTTTGAAAGGAAAAAGAGGGCTTTGAACAAAGATATACACCAGAATATGGTATTCAGCTCATTATACAGCGAAAGTAAATAAGAGTACAAGTGACTTGATGACAATTATTTCTCAAACATTTCTTATATTACATATATTACATATAACACAGATCAGCACATTTGCATACTCCTGTTCCTTCAGTGATGATTACAAATATTGTCAGAACTGGCAAGCTGAAGGCAAAACATAATACAACAAATGAGTACTGTAGCTGGTAACAAAAAAATGGGGGGAAAGTACATGATGATTGGGAGTTCATATGAGTACTGAGATGAAGTCATTACCGTGTCAATATCCCATAGTTGGATCTGCTCCATGGTAAGTTCTACTAACAGTGCATGATCCCATTTCTCGTGAAATCCATCCTACAATATACATTGGGTAAGCTCAACTGTGTTTGCAACAGTATATGCAGGTATAAAACATGAGTACAAAAATAAAGTACCTGCAATTTTTGGTAGTCCAAGACTTTAACTTGCTCAACTGGAATCTGCAATTATGGTAGACATTTTTGGAGTTGAACAAAAATTTGCTCTCGAAGGGGTACAATGGAGCAGTGTAGCACCTGAGTACCTTAAGAGTAGCACAGGCATTGTATAGTTCCTCTTTGCGAGTATATCCAAGACCATCAGCATTACCTGTAAAAGCGGTAGTTAGCACACAGAAAGACTAATTCAGCACAGGTTTCTTAGACAAAAGAAGATCTTAGGGCATGGGGCACGTGATTTATCATTTAGCAAACCAACCTTTAGATTAACTATTTGATACCAAAACATAGCCTATTCTGGTGATATGTTATTCAAAAGGACAAGTCGAGAATAAATTAGCTGATTGCATTACAAGGGCTTCCTTTTAGTGGTTGACAGATATGTTGTTTACTTATTTGTAGTTTGTCAATTGGTAGAGTTATCATTAGCATGTATATAGGGTGGCATTACCTACTTAAGCACCGTCCATGCATAACAGATGCATATTATTTTGAAGTTGGTGAGTAGTACTCACTGAGTACTGGGAAAACTAGTTAGTATGCAAACATATTTCCCTCTCTAAGTGCTCCAGCGAACAGAAAATGGATATCGTTGTTTCCTATAAAGTATAAACTCTTGGATGGCAAAACGGATGACACATCCTTGCAGGAAGTAACACAGCCATCAATGGCTCACACAGTTGAACTACATTTACATGGAAATTGGAAAATGCTCCTTGGATGCCTATGATATGTTGTCGTTGAAAAAACAGATGGACACATGATTGCTCCAAGACATACAGATAGGTGCATACAGCATCAGAGGGCAGATGAATACAGGACCATATGGTGGACATATTACCTCTAGACATGCACAAAATGTGAATATTGTGGCCTTTTGACTTGAGGAAAGAATAGTTGAAGTGAAGAACCTGCAGTGGTGAGTCTGGCGACAACATGACAGCCCAATAAGAAACAGTGTTCACCTAGGCGCTAGGCGGAAGGCGGGTGGCTGCCTAGCGCCTAGCTCGCCTAGGCGCTAGCTAGGCGGCGATTTGTGCAGCCGGCGATTGAACTGAACAGAGCAGCCGGTTAGAGGGAGAGAAGCAAGCTAAGAAGAAAAAAGAAAGAGAAAAAAAGAAAAGAGAAACTTACCTGCATCCTGGTCTGGTCCAAGCCCAAGCCCAATTCGCAACCGAATGGCCGGCCTGGTCCACGCCGCATCGACACCCTTATCCTCTTGCGGTCTTGCCTAGTTGCCCCGCCGCCGCCTCATCCCCTCTCCCATCTCTCTCGCTCTCCCCTCTCCCATCCCACCGCCGCCTCATCCCCCTCTCCTATCTCTCTCGCTCTCCCCTCTCCGCCGGGGAGGAGGTGGCACGAGACGTGGAGGCGGCGGCGCACGAAGGGGGACCCTGTAAGAGGCGGCGCACGACGTGTAGGAGGCGGCGCGCCAAGGGGATTCGCGGAGGAGGCGGCGTGTCATGGAGGTAGGGAGGAGGTGGGGCATCGTGGAGCCGGGAGGAAGCGGGGCTCTGTGGATCAGGGAGGAGGCGACGCCGCAGAGGCGAAGACCACGGGTGAGTTCCTTTACCTCTTTTCTCCCGCCCGACCCCACCCAGCGCCGCCTTGCCCGCCTCTGTCGCCCAGGTCCGCCCTTGACCGTCTTGGACCGGCTAGGCGGGCCGAGCGCCTAGGACGCCGATTGGGACCGAGTCGCGGCGACGGAGGCGGGTTAGGCGTCCGCCTAGGGGAACACTGATAAGAAACCAACCAAAGAAACAAACTATAACTAAACAAATGTGCCACAGACAAGATCATTAAGCAGTTAACACAAGGATTGCATTGCATTTAGGAAATTTTGGAACAAACAGCGCCGTGGTACGATCTCAGCCTCTTAAGGAGTTAAGGCCACCTACCAATGCGCAATGCTTGGTACGATCTCAGTCAGACCGGTCACACTCTCAAGTGCTCAGGAATTTCGTCGAACATGTGACGTGCAGAATGTACACGAAGGAAATTACCAAACCATTCAATTTGCAGACCAACCCTAAACGAGGGAGAGAGAGAAGTAGGGAGGACGTTGCATACATGGACTCATCGTCGAGGTGGGCGACGACCAAAAGCACGTTCCTACTACTCCTGTCGCTGGAGAGGGGAGAGGTGGTGAGGGCTCGGAGGCAGGCAGAACGGCGCGGGAGAGGGAGAGGAGAGTATACGCCCTAGATAAATCGCCCATGGGTGCACGGCTCCTGCTGCCGAGAGCATCCAGATCCAAGCCATGGACTCCTCCGGCGGACACACGGTCGAAGGCGAATATGCCACCAATAGAATGGTATTCTGACCTTTGTCTTACTAGAATTGTAATTCGTTATTTGCCATTTCATATGATTTTTAATTATTATTTTACCGCTTAGGAGTTTTTATCCTATTTTCCATTTTTCAGTCATGTCAATAGACCGAAATGTCCATGACCTTCTCTGTCCGAGCACGACCAGGTCAAATGTCTTGACTCCAAGCCACTCCATTCCTCTTGCCACTTTTGCGCTGCACTCCTCTCGAAACCCTGGCTCCACTCCCTCTCGTGTGCGGCGGCGGCCAAGGCAACTGGAGGACTCCAGCGGTGTTGTGTGGCGGAGTAGCTTCCCTAGGTTAGTTTATGGATCCGAAGGCGAAGCAGCTTCCATAGGCGAGTTGATCCACTCATGTGCGTCGGCGACCAACCGAGACATGGATCTGAAGGACCTCCTTGTCGGGTTAGTTGCAGTTGCTTCTATACTTCAATTTTGTTTACATTTGTTTGTGATTTGGAGAAGGGAAAGTAGGATCGTAGGAACATAGTAGTTGGATTGTGATTCAATTTTCCCCTTTCGAGTAGGATTGATTCGGAAAGGGCGTTTAGTATATCCGTGATAGTTAGACCGTATCACGCTAAGCATCTAGATGGTAACACGATGAGATTTGAGCGTTAGAGCTTTGACTGGATTGTTGACTCGTGGGTATATATACACCTGAAAAGTTCTCGCATCAGTTGGGTGAGAGGATCATATTGGGTTCTTGTCAAGATGTGCAGCTGTGGTGTATACACAGGGACAGTGGAGAAGAGTTGCTCATTTAGAATGCAATTCAATCGTGTGATGCTTTTTTGACAATCGTGTGATGCTTTTTTGACACAATAGAGAGCAAAATTTGTGTCATTTTATGTTGAAATTATCGACAAGACAGGGAGCGAATCAAGGCCAGTACTGAATGAAAGCCAGTATGATTCCACTCATTCTGTTATGACAATGTCACAGTCCAAATCTCCTAGTGCAGTAGGCACCTCCAATGCAGTATCCCCAGCAACTGAAGCATATACACCGGATGTCCCAACCAATGCATTAGAAGGCAGGGTGGATTGGTCAACCCTTCGCATTAATGAATCAGCCGCTGAGGATGATAGAAATGTGGCAATGGGAGATGATGCGATGTATCAACTGCTGGGACTCACAGATGAGGATGGTATTACTAATCACAAGATGCAGACTGCATCTAACAATGTTGCCAACTCTGGTGTGCAACCACCAATCAATGAGCTGCAAGAGGATCCTGTTGCAGCTGAAATCCCAGTGGATGACATTAATCCTAAGGAAAAGCATTGTATGTATGATAGGGATAGGCCAAGGATGGTAGTGGGATGCACATTCCCTACCATGAAAGACAGGATGGCTATTAGGAAATATGCAGTAAATAAAGAATTTGATCTAGTCACAGGCAAATCAGATTTTTTTTTGCTTTGAGTCCATGCATTGAAGGGTTTCAGGCTGGATGCAAACCATACCTTAGCATTGATTCTACAACATTGAATGGCAGGTGGAATGTGCTATGGTGGAGTGACTGCATTGGATGGACATAACTAGATGTTTTCAATGGCATTTGGCTTCATTGAGTCTGAGACACTAGATAATTGAACTTGGTTCATGAAGCAGTTGAAGAAAGCAATTAGTGAGCCTCCTTTGCGGTCAATATGTAGTGATGCAAGTAAAGGACTGGAGAATGCAGTGAAGGAGGTGTTTTCACATTGTGAGCAAAGGGAATGTTTCAGGCACTTAATGCAAATTTTTGTGAAGAAGTTCCATTGTGATATTTTTGCCAACATGTATCCTATAGCCAGGACATACAAACAAGAAGTTTTTGAGCACCACATGGATAGAATCTTGATAGCCTGCCCAGAAGTTGGTGATTACCTATAGAAGCATCACAACCAATATTGGATGAGGTGTTACTTATGTAAAGATATCAAGTGTTATTATGTGAACAACAACTTGGTAGAATCATTCAACAGTTGGATCAAAGATGTTAAAGACCTGCCTGTTCATTAGCTAGCTGACAAGATAAGGGAGATAGTCATAGAGTTGTTTTTCAAGAGGAGGAGGATTGGAGAGAGGCTGGAAGGAACAATATTACCCGTTGTCATCAATCAGCTCAAAATGAGGACAAGGGGATTAGCCCATATGAAGGCCAAACCTAATGCTAATTTCACTACAAAAGTGACTAAGTTTGATAATACAATGGACAGGCCTAGGCATGTAGTCAAATTGCAAACTTATGAATGCACCTGCCTTGAGTGGTGGCACACTGGGAAGCCATGCCAACATGCCTTAGTCTTCATTTCTAGTTTCAAAGGTGCCAACATTGAGGACTATGTGCATGACTACTACTCAGTAGAGAAATTTAGGGTTGCATATCAAGGTGTCATAGAACCAATGACAGACATTGGGCAGTGGCCAAAGATTGATCCAGGTTTCAAGTTGCTACTACCCATTGCAAAAAGATCTGCTGGCAGACCTAGGAAAACAAGAATTGGAAACTGGCTTGAGAAGAATCCTGCACCAAAGAGGCAATGCAGGTGTGACAGATGTGGAGAGTGGGGCCATAGGACTGTTGGTTGCCCACTTAATGGACCACATAAAAAGGTACAAACACTTTCACAATTGTTTAATTCTTTTGCCAGCGTTACCTTTCTTTGGCGTATACACTTTCATCATTGTCCATTTCAGGAAAACAAAGTCCACCAAGAAAAAACCTAGAGCTCCAAAGAAGAAAGGGAAGAAAATAAAGGCTGCCACCATTGCCCAACTGGAAACACCATCAAGAACAAGGATCATCCTACCTCCAGACCTAGAGCATAGCCTAGGGCCTGTAACTAGAAGGTATGCAATTACTTGTTATCAATTGTTGAAGTACAGAGGGACCATGTGTGTACACCATAGCCTAATTCAAATTTTTTACAGGCAACTAGCAATGTGAAGAAGTGCAGAGGGACCAAGTGCAGAAGGCTCTAGTGCAGCAGGACCAAGCAAGAAGTTAACTCCAAAAAAGAAGAAGTGACATGTGCTCATCTGAATAAAGTTACTGTAATGTAGGTCACTTATGTACTGTTAGATTTAATGTAATGTAATGTCACTTATGTAATGTGTTGAACAAGTGTTATTTGGTAAAGTAGTGTTATTTGGTGAACTAGTGTTATCTGGTGAACAAGTATCATTTGTTTAATGCTAGTTTGTTTCCTTCATTGTCTGCTTCTGTAACATCCCATCTTTGGACTTGTGTTTCAAATGTAAGAAAATCAGTAGAAATTAAAACTTTTTCTTACATCATGTATTTCCTGTTGTACCAAACAATTCTTGTACAAGGGATTATGGAAATACATTGTCACAAGTCTATTTGATCCAAACTATGGCATCCCAAAAACAATCTTGTCAAATTTTGTGATCATCCTCTGGAAATATTTTTCCTAAGTTCTTGGGATGGTATGTAGCCCCTCTGAAAAATTTCATAATTTTTAGAAATTGTTTGAATATTTTTAGAGGCAGTCAAACCTGTTTGACTCTCAGTCAAACACTAAAACACAGCCTTGCAGAATTTTTGGAGATTTTTTTTCACAGCATAGAAACCTCTGAGAATTTTACACAAGGTTAATATCTGAGTTAGCAAGCTCCTGTAAAAATTTCATAATTTTTGGGGTTGTTTTGCTACCTCAAATAAATCCTCAAAAGCCTCTGTTCTTGTTTCAAGTCAAAACCTAAATTCAACGTGCTTTGGGTTGAGTCGGACTCAAGCTCGAGCCAATTGACTCGGTCGATCAACTAACCGCACGAGCCTCTCTTTAAAGCGCGTTGAATTTCAACCGTTGGATCTTAATCGCGTGACCCTCGCGGCGTGTAAACATCCGGACCTTCCGGTTGCTTAAATGAATGTCGGCCGTTAGATCCCCATCTAACCGCCAGATCTTGCGAACCTTCGGACCCTCGGTTGTTAGTTTGAATCGAGCCGTTGGATTAAAATCCAACGCCGCTTTCCTCTGTTGTAAACCACGTTCGCAGCGTGGGGCAACTGAGCTGTTCATTTCTAATCCTAGGCTTGCGATCTCCTTCGTTGTATTTTAAACCTGGGGGGCGTGGCGCTATCTTAGCCGTCCGATTTAAATCGTGGGGCTCTGGAACGCCTGAGCCTTTCCTCTGGTCATCTTCAACCTCTAGCCGTGCGAGCACAGTGTAGGGCATGGCAGTGTCTTTTCATGCTTCCTACAGCCACCCTAGTCAATAGTGAGGGTCGTGGGAGACACATTCGGCCATGCCATACCCTATTGCACCATCTACTACTTTTTCCTTGTTGGCCGCACCTTGTGCTCTGTGCTTTGCCGCCCGAAAGGCTGGTGGTGCAAACCCTAATGCCTCCAAGGCCTTATAAGCACCCAAATCACCTCCTGGAGATTCTTTAGACCACCATCAAGCTCCATTCACAGTATTGGAGCTTAACACCTCAAAAATGGCAAGTCGTCATTGTTGACCCGAAGAGCTCCATTGGTGTTCTTGGTGTTCCAGTGGTTCTCCTTCATGTTTCTTTGCCCTATCCTTGTCTCTTTACTATCTTGAACATTTCCCCTCACTTAATTTTGGATTTGATTCTCAGGAATTGTCCAATTTGGGGTTTGTTCAAATTTGGCCGAGAGTGGTCATCTTCTTTCTCAGCTCAGGTGAGTGCTCCATTTTCTAATTACTTGATCATGTAGCTTCTGTGGACCTTAATGAAGCTATATTGATGCTTTGGTATCACTCATTTGGCTCAGGGTGTCATTTTCAATCCTTCTTCTCCAAGTCCGTGAGCTTCCTCCGTGATCAAGCATCTCAGGCCATCTTTGAAGCTTCCTTCATCAAGGTAGCTTATTAGTCCTTAGAGGTTACGCACCGCTTCCTTGACCGCAGCAGAGCTCATTCTTTGTTTCGTGCTTAGCGATAAAAGCTCCTTTTTCATTTTCCGCTAGCGGCGTTCTAGTCCTCACGCGGTGAGAATGCCACCATTAGGTTCGTAGTGCTATTGCGATTCCATTTGGTTCTTGTTCGCGCCGCGCAATGTGTCGCGCGACGAGCCGTTGAAGTCGCTCGGGATTTTGCCGGCACAGAACTCCCGTTTTCGTCATTTGATTAGGACATATTAATTGCAGTGAAAGCTAATCATTGGTTAATTAATTGTGTCTTAATCTTTGTCGTTGAGTCACTGACCAGTGGGCCCAACGTTCTTAAATCACCCGCTGGCGCAACTCCGCGCTGTTCCGACATCATTAATGCTTAATCATGGATTAATTAATGTGTCGGCATTAACCGCTGTCGGAAATCACCTCTTAGTCGTTGACATGTGGGCCCGGTGCCGTGCACGTGGGTTAAAGCGGCGTGGGTGACTCAAGGTCGCGACATACGCGTGCCCCACGTGTCGGCATCTCTTTGAACCCGATCTTTAGCCACCGTCGATCTCGTGATCAACGGCCGGATCGTGAGTGCATTCGGACCCTCCGGATGCCTTGATTATTTCTCGACCGTCGATCTTGCGATCAACGGTGGGATCTTGTATGCAATCGGACCTTCCGACCGTTGGTGCGCTCTGGACCGTCCATCTGCAGATCTGCGGGGGATTGGCCCAAGCAACCGCACCGTCGAATGCATACACGTGTGCGCCGTTGGATCGTGATCCAACGGTGGCCCGACAGGTTTCGCGCGGCGCGCTTATTTGTGTTCGGCAGCGTGAGCCATAGGATTTTAGATCGAGGGTTGGAATTTGAACACGTCTTATTCTTTTGTTTAAGTTTGTCTGTTTATCGGTAAGTATTTATTTAACAACTGAAAATGATATAAAAACTTTAGAAACTCATAACTAATTCATTTTAACTGCTTTTTAGATAATTCCAACGGTAATAAATTGTGTTATCACTTAAGTTTATTATAAAAATGGATTTAAGCATATTCTAGTAGTGGAAAATTGTATAACTAGTAATAACTTGATTTCTGTCACTTTGAATATTCCAGAAATGAATTTAATCTTGAAAAATGCATATATTTTTCTGTATAAATCCAAATTGTGCAAAATCAATTTTGTTAAATTCATCTATTAGTATAGTTTTATATGGAATAAGATTTGAGCATGTTCATAATTCCAGAAATGACTTAGTTAGATTTACAACTTAGAAAAATCATAAGTAAATGTGTATAACTCCAAATTTAGTAAATCCAACTTTGCTGTTATTAGGATGTTATAATCTACCTGCTATAGAAATTTCAGACCTTAGATCATTCTAGAAAATTTTTCCATGAACAGTGCTAATTATTAATTAGGTTGCTGTAAGGCTGAGAAAGAGCATTTTGTCCATATCTTTTGCATGCTTAGTCCAAATTGCATGATTATTGTTCCTATCACTATATAAAATCATTCCCTAGCTGTTGTGTAAATTTTATTAGATTTGGAGGTGTTTTGCTGTTGGAGTTTATTTGGTGTTCTTCGTTCTTATTTGCTTATCGTCTTTTCGCGTTAGGTTCCGAAGATAATTTTATTGCTGATATTGAGCGCACACCATCGATCTCTGACTCCAGCAAGGCAAGCAGATGTAGCATTCATTTGATCATATTGTTCCTACTATTTTCAAATTCTAATATATTGCTTGCAAATTCTATGTATGCATTGCTATGTTGTTTTAAACTAGTGTCGATAGTTGGCCCAGTAGTTGCATAATCAGTAGGAAATGTTTACTCCTCTACTACTGAGCTTAGGATTACTTGCTGTGATTTTGGGTTCGCTGGATGAACCCTTATCACTTAGTAGTTTACGTGTCATTATGCTTAGCCATGCTTAGCTATCGGTAGAAATGGGCGGTTATCGACTCGTCGATAACTTTGATCACACAAACTGTTATAATATGTATACTTCAGCCTTGTGCTATGTCTAAATTGCAAAACTAAAACTGAAAATGAAAACAATTTAGACTTGGGCACAATGGTAAGATGGTGTGATCTTTTGGGTGTGAATGAAATGGTGCCCGGGTCAATTAAGGACCGAGCTACTCGTTACACCAAATCAAGCATTTGTGTGTGCTAACCACACTAGAGGGATATGGGACCTCTCTTAGCTGAGTACTTTGGGATGTGTTAATTAATGAGTCGCGTGGTGGGTTGCGTATTTGATTATATGCAACATGGACACGTTTGTAGGGAGGGAACACCGTAGAGGTCGGTGTATCTTGCTCCACGTATGGGTCCTTGTGATCCATATTTCGTCGGCCAGATCACTAAGGATTAACCCCATACGTGCGTCTCTTGATTAGCATATTCCATTGGAAAGGGTTCGTAGGACTTAGCGTGCAAGCATACCAAAGGAAGTGTGCTTAATAGCTTGGCAAAAAGGCGGTCCAAGTGTGGGTACATTGGTACACCCCTGCAGGATTAAAACTATTCGAATAGCCTCGCCCTAGGTTATGGACACGCTTGGGAAGTCTTTCAAGAGCTAGACTACAACCTTTTAAAATTAAAATTTGATGGTGGTATGAATCGTGATTCATGCTATGTCGTGGTGGCTTTGGGAAAGTCACTTCTAGGTGGATACTTGCTACTTATGTTTACTCACTGTTATGTAAATGCTTAAAACAGATTTTACAAACTCATTGCTCAATCTATTACATTATTGCAAATAAAACTTGCCTCATGCGTCCAAAGAACCATATAACCACATTCCTTTGAATACAGCTTTCATGTAGCTATGTATAGGCTTGTTACTCGTAAGTCTTGCAGTACATTTTGTACTCACCGCATTGCTTGTGTTGTGCAGAGGATGATAGTGAGTCAGATGGACCTCACTTTTGTGAGTTGTCTTTGTGGCAATTTAAGGGGCGATTAGCTTGCGGCTTGGTCGGTTGCCCTGTGGTGTTTTGTGGCTAACCGGTCGTCTTTTGGTTTAAGCCATCTTATGGCAACTTTTGCTTCATTGTTACTTATTTGGTACTTATGTCATTTGGTAGGCCAGGTACATTACGTAATAACTTATATTATGTATGTCTTTTGGTAGACTTGTTATATTATGTTGTATGGAAATGATGCATGCTTTGACTTGATGTACGTGTGCTGCTTGTTCTGGGAGGCACATGTTCATCAAGACGTGGATTATTCTATTTGTGATACTAGAACCAGTGGAAGGTTAAGTATTACAAGTTTAATAAACCGGGGTCTCACAGCTTCCTTGATGGGAATTGTCTCACTGTCTGATTTTTCACTGATTGTCTCACTGTCTGATTCCTTGATGTTCTCACTGTCTGATTGACTAAAATCTGTATAAAATTTCTGATTGTCAGAGTCAAATTCTGATTGTGTCATTGTCTCATTGACAACTGAAATTTCTGGCAACCACTCAGTGCATACAGACAATCATTTAGTGCCTCCAATGGATGCATACATGTATGTCTGATTGACTGAAATCTGTATGCAATTTCTGATTATCAGAATAAAATTCTGATTGTGTGATTGTCTCATTGTTCACCGAAATAGCTGGAAACCATTCAATAATGCATACATGTAGCCATGCAGTAATGCATACATTTAGACCCAAAAGGTGTAACCAAACTCATACATGCAGACATTCAGTAATGAAATAAAAACAACCATTCAGTAATGCATACATGCAGCTATTCGGTAATGAAATAAAAATAGTCATTCAGTAATGCATTCATTCAGACCCAAAAGGGATAACCAAACTCACACCATTCAGTTCTCACAGCACAACTAGGATATCTTCCCTGACCATACAACTACTTGAATAATAGTACCATCACAAGCAGCACAACTAGGACCACATTCAGTACACACACAAACTTTAGAATTCATACCAGTAATGTACTCCTTCAACTCTGTTATCTCCCCTTTCAGGGATTTCACATCTTCCCTGAGCTTAAAGTTCTGGAATTGTATCCTTGGGGTAGGTATTGCCCATGCTAAGTTGACCGGTCTCAACAAGGTGAGCTTGATATCGTTCGAGCCACATGAAGAAAGTGCATTTACCGGGCATCTACCAAACATCAAGAAGGGGTACAAATCAACGAGGGCTAAAACTGAATTAAGAAGGGATGCCAATTAACAAGATGCAAGTGAAATTTACTTACATTAGGCTCATTCCTCGGACACTTGAAGAACCACTTGCGAGGATTCTCCTTAGTGTTCGAGACGCACTCAACAACCTCGTATTCCTCGCATACAGGGCATAGAATCAGGGAAGACCCGTCGGTCCATGCTTCAGCTCTGTGCCCTTGCTTGCTCGTACTGAGGAGGACCCCTGAGACATGGCTTCGCGATAGCACGCCACCGCCAGACCAGCTCGTGCCAGATCATGTGACCCAAGGGGCATTTCGGTAACTTCCGGTGGGGGGTAATTGGCCTGAAAATGGAAAATGGGATAAAAACTCCAAAGTGGCAAAATAATCATTGAAACTTGTATGGAGTGACAAATAACGGATTGCAATCTACATAATGGCAAAGGTGAGAATGTCGTTCTATTGGATGGCATATTCTCAATTGTCCCTTGATTTTTAATAGCAGCCATTAGAACAAAGAATCTTTAATGAACACTCCCCATCAGACCAATATAAACCACATAAAATTTGTTTCATTAAATTTGATAGTTTTCTAACCATCTCATATGGCACAGCCGCATAGCAGTGTAACACAAAATGGCATATTCAAAGATCTATGCCCAAAGTACTGATAGACAACAACTAACCCTAGGTGGCCATAACAAATCACACACTTTATTTCAGATCTGTTCACCAGACATGATGCCCCCATAATATCTATGATAATCTCATTCGTTTGATATCTATAAGTTCCAACACAACACGCCTTGCACCGAATTTGGCATGCCAAATAAACACAATAAACCTGACATGCAAGAAATCAGATACGGATCCTCCAACATTGTAGAGGCATGTCACAATGTGATTTTGGCTTGATATCAACCGTCCATGATCATCCAACAACCAACGTTTCTCAGGCCCACCGCTCAATAGAATCTCGACTTTTCCACTGTCTCTCATCAGACTCTGACTCTGGTCATCTTCCTCAATCAGCAAGATAATATGCAGCAATGTGTGGGCGATGACGCTTGGTACCTTCCTAATGTGCTGGGATTGATGGCTAACTACAACATCCAACATTGCTACGCGGCCATTGACTTATGCCGATTATAAACACAGATAAGAAATTGCTATTAAGAGATGACTAGTATCATACCTACTAGGACTCGAGAGCCGTACTACAAGAATTTATATCCTAATAGGATTAGACCTACTATTTTTCTTAGGAGCAGGGCTTGCAGGACACTATAAAAGCCATGAGGGGTGGCTATAGGAACCCAAGAAAACAAACAAGCTATAAGTCAAGCAAGAGAACCTCATCCAAAGTAGAGGGTGAATGACAGGATTAGACACTATGTCATTCTTTAGCACTAGATTTTTGTATACAACAATGATTTGATGGTCCTAAAAGGATCAAGAGGGTTGTGAGAGCGATGACCCATTTGATGTCATGCTCGCTTGTGCCATATCTCACAAACTCTGATCTGATCCAGGGGCTGCTGCTCATAAGAAGACAACAAAGTATAACAAGTTGTATCAAGGCCAAGGCTGGATTAATCTTATTTGTGAGAAGGTCAGCAAAGCGTCAGGAAGCACAAGATCAAGATCGATGTCAATGATGTGGAGTCAAGTAGAGAAATTTGATGATGGAGGAAATTTCAGTGTGTGGTTGATAACACCCAAAAGTGTATCTTTTACTTACCATGTTTTAATATATAATGCATCAAGTATGTTCTTCCATGCACACTTTATATGTCACTTTCGTATAAACTCCAACTATTGCCTAATTCATTATAAAATCATATATTATTTGTTTTTATTTGTTTCCATATAGATTAGATATGTATTGGAACTCTCATGGACGAAGAACAATGAAAGGAGTCAAGCTTGGGTGGAACCGGAGAAATAATGATTGCCGGAATTGTTGTCCAGACCTTTGGATGATGTTTTGAGCACCTGGATGGCCTTAAATGGAAATATTCATAACTATAAAGTTGTAGATCTCGTTGAGAGCTATGATTTTGACTATTGGATCAACTCAATTAAAGTTCGTATGATGAAGTCATGACATCTGGAAGACAGACTGCGCAAACCAGTCGAGCGATATGATCGAAGTGACGGGCATGATCGTATCGGTGGTCAAATTCTACTTGGGAAAGCACATAAGAGCCCAAATTGACCCATTCCAAAGCCTATCCGCACCAGGGTTTATTGGAAGGTTTCTTGGTACTTAAGGAAGATATTTTGAAGGAAGAAAAACTCCAACAACCTTAGGATTTGTTTTGCAAGGAATCAAAGGCCCACACGTTGCTATATATTGCCATACAAAGGGGAGGAAGACCAACACATTATCACACACGCCCCAAGGCTCCATAGCTGGCCCTAGCACATCCAAGAACACATCTCCATATCCACACGTGATCCAAGCAATAGGAAGAACAAGGGGCACCGTCCCAACACCATAAAAGACATCGGGTGAAAAATAGAAGGTGATAGAGTGAAAGGTTGTTGGTACAATTTGTCTATATCTCTCCGATGAGGTAAAGTACTAGGTGATCAAGGAGAATTCACTAAAGAAATTATAGAGTAACTTAGAATAATAGGATACGACGTAGTCGCTGACAAACTGGTGGGTGTTGAAGCAGCAACTATACATGTTATGTATGGAGAAAGTCACACGGATAAGAGTCAAAGTGGAAATTGTTGAGGACTTAGAGATGTGTGCTACAAGGATTCCTATCCTAATCCTATTAGGATTCCTATTTCTCTTTGGAGGAGGACTACTGTGGCACTATATAAAGCCATGAGGGGTGCCATAGAAACCCAAAAAAGCAAGCAAACCATAAAGCTAAGCAAGAGAAACTCATCCAAAGTACAGGGTGCACAAGAGGATTATAAAAGCAATTGGAATAATTGCTCTGAGATTGTATTGATTTGGCAGGAGTATATGTAGTACAGAAAAGGCAACTGACACGGTTGAGATTCATGTGAAATAAACAACCTAACAGACTAGGAAGTAATCTTCCTGATTGATATCACATGATGTCGGCAGTCTCTCTACTTCCTGATTGATAGCGCGTGATCTGGCGGCTTAGTGGACTTCTCCTCGCCGTGACATGTGTGCCAATGCACGTGAACGTGCATGGATAACACCCCACCTCCTGCGCAGTTGGAGCTGGAGCGGGGTAGACATTCAAATTGGAGCAAAATTCTTTGAAGAGTGTCGTCGGCAGGCCCTTGGTGAAGACGTCAGCATACTGTGAGCTCGTCGGAACATGGAGCACACAAACTTCGCCGAGGGCGACGTGTTCCCGAACAAAGTGCAGGTCAATTTCATCATGCTTCATCCGCTGATGCTGGACGGGGTTCATCGAAAGGTAGACAACATTGATGTTGTCGCAAAAAACGACAGTGGCCTGTCGGAGAGGGCGGTGAAGCTCAGCTAGGAGTTGGCGGCCAACAAGACTCAATGGAGACATTGGCGATAGCCTAATATTCGGCCTCAGCGCTCGAGCGAGACACCGTATGCTGGTGCTTGGAGGACCACAAGACAAGATTGTCACCGAGAAAAATCCCATAGCCAGATGTGGACTTCTGGGTGTCGGGACAGTCGGCCCAGTCAACATCGGTGTAGGCAGTGAGGGAGGCTGGGGAAGTCCGATGGAGCTGCAAACCATGGTCAACGGTGCCCTTAAGGTAGTGAAGAATACGCTTTAGAAGATTGGCATGCGGTGCACGAGGATCATGCATGTGGTGACAGGCCTGCTGTACCGCGTACACAATATCGGGACAAGTAAACATCAAGAACTAAAGAGCGCCAACAATGTTGCAGTAGTCGGTAGGGTTTGCCACTGGGTCGCCTGTGGAGGGTAGCTAGGAGCAGGTGTCGATGGGTGTGCTGCACGACATGCAGTTAGTCATGCTAGCACGGGCAAGAATGTCCTCGGTGTACTGACTCTGGGAGAGGAAGAACCCAGTGTTGGTACGCTGCACGGAGACACCTAGGAAGAAGTGTAGATCGATGAGGTCCTTAAGCGAGAATTTTCTATGGAGTGAGGCAATCACTTGGTGAAGTATCTTGGGCAAGGAGGCGGTGAGAACGATGTCATCCACGTACAGTAGTAGATAGACTGTATCTGCGCCATGACAGTGGATGAATAACGATGGATCGGCCTTGGAGGTGATGAACCCTAAGGACACGAGGTAGGTCGCAAAGCGACTGAACCAAGCCCTCGGGGCCTGCTTAAGGCCGTAGAGCGACCTGTTGAGGCGACAGACATGAGAGGCACGCTCAATGTCGACGAAATCGGAGGGCTACTGGCAGTAGACGGTTTCAACGAGTGTACCATTCAGGAACACATTGTTGACGTTGAGCTAGTGCACCGGCCAATCATTGGACAGCGCAATGGTGAGGACAGTACGGACAGTGGTCGATTTAATAATCGGGCTGAACGTCTCATTGAAGTCAATGCCGGGTAGCCGAGAGAAGCCGCGAAGCACCCACCGAGCCTTGTAGCGGTCCAATGAGCCATCGGGCTTCAACTTGTGCCGAAAAATCCATTTACCTGTTACAATGTTAGCATCATGGGGATGAGGAACCAGCTCCCATGTGTTGTTCATGCGAAGGGCGTTGAACTCACTTTGCATAGCCGCACACTAGTGCTCATCATTGAGAGTGGCGTGGTAAGTTTTTGGAATGAGACATGAAGTGGTGACATTGAGATTAAGTCTTTGGACAGGTTGTCAAAAGCCACGTTTGTTGCACATCATCATGAAGTGATCATTGACAACCGAGGAAATGGCTCGGCAACCAGAGGGGGTGGTGCAAGTGTATCAGCGGGTGCAGGCGCGGGTGTGAGGGGAAGTGGCACGTGTGCGGGCGAGAGGGGCACATGTACGAATGCTGGAGATGGGGCACTGAGCGCGCAATGGGAGGGGGATAACGGCTGGCTCATGGATGAGGTCGGTGAGGAAGTCGAAATCCAAAGGTGTGGGTGGGTTTGGTTGCTCGGTAGAAGGAAAAGAGTTATCGTTGAAGGTGATGTGACACAAGATGATAATGCGATTTGTGGCAAGGTTGAGGCAACGACAACCCTTGTGGTGATCGGGATACCCAAGGAATACGCAAGGCATGGAGTGAGGCGTGAGTTTGTGAGCGGCCGTGGAGGAGAGATTAGGGTAACACCGATAGCTGGAAACAAGAAGATGTGAGTAAGAAGGTGGGGATCCGAAAAAGGCTTCATGAGGGGTGCCGAAATTTAGGATTTTTGTGGGGTGGAGATTGAGGAGATAGGTAGCAGTCTGAAGAGCTTTGACCCAATAGATGGGTGGGAGAGAAGCCTGAAAAAGAAGTGAACGGAGGATGTCATTTGTCTAGCAGATGACACGCTCGGCCTTGCCGTTCTATTGGGACATGTGTGGCCATGACATGTGGAGTGCAATGCCATGAGAAAGGAGGTGGAGACACATGGTGGTGTTATCGAACTCGCAACCGTTGTCACATTGGATGCCGCGAACACACGAAGAAAATTGGGTGGAGATGTGAGCAATGAAATGGCTAAGAGTGGTGAACACGTCCAACTTAAGACGAAGGGGAAACATCCATAAGTAGTGTGTGAAATCATCAAGGACAACGAGATAATACTTGTAACAAGAAACACTGGGAATAGGGGATGTCTAGAGATCACAATGTATTAAATCAAAGGCTTTATTGATGTGAGTGAAGGAAGAGGAAAAGGGTAGACGCACATGTCGACCAAGTTGGCAGGCATGGCACAAGGTGTCCACTGATAGTTTATTACATGGAATAGAAGAAACACTGACAAGGTGCGATAAAGCTTGGCATCCGAGGTGGCCGAGACGACGATACCACAAGGTAGCAGAGGAGGTGGTGGTGGAGAGAGTGCATGGAGTGGAAGGTGGCCATCAGAAGGGGTAGAGGTCACCATGACTATTGCACCTGATGATCACGTTCTTGGTGCAAAGATCCTTCATAGAAAGGCCATCAGGACCAAATTCTATAGAACAATGATTGTCTAAAGTGAACTGACAAACTGAAATAAGGTTCTTAATAAGATTAGGGGTGACAAGAACATTGTTTAGATGAAAAGAGTGGTGATCAGGTGTTTGAAAGGATGTCGTGCCGGTGTGGGTGATAGGAAGGTGAGACCTATTGCCGACAATGGCGAAAGGAGATGCCGCGGAAGGAAAACAGGAGATGGATGACAGATTACCATGCTCTAGAGTCATGTGTTCAGATGCACCTGAGTCCATGTACCATTCAGAGGAGGAGGGCGGTGTGAGGGTCATGGTGTTGAAAGACTGAAGCAGCTAGTTCTGGTCCCATGATGTCGGCGGCGGAGTTGGTTGTTGGACCAGGTGCCTGCCATGGAGCACGTTTCCACAACGCACCCGACCACGGCACGCCTTGCTACTGACTGAGGGAGGGAGACTGTGGTGGGAGGGTCACGGTGAATGCCTAGGTCTTGCCTCCAGGGCGTGAGCCGAGGAGCCGGCCCGGGCCACATGTGGATCGAACCTGCCCACGGGTGCTGGAACGAGGGCCACGGCGTGTAACCCTTGTTGTCATCACCAGTGTTGTTCCCGCCTCCTCCTCTGTTGTCGCGGTTGCGGTGGTGGTTGTTGTTGGAGTAGTTACCACCGCCGATGTTGCCACGATTGGAGGAGTTGTTGCTTTGCGTTTTCTCGCCGATGGCGTTGGCGGAAGAGCTCCCAAAGGTATTGGAACTGTCGGGGTTACCTTTGGAGTGGCCACCGCTGCCAGTTGTGTTGGTCAAGAAAGCCGAGTGCTGGGCGGACGCAGAACCCGTCGTGAGTTCCTCGAGCATGAGGGCAGAGCGCGCTTCAAGGAACAACGAAACAAACATTGCATGGACAACAGCGTCCGCATGTAGCCAAAGCATGGGCTCAGTCCTCGCAGAGTATTGAGAATGAGGCTCTTGTCGAGGATCGTGGTGTCGACCACGGTGAGTTCGTCAGCGAGCGACTTCTATTTGTGACAGTAGTCACCGACGGACATGGAACCCTGCATGAGACCATCGAATTCTTGCTTGAGGAGGATGGTGCATGTCTCAGTGTTGTCGTAGTAGAGTCCTTCGATGTTCGCCCAGATGGTGTGGGCGGTGGCCGTGGTGTCCATCACCATGGCTAGCAGGTCGCGGAGATAGCGCCATAGAGCCAAGAGCGGACAAGGGCATCGAAATGCTATCATTGAGCATTGGGGGTGGAAGGGGCTAGCACTTTGATGTGTTTGTCGAGGGCGTACTTGGAGAGGGCAACCTCGAATAGGCCACACCATGAGATATAGTTATTTTCCTGCAGGTCGAGAGTAATGGGGACGAGCGTCCTTACACTGGCGATGGCGTGTGCCCAAAGGCGACTGCTCCTCCTTGCCTGCGTTGGACGGGTCAACCTCGACCTCAACCGTGGCACGAGAGAGTAAGGTGGGAGGAGGATGTCTCAGGAAGGAAACCAATTTGATACCATGAAAGTAATTGGAATACTTGCTATGAGATTGTAATGATTCGATAGGAGTATATGTAGTACAGAAAAGGCTACCGACACGGTTGAGATTCATGCCAAATAAACAACATAACAGACTAGGAAGTAATCTTCCTGATTGATATCGAGTGATCCTGGCTGGCTCACTGCTTCCTGATTGATCTCGTTGCTTTCTGATTGATGGTGCGTGATCCTGGCTAGTTTGGTGGAGTTCTCCTTGTCGTGATGTGGGTGCTAACGCACATGAACATGCATGGCTATTAGAGGTTATGTTATTCTTTAGCACTAGATTCTTGTTTAGGGAAGGGATCCGATGGTTCTAAATGATTCATGAGGGCTGTGAGAGAGCGATACCCCCTTGTACTCTTTTGAGGCTATGCTTAAGGAATTTGCGGTTCACTTCGCTAAATCTTTCTCTCTCGTCGTGGTTGTTTTGTCGCTGTTATTTTGGTTCTCTCACTACTACACAAAGGGTCATCATAGATAGTTCTAAACCATCATCACATACGGTTTTTGAACTGTCTGGATTTATGTGTATGTGACAACAGGTGATCATCATAGACAGTTTTCAAACCATCTGTGATAGTAATTATCACAAACAGTTCTTGTTTGGAACCGTCTGTGATAGTCAACTATCATAGATGGTTCTTGTTTAGAACTATCTATGATAGTTTTTTCACAGACGGTTTTTAGTAAAAACACTAAAAATTATCTGTGATAGTTTTTTCTATTGAAAAAATGAATTCTAAGCCAAACCAATCAATTGCTAGACAGTTGTCGAACCCCAAATTCACGATTTGGAATCCTTGGTATCAAGCTGTGCCATTCCCTGGATGAGTAGATGGTATGCACACATATATATACTTGAGTCAAACACCTAACCGTGGAAGCTCAGCGTGGACCAATAGTGAGGTCCATATTTGCAACCCCATGCGGTCAAAAGAAGATCTGTGGAGGTCTTGAAGAGGTCCTAAGTGTCTCGGAGGGACTCCGAGGTGGTCCTCGAGTGGTTCCGAGGGAGGTCCCGAACGGAGGTCTTGGAGTGATGCCCTGGAGGGTGGTCCTATGGGAGGTCCTGATGAAGTTTCGGAGGGGGGTCCTGGACGGTTCGGATGAATCCTAAGGAGGTCCTGAGTGGTCCGGATGGATTCCCATGGGTGTTTCTAGGAGGTCGTGAGGAAGGTCCTGAGGAAGCTCCGAAGGGAGGTCCTAGACGGTTCTAATGAATCCTGGGGTGGTCCTGAGTGGTCTAGATAGATCCACGTGGGTGTTTCTGAGGAAGCTCCGAAAAGAGGTCCTGGATGGTTCTGATGAATCCTAGGGTGGTCCTATGTGGTCTGGATGGATCCACGTGGGTGCTTCTGAAGAGGTCTTGAGGGACATTTCAGAGGGAAGTCCTGGAGGGTTTCCGTGGAGATCGTAGAGATGTTCCAGAGGAGGTCCTAGGGTAGTTCTAGGGAGGTCCTAACTTAGTTCTGAAACCACAACTAGTTGAGGTCCTTACACCTACAGCTAGCATTCGATACGTATGGTGCTCTAAATAATTTCGTGCAAGCCTTTGTTATATTACATATCAGGCCGTGCAGCCACTGTTTTACAAAAGAGCTGCCTAGGCAACGAGTCTACAAAAGGCAAGAGTACAGAGTCTAGATAGGAGCGGAAGTAGAACAAGTCATGGTGGTTCCATGCACTCTGCCCACAGGCAAGTGACTAGTGGCTCCGGCCTAAGCGTCACCGTCTTCATCTCTGTCTGGTCCCGCGGCCACGAAGTAGTCGTAGGGGTCTTGGTCACGTGGATATGTAAGATTATATTGACGAGAGCCTGAGTACACAACTGTACTCGCGAGCCAACACACAATGCAATTTTTCATAGATGCAAGGATAGTCAAGGGAGGTTTAGGGTTCTTTTATTTGCACAAGCTGAGTTTGAACTAGATTTAGTAGAAAAGCCAGAGACTTAGCATTTTTAACAATCGGATTTTGCAAGTGAGTTTTCATTTGTAAAGTACTAGTGGAGATCCAACCTCCTATACCATTGAGTGGCTCCAACCGCTCAACGCTTCGGGCTATCCTATAATTACCACTAATCCCAGACCAGGCTTTCTCAAAAACCTAGGGTCCCACCCTAGTCTTTCCGTTCCACCCACAAATGGTTTTATAAAAATGAAGGCTATATCCATCAAGTTCTCAGCACCGCTCTTGACCGTGAGCACGGCTATCTAGATAGTTTTTTACTATACAGAGTTTGTACACTTTACCCACAAGAGGTAGTCGTCTTGATATATACACATGTTTCCTTAGACATGTGAATCAAGGGGAGTCACCACAAGGCCTTTACAATGCTCAACCTCGACGCAACTCCACCCACTAAGGTTTCTACCGCCCGGTGCCATGCACTTCCAGGAGGCCCCCTCTTGTGCCGTGTGGTTTTCCTGTGGCTTCATTCCCCTCTATCCACGCCACATTCCCCCGATGGTGAAGCCACGCCAAGGCGAGCAAATTAGTTAGCCAGGTCGTACCCATTATAGACTTGTGGTTGCAATGTTCTTACATGAGAGGTTATCACTAGATTCGGTCCTTAATAGACTTGGGTGGTACATCCACATACCAACGTCATCTCGTGGCCCCAGCACCAGCCACTCGTTCCATCCGCTCAAGTTGAAATTTGTTTTGGGGTTTTATTTGTTTTTGAAAATAGCCTTTAGTCCAACATACCAGCCAAGCTCCCAGCCCCACTGCCCAAATCATTTTCCACGGTTTTAAGTGATTGTGGTTGGGCGACTTAATGCCCACATGACATGGTATCTAAGCAAGGCTAAGCATGGAACCTATATATTGACATATCAGCTAGTAGGTATTCCATTAATCCTAGGGTGACAAAGGATAATGTTCAAGTTCAAAGGTCGGAAGTTATATGCAATTACAGTTAAGGTATTAACTACGAGCTAGACTAATTTAGCTTGATAAAACATAGCAATGCAGTTTCTTAGTTTAAAGCAATATACTTAACAAAAGATAGGTGCAATATAGTCAAAGTGTTGACTCGCCTTGTTCAGGGTACTGCTGATCGTGATCCTGATCCCCGCACGGTTCTTTAGTCTCCTCGGCTTCTATAATCGCGAAACAACCAGAAAGGAAAATAAACATATATTCAACTCAAATCATTTGCAGATATGTAAGAAACTCCAAATGATGCAAGGCGGTAGATTATAGGTATTAGACCAGCTTAGTCGAAGGACTAAGTGGTTGTAGGTTCTGTGGTTATAGGGGGATGCGACCGGGAGGTCGAGGAAGTATTGTGACTTGAGGAGGTCCTATGAATCTTACGATGAGGGGCGGTCGTGTGGGTACTGTTGTCAGAGGAGATCTTTGAGAGTACTGTGATCTGGGGAGGTCCTGGAATCACTATACCTAGGGGAGGTCTCTTAAGGTACGGTGATCCAAGGGAGGTCTTGGAATCATGTACCCAGGGGAGGTCCTGGGAACACTATTGGCTTGGGAGGTCTTGTGAGTCTTAAGACCAAGGGAGGTCTTTTGAGGTACTGTGATTCAAGGGAGGTCTTGGAATCACTGTACCTAGAGGAGGTCCTGGGAACACTGTTGGCTTGGGGAGGTCATGTGAGTGCTACGACTTGAGGGTAGTCTTTGTAAAAATGGAAGACCGCGGCTAAGAAGGTGGTCTTTGCAAAATGGGAGGTCTTGTCCTGATGGGTGGTCTTTGTCAAGAGGGTGTTCTTTGTAGAGCGGGGAGGTCATGATCAAGAGGGTGGTCTTTGTAAAATGGGAGGTCATGACCCAGAGGGTGGTCTGTGCAAAAAGACCCAGGAGGTGATCTTTGAGGAGGAGATCCTGGAACCAAGGAGGTAAGGTCCGACGAGGCGGAGCCGTCCGATCTTGATCGGGCGGTTCAAAATGAGATGAACGCTCGGCCCATCCGAGCCTCCCGTCTCAATTGGGCCGTCTAGTTTTAATCAGATGGTCCTAAATGAGGTGATCGTTTGGACCGTACGAACCTCATATCTCCATCGGGCCATCCGTCTGATCGAACGGTCCGAAAGAGGGGAGGGCGCGGCTAGGTGGGTGGTCTTTGTGGATTGGGAGGTTGTGGCCAACAAGGGTTGTCTTTGAGAAAGAGGTGGTCGTGGGAGTGTTATCTGTGTGTGGTCGAAAGAAGCGAAGGTTTCGACGGCTTCGACGCGGCTGAACGAACCAGTGAAGAAGCCAGGGAAGAACTAGAGGAAGAAAGCATGAAATACAACCAAAAAGGACAATAACGAGAGAACAAGGTAGTCACAATAGGAGGAGGTGGCCACTAGGAACTTACCAGAATGTGGCTGTGATAACGAGCTAGTCGAAGCCGGTCTAGCGACTGTGGACAACAATCATGGAGAAAACTCCTTGCTGCTGTAGTGGTCTGAGGTCTGGGGGAGGAGATAAGTCTTCAGTCTTCAGGGCGGCTCCTAGGGCGTCAATGGCCAAGGTGGAGATGTGACGGCACTCGATCAAGATGAGTGTTCGAGCTAATCTGGAGCTCCAACTCGCTTGGGGAGGAGAGGCGGGGCTTGGTTCTTGGAACAGTAGAAAAAGGTGATGAGGGGGCCTAGGCTACTATATATAGGCAGTTTGGCAGCATCCGACAAGGTGGAGTGGTGGTATTGTTGATGGGGTCGTCAGCACAGTGCCGACAATAGGGCGGCTTTGGGCGACGACACTTTATGGCCGAATGATAGCTGCCGCCCACACGCCCTGCTTTGACCACTGCTGGTCGTGTGGGCAGCGAGCTAACCGGATGAGGGGCTAGTGGTCTCCAAGTGGAAATACATAATACATGTTTTTTCCTTAAGTCCAAGTCCTCAGGCCATAGAACTCTTTGACCTAATACTATTCACCTTGTTGGAAAGGTATGATGCAGTCAACTTCAAAACTTAAGAAGGTAACCAAGAAACACAACAATAATTTATCTCATAGAAGTTTTAAAAATCCCATATTTTTGCCTTTATGAATTTTTGAGCTGTTACAATAGTTGGACCTAAGTATCTGCATATGGTTTATTACACAATTTGGAATGAAAAAAAAAACTCAAACTGGACGGCGAACGAGTGGCGAAAACAGGTGATGAAACTTCAGAGGCAGTTTTGAGGCCCTAAATGACCTTTTTTGTATTTTCACTTTTATGGAGCCTCATGAATGAATTTGACCTTGAATTATAGATTTTCGGATTGAATTTTTTGTTAGCTTTCAAACAAGCCAAAGAACATCGCAATCCGAGTTCGTATGCAAAAGTTATGGTTGTTTTATCGGACTATGCGTGATCTAAGGTGGAGGCCAGCGACGATGTCGAGGGAGGCTGGGGACAATGAGTTTGGCGGAGGTCGACGACGATGCGGTCGGGGCGAGGTGGAGGAGGCTGGGGGCGACGATGTTTGAGGAGCCCATGGGCTATGAGGTCGGGGAGGCCACCGGCAACGACGAGGCCGGGGCGAGGTGAAGGAGGCCGGAGGCGACAAGCTCGGGGGAAGCCGGGGCGAGGTGGAGGAGGCCGCGGGTGACGAGCTCGGCGGTGGCACTCGATTAGAGGAGAGATGGCAGAGGAGGAGATGGATGTGTGAGGTGTGAGGCGGCACTCGGTTAATATAAAGCGAGTTTCGGCAGCCCACCCATTAAGTTCAAATTTTCGTTTCCCGCCCAATAAAACAAAAGTATCAAAGACGATTCTTATTAAGAACCATCTGTAATGTTGCACTATCACAGACGGTTTGTAAATAGAACTGTCTGTGATAATTCACAGATGGTTGTTAACAATAGCCGTCTATGATTTCTGCGATAGAACCGTCTGTGAATTATTACAGATGGTTCTATTTACAAACCGTCTGTGATAAGGAACCGTCTGTGATAATTATAATGGAACCGTCTGTGATAATTATAATGGAACCGTCTGTGATGAGCTGTCCAGTATAGCCTAGTTTGTAGTAGTATCTGTATGGAATTCATCTACTTAATTCTTGATATCATGCACGCTCATACTGTAGCTCACATACTGATCCGATCCGAGGGTTGTTGCACATAGAAGGGGTATCAGAGTATAACAATTGCAAAAATAATTGATAGACTAGAGATGTGTGCACCTATAGAATTTTTTTAGATAAAACTTGATGTCTGGTGGAGACCAGGTCGGGTGCAGAGATTCGATGACTACCACGAGGAGATGTGAGAATTTGAGGGCGTGCATGACATACTGACATCGGCATTAAGTTTCAGACTTTAAAGTTTACTTCACCGTGCGCGAGAACAACGGAAGAATGATCGTCCTAGGCAGCTTCGACGACCCAATTTGGATAGCGACGGCGGTGCTTGGGACTGGTAGGGAGGCAGAGGAGAGAGCTAGCAAAGGAGAAGCTGGCTTTAAGCCCCCAAACAGGTTCCTAAGTGCGCGCCTAAGACTCGGATTGGTAAGCGATGCAAAGATCTAGCCGGCAATCCAGATCCTTTTCGACCCTAGAAACAAACACTACTACAGAGAGGGTCATCACAGACGGTTCAGAACCATCATCACAGACAGTTTTTGAACCGTCTGAATAAGTTGGTCTCTGATAACAGGTGGTTATCACAGACTGTTCAAAAACCGTCTGTGATACGAATATCACACACAGTTTTTGTATTAAACCCGTCTGTGAAGGCCAGTATCACAGACGGTTCTATACACGAACCGTCTGTGAAGGCACAGTATCACAGACGGTTCTATGGAAAACCGTCTGTGATACTATGCTTTCACATACTGGCCTTCTCAGACGGGTTTAATACAAAAACCGTTTGTGATAGTTCATTACGCTAACTACATTTTTACTGATTTTTGGCTAGCCTCAGGAATTGCTAGCCATGCCCTCTGAAAACAAGCATACAGAAAAATAGATACATCACAGATAATCAATTGTTGACAAATTCAATCTGATCATTACTCAAAATAAATTATAAAAGATCGCATTTGTTCAAGTATTGTTACAAAATAAATTGGATTACAATTGAGTCAATTGTTTGCAGGTGGTTGAGAGGTGTCGGCGGGGTGATGGTCTGGGTCTACAATGGAGTGAAATTCTCCAGTGTCCTTAATTATCTCTGATATGACAAAGCCGCAGAGCTTCCCTCGAATGTCCTTGATCTCATTCGCAAAGAGTCCATCTAAATCTATAATCAAGGTATGTCGCTAGCAACAGTAAAGTGGTAAGCATATATATTTAAATTTATAATTAAGAAATAATTATTTTGAGATTCACAAACTTCGGGATCCTTCTTCCTAGCTCTAATGATTTGCTCCATATGATAGCAAACGTAGATTGCACATAACTCATTATTTTTTTGCTGGTGGCACTGCAAAAATAGAATTACATATATCAATTCGAGACACGTTATTGTGAAGTATGATATAGGATTATCGTGTTGTAGCGTGTACCAGAAATTTTGTCCTGTGTGTTAGTTCGGCGCTCTTTCCATTGTATATTCCTTTGTTGGCAACATAGTCGATGAACGACCTAAATGATTCCAAAAAGTTATCCTCGGCCATTTCAAACTAACGAAAACTAAAGTAGAGTTATGTATGGAGGAAATGAGCATACCTATCGAGTATTCTTCTCAAAATGCTGAAATTGTGGTCGCTGCGGATTAGGGTATAAAGGCTACTAATTATAACTGATCATATAAAGCAATATGCTTAAGCTCAAGTCTGTTTCTAATTATCTATATGATTTTAGATTTCGACTATCATCACAGAGCATCAACAGAACCCATCACAGAGCAAGGGAGGCATGAGGGAGAGGAAGTGACGAGTAAGAGCGAAACCCTAACGGTGCCGAGGTCGGAGGCGACGGTGTCGGAGGCGGCGAGATCGGGGGCGGCCAGGTTGGGGAAGTCTAGGTTGGGGGTGCCAAGGTCGAAGGCGCCGAGGTTGGGGCGCCAAGGTCGAGAGCGGCGGCACCGAGGTTGGAGGCGCCGAGGTCGGGGGCGACGCTGTCAACGTCGGAGGCGCCGAGGTCGTAGGCGGCGGTGAACGGGCGAGCCCTAGAGGAGGCGAAAGAGCACGTGAGAGCCTAAGGGGCGCGGGAGAGGAAGTGACGAGTAAGAGCAAAAACCCTAACGGTTCCCTCCTTATAAAGAGGCTATCACAGACGGTTCCCTAAAAGAATCGTCTGTGATACGTTCCATATCACAGACGGTTGTAGTACGAAACTGTCTGTGATATATCACAGACGATTCTATTTGGGAACCGTTTGTGATATGAAACGTAGAAACACATGGCTGCATATATTTATCTCTTTCACAAGGTAAACAATGAGATAGACCATGATATCGAAAAATAATGGAGGAAAATACATCTCAAGATGACATAGAGTCATCACCACCTCGCCCTACAGAGCATCTAGTCCTTGGGGATCGATGACTTTTTGAGAAATTGAGTTAAAGAAATAACACAGCCTCAAGATTGCCACTCGAACCTTGTTCGGCAAGATACTCCTAATTGCAACAGGAAGCATTTGTGTCATCAGCACATGACAATCATGTGACTTCATACCAATTAATTTCAAATCTTGCATAAAAATAAGTTTCTTAATGTTAGCAGAGTAACCAGACGGGACTTTCACACCATGCAAGCTCTGGCATAGTTCATTTCTCTCAGTCTTGGACAGAGTGTAGCAAGTTGGTCCAACATATACACCCTTTTTTGAAACCCCTTCGAATCAAGTGCGCTTCGATCTGCGCCACGTTGTTAAACATTTTCAGATTACCGTAATCAATGCATGGACAGTACATAAAATTTATCCCCTTCTTCAACATATCCTGTTCGGCAGCTCTTCTAAAAGCAATCACGCCATTAATATATTCTTGACTCACACGGTTCACACCGTACATCCAGTTTCGGTCCATCTACGCTACGCATGTAACAAATTAGTGTCAAATTATATTAATAAACCGCAAGTATGTGCTCTTCCTATTTACCAAACATACTTAAATTGATTACGATTAATTTATAGCAAACATAAAGTGTTATAGATCGTTACCCTCGGAGATCACGAAGAAAATACGATTCCTCTCATTTCCTTCTTCTCTCTAAGGTGGCACAATGGGGGTGGAGGCACAGCAAGGTGCAGGTGGCGCAATGGGGGAGGAGGCAGCAGGGTGAAGGAGGCGCTAGGGGCAGGGTCCAACCTTCTCCTCTCTAAGCTGGCGCAACGGGGGGAGGAGCTAGGGCATGCAAGTGGCACATGGGGAGGAGCAGCAGATCAAAGTGGAGCCAGTGGCAAGGTTGCTCCAGAGCAGTAGAGGCAGTGGCAGTGCGGCAGAGGCAGCGGCAGTGCTGATGTGTCAGGCGCAATTTATATAATACTAGGATATCACAAACGGTTCTTAATGAGAACCGTCTGTGATAACTAATTATCACATACGGTTCTAATTAAGAACCGTCTGTGATAATCTAACTAATCACAAATAGTTCCTAATTAGAACCGTTTGTGATAATTCACAGATGGTTCCTTATAAAAACCGTATGTGATTAGCTGGATTATCACAGACGGTTTATGAAAAAAACCGTCCGTGATAATTCACAGACGGTTCCATTCACAAACCGTCTGTGATAATTAGTTTACACAGATGGTTCTAAATTAGAATCGTCTGTGATGGAGTGTCTACTATAGGTTGTTTTATAGTAGTGAAAGCATGGATTCGTGTGGGTGCATGGCTGCACGGCCTATAAATATGGAAGGCTTAGACGTACGTATCGACCCCAAATCTAAAGTCCAAAACCCTAGCAGCAATTCATGGGCACGCATGCGCGCCAGCCCATCGAAATCTTTCCAATGCTTCCCCCGGCCGGCGTGCACGCATGCACGCGCGTATGGCCATGCATCGTGCGTAACTAGTTCGACCGTGTTGCCGTTGATATCTGCCACCGCGCGCTCCGGCCGAGGGATGTCGACGTTGGGGATCAGGGGATCGGCTTCTGATCATCGCCACCGGCGTCGACTAAATCTGGGACATCGATCATCGCCACACTGGCCACCGCTGATATCTAACTGCGGCCGCTGCGGATATGAATCGTCGACACTGCCTCTCGATCGCATGAGACCGGCATGCGGCTAACTAGCTGCCACGGGCGGAGCTGGAGACGCGCCAGAGCCCCCGAAAGAATATATGATGAGGTACGAAACCTGGCAAGACGCCCTCTCGAGCGATGTGCAGTTTCGTTAATTCTTTGCACATCGTAAATGTTGATTGGCTTCTGCTCGTCACCGTCGTTGATCTCATTCTACCTAGGGCGGTAGGGCCTGGTGCTCGGTTTGGCACCGGTTACATCTACGGATCGCCGCACGGTGGGCGATGATGACGCCTTTGATGGTATCCAGCCGGCCGGAGCCGCCATGGACAGAGATGCGCGCGCCGGGCCGGCCTTTCTACCATTATTCACGCATGGATACATGCATGGCACGGTACGTATAGGTACCGATCGAGACGCCTTCCCTGTTAGCTTATTGTCATTCTTTTTTCTTACAACGTTGCATGCATCAAAAGCTAAAAGAAAAGTAAAATAATTAGACGTAGATGTGGAACAAATAAAAGCATTTACTTTTGAGATAATTGTATACACGTCGCTGTTAGTTCTAATTTGCCGTCGAAGTAGACGATTTGGTTGTTTACATAGTATTAATGCGCCGGATGTTAAAGCTAGAGGTTTTTTCAGCCTCAAACGTCTCCGCAACTGCGAAAGGGGCTGTCTATTTGTAAGGTGATTGAAATTTCATTAAGCATAAATCACATATTTTATCCATTAGATTAATATTCAATCATATAATACATCAATCTCTACCTAAATCCAGTAGTCACAACAATTGACTTAAACTTAAAAAAAATTCCCGCGACTTAAAAATAGCAAATCTGACTGCGAAAATGCAAAACTACAAGTACATGTACCTACAGCACTATCACAGCTGTCCAGGCTCGCTCAGAGATACATCCTTCTCCCCCTCTCTCTTGTCTTGCCTCTCTCTCGGACTAATCTCTCCTTCACTCTCTCTTTCTCTCTCTTCATGCTCCCTCGTAGTAGGTGAGGAGGACGATGATGGCGTCTCAGGAGTAGAGACTGGCGAGGTGGTGAACGGCTCGCGGCCAGCGGACCGGCTAGGCGCCAGATGGCTCGCGGTAGCGGACCGGCTAGGCAGCGGCGAGGTGTTGGGACACGGATAGACTACACTAGCGAGCAATTAAAAATTCTATCACATAAACCAGAAATTCATGCGAGTAAAAGATCACAAATCGTTACCACTAGCCATAGTGTAGCGGAAGAAGAGTTGGAGCAGTCTGGTCTAACGTCGCACACATTGATGTAGTGATCGTAGTCGACCATCCAACGTCCTTAGTTTCTGAACGTCTCCTCTAGCAACCTCTCGAGCTGCCTACGTTCTTCACGGATCGTCCTCGGTCAGTGCAGCGATGATCGCAGCAGCTCCTATCCACACATCCAGGGGTGGATCGCTGTACGTCGGTGTACTAGCACCAACACGGATAGGAAGGCCTTCAGGGAGGTGGCAGCTAGGGTTTCAATAGGTGGTGCAACCTTAATCCTAAAAGCCCTACATCTCCTGACAAGAATCTAATAATCCTCAATTAATTAAATTATTTATCTGTAATTATTATTATAGATAGAAATATCCCCATGACAATCTTAAGTATACCCCTTACCATTCATAAGGGAAAAGTTTAAGATAATTGGTTGTAAACCACCCTGTATGGTCGTGAGATGTTCTACGACTACCTGATCATCGTAAGTCTTTCTACGATCACCTCATGGTTATAAGTCTTTCTACGACCATCTCATGGTCCCTTTTTACGACCAGGCCAATTATGACTACCTTACAGTCAACAAAGTCTACAGGCATATGGGCCCAATTGACTAGAGAATCTTATACGCTGTGTTTAAGATCAGAGTAGTTAGCTTACGTTGTTATTCGCCAGGATAACTGCATACATTACGCATCTATCTCTGACGATAACTATCAGGTGACGTGGGGTGTTATCTCCCCGACAGTAACCTCCATCAATGTGCGCATTTCGTCAAGTGTTAAGGCACCTTTTGGTCTAGAGTAACTACAACCCCCATCATGCGTTATATAAAGGCTAAACGTCAGTGAAAGCAGAGGAAGGAAGACAATTGGAGATAGAAGTCATTGCATCTTTGGTTCCACTGATTCCTTCCTACTTGTAAACATAATCAATACAATATTACAGGAGTAGGGTTGTTATTCTCCCAAGGGAAGGCTTGAACCTATCTAAATCCTGTGTCTTTCTCTGCATGGTTCTATTTTGAGGAACCCCCAAATTTTCATTCATAAGATCGATACTAGATCATCGACAGTTGGAGCCCTCCATGGGGATTTTCTTGTGATTCCTTTTCGATAAGTTCTCTTTAGTTTTTCAACTCTGACACTTTTATGGCAGGAGAGTGGAATGATGAGAACTGGTTCAATTTGGCAAACTACGTAGAACTCGACATGGATACCATCTACGAGTACGAGCAGAGCATTATTTTGTCCGATGGCAATGCTGCCTCCAAGGATCTTTCACCAGACCTAGGAGACCAAACCGCAGACAGAGTTGATGAGGGATCTTTTTCCCCCATAACATTACGTCTAGATGAGGGACCAAATTCCTTGGATGCAAGGGTCCATCCAACCATAATCAGGACTGCACCAAGACAAGTACAGAGTATAGCGAGGGTTCCCCTCCAAATGTTTGAGTCTGTTTGAGGCCGTCCGATCTGGCACAACAAATCCTAGAATCCATCATTCTGGGATTCAACCAGCATCTGGTGATCATCACCCTTTGATAACCCCCATGAGGTGCGTGGTCGAGCCTACTTTTCCTATGGATTCGACTGTACCCTCGTAGGGTTCACCTTCGATTAGAAATGGTTATAACCCAAAATTCTCCTTCTTAGAGGGATTACTCCAAGTCGTGAGGTGTTATCGTTCGACTACTTCTCAAGCCAGGAGGGCTCAGGCGCAAGTGGGAATGATATCCAGAGGTCTTTGTCCTCCCCTCAGATCCTAATCTCTCTCCGAGAGGTAGGACCGGGGATGCCTCCCATCGCTCACTCACTTCGGGCTCTTGCGGTGATGGCGAGGACACCACCGACGATAAATAGGATCACCACCTTCATGAGCATGGGAGAAATCCTAGAAATGATCACTCTCCACTGAAGCAAACTCAGATGTCGGTGATCCTGAGACCATCCGGAGGAGAAGAATTGCATCAAACAGAACTTTACCTTGGCTCATTAAATATCGGTCAGAGGAAGCTCAAGAACTTCAACGTATAAACAAGTTGATCGAGAACCCGACTCAATAACTTGGACGAGCATTAGGCTACGACCTCTTTGCTGAAGAGATCGAACTAAGGATTCAGGGCGCAATGGTCAAGCTTGAGAAAACTCACCGACAATGTTCTGATAGTAGTACCGGGACGACTCCGTCAAACACCAGTCGTTTGAATAATTCCCCTCATGGAGGATGGCACGACAATAGGTCCAGTTGCTCCCACTACTACAAAAAGGCACATACTGGACGCCTCATCACAGACGATTAACCAAAATCGTCTGTATTACATACAATCACAGATGATTTTAGTTTAGAGACCGTCTGTGTTACTAGCTGCGCTAAAAACCATCTGTGAAGAGGGCTAGATCATAGACGGTTCATATTGAAAACTGCCTGTGAAGTATCACAAACGGTTCTTAACACAAACCGTTTGTGATAATTGTAGAATTCACAGACGGTTCATGATACGAACCGTCTGTGATAAGTATAATATCATAGATGGTTTGTATTAAAAACTGTGATTTTACCATTGCTTGAAATTTCCTTACTCTTTGATTTTACCATGGCTTGAAATTTCCTTAATCAGAGAGTACGAAAAATTCTAAGTACGATTTTTAATATGAACCGTCTGTGATACTAGCTTATCATAGACGGTTTTTAATATGAACCGTCTGTGATACTAGTTTATCACTGCGGTTTTATTAGAAATAAATCTGTGATTATAAAAAATTTTGAGCAGCTTGCGCGGGAGGCAAAATGTTTTGGCGCTGTCCTTATATATTATACCCACCCCTGCTTTGTCTTCCATCAGTCTCTCCCTCTCCCCTCCCCACGCCGAGCTCCAACGACCACCCTCGATTCCCCGGCGCGGTTCGGTGAGGAGACGCAGCCAACGAGGAGGAGGAGGAGGAGGGACGCGTAGGTGTTCCATGTGCGCGCGAGAGGTAGGCTGCGGAAGAATGCGTGTATATCCCCAAAACATACATAAGTTGTTGTTTGTTTGATGATTCTTATTTTATTTGTACCTAATGCCGGAGCGCTGCCGAAGGTTTTCAGTCGTCTCTCCTTACCGACGAGCTTGAGTCGAACTCGGACAACATGCAAGAACAGCTTGTGATATGTTGGTGAGGTACAGAGAGAAACAGTGTTGAATCAATCCAAGAAGCCGATGAGTTCTTTAGGAGCTTGGAGGCATAGATGATTTCTAGCTAGTTTAACTTTGTAAATTTATTCTTTTTTCCCATTCGGAGAGAACGTTGTGAAACCTTTTGGTTCTTCTTTCCTATAATGTGTTTGCCATCAGAATTTTAATTGGATTTTAGTTGTCTTGCTAGAGGTTGCATATGGAAACTACTGTCCAGCAATTGATTGGTTTTGCTCAAAATCCAATTTTTTTGCAATAGAAAAAACTATCACAGACGGTTCGGAACAAGAACCGTCTGTGATAATAGACTATCTGTAACATCCCAATTTTCTGAGTTTAAAAATCTTTAAAATAGTTAGTAGGGAAAAAGTCACCATTTGGATTTTATTTGAATTTAATTCAAAAGCTTAATATTGGACTTTACAATCAAAAACCTTTAATGTGAATAATCCCAACATGAACAATAGCCAAAACTATTTTATTTGGGTTCTATGTGCCCAGATATATCTTCTAGATTTTTCTAGAATTTTTCTGAGTTCATTTGCTATTTTCTATTGCTTATTTGAACTTCTGGTATTTTCTAAAATAGAAAATCTATTCAAAATCTCAGAAAAAGCTTTGGGCCGAATTCTTTGAAGCCGGCCCAGTCCTATTGCCCTTTCGGCCCAAACCGAGGCGCGACCATTTCGCTCACAAGACGCGCCGCCGCCCGACATGCGGGCCCGCATGTCGGCCTCGCCTCTCTCCGGCGCCCGCCGTTCTCCACCGTTCGATCATGGATGGATGGCTAGATGCGCCTGATCTGTTCGGAGGTCGATCGTCCATTTGATTGTGGACCGTTAGATCTTAGACGAACGGTCAGATCTTCGGAGTCCGTTTCGCAGCCGTGCCGTTTCGCACGCGCCCGCGCCCGAGCCGCCGTCGCTGACAGGTGGGCCTCGTCCGCCACGTCATCGTCGTCTTCGACGCGGACTCCACCTTCCCTCCGAATCTTCCGCCGCTGCGCCATGTTCGTCGCGGACACGCCTCCCGGGGCTATTTAAGGCCCCGAGGACCCTCGTGCTCTGCACCCCGTGACACGCCGCCTTCGCAACCCTAGCCGCCGCCCTCGATTCGTCGCCTGGAGCCCTAGCCACCGTCGTCATCTTCATCTCCGGCCGAAGAACCCCATCGCCACTGCCGCCGTTCCAGCAGCCCTCGTCGCTGTTGGAGGTCATCTTCGGGATCGCCGCATCGCCCGCATCTCGGAACCGCCTTCATCTTCACCGGAGGACCTCTCCAACGCCGTCGCCGTCGAGCCCGAGCCTCAACCTCCGCTTTGACCTCGCCGCCGGCCACCACAGCGGTCCCTGAGCGCCCGTGAGCATCCCATCGAGATCGCCCTGGTCTTCTCTACCTCCCGGTGCCGTCCGCCGCCGACGAGGAGCTGCCGTTCGCCGGCGACCATAGGGTCCAGTGTCGCCCTCGCCGATGGGTCTGACGTGTACGCCACGTCACCCACCACCTCATCCGTCGCGGCGATGTACGCCCATGTGTCCGCCGTGTCGCGAGCACGCGTGTCGCGCGCGGCGATCCACCGATCTCGGATCCGAGGCTCGGTGAGACACGGTCTCACGTGAGCCATCTCAGCGACATGTGGGTCCCACATGTTAGTGTTTTCTTTTATTTATCTTTTTCCGAAATCCTGAGGGCTGATGTCAGCATTGCGCAATAATCCGATTTTTCTGTTAAGAAATAATTCGGAAATTCTAGAAAATCCAATTTAGAGTTTCTCTTGAGATTTCCAATCTTTCAGAGCTCATAACTTTTGCATCCGAACTCCGATTGAGCCCATTCAAATTCCTAAATTTATCTAAATTCGAGCTCTATTTATATGAGATTTTTATTTAATTTTTAGAGTTTGTTTTGCCTCTGTGATTTATTTGTTTTGTTTATTTGTCTCGTTTGCGAGTTGACGTCGATTCGTCGGGAAATTTTGGAGAAGAAGGAGCACCCCAAGATCAAGACCAGTACATAGACCTTTTCCAAGGCAAGTCATACCTTTGATCATCTTGCACCCAGTTTTCAAATTACTTTGTTTCAAAGTATTGCATTCTATTTTAATTATTTGTTTAAATGCTTTTGGGTATAGTTATCATCCAAATTGTTATCATCACCTTGGCCTTGTATGTTATAATACCTTGTCACCCTAGATTGGTTATTAGTTGATAACATTATAGCACCAACGTGGGTTGGTTAGATGTGAGTACAATTGCTTAGCCATGCTACGAGTCTCACATCTCATGTAAGTTGCAATTATTAAATCTGACTAAGTGACTATGGAACTTTGTGTAAAACTACGTGCTATGTGTTATTACTTCGTGATAGCATGTGTTGCACTAAAATCAACTGGGTGGTAAAGGATTTAGACTGAGGCAAGTAGCGGATACTTTGTGATATGGTGGACTTTGTGAACGGGCTTGATAATCTTTGTGACTTAGTTAGAAATTGGAAGTCTTGCCTTGGTCAGTTAAGGACTTAACTTTGTGCGCCATTGAACTGAGCCTTGCATGCGATCACATGCCTGATGGGATGGGTCTAACTTAGTAAATTATGGATTCTCGGCATTGACGTTCAGGTAGATATGTTAGGCTTTGTGACAGGGTGGAGGTGTGACTACTTGGTAGTTGCATCGCGGGACGATTCGTCGCATCCCTATCCAGCGGTGTGTGTTAGACTAGTACTCTTTGTGAGCTAGTCTAGCGGGAAAGCACATCGGGGATGTCAATGTTTGAGATGAAGTTTCCGAACTGTTTTGTTATGATTAGTGCTTGCTACACTAATTGTATCTTGTGGGTAAAGTGTACAACCTCTGCAGAGTGTTAAATCAATCTATTCGAATAGCCGCATCCGCGGCCATGGACATGCTCGGGGATTTCACACGAGGGGTAGTTTTCATAAAATGTTTGGGATGGGAGCTATGTGATCTAAGTCATATGGCTATGTGAAATAATCTGTTTAGCTTTGTGTCTTTGTGAAAATAACTGTTAAATTAATATTATCTATTTGTTTTGAACTGCATTTCAATCTATTATTCGTATTCAATTGCAAATGTTGCATTTCTGCAAAAGAACCACAGAAGTCTTTTCTTTTGGAATAAGCCTGCATCTATAAATTGCATTCTGTGGTATGATTTGCGAGTACGGTTGTGTAGTCACGCTTGTTGTAAAACTTGCGCCTAAACCTACAAAAGAGGAGGAGTCTACGCCTGTTTTCGAGGAGGAGTTCAACGAAGGTTGCTGATCGTTAAGGTCTGGATCCCAGTCGGTTGCCTGTGGTGAATTGATGGGATCTACGTTGAAGTTATTTCTGTTCTGCTGCCGTTTATTCTCTGTTAGCCCTGCATGGCTTAACAAGTGTAAACTCGACTATAAGGTTAAAACCCTTATTTGTTATTCAAACTAATCGTTTACTTTATTTATCGCTTGTGTGGTTTGATATTCACCTATGTTGACACTGTGGGCACTAGCGTGATCCTGGACTAGTGCAGTATACACAGAGGGTTCCAGAATCGTAATTTTGGGTCCCGACACTGTCACAGACAGTTCTAAATAAGAACCGTCTGTGATAAGTAATTATCACAGACTGTTCTTGTTACGAACCGTCTGTGATAGCTTTTTTCACAGACGGTTTGAAAACCGTCTGTGATGACTCATGTCATCACTGACTTCAAACCGTCTGTGATGACTCATGTCATCACTGACCCATAGACTCAGACGGCTCACAAAACCTTCTGTGATGATGTTTTTGACCCGTCTGTAAAGACCTTTTCTGTAGTAGTGTCCCCTAACCACAACTCCAGTTAAAGAAGAGTTCTTCAAACATCCGGTGATCGACAAGCTCCTAGGGGAGGTGATTGTTCACCACTTCAACACAAGAATCGACAACAATAGATGGAATACGAGGAGTATTACCCTCGTAGGACTGAGACCAATCGTAGGTCAGGTCCACCTGCCACTAGGTATCGTTGTATACGATCACCTAGTGACATCAACCCTTCTTTCCCGTAAAGAAGGCGTCGTGATATTATTACTGGGTGTCGGGCATTCTCGCCTAACCTTCGAGCAGTTTGCTGACCGCCACAGTTTCGATCGGTGAACATGGAGAAGTTTGATGGGTCACAAAATCCTATCGAATTTCTTCAGATCTATACGACTGTTGTTTGAGCAACAGAAGGAGGAGAGCACGTCATAGCGAATTAATTACCTTCCTACTATGCTTGAAGGATCTGCTTGGTCGTAGTTGTTAAATCAACTACAAGAGTCGATCTATTCGTGGAAGCATCTCTGTGATCTACTATTGGCCGATTTCCAAGGTACCTACAACCATCCTGGAAAGGAGGATGACCTGCACAGAATGAGATGGAATGCCTATGAGACCTTGCGCCAATTCATTAGGTGTTTCAGTCAGGTTTGCAATTCTATATCTAAGGTTTCTGGTTCTTCTATTATCAGAGCATTTAAGCAGGAAGTCCGTAGTAGAAGGATCACAAAGGACATCACTTTAAATCATCTGGCTACTATTGCTGAGCTTTTTGAGATGGCCGACCGATATGCAACTGCTGCACAAGTGGTTGAGTGGAACAGAACCATCGATCGAGATGATAAAGATACTCAAAAAGCAGACGAAAGTAGTAAGACGAAGGATAAAAATGCTAAGAAATCCAAGAGTAAGACCAAAGGCTAAAAACCTCAAGTCAATAGCTCCAAGAAAGTCTTAACCATAAGTGAAAAAGAGCCTCGAGGCCCCAAGCCATACTCCGATCAGGGCAAGGGCAAACGCCCCGAACGAAAGAATAACAAGCCTAGGTGGTGTCTTTTCCATAAAAAGGAAGGACATGACCTTCACAACTGCCGAGTTTTTCACCAAAAACTCGAAGACTACTACACCAGCAAAGGACCTCATCCTACACTAAAGGAGGTAGGGCAAACAAGTGGTCGAAAGCAGTCGGACGACGATGAGGAGATGTTGTTTCAAGATCCGAAGCACGCCATCGATCATATCTATGGAGGATCTTCGGTATACGAGTCAAAATGATAGCTCAAAGTAGTCAAGCGTGACGTAAACTCCATTGACCCTTCTCTTATCAATAAATTACCAAAGTGGTCAAAAATCACCATCTATTTCGAGAAGGGTGATTGCCCGATCCCTTCTACTAGACCAGGTCAATTTATGATCGTGGTCGAGCCCACCATGAACAACTGTCGAGTAAATCGTGTGTTAGTTGATGGTGGGAGTTCATTAAACACATTGTTTACAAGTGCCCTAGATGAGATGCAAGTACCTAGGACCAAGGTAAAGCCTGTACGATACTCATTTCATGGGATCATACTGGTGTCTTCAGCCAAACCCATTGACCAAGTTTCTCTTCCTGTAACGTTTGGTTCTCCAAACAACTTCAGAACAGAAAAAATCTCTTTTGATGTGGTCGATATCGACACAGCATACAACGCCATACTCAAACGACCAACTTTGGCACGATTCCTAATGGTTACTCGTTATGGTTATCAATGTCTTAAAATGCAAGGTCCCAAAGAAGTAATCACAGTCCGCTGTGATAAAAAGATGATGCTTACATGCGACCAAAAATCCCTCGAGATGGTTGGCCAAATACCAACTTGAGAAGCAAGCAAGGGTTAGCCTTCGACCAAGCAGTCGAAGCCTAAAGCTGCACCAAAGCCGAATGATCAAGTCAAAAAAGTTCCATTGAACCCAGTGGAGACTTCAAAGACTATTCGCATTGGGGTTACTTCTGACCCTGCATAGAAAGACGTCCTCGTCACCTTCCTCCGAGCTAACGCAGATGTCTTCGCATGGCAAGCATCCGGCACGCCCGGAGTCCCTAGGGAGGTGATTGAGCACAAGCATGCTCTATGGCCTTACAAGAAATCTGTAAAATAGAAATTACAAAGATTTTCACCTTATCAACGATGCTATTAGATCAGAATTATACAAGCTACTTAAAACAAACTTTATAAGAGAAGTCGACCACACAGAGTGGTTGGCTAACCATGTAATGGTTAGAAAGTCTAATGGTAAGTGGCGCATGTGTGTAGACATTACTAATCTCAATAAAGCTTTGTCCAAAAGATGATTTTCACTTCCTCGTATTGATCAGTTGGTTAATTCCACTGCTGGTTGTGAAATATTAAGTTTCCTATATGTATATTTTGGTTATCATCATATTAGTATGTGTTTAGATGATGAAGAAAAGATCGCATTTATTACACCATTTGGAATATTTTGCTATGTCAAAATGCCATTTGGTTTAAAAAATGATGGGGCTTCTTTTCAACGCTTGATGCAAACGGCCTTCTCTGTTCAACAAGGCCGAAACATGGAAGCCTGTGTGGACGATTTGGTCGTAAAAAGCATCAAGTGCCATAATCCTATTTTTGATTTGCAGGAGACATTCGACAACCTCACAAAACACCATTTGAAACTCAATCCTGAGAAGTGTGTGTTTGGAGTCTCTTCAGGAAAATTGCTTGGATTCCTTATTTTTGCACGAGGAATCGAAGCAAATCCTGAAAAGATAAAGGCCATTGAACAAATGCACCCTCCGACCACGAAGAAAGAAATCTAGAAACTCACAGGATGCATGGCGGCTTTAAGTCATTTCATCGCATGACGGTTTCGAGACTTTCTTTCTTCAAACTTTCGAGAAAAACATGTGGGTTTCGAATGGTCAGAGGAGGCAAACACTACCTTCGAGGATGTCAAGAGATATCTTATGAGTACTCCTGTTTTGGTTTCTCCGAAAACAGAAGAGACGCTTTTAATATATTTAGCTGCCATGCCACAAGCAGTGAGCGCAGTGCTAGTTGTCAAACGTGAAAATGTTCAACGACCAGTTTACTGTGTAAGTGAAGTTTTACACGGGCCTAAGGAGCGATACCCTCAGGTCCAAAAACTCTTATATGCCCTCCTCATGTCTTGAGGAAACTGAGGCATTATTTTCAGGCACACAAGATAATTGTGTTGTCTGAGTTTCCCTTAGGAGAGGTCCTCTAGAACAGGGAAGCAGTGAGACATATGGCAAAATGATCGGTTGAACTTGGGGAGTTCGGCCTCCATTTCATGCCCCGAACGGCC
This sequence comes from Ampelocalamus luodianensis, assembly GCA_036346255.1. Lineage (NCBI taxonomy): Eukaryota > Viridiplantae > Streptophyta > Magnoliopsida > Poales > Poaceae > Ampelocalamus > Ampelocalamus luodianensis. The sequence continues at coordinate 39,160,143 of CM070624.1, forward strand.
AGTAAATCCCAGATCTTGTTAGACTTTATCGCCGAATAGACAAATCCTGAACCTATTCAAGATCCCCAATACGAATCTCATGACCAATGGACAATGTAATTTGATGTGTCACTTACGCTAAGTGGCTTGGGGGAAGGGGTGGTCCTCGAATCTTCTACAAGAAACACCTTAAAGTATGTTATTCAATTAAACTTTCCTATCACTAACAACATGGCAAAATACAAAGGTTTATTGGCTGGCATACGAGCAACGAAAGCGCTTGGGATTCAACGACTACTCGTGAGAGGAGACTCTCAACTAGTCGTGAATTAGGTCAGAAAAGAGTACCAGTGTTCTAATCCAACCATGTCTCGGTACTTATCGGAAGTTCGAAAGCTAGAAAAATATTTTTTTAGTTTCGAGGTACAATATATCCCTCAAAAGGATAATTTCTCCACTGACCAGTTAGCTCGAATGGCTTCTTCCCAATCACAAGTACTAAAAGGAGTCTTCTTAGAACAGCTCCAGAAGTCGTCTCTGGTCGAAACACCAGAGACATCTCCTATGGACACAACATCTCTAGAATACGAGGATACCTGGATGAATCCCATCTACGAGTATCTTCAAAAGGGTACAATACCCAATGACAATCTTGAAGCTGATCGTTTATCCCGCAAGGCCAAAATGTATAGTTTGGTCGAATGGGTCCCTTACAAACGTGGTACTCAAGAGGTTCTCATGCAATGCATATCACAGAGAAAAAGACTAAATCTCCTTCACAAAATACATGGAGGCATCTATGAAACTCATACTTCTTACAGAACGCTGATCGAAAAAGTCTTTCGATAAGGTTTCTATTGGCCAACAGCCCTCCGTAATGCTAAAGACTTGGTTAAAAAGTGTGTACAATGCTAGTTTCATAGCAGGCAAATACACCAACCATCTCAGGCATTGCAGACCATACCTCTCTTTTGGCCTTTTGCAACCTAGGGTCTTGATATCGTAGGACCGTTCCCGAAAGTACCAAGAGGCTTCACGTTCTTTTTTGTGGTTATTGATACGTTCACAAAATTGATACGTTCTTTTTTGTGGTTTATGATGAAAAGTGTGATTACTCGATTTGGCATTCCAAGTCGAATAATTACAGATAATGGTATATAATTTTCGAGCACAAAATTCCAAGAATTGTGTGAAGAGATGGGTACCAAACTGTGTTATGCCTCTGTCTCCCACCCACAAAGCAATGGGCAGTCGAAAGAGCGAATGGCCAAATTATGTAGAGAATTAAAACTCGAGTTTCGACCAGCTTATAAAGCACTTGGGGGCTTGGGTAAAAGAATTATCCTCAATATTATGGGCAATTCGCACGACTGCTAGTCCTACTACAAGTAAAACACCCTTTTTCTAGTTTTTGGGATTGAAGCCATGCTTCCACCAGAACTAAAGATTTGGTCGACAAGAGTTGAAAATTACAACGACTCTGGCCAAGAACAATTTCGAGCAGATGACATCAACCTGCTCGAAGAGAAGAGGAATCAAGCCTTAATCCATTCGGTGGTCTACCAACAAGCCTTGTGCAAATACTACGATCGTAAGGTCCAGCCTCGCAGCTTTGCCGTAGGTGATTTCGTATTGAAAAAGATTAAATCCCAGTCTAATCAGAACAAACTTTCCTCCAAGTGGGAAGGTTCTTACACATTGGTCGAAGTTACGCCACCAGACTCGGTACGACTTGCAATGGAAGATGGCCTAATCCTTTCCAACTCTTGGAATATCGATCAATAAAGTTTATGCTTTCTTCAATCTTTATTGTCTTACATTGAGCAATGCTTCGATGATTTTTTGATCACTTTTTAACACTTAGTTTTCTTTACACTGTTCGAAGGAAGGTAACATCACCTAGTCGAAGTCTTTCCTCTCTACACGTGGTCTTGCCCACTAGAAGGAACTTCCTAGTGTCGACTTGTTCCTAACTTTTGTTGCCAACACAAAGAAACTAGGTTCAAAAAAACATGGTCAAAAAAATTTACAGCAAGCTCTTTTCGACTTAGTTTATTTCTTCATTCTTTTCGAAGAATTCTCTAAGTGGAGTAAGTTTTTGTAATTCGTTCGACAACTTTTGGTAAACTCAATTCGTTTAACATTGTCGGAGGAAGACACACCCCTAGTCGAAGTCTTTTCTCTCTGCACGTGGTCCTGCCCACTAGAAGGAACTTCCTAGTATCGCGCTGTTTCTAACTCTTACTATCAGTACAACACAGTTGAGTTTATTAAAAAAGGTCAAACAAATTTCTTAAGCACACTCTTATAGTTTGTCCAGCTAATGTTGATACCCTTGATTTTATTAACCTGGTCGAAAAAAGCAACTCATCTAGTAGAAACTTTTCCTTTCTGTATATATGTAATATCCCGAAAGTGTGAGGATCAACTATCGGAATAAAATAATTTAATCGGTAGCGATTAAATTTATTCGGGGGAATCTTTTTCGTCAGATCTTGTAAAGAGAGGGGGGGTTACTGGTTTTTCACGGTAACCTGGGCCTGGGCCGTGGCCCAGGTGGGCTGGCCGGTCCTTCTCAAGAGGGGGGAGGCATCATGGGCCTAAAGCCCATGCCCCCCCACACACCCCCTAACCCTAGCCGGCCACCTCTTCCCCTCTCCCTCCCCCCTTGGCTGCCACTTTTCTTCCCCCTCCTCCCTTGGCCGCACCTCCCTGCCATCCCCAAGGTGATCTCCTCCCTCCTTTGGTGGTAGCCGGCCCTCCTCCCTCCATTGGTGGCAGCAGCCTCTCCCTCCTCCCTTGGTGTGGCCGGCCAAGTCAAGGGAGAGCCCGGAGACCGTCGACCATTGGTGCTTCGTGCAAGGATCGGTGTCTTACGCGTCTCCTAGGGTATAATTTCATATCCCTCCTGCTGGATTCAGTTTCGTGTGTGGTAGAGGTGGGGTTTTGTTTTATCGTTAGTGTTGTTCCCAGTTGCAGATTGTTGTTCTCTGTTGTACGTTGATTTTAGTTTAGATAAAAGTCGAATTAGGCCTTGTGATCTCCTAGAGAGTTGTAGATTATTTCGTTAGGTTTCAATAGCCTCCAAGTTCACCTGAATCCGAGTTGTGGTTTGAAAGTTACGGCCATTTTTGTATCTCTGTCCAGATCATCGATCAATTACCAGCAGTCACCTTGCGTACCGATTTGAGTTTGGTTAAGATCCGAATCAGGGTTTCCTCTAAACTAGGTTGTTGCAGATAATTTCATAACCTTTTCAGATTGATAAAGAACACCCAATTCGGAGTTGTAGATTAAAAGTTATGGTCTTTTTAATTCTGTTGTCTTAGCTGTCCAGACAGATTCTGTTCTGCTGTTTCATTTAGCTGTTAGCAATTTAATTTGGCCGATTTGGGTTATCTCGTCAACTGGAATGTTGTAGATATGTTTGCTAAGTTTATGTAGGATCTGGGCTCACCTCGTTTCGGGTCCCGGGTTATTAGTTATGGGTGTTTTCGTGCTGTTGTCCAGAACTAGTTCATTGTTGATGTAATCTGTTTTTAGATTAAAACAAGCTAGATATTGTGGGTCGTCGGGAAGGCGTTGTAGAACGTTATTGAAAGCGCCCTATTATATGTTGTCCTTATTTCAAGTATACCGTGTAGGCGGAGAGGCTTAGGTTTAGGAGCACCGCCGTTGACTCATAACGCGTCGCATCGCGGAAGGCAAGTACTTTGCTACTTTTAATGGTTGTGATTGATGAATGCTTACATGATTATGTTGTGACACCTCGTGTTACAAGAGATGATGAACTGTCTATGTTCTTTCGTGTATGTTGAAAATATGCTATGAGATGATGTTCTTCATTGTTCATATACATTCAATGCATCCATAATTCATGTCTTATCCACGGGAGTGGATTGTAAGTCCCACCATTCTAATGTGTGCAGATTTGGACATTGTCATGTCCCGTCCACGGGAGTGGATAGGAAGACCCATCAATTCCAGTATGGGCGCGTAAGACCCATCAATTCCAGTATGGGCAGATTTGGACACCTGTATGAAACGTTCTTCATATGGGACTTGGATCCCCGCACTTTTGTTAAAGTGCGGGCTTGAGTGAACACCGACGGGTGTGTCACTAGCTATACCGGTATAAGAACGTGTGCAGTCCATTCCTTTTAATCAATCCATTCATTTCATTCATATATTCATTCGATGTTATGTTCTTATTCTTAAAAGATGTTGCCTTGTTCAAATTTGTTGTAAATTCAATTTTCATTGTACTTGCTGAGTCTCGGACTCATTCTTGCTTTGTTTGTTTATTTTAGGTGATCGTTGATGATGGCTCTATTGGGAGGGAATAGACATGCACAATTCGTTCACTTCACCATATATCAATTCAATAATAGGATATGATTTTAGCCTTCATTCGCTAATTGATGAACTGTAATAATTAAATTTAGATGTGGTTGAAAACCCCTCTATGTTAAGATTGATTATGTATTGCTTGTGATTTTCGATCACCCTTCGTTATACTTGCTTGAATTCAGACTATTGTCATGCCATGGTTCTATTAAATAGTGATATCTTTATGTCATTAGTTGATTTCATTCAAACTCTTCGCATTATGGTTGTGTGTTAGATGGTTTAGGTGACATTTTGGCTTTCGAATAGCCAGGGTGTTACAATATAGTCCTGCCCACTAGAAGGAACTTCCTAGTATCGATCTGTTACTAACTCTTGTAACCAGTACATGATAATCGAGATCGACAACAATAGTCAGACAAATCCCTTTTAAACAAACCCTTTTTTACTATTTACTTAGTTTATATAAATAAACTAAGCAAATAGTCGGAGGCTAGGATAAAGTTATACATATGACTTCAATTCTTAGTCTTAAAGGTTCAATTCTCATTTTCTTTGTATCCTCTTATGAGCTACTAACTACTCGATGAAACAATTTGTAGAAACATGAAGATTTATATTCATAAACAAGAGATTATCTTTACAATAACATTCCCTATTACAAACTACTCTGACGAAGGATATCCGATTTGCATCTCCTCTGCAACCTTCTTGCCGACCGGTTGCACTTCTTCAATCAGTCGTGCTGTCTCTGCTTCAGGGCAGTCAAAATTGGCTTGACTGGTTGAAGGCTAAGATTATGGTCATGTGTCTTAAGCTTTGCCAAGGCATAACTTACTACACATTCGACCGCCTCTCTTATCGAGTCGGCTTGATTGGTCTTCAGAGTTGTTATCAACTCCTCTAGAGTTCCGAGTTGTTGTCCAATGGTACCCGTATGGGAAACCATGGTGTCTTCAATATGAGTGACCTCCTTAGCACCAAGTCCACCGAGCATATTGTTAAGGAGTGAAATCTTCGTTGCCTTCATTTCAAAAAAATACTTCCCAAAGACTAGTAAATAAAACTGATCGTAGGTAAAGGAATTCTTACCTACTAGATGAGAATCAAGCTTCTGGACCTCGTTATCGTGGGAGGTAGCATCCTTTGTGCGCTGCTCCTCCAACGCATTTATTCTCTTCTCTTTTTCTTTGTGGATACGGGTGGACTCGTTGACCACCAAAGCCTTTGATTGGACCTCATTTTTAGCTTACCCATATCGACCTCTTTTTCTAAAAAGAAAAAGACTTAGAGAAAGAAAAGAAAGTCATTAATATGAACAGTTTCAAGTATACAACTTACTATTTATTTTATTTTGCAACTCGCAAGCTGCATAATTTGCCTCCTGAAAGTTCTTCAGCAGGTCTTGTTTTTCATCCCTTAGCTTCTACGCTTCAACTTTTACATAGTTGAGTGCAGAAATTAAGGTCCTTTCATCATCTCTAGACCTCTAGAAGGTTAAAGTAGATATGAGTATTGACTGGGTGGTCGAAACAAAATAAAGACTGCTCATTTCAAATACTTACGATCTCACTGCCAGTTGGCAGAGCTTAGCTTGCTGCTTCTTCAGCAAAACATGTTGTCTGTGGTATTCACCAATGGCGGCAACTTGTTGAAGAGCTCTCTGAACAAAGAAAGACGGTGAGAAAAAAAAGGGGGAAATCCAAATATGGAAGTGTTTGCCATCAAGTGCTTACAAAAATGGTTGACCGAGCAAAATTGGCATACACCCTCTTAGAATCTTGAAGTTCATCAAGCCCCTCGACTTGGTCCCACCATACTTTTTGAAGATGCTCGTCATAAAATATATGCCCCTTATTCGGAATATCCTTAGGGTGTGAGACTTGGTCACGAGTGTTGGTGATATGCCCTAGAGGCAATCATAGAGATAATTGTATCACGTTTATGTTTATGAGTTATTGAATAAATGTTAGTCTGTTCCTTGAATGAATCATTAGTTACAAAGATTAACAAGTATGTGACTTATTGGTGAAGCTTTTTAACTTATATGATATCATTCCAAATGTATCCCTGGTCAGATGTCACTGGTTGGAACACTAGTGACTTATCGACCAGCAAACTCCACATGTAGTAAACAATCTCCCTGCTCCTTTAGATTCTTCTTGATCATCATTCGCAAAAACATTTAAAGGATTGTATTCGCCACCTTTGTTTGTACATATGTTTGTGGTGTAATAAGTGGTTGAGAATGACAACTTTGTCCCAAGCATGGCCCACAAAATCTTCCAAAAATAGCTCATGAATTTGACGTCATGATCTGAAACTATTGTCTTTGGCATCCCATGCAATCTCACAATCTCCTTGAAAAACAAGTCCGCTACATGCGACGTATCGTCGCTTTTATGATAGGGAATAAAATATATCATCTTAGAAAACCTATCCATAACTACAAATACCAAATCACTCCCGCTCAAAGTCCTAGGAAATTATAAAACAAAATCCATACTAATGCCCTCCCAAGGTGCATTAGGAAGGGGAAAGGGAGTATACAAACCATGTGGATTAAGCTTAGATTTAGCTTTATGACATGTTACACATCATTGTACAAACCTCTCGATGTCATGTCTCATCCTTAGCCAATAAAAGTGATCGAGCAATATCATGAGAGTCTTTTCTCTCCCAAAGTGTCACATCAATCCACCTGCATGTGATTCCTGCAACAATAGCAAACGTACGAATGAATCTGGAATACATAACTTGTTAGCACGCAATAAGAACCCATTATGAACATGGAACTTATGCCAACCTTTTCCATCTTCACACTTAACTAAATTTCACTATCGGAAGCATATAAATCTTTCAAACTTTCCAAACCAGGAACCTATACTTCCAATTGAGTTAAAATCACACTCTTACGAGATAACGTATCAACAACCACATTTTCCTTACCTTTCTTATATTTAACAACATATGAAAAAGATTCAATGAATTCCACCTACTTAGCATGTCTACGGTTCAATTTAGCTTAGCCTTTCAAATATCAAAGCTTCATGATCAGAATGTATAACAAACTCTTTAGGCCAAAGGTAATGTTGCCAAAGTTCAAGCACATGAACTAAAGCATACTTTAGTGAAAAACTTGGTGATGCTCAATTGAATTACTCTGTCTATGATAACGAATTGTATGCTTTAGTTCGTGTGCTTGAACTTTGGCCTAAATAGATTGTTATACATTCTTATCATGAAGCTTTGATATCTGAAAGGCCAAGCTAAATTGAATCGTAGATATGCTAAGTGGGTGAAATAAATTGAATCTTTTTCATATGTTGTTAAATATAAGAAAGGCAAGGAAAATGTGGTTGCTGACGCGTTATCTCGTAAGAGTGTGCTTTTAACTCAATTGGAAGTAAAGGTTCCTGGTTTGAAAAGTTTTAAAGATTTATATGCTTCTGATAGTGAATTTTTGTGAAGTGTAAAGATGGAAAAGGTTGGCACAAGTTCCATGTTCATAATGGGTTCTTATTGTGCTAACAAGTTATCTAGATTCATTCGTACGTTTGCTATTGTTGCGAGAATCATATCCAGGTGGATTGATGGGAGACTTTGGGATAGAAAATACTCTCATGATGTTGCCCGATCACTTTTATTGCCCAAGGATGAGACGTGATGTCGAGAGGTTTTTTGTACAACGATGTGTAACATGTCACAAAGCTAAGTCTAAGCTTAATCCACATGGTCTATATATTCCACTTTCCATTTTGGATGCACCTTGGGAGAACATTAGTATCAATACTAGGACTAGGAGGGGGAGAGATTCAGTATTTGTAGTTATGGATAGGTTTTCTAAGATGATATATTTTACTCCCTATCATAAAAGCGACAATCCGTCACATGTAACTGACTTATTTTTCAGAGAGATTGTGAGATTGCATGAGATGCCAAAGACAATCGTTTCAGATCGTGACATCAAATTCATGAGCTATTTTTGGAAGACTTTGTGGGCAAGCTTAGAACAAAGTTGTTATTCTCAACAACTTATTACACCACAAACGGAGATGACGAATAGAACACTTTCAATGTTGGTTTCTATGGTACCTTAGCAATTTTCCACACCTGAGTCATGTTTTAGCAACAAGGCAAAGGGAGCCTTTAGTGAGTGAATGTTCGCTAGTTAGTGAAAAATATGTAATAACACCTACCGAGTCGAACTTAGCTCAACTTAAAGATTTGAACTTTTTAACACAAATTTGAAACTTTCAGCTTGAACATTCAATCATCCAACTAAAAAATTCCAACTTAAAATTTCCAACTTTTAGGCTTAGTAATTTGATCATTCACACATGCTAGGTAGTGAAGCTTTCAACAAAAAAAAATATTACATTCAACATGGATTTTAAAACTTTCAACTTTCAAGCCAAAGTTTACAACTTTCAATCCTAGAAAAAGAAGTTGTTCACGAGTGAACGTTCAATATATAGCACTCCCAAGGGAAATAGGATGCCTAAGTAATTTCCATGAATGCAACTATGTGTGTTGTAAAAAAATCTAATTGATGCTTTCTGAATTAATGCTTTATCTAATTACATATAAAGAAGTCATGTGTATTGCTCATGGCTTTTTAAGAAACATTGTCTTCACCTAGGGGAGCCCGCCCTACGTCCATGTGGGCGTCGTGTTAGCCTCAGCCACCTTGTTAGCCTCACATGTGGCAGACTGAGACCTAGACCAGTTTGGTGGACTGAGTCTAGTGTGAACGGGTCTATTGACATGTGGGCCCCACATGTTTGTGCTACTATTCTGAGAGCCCGGTCCAATTTGGACTGAAACCCTGTTGGGTGGACCTTGTCTATGCTCTGTAGGCCTCACATGTCAGCCTTGTTTGATTTCCAAACATCCAAAAAAAGTAATGTTTCCATTATATTTCATGGCCCACCTGTTAGCCTCTATACCCTCCCTTTGTCTATTTCCCAAATTTCTTTCCGGGCCCAACTTTTGGAACCATGTTCTCCCTCATACGAGCTTCGATTGACCCATTATTCTTCTTAAAACATTTCTAAATTAATGGTCTATATTCAATTTTATATTAGTTTTTCAATTGATTTTGATTCTAGTCTTGCATTTATTTGTGTTTCTTTCGTTGGCAAGTTACACTCAAAAGCTCTTTGGAGGAGGAGATCAAGTTCAGGATTTCAAGTAAGGCAAGTTGTGACCCTTGATCATGTTCACCTACTATTTTACTCAAATTACATTATGTTTGTACAATTGCATGCATGCTACTTTTATAGCAATGTTATTTGGGTTGTGGCTAGTACCTAATTGAACATTGATTCACCTTGTTTGGTCATATGCCATTAATATTTGTCTCCTTAGGTTAGGCAAACTATTTAGTAGGACATTACAAAAATCAACATAGATTAGTGTAGCGCTGCTTAGCCATGCTTAGGATACCTGGAATCATATTTTGGAATACAATATCTACAATTGACTAATTACGTATTCAATTGTTTTACAATATCGTGTGTTATGTGTTATCAATTGTTGAAGGCACATGTTGCCCTTTAACATCAACTGGTTTATTAATGTTTTAGACCAGGCCGTGTGGAAGAACTATGCTAGTCTCCGTATAGGCTATGTGCACTTTTGGGTAGTCTCGCCGAGGGTCATGTAAACACTTCACTTTGTGTGGCATTGAACTGAGCCATATCATAAATCTACATCCTCTTAGGGAAAGGCCTAGCTCATTAAGTTACTATGTGTTCCAGCATTAATACTTCAGTTGGTAGATGTAGGCTATTCTACGGCAGGACAGTGTGACCGCATTTTTTGGGTCACATCATGGACGATTGCCATCCTCACATCCAACGGTGAGTTCCGTCGTCAGCCCACATTTGTTGGTGTCAGGCTGTTGGAACCAAACCCATCAGAAGGGTAGTGCTGGGACGAAGTTTTAGAAAAACTTTGTTATGATCTCCTTCATCGTATGGCTAAGGAAGTGTGTCAGACGGATAGTACAGGTTGATTATATCTTGCGAGTAACGCAATACAACCTCTGTAAAGTGTAAACTATTCAAATAGGTGCATCCTTGGTCATGGACAGTACTCGGGGATTTCACACGTAGAGTAGATTTTACAAAACAAAACATTTTATACCTATTTATTTATTTATTCAATTGTTTTAAACAAGTAGAATAAGTAACTAATTAAACAAGTGTAAAACATTTGGACGCAGTCTAATCATTTAAACGCACAAAACCCACCTCTCTATTTTGCTTTGTAAAATCTACCCCTCATGTGAAATCTTCAAGCGAGTGTACATGATCGATGACTCGGTTATTCGAATAGTTTACACTCTTTAGAGCTTGTACTACTTTACCCATAAGATATGATAACTCATAATTTCCATCATGACATATTTCCCTAGACGTGCGACAAATAAGATCATAACAAAGCTTTTCCAAAACGTCACCCCAGTGCTAACCTCCAAATTAGTGTGGTTCCAACATGCTGACCCCAACAAATGCGATCCAACGACGGGACTCACCGTTGGATTTGAGGACGGTAACCATATATCATGCAACCCAACATACCTGAAGTATTACTGTTGGAACTCGATAACTTCCTAAGCTAGGTACTTCCCATAGAGCATATGGTTGTACGATATGACTCAATTTAATGGTGCATAAAGTGAAGTCTTAACTAAGCTAGACATTTTAGCACATAGTTCTTCCACATGCCCCGGTCTAAGAAGACTAATCCACCGGTTGATGTTTAAGTACACATCATCAATAATTGATAACACACAACACAACGCACAATATTATAACAATTGCCTTTGTCATTTGTAAGTGTAGGGATTGTATTCTAAAAAGATAATTGCAAGTCCACTAAACATGGCTAAACTGTGCTACACCAACCCACGATTGGTACTAACAATGTCCAACTACATAGCTTGCCCAACCTAGGATACCAAATAATTCATGGCATACGACTAAGCAAGGTGGGTCAGTGTTCAATTCGGTACTAGCTACAACCCATAAATAAAGTTTGCGGGTCGCAAATGACAAACCGCGCAAGTTTACGACTGCACTTTTACTCTCTCTTTTCAATAAAGGCTTCCAAAGAGTAATTTAAAGCGTAACATTGTAATTTGTACACCAAATATATGTACTACATAGCCAACTTATAAATGGGTATCAGAATTTCATGGAATTTATGTTGAATTAACCAATCCAAACTGTGGCAAATTATAACATTAGATAGCTGACTGAATGCGATGGTCTGGTCGCTCTATATGATGATGCACACAGTTTTCTCTTCTTTCTTTCTTTTTTTTCTTTCTTTCTTTTTCTATTTCCTTTTCTTTAAGAAACGAAGCCAAACCAACGGGGCAGACGCACCGCAGAGGCCGTGGTCCCCACGTGAAGATTGCACAGTGCAGGCTGCAGCATGAAACAATAGCTTGACACGGTCCCAACCAAAGGCAGTACTAAGCAAAACAGCCTACCACATCGGGAATTACAACTTCGCAGAGAAATCCATCATTCTACACTTCGAATATCCTACTAGCTAGTGTGAGACTCATGCAACGGGTTTGCAGAAAAAATATTCAGGTCATGTCTGAAACGAATTTTGCTGGAAACAGTATAATCTGTTCAGGTAATATTATTTGAACGTATAAATTCTGCAGAAAACAATTTTGATTCTAATGTCCAGACGTGGTCTCACAACGGAGTATTTTAAAATATCTCCAGTGAAACAAACCCTCGTGGCTAGAAATGGGTCTAAAACAAAATGGATGCCGCTCGGCAAAAGAAAATAAAAACCTAATGGAGGTCCCTTAGCCATCGCAAAGGAGAAAACATGGACGTTACATCACTTGATTTACAACATTCTCAAAATGTCACTCCGAACTCCGAAGTAAGATATAGTTTTTGGTCTCTTAGGTGAGATGAGTTAACAGGGTAAAGCATGAATGCCCCGCGTTGAGATTGACGTAGCTTGACAGGCGTGGCGGTAACAACTCTATAGGCGTATCTTTCTCTACCTTCGTTTCCAACCCGTATGAGCCGTTAGACAAGTGAGGCCATACAACATATCTAGTGAACATGGGCTATTTTGTAGATATATAGATATAACCAGTGGCGGAGTCAGGATTTCACAGAGTCTTGAGTCCAAAATTAAGAGGTTATAAGTCTATAACTAACGTCAAATACTATCAACACTGAGGCATAACAAAAGTACAATACAAATATACAATCGAAATAAAATTTAAATTCTATGTTTAACGATACAACAAAATAGTAAAATATAACCCAAAAAAAAAAAGAATGTAAAATACTATTATCATTCATCCATTCATGCCTTACTTTAGGTGAACATCCAAAGTTCAGAACTTTATATTATTGTTGAAGTGAGAAGATTCCTCAGTATCTTCACTGAATTTTTTTTATTTTCAGTATAGCTCTGTTCCTTGTAAAATCAAGTTTTCAAGTATGAACTACTGCTAAGTGCTAACAATCAGGAAACTCGATAGCTATAGTTTATAGCATTACAAAATGCAAAAATAACCCAAGAAAACAGAAAAGTGCTAACCTTGGCATACACAAGAGTGGCATTGACACGCAATGCTAGGTTGCTCGGAAGTGTCCAGGGCGTTGTTGTCCACGCAACAAGAGTTGCATTGTCTGTATCACTGACAATAGGGAAAGTGATCATCACCGCTGGGTCTGGAATAGTCTAAACACCATAAAAGAATCGGTTACTACAAACTACAACAACAGAATATGAGCTAGAATAGGAACAAAGCCAATAGCTAATCCTATAGTCCAGCCCTGCCTTGAAGTCTGACAATGCTGTTTTGCAGCCTGTGCTGTAAGGCATCACCTGGAACAAGAACAAGAGTTCAGGGGGTTTTAACTTGAGTAAAGTACACTGTAGGTCCCTAAACTTGGAAGGAGGGGTTCACTTGGGTCCAACATCTTTGAAAGTGTCCAATCCGATACCTAATCTATTTAAGTGGATCAAGCAGGTCCAAAACAGCCCGGGCTGGCATTGACCGGTGACGTGGAACGTTGACCCGTCCGGTGTGGCTCCAGCGTGGCTCCTCATCACGTCGAGCGCACAAAACTGCGCCCACTCTCCGCCGCGCGCGTCCACAACCCAATCCCTAATTTCTCCAGTGGATCTCCTTCGGCGACGAAAGCGGCGGCGACAAAGGCAACGACGAAAGCGGCGACGAGGAAGGCGGCGACTAAGGCTGCACTCTCCTCCGGCGACGAAGGCGACACTATCCTCCCATGGCCGAGACGTCGAGCTCCTCGACGAGAAGCCGGCGCAGGGAAAGCTTGTACTCCCGTTGATTGTGTGCCCAAACTGTGTGAGCAGGACCGTGGTGCGATTGACATCCAGAACAAGAGAGAATTCCAACCGCGATTTCTTCAAGTGCCCGAACAATCAGGTGAGTTGTTATGTCGATTTGAGATTTGGGATTTGGAATTGGTTCTAATCTTGTTCGTATGACTGTCTTTGAGTCAGCGAGATGGTTCTAGCTGTAACTTTTGGCTGTGAGAGGAACAATATGGCAAGTATTTATGTGAACAGGGCATGATCCATTTCGATGAATACAATGTGGCAATGATGAAGACCGAAACAAAGGTGGAAGAATTACTAGTTAGAGAAGGCATGGAGGAGAAGTTATCTGTGCTTGTTCGCATGTTGATGGCGGTGATAGAATTAGGAAAGGAAGTTATAATTTTGCTGAAGGGTTTGCTTGTTGTGTGTGTGTTGTTGTTAGTTACTTCGGTCTGACTGCTGCTTTTGAAGATGAGTATGTATGGCAGATGTTCAAATTTGTGTATGTAATGGAAATGAATGGTGTGAAATGGATGGATTCACACTATGCTCTTTGCAATTGTATTTGTTCTTGTGCTGAAATAATGGTGTGAAATATGTTCTTTTGTTGAATTTCAGAACAACTATACTGAACATCTAACTGGATACTAAAGAAACACAATAATGCATCCAGGTCAAGCAGGCAAGCATTTTGGAGAAGCAACAACTAGACTTAATTGTTGAAGTAGTTCAGCCATAATATTGCATAAAGCATTCATAGCATTACAGAACCATCTTAAGAAGTCTTGTAAACATCTAGCTGGACACTTTGTAGGTTGACATAACTGCATCTCATCTGACGACTTTGTTTCTTCACAAAATCACAAAATACTATTGTTTTGTCTGCACAAAATAGAACTTCATACCACCAGTTGGTCTGCACAAAATAGAACTTCATACCACCAGTTGGTCTACACAAAATAGAACTTCATACCACCAGTTGGTCTGCACAAAAAAGATCTTCATACCACCAGTTGGTATGCACAAAATAACTTGCCAGGACATCATTCACTTGTTGCCAGTAGCCTCCTTAGCTTCAATAGTTTTCTTGTGCTTCCTCATCTTGGCTCTACCTGCTGTCCTTGCAGTGGTAAGTGCAATTGGTCTAGTTGTGGGTATATTCTCGGCGATGAAAGCACATTCAGGAATTGGACTAGCTTCTTGTGTTTGCCTCAAGGATGGAGTGGACTGGACATAATCAAATAGCATGTCATCAGTGTTCTTTCAGGAATTGAACCAGTCATGATTTTGCTCAACATTAAACAATTAAACAAATTGGCATGACATAAAATGCATGAAACAAAACATGTTTACCTCAGTGAGTAGCTGAGACAACATAGTGGAGCTCAGTTGGGAGGACATGTGCTCATCTGGTGGTAGTGGGGGCAGAACAGCCTGGGTGATCACAAGATCTTCCTCAATCTCTTCTTCAGGCAATGCTTTGTGCTTCTTTATTACTTGCATCTTGGGCCTTTTCCCTGCCTTCTTAAGGTCACACCCCCTAACATTATGGGTAGAAGACCTACAGTGCCTGCAGTGCATGATCACACCATGCTTAGACATTCTAGCTCCTGATTTTCCCTGCACTTCATGTGGCTGCTTTCTTCTACATTTCCTTGGCCTACCCACTTTCTTCTCATACACAGGTGGTTTAACTTCAACACCATTCATCTTTTGCCAGCTCTTCTGGTCTCTACATGGCATGATGTTATGGCCATATGCTCTAGTATACCTTTCAATTGAGTAGCAACTGTGGACCATATCCTCTGGTGCAAGCCTCTCATGCCTGAAGCATGAGATAGCATGGTTGCATGGAATGTGATGGAGGCGGGGTACCCGATCTTTCGATTAGATTGATAACTATCGATTTTGGTGGAGGTGACTCTCGCGATCCGACTACAACCGTACGACGACGCTTGCGCCTTAGCAATCGTTGAACCAACTCCGAGATATTATTGACCGTGCTAGAAGCGCGATCAACCTGAACACGAGGTTCGATTCCTGCGAGCAATCGACGAACTAGCAAGAATAAAATATAGGCAATCTGATATTGCGAATAATAATGTAGCGTAGATGGTATTGAAAATCAAAGGTGGGATCCCAGAGGCTGTCTTGACAGGTGGTCGTCCGACACAACTGAAGAACAGAAGTTTGCACAATGGCTAAACCTAAACTCAACGAAATCCCGATTCGCCAAGGGAACGCGGCTCCTATATGGGAATACGACCAGGGGTGGCGGCCAGGAAGTGGACGCACGCCCCTAGGGTTACAAGGCCCATGGGCCCAAGAGGAGGTGGCGCAGCACCCTTTTTGGCTCGAACAAAAAAATCATACGTGAATTGTTTTGCTTATTGTAGCCGGCTCGATTGGAATTTGAAGCTGAGGTTGGATCCATTAAAAAGTAGACTTGATAAGCTTTCAATGAAGTCCAAGAACGTCCCAAACGGAGTCCGTATGAAGAAGTTAAGTCCGTTTGAACTTAGTGTTGTTGCAGCAATCCGAACTCGAATCCAGAACGAGCCCAACTCGAATTCTTGCTTGGCTCGGACCCAAAGTGACGTGATGACCTCCATTATGCCTCCTATGCTTATCCATGATTCCACATACCTCTCCTTGGTCATTTCCCATATTCCTAAGCACAATTAAATCACTTGCATTAGGTAGCGATCTATTCTCAGTAATATATAAACCTATGAACGAATTCACCTGGTGATTAAGTTGGCGAGCACGAGCTCGAGTAATTGGTCCTTGTAATATTTGTTGTGGATCAGCTGTGTGTGTAGACGCGATTGTATCCAAGTTAGGGATGTCCTCATCATCCTCCTCTTCTTGCATTTGAGTCGTCCTCGACTCAAGCTCATCCTCTGCTCCCAAGTATGGCTTCAAATCTGCAATGTTAAATGTGGAACTAACCCCAAAATCTGCAGGCAGGTCAAGTTTGTATGCATTATCATTAACCTTTTCTAACACTTTAAAAGGACCATCAGCTCGAGACATCAATTCCGACTTTCTCAATTCAGAGAACCTATCTTTTCTCAAGTGCAACCAAACAAGATCTCCTGATTCAAAAGTTAAATGTTTTCTCCCCTGACTACCTGCAAGTTTATATTTAGCATTCATGCGCTCTATATTCTCCTTAGTTGTCTCATGCATTTTTAAAATCAATTCAGCACGTTGTTTAGCATCAAAGTTTAATTTATCTGAAGATGGAATAGGCATTAAATCAATAAGAGCACGAGGAACAAAACCATAAATAACTTCAAAAGGGCACATCTTTGTAGTAGAATGCAATGAACGATTATAAGCAAACTCAATATGAGGCAAGCATTCTTCCCACATTTTTAAATTCTTTTTTTAACACAGCCCTAAGCATTGTAGATAAAGTTCTTGTAATACCTCGTTTTCATTTAGAAATCTTTCAGTTCGAAAGCGAATTTAAAATTCGCAGATTTGACGTTTCATCGGTTTCTCTAGTTTTGGGGCCTGGGCTTTTGGCCAGCAGGCCCAGGAGGTGGCCGAATGGACCAAGAGGGGGGGCCTTCTTGTAGTCTAAGGGGGCAGCCGTGGAGGGCCTAAGGCCCACTTTGGGGCCGGCCAAGGCAGGCCTTGAGTGGGGGGGCTAACCCTAATCCTCCCCCACTCCCACCTTTCCCCTTCCTGGCAGCCGCCCCTACCTCCTCCTCCTTCTTGCGCCGCCCCTCCCACTTCTCCTCCCTGCGCACAAGCCTCCTGTGAGACCCCGGTTTATTAAACTTGTAATACTTAACCTTCCACTGGTCCTAGTATCACAAATAAAATAATCCGCGTCTCGATGGACATGTGCCTCCCACAAGCAAAGACACATACATCAATTCCAAGCATGCATCATTTCCATACAATGAGTATAACAAGTCTACTAAAGACATACATAATATAAGTTATTACAACACACCGACCGGCCAAATGACATAAGTAGCAAATAAGTAACAATGAAGCAAAGTTGCCATAAGATGGCTTAAACCAAAAGACGACCGGTTAGCCACAAAACACCACAGGGCAACCGACCGGCCGCTAAGCTAATCGCCAGTAAACCACCACAAAGACAACTCACAAAAGTGAGGTCCATCGGACTCACTATCATCCTCTGCACAACACAAGCAATGCGGTGAGTACAAAATGTACTCGCAAGACTTACGAGTAGCAAGCCTATACATAGCTACATGAAAGTGTATTCAAAGGAATGTGGTTATATGGTTCTTTGGACGCATAAAGCAAGTTTCATTTGCAATATTGTAGTAGATTGAACAATAGTTTGTAAAATCTTTTTAAGCATTTAAATAACAATGAGTAAACATAAGTAAATGTATCCACCTAGAAGTGACTTTCCCCAAAGCCACCACAACATAGCATGAATCACGATTCATACCACCCATCAAGTTTTAAATTTTAAAATGGTTGTAGTCTAACTCTTGAAAAGCTTATCCAAGCGTGTCCATAACCTAGGGCGAGGCTATTCGAATAGTTTTAATCCTCGCAGGTGTACCAATGTACCCACACTTGGATCGCCTTTTCGCCAAGCTATTAAGCACACTTCCTTTGGTATGCAGCACGGCTAAGTCCTCTGAACCCTTTCCAATGGAATATGCTAATCAAGAGACGCACGTATGGGGTTAATCCTTAGTGATCTGCCGACGAAATATGGATCACAAGGACCCATACGTGGAGCAAGATACACCTCGGCGGGTGTTCTCCTCCCTAAGCGTGTCCATGTTGCATATAATCAAATATGCAACCCACCACGCGACTCATTAATTAACACACCCAAAGTACTCAGCTAAGAGAGGTCCCATATCCCTCTAGTGTGGTTAGCACGCACCGTAATGCTCGGATAATGATACTCACAAGTAGTTCGGTCCTTAATTGACCGGGCACCATTCCAATCACACCCAAAAGATCACACCATCTTACCATTGTGCCCAAGCCTAAATTGTTTTCATTTTCAGTTTAGTTTTGCAATTTAGACATAGCACAAGGTGAAATGTACACATAGTAATAGTTTGTGTGATCAAAGTTATCGACGAGTCGATAACTGCCCATTTCTACCGATAGCTAAGTATGGCTAAGCATAATGACACGTAACCTACTAAGTGACAAGGGTCCATCCATCGAACCCAAAATCACGACAAGTAACCTAGGCTTGATGGTAGAGGAATGAACATTTCCCTCACGATAATGCATCTAGTAGGCTAACTATCGACAATAGTTTAAAACAACATAGCAATGCATACATAGAATTTGCAAACAATATATTAGAATTTGAAAATAGTAGGAGCAATATGATCAAATGAATGCTACATCTGCTTGCCTGGCTGAAGTGCAGAGTCTGATGGCTGCTGTGGCTCGATATCAAGATTAATAATATTATCTTCGGAACCTAACGTGAAAAGGCGATAAGCAAATAAGAACGAAGAACACCAAATAACTCCCAACAGCAAAACACATCCAAATCTAACAAAGTTTACACTACAGCTAGGGAAAGATCTAAGACAATGATAGGAACAAGAATTATGTAATTTGAACTAAGCATGCAAAAGATATGAGCAAAATGCTCTTTCTCAGCCTATATAGCAATCTAATTAATAATTACACTGTTCATGGCGAAATTTTCTAGAGTGATCTAAGGTCTGAAATTTTTATAGCAGGTAGATTATGACATCCTAATAACAGCAAAGTTGGACTTACTAATTTTGGAGTTATACATATTTACTTATGATTTTTCTAAGTTGTAATTCTAATGCAACTCATTTTACAGAATTATGAACATGCTCAAATCCTATTTTATATGAAAGTATACTAACAGATGAATTTAACAAAATTGGTTTTGCACAATTTGGATTTATACAGAAAAAGATATGCATTTTTCAATGTTAAAACCGTTTCTGGAATATTCAAAATCACAGAAATCAAGTTATTCCTAGTTACACAATTTTCTGCTACTACAACATGCTTAAATCCATTTTTATAATAAACTAAAGTGATAACAAAATTTATTACAGTTGGAATTAACTAAAAAGCAGTTAAAATGAATTAGTTATGAGTTTCTAAAGTTTTTACATCATTTTCAGCTGTTAAACAAATACTTACCGAAATACAGAACAACCCAATTAAAAGAAAACGACGTGGACAACTCCCAACCCTTGATCTAAAATCCTACGGCTCACGCGCGCCGAAAACAACAAGACGCGCGCGAATCAAACGGAGCCCACCGTTGGATCACGATCCAACGGCGCACCTGAGTGTATGCATTCGGACGGTGCGGTTGCATACACGATCTCAGCCGTTGATCGCAAGATCGACGGTCGAGAATGATCAAGGCATCCGGAGGGTCCGAACGCACACAAAGATCAGGGCCGCAGATCTAAAAATGAATGGTAGCTATTTAACGTAGCTCAAAGGGAGATGCTGACACGTGGGACCGCATGTCAGTGACTTCGAGTCACCCACGCGCTGGTTTAACCCACGTGCACAGTGCACTGGGCCCACTTGTCGATCCCGAGTGGCGGTTAGGGACAGATTAATGCTTCTAATGATTATCATTAACTAGGCGATGATGACTCTCGAGATTTGATTTTAACCCTCGGGCCCACAAGTCATGACCCGCAGGAGATTTCGGCAACGATTAAATGCCGACACATTAATTAAGCAATGATTAAGCATTAATGATGTCGAACGAAAGCGAGCGAGCCGAGGTGGCGATTTAAGGATGTTGGGCCCACAAGTCGGTGGCTCAACGACAATGATTAAGACACAATTAATTAACTAATGATTGGTAATTAACTTGTCCTAATTAAGTGACGAAACGGGAGCTGGCGGCCAAAACCCGAGTGACTTGCACTGTCGCGGCGACAACGGCGCGCGCCGAACAAGAGCCAAAATGGATTCGCAATAGCACAACGAATCTAATGGTAGCATTCTCACCGTGGCGAAGGACGAGCGTAACGGCAAGCGGAAAAACGAAAATGGGAGCCATCGCTAAACACGAAAATCGCGATGAGCTCCACCGCAAGCCTAGGATGCGGTGCCAAAGCTTCTAAGGACTAATAAGAAGCTACCTTAGGGACGAAGCTTGAAGATGGCCGAGACGCTTGATCACGGAAAGCTTCGCGGACTTGGAGAAGAAAGATTGAAAACGACACACGAGCCAAATGAGTGATACCAAAGCATCAGAATAGCTTCATTAAGGTCCATAGAAGCTACATGAGCAAAGAATTGGAAAATGGAGCACTCACCTGAGCTGAGGAAGAAGATGGCCAATTTCGGCCGAATTTGAACAAACCCCAAATTGGACAATTCCTGAGAATCAAATCCAAAATTAAATGAGGGGAAATGTTCAAGGAAGTAAATAGATAAGGTTAGGGCAAAGAAACGTGAAGGAGGACCACTGGAACACCAAGAACACCAATGGAGCTCCACGGGTCAACAATGGCGATTTGCCATTTTTGAGGTGTTAAGCTCCAATATTGAGAATGAAGCTTGATGGTGGTCTAAAGAAACACCAGAGGTATTGAAAGTGCTTATAAAGCTATGAAAGCATTAGGGTTTGCACCACACTTATTTGGGCGGCAAAACACAAAGCACCACGCACTACGACAAGGAAAAAGAGGTGTAGACGCGTGCATTAGGGCATGGCTGGCTCGGTGTACCTCCCATACCCCTAAGCGTCGGCTAGGTGGCTTTAGGAGCAAGAAATGACACGCCATTACTCCCCACGGTGCTCGCACGGGAGGTAGAAGAAGACCAGAAAAGGCTCGGTGATTCACGCCTTCGATCTAAATCGGACGGCCACAAAGCGCCACGCCTCCCGTGTTTAAAACACAGCGGGAGATTGCGAGCCTTGCGATTAGAAGCGAGCGGCTCGAGATAGCTCCACGTTGTAAACTCAATTTACAGCGAAGAAGTACGCGGCGTTGGATCTTAATCCAACGACTACGATTCAAAAATGCAACGGAGGGTCGAAGGTTGCGGTGAATCCCAACGGTTGGATGGAGATCTAACGGTTGACATTCGCGCAAGCAACCGGAAGGTCAGAAGTCTTACACGCGCGGGCGTGCGATCGAAATCAACGGGACGAGATCCAAGGCGCGTTTAAAGAGTGGCTCGGTGCGATTAGTTGATCGACCGAATCAATTGGCTCGAGCGAGTCCGACTCGAACCCGAGTATGAGTAAAACAAAGTTTGACTTTGAATTTAGAACAGAGACTTTGAAAGATTTATTTGAGGTAGC
Organism: Ampelocalamus luodianensis; assembly: GCA_036346255.1. Lineage (NCBI taxonomy): Eukaryota > Viridiplantae > Streptophyta > Magnoliopsida > Poales > Poaceae > Ampelocalamus > Ampelocalamus luodianensis. The sequence goes on from CM070624.1 coordinate 39,182,122, forward strand.
AAATTAACTCCAAAAATTATGAAATTTTTACAGGAGCTTGCTAACTCAGATATTAACCTCGTGTAAAATTTTCAGAGGTTTTTATCTTGCGAATAAATCTCCAAAAATTTTGCAAGGCTCTGTTTTAATGTTTGACTGAGAGTCAAACAGGTTTGACTGCCTCTAAAAAATATTCAAACAATTTCTAAAAATTGTGAAATTTTTCAGAGGGTCACATGCCATCACAGAGACTTAGGAAAAATATTTCCAGAGGATGATCATAAGTTTTGACAAGATTGTTTTTGGAATAACAAGATTTGGATCAACAAGACTTGTGACAATGTATTTCCATAATTCCTTGAACAAGAATTGATTGGCACAAAAGGAAATACATGATGTAAGAAAAAGTTTTAATTTATACTGATTTTCTTACATTTGAAACACAAGCCTAAGATTGGGATGTTACAAAACCTCCCCACCTTACAAGAATCTCGCCCCGAGATTCCGTTTACTCGGAGAAGAAGGATGGGTAATCTGCACGAAGACGATCCTCGCGCTCCCAAGTTGCCTCATCTTCAGAATGGTTTGACCACTGAACCTTAAGGAACTTGATGACACGGTTCCTTGTCCTTCGTTCAGATTCTTCGAGAATACGAACAGGATGCTCATGATAGGTCAAATTTTCTTGCACATCGAGATTTTCCAATGGAGTTTCCTCAACTGGAACACGGAGGCACTTCTTCAAGTGTGACACATGGAACACGTCGTGCACACCCTCAAGTGAAGCTGGCAACTCCAATCTGTATGCAACAGCTCCAATCCTCTCGATGATGCGATAAGGCCCAACATATCGAGGAGCTAACTTGCCCTTGATGTCAAAACGCTGATGGCCTTTCAAGGGTGAGACCTTGAGATAAACAAAGTCATTGGGCTCAAAGCTCAACTCCCGACGACGACGATCCGCATAGCTCTTTTGCCTGGACTGGGCCACGCGCAAATGCTCACGAATCAACTGAACTTGGCTTTCGGCCTCATTGATAGAATCTGGCCCGAAGAACTGACGCTCACCAGTTTCCGACCAGTTCAATGGGGTTCTACACTTCCTCCCATACAAGGCCTCAAACGGTGCCATGCCAAGACTAGCTTGGAAACTGTTGTTGTAGGAGAACTCTGCAAACGGCAAGCACTTCTCCCACTTCTTCCCATAGGAAAGAACACAGGCACGGAGCATATCTTCCAACACTTGGTTGACTCTCTCCGTCGACCATCGGTTTGAGGATGATAAGTCGAGCGAACGAAGACGTGTACCCATCGCCTTTGCGATTATGCCAAAAGCGAGAGGTGAAAAGAGAACCACGATCGACACAATCGTTCGTGGCACACCATGCAAACATACAATGCGAGACACATAGAGATCCGCCGGTGACTAACTGCGAGATTGGTACGCCCGCGAAAATGTGCCACCTTCGTCAATCGATCTATGACAACCCGGATAGCATCCTTCCCGGAAGAAAATGCAGGCGGACCGGTGATGAAATCCATACCAACGGAATCCACTTCCACTGCATCGCAAAGGTGAAGAAGGCTGCTGGGCGTTGATGTTCGGCCTTGACACGACAAAGACATGTCGCACTCAAGAACGAACACGCAATCTCGCGCTTCATGCGGGTCCACCGAATCTCGTCGAAGATCTTGATACATCTTGGTAGCTCCGGGATGGATAGACAAAGGGAGTCATGGGCCTCGCGGAGAATCAAATCCGCAATTCCATGACCTTGGAACCACCAAGCGCTGTCCAAACCACACAACACCGTGCTCATCCTCAGAAAAGCACTTAGCTGTCCCATTCTTGATGTTCTGCTTGATTTGGATCACCCCAACATCTGTCTGCTGGGCAGCCTTGATTTGCTCCACCAAAGTCGGTTGCACAACCAGGGTAGCAAGAGAACCATGCTCAAACAATCCCAAATTAAGCTGCTGAAATTCTTCGAGAAGGGTAGGTTGTTGCTCTTGAAGTGACAAGGTATTGCAATACACCTTGTGACTGAGTGCATCCGCAACAACATTAGCCTTGCCCGGATAATACTGAATGCCCATATCATAATCTTTGATCAATTCCAACCATCTCCTCTGCCTGAGGTTCAGATCTGGCTGGGTGAACAAATATTTCAAGCTCTTGTGATCAGAATACACCTCACAACGGTTACCAATGAGCTAATGCCGCCAAATCTTGAGTGCATGAACCACTGCAGCTAACTCCAAATCATGGGTAGGATAGTTGAGTTCATGAGGCCTCAACTGCCTCGATGCATAGGCCACAACCTTGCCTTCTTGCATAAGAACACAACCGAGTCCTTGCCGAGAGGTATCACAATAAATATCAAAGCTCTTATGCACATCAGGGAGGACAAGCACTGGTGCTGACGTCAATCGCCTTTTGAGTTCTTGAAAACTCAAATCACAAGCAGATGACCACACGAATTTCTTTTCTTTCTTGAGCAATTCGGTCATGGGCTTAGCAATCTTGGAGAAGTTCTCGATAAAGCGGCGGTAGTAGCCCGCTAAACCGAGGAAACTCCTCACATCGGTGACTGACTTGGGCTGCCCCCAAGATAGAACATCGCTGACCTTGCTAGGATCTACTACGACACCTATTTGAAAGAACATGGCCCAAGAATGCCACTTCCTTCAACCAGAACTCGCACTTGCTGAACTTAGCATACAGCTGATGCTCATGCAGCTTTCCCAATACAATCTGCAGATGCTCAGCATGCTCTTCTTCACTCTTGGAGTAGATAAGAATGTCATCAATGAAAACCACAACAAACTTATCCAAATACTCCATGAACACCGAGTTCATAAGATTCATGAACAAAGCTGGAGCATTGGTCAAACCGAACGACATGACGGTGTACTCGTGCATGTGCCATAACGAGTAGTGAATGTCGTCTTTGGAATATCCTCGTACGATCCGGACTTGATGGTACCCCAATCTCAAGTCAATCTTAGAGAACACACAAGCTCGATCAAGCGGTCAAAGAGATCATCAATACGAGGCAAAGGATATTTGTTTTTCACCGTCACTTTATTAAGCGGACGGTAATCAACACACATCTGTGAGGTCTTGTCCTTCTTCTTCACAAAAATAACCGGACAACCCCAAGGAGATGAGCTAGGACGGATGAAGCCTTTTGCTTGAAGCTCACCCAAGCGCTTCTTTAGCTCCTCCAACTCATTAGGAGGCATTGATGCATGGCGCCTTTGAAATGGGCGATGCAGGGCAGCAACTCAATCACAAACTCAAGTCTCGGCGAGGCATACGAGCAAATCTTCGGGAAGACATCCACAAAGTCACGGTGTGGGCACATCCTGAATCTCCATGGTGGCTTAGCTTCAAGGGCACAAAGATGTGGCCCTGCGGTGTGGTGAAATCCCAACTTGCTACTTTGAGGACTAGTGAGGAAAACCATCTTCACGGCACAATCGATTTGTCCCAAGTGTTGGGACAACCAATCCATACCAAGAATCACATCCGGACGCCGAGTCAAGTAAGATGAGATTCGCCAAGAATTCCACTCCTCAATATTAATAGAACGCCCGACATTCTTGATCGGCTCTCATTTCCGCTCCGGAGAGCGAATAAGCAAAGGAATCCCCAAAGGAACACAGTGAAGGTCACAATCAGACAAATGATCTCGAAATAAAGGAATGCGATGCTCGAGTCAAACAAGGCTGCAGCGGGGACGATAACTAACAAGGCACGCACCCAACACAACGTCAGTGCCTCCCGAGCCTCCTCGGTAGAGATGTGGTTGACTCGACCACTCCCGACACCACGAGTCTTCGGATCACCTTCAGTCGGTGTGTGACCATTCCGCGTCCTCCATTAGGACGAGGGCTGCTCCAATCCTCGAGGGCAGCGCTAGCATAGTGGCCCTTCTTGTTGCAAAGCGGCAGTAACATCGGCGGTGGGTTGCGGGCGCAACTCGCCGCCGAGTCGCAGTGCTGCGTGGTGAAACACGGCTGCGGGGGCGAGCAAGCTGGCGCCGACGGCCTCGGCGGTGGTGAAGCCAAAGCACGAGCCCTCAGTGCGGGCCCAACACGGGACGAGTGAGGCGGCTGTGCGGACCGATGGGCCTCCCACTTGCGCTGCGGGACTCACCAGCGCCTTCGCCTTGTGCTCGGCGGCGATGGCCTTGTCAACCAAGGCACGGAAGTCGACAAAGTCCACTATAGATAGCTTGTCCTGCGGCTCCTCGGACAAACCATCCATGAACTTCTCTGTTTAGCCTCATCGAGGCCACTTCTCCCGAGCATAACGAGCCAAGTGGTTAAACTCGTAAAGATACTCCGAGACGGTCTTGCGCCCCTGTTTAGCGCAAGAAACTCCTTCTTCTTGAGCTTCATCAGGCCATCGGTATGTGGGCCCGACGGAAGGCGGTCGAAACTCATCCCATGAGACAACGTGGCTGCGGGTGCATGGCGAAAGTTCTCCCACCAAGAGAGGCCGCACCCTCAGGCGATGGGATGCAAAGAGTGCCCGCTCTGCTCCCGGCATCGGCGATATTGAGCTTTCGCTCAACAAGACGCGACCAATCATCGCGTCGAGTGGATCCTCGGATCGAGAAAGTAGGCGGCTGCGTACGGAGAAACTCCGCAAGCCCACCACGCGACTGGTGGCCACCACCTCCAGATCCTGAAGCAGCAGCGGGAGCGGAGGTGTTCCTCGCAATGACCTCCAAGATCCGGGTCTGGTCCATGCGATTCCGCTCGTCGAGCGAACCTCGGCCATGGTGGAGGAGGGGAAGCTCCTCATCGGAACCGGCCTACCGATTGTTATGGTGGTTCTTGTCATCCTGTTCCACAAAAATAGGTTAAACACAACTCCGGAACAGGAGACAAAGAAAACAACTAACCACTAGACAAAACAACCTCTAAAAGCTCAAGTAACAACAGAAAGTTACAGCAAGATCATAAAGACAACAATCATCTTCCTATTATGACTAACCCGTATGGAAAAACGAGTAATCAAGTTTTAGGAAGGCAAATTTCAGAATAATAGCCTCTGTTCGAAAACAGTAAGGAAGCAGGGTGAGATATTTACTAAAGAAAGGTTAGATACTAAGCTATCTCATATCACTTCTTACCCTTTTATTCCCACAAATTTTAGTGGATTTAACCTCTCATTTTTAGCAATTTTACTACCTAAACGCCAGCTGTCCAGAAATTTTCTTGCTTGCTGTCCAGATTTTCTTCTTCACACCTCTTGGCCGAAACTTGCAGCTTCCAATTGCTTCACATATTGCCAAGACAGCCAACACTTTCACTTTATAACTGTCATGGTGTACCCAAAACCAATCTACTCGGCTACTAACTTTTGAAGGAAGATGAGAGGAAAACTCAGCTTTCAAATTCAGTTTAGAACAAGGTGAGATGAGCAAGCTAAGATAGATGAGGAATAAAATCTGAGAACTCACTTAAGATTTTCAGGAAAGCACTGATATTTAGAAAGTAAGTTTTCAAAATACACTAGGGACGACCAAGCTAGGGGTTTCTACGGTCAGTATGGCTCTGATACCAAGCTCTGTGAGACCCCGGTTTATTAAACTTGTAATACTTAACCTTCCACTGGTCCTAGTATCACAAATAAAATAATCCGCGTCTCGATGGACATGTGCCTCCCAGAACAAGCAGCACACATACATCAATTCCAAGCATGCATCATTTCCATACAACAGTATAACAAGTCTACTAAAGACATACATAATATAAGTTATTACAACACAACCGATGGCCAAATGACATAAGTAGCAAATAAGTAACATGAAGCAAAGTTGCCATAAGATGGCTTAAACCAAAAGACGACAGTTAGCCACAAAACACCACAGGCAACCGACCGGGGCATAAGCTAATCGCCAGTAAACCGCCACAGCACAACTCACAAAAGTGAGGTCCATCGGACTCACTATCATCCTCTGCACAACACAAGCAATGCAGGTGAGTACAAAAATGTACTCGCAAGACTTACGAGTAGCAAGCCTATACATAGCTACATGAAAGCTGTATTCAAAGGAATGTGGTTATATGGTTCTTTGGACGCATAAAGCAAGTTTCATTTGCAATATTGTAGTAGATTGAGCAAGCAGTTTGTAAAATCTGTTTTTAAGCATTTAAATAACAAATGAGTAAACATAAGTGCAGTATCCACCTAGAAGTGACTTTCCCCAAAGCCACCACAACATAGCATGAATCCCTGATTCATACCACCCATCAAGTTTTAAATTTTAAAATGGTTGTAGTCTAACTCTTGAAAAGCTTATCCAAGCGTGTCCATAACCTAGGACGAGGCTATTCGAATAGTTTTAATCCCGCAGGTGTACCAATGTACCCACACTTGGACCGCCTTTTCGCCAAGCTATTAAGCACACTTCCTTTGGTATGCCAAGCACGGCTAAGTCCTCTGAACCCTTTCCAATGGAATATGCTAATCAAGAGGCGCACGTATGGGGTTAATCCTTAGTGATCTGCCGACGAAATATGGATCACAAGGACCCATACGTGGAGCAAGATACACCGCCTCGGCGGGTGTTCTCCTCCTACAAGCGTGTCCATGTTGCATATAATCAAATATGCAACCCACCACGCGACTCATTAATTAACACAGCCCAAAGTACTCGGCTAGAGAGGTCCCATATCCTCTAGTGTGGTTAGCACGCCTTTGTAATGCTCGGATAATGAGATACTCACAAGTAGTTCGGTCCTTAATTGACCCGGGCACCATTCCAATCACACCCAAAAGATCACACCATCTTACCATTGTGCCCAAGCCTAAATTGTTTTCATTTTCAGTTTTAGTTTTGCAATTTAGACATAGCACAAGGCTGAAATGTACACATAGTAATAGTTTGTGTGATCAAAGTTATCGACGAGTCGATAACTGCCCATTTCTACCGATAGCTAAGTATGGCTAAGCATAATGACACGTAACCTACTAAGTGACAAGGGTCCATCCATCGAACCCAAAATCACAGCAAGTAACCTAGGCTTCAGTAGTAGAGGAATGAACATTTCCTACTGATAATGCATCTAGTAGGCTAACTATCGACAATAGTTTAAAACAACATAGCAATGCATACATAGAATTTGCAAACAATATATTAGACTTTGAAAATAGTAGGAGCAATATGATCAAATGAATGCTACATCTGCTTGCCTGGCTGAAGTGCAGAGTCTGATGGCTGCTGTGGCTCGATATCAAGATTAATAATATTATCTTCGGAACCTAACGTGAAAAGGCGATAAGCAAATAAGAACGAAGAACACCAAATAACTCCCAACAGCAAAACACATCCAAATCTAACAAAGTTTACACTACAGCTAGGGAAAGATCTAAGACAATGATAGGAACAAGAATTATGTAATTTGAACTAAGCATGCAAAAGATATGAGCAAAATGCTCTTTCTCAGCCTATATAGCAATCTAATTAATAATTACACTGTTCATGGCGAAATTTTCTAGAGTGATCTAAGGTCTGAAATTTTTATAGCAGATAGATTATGACATCCTAATAACAGCAAAGTTGGACTTACTAATTTTGGAGTTATACATATTTACTTATGATTTTTCTAAGTTGTAATTCTAATGCAACTCATTTTACAGAATTATGAACATGCTCAAATCCTATTTTATATGAAAGTATACTAACAGATGAATTTAACAAAATTGGTTTTGCACAATTTGGATTTATACAGAAAAAGATATGCATTTTTCAATGTTAAAACCATTTCTGGAATATTCAAAATGACAGAAATCAAGTTATTCCTAGTTACACAATTTTCTGCTACTACAACATGCTTAAATCCATTTTTATAATAAACTAAAGTGATAACAAAATTTATTACAGTTGGAATTAACTAAAAAGCAGTTAAAATGAATTAGTTATGAGTTTCTAAAGTTTTTACATCATTTTCAGCTGTTAAACAAATACTTACCGAAATACAGAACAACCCAATTAAAAGAAAACGACGTGGACAACTCCCAACCCTTGATCTAAAATCCTACGGCTCACGCTAAAAAAGCAGCGCCGCGCCAAATCGAACGGAGCTCACCGTTGGATCACGATCAACGGCGCTTTGAGTGTATGCATTGGACGGTGCGGTTGCATACACGATCTCGGCCGTTGATCGCAAGATCGGCGGTCGAGAATGATCAAGGCATCCGGAGGGTCGAACGCACACAAAGATCGTGGTCGCAGATCTAAAAATGAGCGGTAGCTATTTAACGCAGTTCAAAGGAGATCTCGACACATGGGACCGCATGTCGGTGACTTGAGTCACCCACGCTGGTTTAACCCGTGCACGGTGCATCGCCCACTTGTCGGCGGCTGAGAGTGGCGGTTAGGACAGGATTAATGCTTCTAATGATTATCATTAACTAGGCGCTGATGACTCCTGAGATTTGATTTTAACCCCTCGGGCCCACAAGTCAGCGACCCAGAGGAGATTTCCGACAGCGATTAAATGCCGACACATTAATTAAGCAATGATTAAGCATTAATGATGTCGGAACAGTGCGGAGCTGAGCCAGCGGCGATTTAAGGATGTTGGGCCCACAAGTCAGTGGCTCAACGACAATGATTAAGACACAATTAATTAACTAATGATTGGTAATTAACTTGTCCTAATTAAGTGACGAAAACGGGAGCTGCTGGCCGGCAAAACCCGAGTGACTTGCACGGCTAATCGCCGGCGACACTGGCCGCGGCGGCGCCGAACAAGAGCCAAAATGGATTCGCAATAGCACAACGAATCTAATGGTAGCATTCTCACCGGCGGCGAAGGACCAGAACGTCGGCAAGCCGGAAAAACGAAAATGGGAGCTTACTGCTAAACACGAAAATCGCGATGAGCTCCATTGCAAGCCTAGGATGCGGGTGCCAAAGCTTCTAAGGACTAATAAGAAGCTACCTTAGGGACGAAGCTTGAAGATGGCGGAGGCGGCGATCACGGTGAAAGCTCGCCGGACTTGGAGAAGAAAGATTGAAAACGACACCCTGAGCCAAATGAGTGATACCAAAGCATCAGAATAGCTTCATTAAGGTCCATAGAAGCTACATGAGCAAAGAATTAGAAAATGGAGCACTCACCTGAGCTGAGGAAGAAGATGGCCAATTTCGGCCGAATTTGAACAAACCCCAAATTGGACAATTCCTGAGAATCAAATCCAAAATTAAGTGAGGGGAAATGTTCAAGGAAGTAAATAGATAAGGTTAGGGCAAAGAAACGTGAAGGATGACCACTGGAACACCAAGAACACCAATGGAGCTCCACGGGTCAACAATGGCGATTTGCCATTTTTGAGGTGTTAAGCTCCAATATTGAGAATGAAGCTTGATGGTGGTCTAAAGAAACACCAGGAGGTATTGAAAGTGCTTATAAAGCTATGAAAGCATTAGGGTTTGCACCACACTTATTTCGGGCGGCAAAACACAAAGCACCACGCACGGCCGACAAGGAAAAAGAGGTGTAGACGTGCATTAGGGCATGGCCTGGCTCAGTGTACCTCCCATACCCCTAAACGTCGGCTAGGGTGGCTTTAGGGAGCAAGAAATGACACGGCCATTACTCCCCCCACAGTGCTCGCACGGCCGGAGGTAGAAGAAGACCAGGAAAAAGGCTCGGTGATTCACAGCCCTTCGATCTAAATCGGACGGCTACGAAAGCGCCACGCCTCCCAGGTTTAAAACACAACGGGGAGATTGCGAGCCTTGCGATTAGAAACGAACGGCTCAGATAGCTCCACGTTGTAAACTCAATTTACAACGAAGGGGTACGCGAGCGTTGGATCTTAATCCAACGGCTCTGATTCAAAAATGCAACCGGAGGGTCCGAAGGTTGCGTTGAATCCCAACGGTTGGATGGAGATCTAACGGTTGACATTCGCGCAAGCAACCGGAAGGTCCGAAGTCTTACACACGCGCGGGCCGTGCGATCGAAATCCAACGGACGAGATCCAAGGCGCGTTTTAAAGAGTGGCTCGATGCGATTAGTTGGTGGACCGAATCAATTGGCTCGAGCCGAGTCCGACTCGAACGAGTAACGATAAAACCAAGTTTGACTTTGAATTTAGAACAGAGACTTTGAAAGATTTATTTGAGGTAGCAAATTAACTCCAAAAATTATGAAATTTTTACAGGAGCTTGCTAACTCAGATATTAACCTCGTGTAAAATTTTCAGAGGTTTTTATCTTGCGAATAAATCTCCAAAAATTCTGCAAGGCTCTGTTTTAATGTTTGACTGAGAGTCAAACAGGTTTGACTGCCTCTAAAAATATTCAAACAATTTCTAAAAATTGTGAAATTTTTCAGAGGGGTCACATGCCATCACAGAGACTTAGGAAAAATATTTCCAGAGGATGATCATAAGTTTTGACAAGATTGTTTTTGGAATAATAAGATTTGGATCAACAAGACTTGTGACAATGTATTTCCATAATTCCTTGAAAAAGAATTGATTGGCACAAAAGGAAATACATGATGTAAGAAAAAGTTTTAATTTCTACTGATTTTCTTACATTTGAAACACAAGCCTAAGATTGGGATGTTACACCTCCTCCTCCCTGGTGTTCTCCCTGGGTTGATGTCCTCCAAGTCTTCCCCACCTGCTACCGGTCTCGTGAAGGACGGAGGCGGTCCTTTCGGGGTGGAGGCTTAAGAAGGCGAGGACCAGCGGTTTGGAGGCTTGTTCGTCTTCATCTTGCAGTGCTTCGTCAAGGGTAACGACCGGTTCTCGCGTTGGTTGTAGGTCCTTGGTGCGTTGGCAACTAGAATTTGTTGGTTCATGTCTGTTTTTAGTAGATGCTATTCTGTCCAGAAAGTTGCGGGGTACGTTTCGTCTTTTTTATGAGGATTCTGAGGAGTTGGTCTCCTAGAGATATCTAGGCCTCGTTCTTAAGTTTCAGTGGCCACCGAGTTCACTCGATTCCGAGGTCTGAGTCAAAAGTTACGGTCGTTTTAGTTTCTGCTGCCAGAAACCTGACGAGAGTAAAACTGTCTGGATATTTCCTGTATTTTGAAAGAGAAATTTGTTGAATCTGAAGGGTCACCCAACTAGGTTATGGTAGAGGACTCGATAACCTTTTCAGATTGATAAAGAACGTTCAATTTGGATTTACCTATTAAAAGTTATGATCTTTTTAATTTTTGCTGTTCGTTCTGTGGGCAGATTCTGCACTGAAAGTTCAAACAACTGTTAGCCTTTTAATTTGGCCGAGTTGGTTTATCATGTCAACTAGAGTATTGTAGTTTAGTCAGTTAAGAATCTACAGAAATTGGGTTTACCCCTTTTCGACTTCCTGACACTGGGATATGTTAATTGTCGTGCTGCTGTCCAGGGACAGTTTTATAGCTGAAAACATTGTTTTCAGTTTAAGCTTTGTATTAATGACTAGAGTCATCAGGGAAGCAATGTAGAACGCCGATTAGTAGAATTGGGTATTTTGATGTTCTTATTGAATTTATTTCATTGGTTAGGCGGCGGAGTTTCGAGTTTAGGAACACCATCGCTACCAGCTAACGCGTCTCAACGCGGAAAGCAAGTAATTGGTTAAGCTAAATGTTTGTGCATTGTGGTTATTGATATGAGCATGCTGTGATAACTGTTGTGTAGTATGAAATGAAATATTCATGTTTTGTCTCTTGTGTTGAATTCATGAATAGAAATGATGATAATGTTTATTCAATAAGTTGTTTCATGCATTCATTATCATTTGCCGTCCACGGGAGTGGATGAGGAAGACCATCAATTCCAGGATGCTTGAGTAAGACCCATTCATTCCAAGATGGGCAATGTTGGACACCCGTATGAAACGTCCTTCATACGGGAAATGGATCCCCGTATTTTTGTCAAGATGCGGGCTTGAGTGAACACCGACGGGTGATTCACTAGCTATACCGGTATATGCATGTGTGCAGTCCATCCCATTGATTTTAAGCATTCATTTCATGTCTTCATAAGTACTCATTTGTGTTATGATCAATGTTGATGCCGAGAAGGTCATATTCTTATTGATGAATGTTTTATTAACCATTGTACTTGCTGAGTCATGGACTCACCCTTGCTTTGTTTATTTATTTCTAGGTGAACGTTGATGAAGTTCTCTTGGGAGGGAGTAGACATGCACTACTCGATTAATGCACTTCACCTTAGTTTCATTGCAAGAATGGTTAAATACTCTATTGTGTTAATGTTCAGATTGTATTAATTAAACCTAGACAAGGGTGGTACTTTTTATGATCTTTGAGGATTGATTGATATTGTTGAGAAAATTTATGCTGTATGGTTATATGTTAAGTTGATAGTTAGCATCTTGGCTTCTGTGTAGCCAAGGTGTTACCTTAGTTGGTTATTTATGATTTATGATTAAGTCTTATAACTGATTCTACTATTGTTCATGATTTCTTGTGAAGAACCTCCGGTATCTTCGTATACAAAGGAGGTTCTGTTGAAATTTTGTGGTTTAGCTTAGGATAGTAGCATTCGGGCTCGTCTTTGAGTTGGGATGTTCTGATTGGTATCAGAGCGGGCTTTAGGTCCGTGGTAAATGAGAATTAATTTGACACACTATGCACAGTAGGTTGGGTTGGGTAATTTAATGTTTCTGCACTATTATTGTGATGCTTCTTTTGTTGTGTAATTTGTTGTTCAGTTCCGTGCTCCTATCGAACGGTTAAGTTAAATGTTTAGTTTTGTTCTGTTATGTTGTTCTTAGATGGCGAGAGGTAGAGGACGTGGTCGTCTACCAGGCCATGGTCGCGGTCGTGGACGTGGTCCGGTCGTATCTGCCACCTCGGCAGAAGAGGTTGATGGTGGAGCTACTGAGGAGGTTGCCTCAGCTGCTCAACCAGCTGCTGAATCTCAGGATGTGCCGGCTGATCAAGCTCAGGCGGCGTCGGCTATTATTATTCAGAACCTTCAGAGGGAGATCGACCGGCCCGCGGCGGCGGCGGCTCCTCCTGCCGCTCTCATTCTTCTTGCTGCTTCAGATGTCGGTTGCGGATCCGGTTGTTGCAGCAGTACCACCCGAGACTAGGATGAGTCTCCGTGAGTGGATGATGCTTCGATTGGACACTTTTGAAGGAGCGGGCACCCCAGTCCAGGCAGCCGACTGGCTTCGATACATGGAACGACAGTTTGAGGCGTTGGAGATGACCTCAGCTCAAAGGGTTCGATTTGTGGCTTTTCAACTGAAAGGTCAAGCTGATATATGGTGGGAAGGAGTTACATGCGCTAGGACCCAGCAGGGCGATCACTTGGGAACTTTTGTGGGCGATTTAGAGCCAAGTACTATCCGGATTCATTTGTTGAGAAGATGGAGCAGTCTCTTCTGACGTTGACTCAGGGCAACAGATCAGTATCAGAGTACGAGGTGGAGTTCAACAATCTGGTATGCTTTATACCAGCGGTGGCCAACAATGATCTAGAGAAGGCCAAGAGGTTCCACCGAGGCCTCATTCAGGAGTATCGCCAGATTATGGGGCGTCGCGCTTGCGCGATTTTCGATGCGGTGGTTGAACAGGCTAGATGGCTGGAGTTGGAGAGGAATCTTCCTTCGCATAGGCAGACGGCTAGTGGCACTACCCCTATTGGTGGTTCTGGCATTGGCCAGAAGCGGAGCTTTGGAGGTGGAGGTGGGTCTTCTCAGCGACCTGCTTCCAAGAGGTTTCAGGGGGGTCATCACTCTCGTTTTGGTCAGCAGGGGCAGTCTTCTTCATCGGCGCCACGATCATCTTCGACTTTTCCGCAGATGCGCCCAGTTCCAGGTCAGGGAATGAAATGCTTCAGGTGTGGCGAGGGGCACCGATCTTCAGAGTGTTCTTTCAGAGGCACGTGTCGTCATTGTGGTCGTGAGGGCCACAAGTTGTCAGTGTGTAAGCAAAACCCAGCTAGTATCATCAAGTGGGAAACAGTTCCAGCAGTATCTAATTCCGGTACACCTCGGGGCTCAGTTCAGACTCTAGCTGCTCCTCCGGTGCCTCGTTTTCCAGATGGGTTCCTCCTGCAGCTTTTACTCCTGCGCCACCTGCAGGGTTCTACTGGAACCCCGTTCCGTCTGCACCACCTTCGTATGTTTCACCTTCGTTCAGTTCGCTCCCTCGCGTAGTGTTGGCGCGTCCTCTGCCCCGGCGCCATTGGGAGTCTACGCCATGCCTACCCCTGATACCGTGAGCCGACCTGACGTGGTAACAGGTACATTGCTAGTCGATTCGTTTGAGGCTTTTTGTTTCGCTTGATTCGGGGCTACTTATTCTTTGTGTCCTTAGAATTTGTTAGAAGGGCGGGTTTGAGAGTGCAGTTTATATCTGAATCTGTGGTGGTCAGTTCTCCGGGGGGTCTTATTTCTAGCTCCACAGCGTGTCCTGGCTGTTCTATTATTATTGGTGATGAGAACTTCACCGCCAACCTTATGGTGATTCAGTTGTCACCTTTTGACGTCATCTTGGGTATGGACTGGTTATAAAGTTACCATGCTAAGATTTGTTGCTTCTGGAAGACAGTAACTTTGTTGGCTCCGTCGGGCGAAGAACTGGTGTTTCAAGGCAGTGCGCCGTTTGAATCTTTGTCAGTGTTGGCTAGTCTGTTTTCCAGTCGTCTTATCTCAACCATTGGGTTGCTTTGGTCTCTCAGTGAGAACACTGAATCTTCTTTGTGCATTGAAGAGATACCAGTGGTTAATGAGTTCCCTGATGTATTTCCTATGGATCTTCCGGGGATGCCTCCCGAGCGTAAAGTTGAATTTCGTATAGATCTTGTGCCGGGAACCCAACCCATTTCGTTGTCTCTGTACCGGTTGGCACGACCCTTTCAAGAGGAGTTGAAAAAGCAATTGGATGAATTGTTATCCAAAGGCATGATTCGGCGTAGTGTTTCGCCGTGGGGAGCTCCTGTTCTTTTCACTAAGAAGAAGGATGGTAGTTGGCGTATGTGTGTGGATTACCGGGCTCTTAACCAAGCAACTGTGAAGAATAAATATCATTTGCCCCGTATTGAGGATCTCTTTGATCAGTTGAAGGGAGCTAAAATATTCTCCAAGATTGACCTTGATCGAGTTATAATCGATTAGAGTTCGAGAGCAAGATATTGAGAAGACGGCTTTCTCTACAAGGTATGGTCATTATGAGTATAAGGTTATGTCTTTTGGGCTAACCAATGCTCCTGCAGTTTTCATGGAAACCATGAATAGTATGTTGCACCCTTACCTTGATGACTTCGTCGTAGTATTTATTGATGACATCCTGATTTATTCCAAGACGGAAGAAGATCATGCTCAGCACCTGAGGTTGGTACTTGAGACCTTGAGAGTGAACCAATTTTATGCCAAACTAAAGAAATGTGAATTCTGGATTTCTGAAGTTGGGTTTCTGGGCCATGTAATCAATCAAGAGGGCATTTTAGTTGATCCTAGCAAGATTTCGACAGTGGTGGAATGGAAGAGGCCAACTAATGTAAAAGAAGTGAGGAGTTTTCTGGGTTTAGCTGGTTATTACCGGCGTTTTGTGGAGGGTTTCTCCACTATTGCTAGACCGATGTCTCGGTTGACACGAAGGTGTCGATTTGATGGTCCGATGCGTGTGGCGCGATTTTCGTACTTTGAAAGATAGATTGGTGACCGCCCAGCTTCGCTTTTCCGAACCGAGGAAGCGGTTCACTATTTATTCAGATGCATCAAGAGTTGGGCTTGGATGTGTGCTTATGCAGAGGCGAGTGATTGCTTATGCATCACGGCGTTGAAGAAGCATGAGCAGAACTATCCTACTCATGACCTAGAGCTTGCCGCAGAGTACTTGCTCTAAAGATCCGCGCCATTATTTGTCAGACGAATCTTGTGACATTTTCACTGATCACAAGAGCTTAAAATACATCTTCACCCAAAAAGATTTGAATCTGAGACAGAGAAGGTGGTTAGAATTGATAAAAGACTATGATCTCACCATTCAGTATCACCCTGGGAAGGCGAATGTTGTAGCGGATGCCCTAAGTCGTTTGGTGACCCCACCTACCCTCAGTTGTCTTATCGCTGATTTTGAGCGTATGGATATCACCTTTTGCTTTGCGGGTACCGCCAAGTCTGAGACTCGTCTGCTTCTGGAGTCAGCCGTTCCAGACCGTGTGAGGGAAGCACAACTTCTTGATCAGATGCTCCAGCGTGTGAGGAAGCGCCTAGATGAGGGCAAGCAAGGCCATTTCAGCATAGATGATTCCGGTGCTCTGCGATTTAAAGGTCGTCTTTGTGTGCCACAAAGGGCACAGGTTAAAGAGGATATTTTGCGGGAAGCTCACCGTACACCGTATACCGTACATCCTGGGGAGACCAAGATGTACAAGGATTTAAAGAAAAACTTCTGGTGGAAAAGAATGAAAGTTGATATTGCTCAGTATGTGGCCTCTTGTGGTGTGTGCCAACAGGTCAAAGCCGAACATAAACGACCAGCAGGTTTGTTGCAACCTTTGGAGGTTCCAGTTTGGCCATGGGATGACATTTCCATGGATTTTGTAGTTGGTTTACCTCGCACGCAGCGAGGGAAGGACGCTATTTGGGTCATAGTGGACCGATTCAGCAAGTCAGCACATTTCATCCCTATTCGTACAACCAATTCTGCGAGTGATCTGGCTCCACTCTATGTGCGAGAGATAGTACGGTTGCACGGGGTACCAAAGACTATTGTTTCTGATCGTGATGCCAAATTCGTTTCCAAGTTTTGGGAGAGTTTGCAGAGTGCTTTGGGTACGCAACTCCGTCTTAGTCTTGCTTTTCATCCCCAAGCAGATGGTCATCGAGCGTACAATTCAAACTCTTGAGGATATGCTCAGGTGTTTTGTCTTGTCATGGAGAGGTGGCTGGGAAGATCACCTAGCCCTAGCAGAGTTCGTGTATAACAACAGCTATCACACAAGCATTCGAGCAGCGCCATTTGAGGTTCTTTATGGGCGTAGATGCAGATCCCCGTTGTGTTGGGATGCGGTTGGAGAGCGGGCCATTTTGGGTCCCGATTGGGTTAAACAAGCGGTGGCGTGGTGGCGAGTTAGGAAGAACTTGTTAGCAGCGCAGAGCAGACAGAAGAGCTATGCAGATGTCAGGAGGCGAGACTTAGAATTTGAAGTGGGGGATGAGGTTCTGTTGAGAGTTTCGCCTACCAGAGGTGTGGTGCGATTTGGTACCAAAGGAAAGCTTAGTCCGAGGTACATTGGCCCATTTCCAGTTGTGGCGCGTATTGGGAAGATGGCTTATCGTTTGGACCTTCCCGAGACCTTGAGAGGCGTTCATAATGTATTCCATGTGTCTATGTTGAGGAAATTCTTGAGGGACCCAGAACATACCGTCCCACTAGAGCCATTGAGTATTGAACAGGACCTTACTTTTGAGTCACGACCAGAGAAGATTCTAGAGGAGTCAGAATGGGTTTTGAGGAATAAAACCCTGAAGTTTATCAAAGTCCTTTGGTCCCATCAGACAGAGAAGGAAGCCACTTGGGAATTGGAGTCTCGTATGCGCGAGCTTTATCCAGACTTGTTCATCGCAGGTGTGTAACCTTTGTTGTTAAGTTTCCAGTTCCGGTTTTCTCTTGGTAGGTTGGCATTTTAGATTCGGGGTCGAATCCTGTTAAGGGGGGTAGAGTGTAATACCTCGTTTTCATTTAGAAATCTTTCAGTTCGAAAGCGAATTTAAAATTCGCAGATTCGACGTTTCATCGGTTTCTCTAGTTTTGGGGCCTGGGCTTTTGGCCAGCAGGCCCAGGAGGTGGCCGAATGGACCAAGAGGGGGGCCTTCTTGGAGTCTAAGGGGGCAGCCGTGGAGGGCCTAAGGCCCACTTTGGGGCCGGCCAAGGCAGGCCTTGAGGGGGGGCGGCCTAACCCTAATCCTCCCCCACTCCCACCTTTCCCCTTCCTGGCAGCCGCCCCTACCTCCTCCTCCTTCTTGCGCCGCCCCTCCCACTTCTCCTCCCTGTGCACAAGCCTCCTCCTCCCTGGTGTTCTCCCCGGGTTGCTGTCCTCCAAATCTTCCCCACCTGCTGCCGGTCTCGTGAAGGACGGAGGCGGTCCTTTCGGGGTGGATGCTTAAGAAGGCGAGGACCAGCGGTTTGGAGGCTTGTTCGTCTTCATCTTGCAGTGCGTCGTCAAGGGTAACGACCGGTTCTCGCGTTGGTTGTAGGTCCTTGGTGCGTTGGCAACTAGAATTGGTTGGTTCATGTCTGTTTTTAGTAGATGCTATTCTGTCCAGAAAGTTGCGGGGTACGTTTCGTCTTTTTTTATGTGGATTCTGAGGAGTTGGTCTCCTAGAGATATCTAGCCCTCGTTCTTAAGTTTCAGTGGCCACCGAGTTCACTTGATTCCGAGGTATGAGTCAAAAGTTACGGTTGTTTTAGTTTCTGCTGCCAGAAACCTGACGAGAGTAAAACTGTCTGGATATTTCCTGTATTTTGAAAGGGAAATTTGTTGAATCTGAAGGGTCACCCAACTAGGTTATGGTAGAGGATTCGATAACCTTTTCAGATTGATAAAGAACATTCAATTTGGATTTACCTATTAAAAGTTATGATCTTTTTAATTTTTGATGTTCGTTCTGTGGGCAGATTCTGCACTGAAAGTTCAAACAACTGTTAGCCTTTTAATTTGGCCGAGTTGGTTTATCATGTCAACTAGAGTATTGTAGTTTAGTCAGTTAAGAATCTACAGAAATTGGGTTTACCCCTTTTCGACTTCCTGACACTGAGATATGTTAATTGTCGTGCTGCTGTCCAGGGACAGTTTTATAGCTGAAAACATTGTTTTCAGTTTAAGCTTTGTATTAATGACTAGAGTCATCAGGGAAGCAGTGTAGAACGCCGATTAGTAGAATTGGATATTTTGGTGTTCTTATTGAATTTATTTCATTGGTTAGGCGGCGGAGCTTCGAGTTTAGGAACACCATCGCTACCAGCTAACGCGTCTCAACGCGGAAGGCAAGTAATTGGTTAATCTAAATGTTTGTGCATTGTGGTTATTGATATGAGCATGCTGTGATAACTGTTGTGTAGTATGAAATGAAATATTCATGTTTTGTCTCTTGTGTTGAATTCATGAATAGAAATGATGATAATGTTTATTCAATAAGTTGTTTCATGCATTCATTATCATTTGCCGTCCACGGGAGTGGATGAGGAAGACCATCAATTCCAGGATGCTTGAGTAAGACCCATTCATTCCAAGATGGGCAATGTTGGACACCCGTATGAAACGTTCTTCATACGGGAAATGGATCCCCGTATTTTTGTCAAGATGCGGGCTTGAGTGAACACCGACGGGTGATTCACTGGCTATACCGGTATATGCATGTGTGCAGTCCATCCCATTGATTTTAAGCATTCATTTCATGTCTTCATAAGTACTCATTTGTGTTATGATCAATGTTGATGCCGAGAAGGTCATATTCTTATTGATGAATGTTTTATTAACCATTGTACTTGCTGAGTCATGGACTCACCCTTGCTTTGTTTATTTATTTCTAGGTGAACGTTGATGAAGTTCTCTTGGGAGGGAGTAGACATGCACTACTCGATTAATGCACTTCACCTTAGTTTCATTGCAAGAATGGTTAAATACTCTATTGTGTTAACGTTCAGATTGTAATAATTAAACCTAGACAAGGGTGATACTTTTTATGATCTTTGAGGATTGATTGATATTGTTGAGAAAATTTGTGTTGTATGGTTATATGTTAAGTTGATAGTTAGCATCTTGGCTTCTGTGTAGCCAAGGTGTTACCTTAGTTGGTTATTTATGATTTATGATTAAGTCTTATAACTGATTCTACTATTGTTCATGATTTCTTGTGAAGAACCTCCGGTATCTTCGTATACAAAGGAGGTTCTGTTGAAATTTTGTGGTTTAGCTTAGAATAGTAGCATTCCAGGCTCGTGCTGAATTGGGGTGTTACAGTTCTATTCACAACTTCAGTTTGTCCATCAGTTTGGGGTTGACAAGAAGTAGAAAATAGCAGCTTAGTCCCCAATTTAGCCCATAAAGTTCTCCAAAAATGGCTAAGGAATTTAGCATCACGATCTGAAACTATAGTATTAGGCACACCATGCAATCGAACAACTTCACGAAAAAATAAATCAGCAATATTGACAGCATCATTGCTCTTATGACATGGTATAAAGTGAGCAATCTTAGAAAATATATCAACAACCACGAATATACTATCACTCCCCTTCTTTGTTCTAGGCAATCCTAAAACAAAATCCATCGAAATATCTTCCCACGGAACACTACGAACTGGTAGAGGTATGTATAAACCACGAGGATTAAGTCGTGACTTAACTCTTTGACATGTAGTGCAGCGAGCAACGTAGCGCTCGACGTCCTTTCTCATCTTTGGCCAAAAGAAATGATCAGCAAGTATATCCTTCGTTTTCTTCACGCCAAAGTGTCCCATCAGCCCGCCTCCATGCGCTTCCTGTAACAACAACAAACGAACAGAGCTAGCTGGAATGCATAGCTTGTTAGCTCTAAACACAAACCCATCATTAATAACAAATTTGTTCCACGTTTTTCCTTATTTACAATTCAACAATATATCTGTAAAATCAGCATCATGCACATATTGCTCTTTAATAGTCTCCAATCCAAAAATTTTGAAGTCAAGTTGTGAAAGCATGATATATCTCCTAGACAAAGCATCAGCTATAATGTTCTCCTTTCCCTTCTTGTGTTTTATGACATAAGGAAAAGACTAAATAAATTCAACCCACTTTGCATGTCTCTGATTCAATTTACTTTGACTTGAATATGCTTTAAAGATTCGTGATCAGAATGTATAACAAATTCTTTGGGCCATAAATAATGTTGCCAAGTTTCCAAAGTTCTAAATAGTGCATATAATTCCTTATCATAAGTAGAATAGTTCAAACTAGGCCCACTCAATTTCTCACTGAAGTATGCTATAGGTTTACCTTCTTGTAACAATACACCACCTAAACCAATTCCACTCGCATCACATTCTAGTTCAAAAGTCTTATTAAAGTCAGGGAGTTGGAGTAGTGGTGCATGTGTTAACTTATCTTTCAATGTGGTGAAGGCGTTCTCCTGTGCGGCGCTCCAAACAAATAGCACGCCCTTCTTGGTG
The DNA here is from genome assembly GCA_036346255.1 of Ampelocalamus luodianensis. Lineage (NCBI taxonomy): Eukaryota > Viridiplantae > Streptophyta > Magnoliopsida > Poales > Poaceae > Ampelocalamus > Ampelocalamus luodianensis. The sequence goes on from CM070624.1 coordinate 39,203,265, forward strand.
AGCTCATTCAATGGTGCAGCGATGGTGCTAAAATCCTTCACGAAGCGGCGGTAGAATCCAGCAAGTCCTAAAAAGCTTCGTACCTGTGTGACCGTGTTAGGAGTCGGCCAACTCTGTATTGCTTCAATCTTGGCTTGATCAACTTCAATTCCCTGTGGAGTAACAACATAGCCAAGAAACGCGACTCAATCGGTGCAAAAGGTGCACTTCTCAAGGTTACCAAATAAACGTGCATCACGTAAGGCATTAAAAACAGCACGCAAATGGTCAAGATGTTCCTCTAAGGATTTGTTGTATATCAATATGTCATCAAAATAAACCACCACAAATCTACCAATGAAAGCACGCAAAACCTCGTTCATTAGTCTCATGAAGGTGCTAGGTGCATTAGTTAATCCAAAAGGCATTACTAACCACTCATATAACCCCAACTTAGTTTTAAATGCTGTTTTCCATTCATCGCCTAATTTCATGCGAATTTGGTGATATCCACTACGCAAATCAACCTTAGAGAAAACAATAGAGCCACTCAATTCATCAAGCATATCATCTAACCTAGGAATAGGATGACGATACCTAATGGTGATATTATTAATTGCTCTACAATCTACACACATGCGCCATGATCCATCTTTCTTAGGCACTAAAATGACCGGAACAGCACAAGGACTAAGAGATTCACGTACATACCCTTTAGCAAGCAATTCTTGAACTTGGCGTTGAATTTCATTAGTTTCTTCTGGATTGGTCCTATATGGTGCGCGGTTGGGCAGTGATGCGCCGGGAATTAAATCAATTTGATGCTCAATCCCTCGAAGCAGTGGCAACCCCGGCGGTATGTCCTTCGGAAAGACATCATTGTACTCCTGCAAAATGTTAGTGATAGCGGGAGGCAAAGAAGAAGATGTATCCTCAAACGAAAACAAAGCTTCTTTGCAAACTAATGCATAGCAAACAGGATTACTAGCATCCAATTCAGTCATATCAGATTTGGTAGCAAGAAAACTAGCACCTTTCAATTTAATTTCTTTATTCTTCACATGAGTAGATTTAGGTTCTTTATTTTTATGTTGCTCAAGTTCTTTTGCTACAATCTGATTTTCGCTCCTAGCATTCTTCTGATTCTTCTCTCTACTAGCTCTAGCAAGTTCATCCTTAACATTTGTTCAGGAGTCATAGGATGCATCACAATTTTCTTTCCCTTGAACATGAGAGAGTATTGATTATTCCTACCATGATGCACACAATCAATATCGTATTGCCAAGGTCGTCCTAATAACAATGAACAAGCTTGCATAGGAACAACATCGCAATCAACATAATCATGGTATGAACCCATAGAAAAGTTTACTCTCACCATTCGTGTTACCTTCAACTTACCACTGTTGTTGAACCATTGAATATGGTATGGGTAGGGATGAGGGTTGGTTGGCAAAGCAAGTTTCTCCACCATATCCATACTCGCCAAATTGTTGCAACTCCCACCATCAATAATTATGCGAATCGAGTGTTCCTTGACAACGCCCTTGATTTGAAACAAATTATGGCGCTAATTTTGCTCGGCACGAGAAACTTGTGCACTTAGTACGCGTTGCACTATAATGCTTAAATACTTGTCGGCATCTTCGGCGCCAACATGTTCCTCCTCATGATCAGATTCATCATCAAGTCCTACAGGGTCAGTTACAAGCATAGCATATGTTTCATCATCAAAATCACTAGCAGAGGAATACCCGCCATCATCGCGTATGATCAGTACGCGCTTGTTTGGACAATCCCGCATCATGTGTCCATAGCCTTTGCACCATGGCATTGAATATCCTTAGTTCGTCCTGTCGAAGCAACTGAAGAGGAGGTTTTGCAGACGCTTGTGGTGCTGATTTGGTTGCTTGTAAACTCGTGGTCTTGGATTTGAAGTAGCAGGGCACGGCTTGTTGAAGGGTGGCGGTGGGGGTGCACTGATGGCGGGGGCAGTAGAGGTGCGTGGTGTCCATGAGTTTGTGCGACCTACAGAAGAGTTAGATCGTGTCCTCGTCTGGCGTCCCTGCACTTCACGTTCAGCTTTGCAAGCAAAATAAAACAATCTAGTAATGGAGTTGTATTCTTTATAATCAAGGATGTCTTGAATTTCTCGATTCAACCATCCCAAAAACCTAGCCATTGATGCCTCCTCATTCTCATCTAAACCACAACGCAACATACCAATTTGTAATTCTTGATAGTAGTCTTCCATGGACTTTGTACCTTGTCTTAAGCGTTGTAATTTATTTAACAAATCACGAGCATAATATGAGGAACAAATCGATGCCGCATAAGCAATTTTAAAGCCTCCCAAGTGTTATGTATGTTATTGGGATGTTGACAGCAATGTTCTTTCCACCAAATAGAAGCAAAATCAGTTAATTCACTAGTAGCAGCCCTAACTCGTCTAATCTCAGGAACTTCATAGCAAGCAAATTTTTGATCAACAGCTAGTTCCCAATTAAGATAACCATCAGGATCATATTTACCATTAAAAGAGGGAATAGTGAATTTAACCTTAGCAAAAGAATCATCGTGGTCACGTACCTCACGTCGTGGGGCATCTCGTCGCATACCTTGTCGGTTAAAACGCAACTGTCGATGAGCTCGATCGTTGTTATTATTACCCATGTCATTGGCCTCGGTATCAGTCATATAGTCGAATTCATCTTGTCCCTCTACCACCGGGGCAGCAGGGGGAACAGCAGTGGATGCATGGGCCATCTCGTCAAGACGCGCCATAATACCTGCCAAAGAAGTGTTAGTGACGCCTTGCGCTCTCTCCATCGCAGCGAGTGTGGCGTCTGTCTCAATTTGGGCACCCTCAAGTTGAGCAAGTCGCTCATTTGTGACCCTGATATCTTCCTCAAGACCCACCGTACGAAGGTTCATGAGGCGCCGAAAATGTTGTACGATTCCCTTCGTACGAGGAGTATGAGATGTATCCTCATCTGAATGCTCTGCAGAACCTGCCATAGTTAGCAAATCACAAGTATTTGTCCCTAACAACTACTAGGATGTGGTGGTTCAAAAGTCGCTCACACTCAAGCCTTCTATCGAATTCTTACCAATTCTTACCAAGCAAATATGGGTTATCGGCAACCAGCGGTGTCAATATATCTCCGAAGATTGGATGGAGCGATTGCCAGGTGAAGTTCAGCCTGTACGGTTGTAGAAAAGGTGTAGTTGGGAAGGCTCAAGTATGGTAGCAATGGATTAGCAACTATCAAATCAGAGAAAGCAAGCTGAAAAATCGTTCAACGCCGGTTAGTGCTGGTCCTAGACTAGACCGTACTAGAGACGCGAGCCTAGAACACAAACGAAAGCACGATGCGGTAGATGGTATTGAAAATCAAAGGTGGTGTAACATCCCAACTTTGGACTTGTGTTTCAAATGTAAGAAAATCAGTAGAAATTAAAACTTTTTCTTACATCATGTATTTCCTGTTGTACCAAACAATTCTTGTACAAGGGATTATGGAAATACATTGTCACAAGTCTATTTGATCTAGACTTTGATATCCCAAAAATAATCTTGTCAAATTTTGTGATCATCCTCTGGAAATATTTTTCCTAAGTTCTTGGGATGGTATGTAGCCCTCTGAAAAATTTCACAATTTTAGAAATTGGTTGAATATTTTTAGAGGCGATCAAACTGTTTGACTCTCAGTCAAACATTAAAACAGAGCCTTGCAGAATTTTTGGAGATTTATTCACAGCATAGAAACCTCTGAGAATTTTACACAAGGTTAATATCTGAGTTAGCAAGCTCCTGTAAAATTTCATAATTTTGGAGTTATTTTGCTACCTCAAATAAATCCTTCAAAGTCTCTGTTCTAATTTTGAAGTCAAACCTAGTCTCACTGTGCTTTGGGTTCGAGTCAGACTCGGGCTCGGGCCAATTGACTCGGTCCAGTCAACTAACTGCACCGAGCCTCTCTTTAAAAACGCGCCTTGGATCTCGTCCGTTGGATTTCGATCGCGCGGCCCGCGCCCGTGTAAACATTCGGACCTTCCGGTTGCATGCGCGAATGTCGACCGTTAGATGTCCATCCAACCACTCAGATCCTCCGAAACCTTCGGACCCTCCGGTTGTTGGTTTGAATCCTAGCCGTTGGATTGAGATCCAACGCTCGCTTGTCCCTCTGTTGTAAACCACGTTCGCAACGTGGGGCAATCTGAGTCGTTCATTTCTAATCCTAGGGCTTGCGATCTCCTTCGTTGTGTTTTAAAGCCCGGAGGCGTGGCGCTATCTCAGCTGTCCGATTTGAATCGTAGGGCTCTGGAACGCCCGAGCCTTTCCTCTGGTCATCTTCAACCTCTAGCCGTGCATGAACAGTAGGGAGAGTGATGGCAGTGTCTTGTCATGCTTCCTACGGCCGCCCTAGTCAACAGTGGAGGTCGTGGGAGACACCTTCGGCCATGCCATGCCCTATTGCACGTCTACTATCTTTTTCCTTGTCGGCCGCACCTTGTGCTCTGTGCTTTGCCGCCTGAAAAACTTGTGGTGCAAACCCTAATGCCTCCAAGGCCTTATAAGCACCCAAATCACCTCCTGGAGTTTCTTTAGACCACCATCAAGCTCCATTCACAGTATTGGAGCTTAACACCTCAAAAATGGCAAGTCGCCATTGTTGACCCGAAGAGCTCCATTGGTGTTCTTGGTGTTCCAGTGGTCCTCCTTCATGTTTCTTTGCCCTATCGTTGTCTCTTTACTATCTTGAACATTTCTCCTCACTTAATTTTGGATTTGATTCTCAGGAATTGTCCAATTTGGGGTTTGTTCAAATTCGGCCGAAAGTGGTCATCTTCTTCCTCAGCTCAGGTGAGTGCTCCATTCTCTAATTACTTGCTCATGTAGCTTCTGTGCACCTTAATGAAGCTATATTGATGCTTTGGTATCACTCATTTGGCTCAGGTGTCATTCTCAATCCTTCTTCTCCAAGTCCGTGAGCTTCCTCCGTGATCAAGCATCTCGGCCATCTTTGAAGCTTCCTTCATCAAGGTAGCTTCTTATTAGTCATAGAGGCTCGCACCGCTTCCTTGGACCGCAATGAGCTCATTCTTTGCTTTCGTGCTTAGCAATAAAAGCTCCTTTTTCATTTTCCGGCTAGCGGCGTTCTAGTCCTCGCGCGGCGAGAATGCCACCATTAGGTTCAGAGTGCAATTGCGGTCCCATTTCAAGATTTGGTTGGCGCCGCGCGGCGATGTCGCGGCGATTAGCGTGAAAGTCGCCGGTATTTTGCCGCACGAGCTCTGCTTCGTCTTTTGGTTAGGACGCATTAATTGCCAATCATTAGTTAATTAATTGTGTCTTAACCTTTGTCGTTGAGTCACTGACCAGTGGGCCCAACGTCCTTAACTCACCCGCTGGCGCAACTCCGCGCTGTTCCGACATCATTAATGCTTAATCATTGATTAATTAATGTGTCGGCATTAATCGCTGTCGGAATTCACCTTTGGGTCGCTGACCAGTGGGCCCGAGATGTTAAAATCAAATTTCAGAAGTCATTAGCGTCTATTTAATGATAATCATTAGAAGCGTTAATTCTGTCCTACATCACCTCTTAGTCGTTGACATGTGGGCCCAGTGCACTGTGCACGTGGGTTAAAAGCGGCGCGTGGGTGACTCAAGGTCACTGACATGCGTGCCCCACGTGTCAGCATCTCTTTTTGAACTTCGATCTTTAGCCACCGTCGATCTCGTGATCAACGGCCCAGATCGTGAGTGCATTCGGACCCTCCGGATGCCTTGATCATTCTCGACCGTCGATCTTGCGATCAACGGCTGGGATCTTGTATGCAATCGGACCTTCCGACCGTTGGTGCGCTCTGGACCGTCCATCTGCAGATCTGCGGGTGGGATTGGCCCAAGCAACCGCACCGTCCGGATGCATACACCTTCGTGAGCCGTTGGATCGTGATCCAACGGTGGGCTCCGACAGGTTTTCGCGCGTGCTTATTTGTGTTTGCGCGTGAGCCGAGGATTTTAGATCGAGGTTGGAAATTGTCCACGTCTTATTCTTTTGTTTAAGTTTGTCTGTTTCGGTAAGTATTTATTTAACAACTGAAAATGATATAAAAACTTTAGAAACTCATAACTAATTCATTTTAACTGCTGTTTAGATAATTCCAACTGTAATAAATTGTGTTACCACTTAAGTTTATTATAGAAATGGATTTAAGCATATTTCAGTAGCAGAAAATTGCGTAACTAGTAATAACTTGATTCCTGTCACTTTGAATATTCCAAAAATGGATTTAATCTTGTAAAATGCATATCTTTTTCTGTATAAATCCAAATTGTGCAAAATCAATTTTGTTGAATTCATCTGTTAGTTTACTTTCATATGGAATAAGTTTGAGCATTTTCATAATTCTGTAAAATGACTTGCATTAGATTTACAACTTAGAAAAATCATAAGTAAATGTGTATAACTCAAAATTTAGTAAATTCAACATTGCTGTTATTAGGATGTCATAATCTACCTGCCATAAAAATTTCATACCTTAGATCATTCTAGAAAATTTTGTCATGAATAGTGCTAATTATTAATTAGGTTGCTGTAAGGCTGAGAAAGAGCATTTTGTCCATATCTTTTGCATGCTTAGTCCAAATTGCATAATTCTTGCTCCTATCATTGTCTTAGATCATTCCCTAGCTGTTGTGTAAATTTCATTAGATTTGGATGTGTTTTGCTGTTGGAGTTTATTTGGTGTTCTTCGTTCTTATTTTGCTTATCGTCTTTTCGCGTTAGGTTCCGAAGATAATTTTATTGCTGATATTGAGCCACAGCAGCCATCAGATCCTGCACTCCAGCAAGGCAAGCAGATGTAGCATTCATTTGATCATATTGTTCCTACTATTTTCAAATTCTAATATATTGCTTGCAAATTCTATGTATGCATTGCTATGTTGTTTTAAACTATTGTCGATAGTTGGCCCGAGAGTTGCATAATCGTGAGGAAATGTTTAATCCTCTACTACTGAGCCTAGGATTACTTGTGTGATTTTGGGTTCGCTGGATGAACCCTTGTCACTTAGTAGTTTACGTGTCATTATGCTTAGCCATGCTTAGCTATCGGTAGAAATGGGCGGTTATCGACTCGTCGATAACTTTGATCACACAAACTGGTATAATATGTATATTTCAGCCTTGTGCTTTGTCTAAATTGCAAAACTAAAACTGAAAATGAAAACAATTTAGACTTGGGCACAATGGTAAGATGGTGTGATCTTTTGGGTGTGATTGGAACGGTGCCCGGGTCAATTAAGGACCGAGCTACTTGTTACACCGAACCAAGCATTTGTGCGTGCTAACCACACTAGAGGGATATGGGACCTCTCTTAGCTGAGTACTTTGGGCTGTGTTAATTAATGAGTCGCGTGGTGGGTTGCATACTTGACTATATGCAACATGGACACGTTTGTGGGGAGAGGAACACCCGCCGAGGCCGGTGTGTCCTGCTCCACGTATGGGTCCTTGTGATCCATATTTCGTCGGCAGATCACTAAGGATTAACCCCCATACGTGCGTCTCTTGATTAACATATTCCATTGGAAAGGGTTCGTAGGACTTAGCCGTCTTGGCATACCAAAGGAAGTGTGCTTAATAGCTTGGCAAAAGGCGATGCAAGTGTGGGTACATTGGTACACCCGCAGGATTAAAACTATTCGAATAGCCTTGTCCTAGGTTATGGACACGCTTGGGAAGTCTTTCAAGAGTTAGACTACAACCTTTTATAATTAAAACTTGATGGTGGTACGAATCGGGATTCGTGCTATGTTGTGGTGGCTTTAGGAAAGTCACTTCTAGGTGGATACTTGATACTTATGTTTACTCATTGTTATTTAAATGCTTAAAACAGATTTTACAAATCGTTGTTCAATCTATTACATTATTGCAAATAAAACTTGCTCTGTCGCCCAAAGAACCATATAACCACATTCCTTTGAATACTGACTTTCATGTAGCTATGTATAGGCTTGTTACTCGTAAGTCTTGCGAGTACATTTTTGTACTCACCGCATTGCTTGTGTTGTGCAGAGGATGATAGTGAGTCCGATGGACCTCACTTTTGTGAGTTGTCTTTGTGGCGATTTAAGGGCGATTAGCTTGCGGCCCGGTCGGTTGCCCTGTGATGTTTTGTGGCTAACCGGTCGTCTTTTGGTTTAAGCCATCTTATGGCATCTTTTGCTTCCGCTGTTACTTATTTGGTACTTATGTCATTTTGGCCGGTCGGCTGTGTTGTAATAACTTATATTACGTATGTCTTTTGGTAGACTTGTTATATTCTGTTGTACGGGAATGATGCATGCTTTGACTTGATGTATGTGTGCTGCTTGTTCTGGGAGGCACATGTTCATCGAGACGCGGATTATTCTATTTGTGATACTAGAACCAGTGGAAGGTTAAGTATTACAAGTTTAATAAACCGGGGTCTCACAGAGTTTGGTATCAGAGCCATACTGACCGTAGAAACCCCTAGCTTGGCCGTCCCTACTATATTTTGAAAACTTACTTTCTTTATATCAAGTGTTTTCCTGAAAATCCTAAGTAAGTTCTCAGATTTTACTTCTTATCTATCTTAGCTTGCTTATCTCACCTTATTCTGGACTGAATTTGAAAGCTGGGTTTTCCTCTCATCTTTTTCCAAAAGATAGCTGTTAACCGAGTAGATTGGTTTTGGGTAAACCATGAGAGTTGTAAAATGGAAGTGTTGGCTGTCTTGTGAAGATTATAAGCTACTGGAAGCTACAAATTTCGGCTAGAGGTGTGAAAAAGAAAATCTGGACAGCAAGCAGGAATTTCTGGACAGCTAGCATTTAATCAGTAGAAGGTGCTGAAATGAGAGGTTAAGTCAACTAAAATTTGTGGGAATGAAAGGGTAAGAATTGATATGAGTTAGCTAAGTGTCTAACCTTTCTTTAGTAAATTTCTCACCCTATTTCCTAGCTGTTTCGAACAGAAGTTAATATTCTGAAATTTGCCTTCCTGAAAATTGATTACTCGTTCTCCCATACGAGTTAGTCATAATAGGAAGATGGTTGGTATCTTTGTGATCTTGCTGCAGCTTTGTGTTGTTACTTGAGTTTTTAAAGGTTGTTTTGTAGAGTGGTCAGTTGTTTTCTTTGTCTCCTGTTCTGGAGTTGTGTTTAACCTATTTTTGTGGAACAGGATGGCAAGAACCACCGCAACAACACCGGCCGGTGGTTCCGATGAGGAGCTTCCCCTCCTTCGACCATGGTCGAGGTTACGCTCGATCGAGCGGAATCGCATGGACCGCACCGGATCTTGGAGGTCATTGCAGGAACACCTCCACTCCTGCCGGTGCTTGAGTGCGGAGGTGGTGGCCACCGTCGCGTGGTGGGCTTGCGGAGTTTCTCCGCACACGACGCCTACTTTCTCGGTCGAGGACCCTTTGGACGCGGATGATTGGCTGCGCGGTTGAGCAAAGCTCAACATTGCTCGATGCCGGGAGCAGAGCGGGCACTCTTTGCATCCCATCGCCTTGAGGGTGGCACTCTCTTGGTGGGAGAATTTTTCGCCATGCGACCGCAGCCACGTTGTTTCGTGGAATGAGTTCAGATCTGCTTTCCGTCGGGACCACATTCCTGATGGCCTGATGAAGCTCAAGAAGAAGGAGTTTCTTGCGCTTAAGCAGGGGCGCAAGTCTGTCTCGGAGTATCTTTACGAGTTTAATCATTTGGCTCGTTATGCTCCGGGAGAGGTGGCCTCTGATGAGGCTAAACAGGAGAAGTTCATGGATGGTTTGTCCGAGGAGCTGCAGGACAAGCTATCTATTGTGGACTTTGCTGACTTCCAGGCCTTGGTTGACAAGGTCATCGTCGCCGAGCACAAGGCGAAGGCGCTGGGTGAGTCCCGCAAGCGCAAGTGGGAGGCCCATTGGTCTGCACAGGCCGGCCTCACTCGTCCCCGTGTTGGGCCAGCACCAGGGGCTCGTGCTTTGGCTTCACCACCGCCAAGGCCATCGGTGCCGGTTGCTCGTCCCCAGCAGGCCGTGTTTCAGCCACGTGCACCTGCGACCCAGCAGCAGGTTGCGCTCCGCAACCCGGTGCGATGTTACCGCTTGCTCGCAACAAGAAGGGCCACTATGCTAGCGCTGCCCTCGAGGATTGGAGCGGCCCCTCGTCCTAATGGAGGACGCGGGAATGGTCACACACCTGACCAGAAGGTGATCCAGAAGACTCAGGGTGTCGGGAGTGGTCGAGTCAACCACATCTCGGCTGAGGAGGCTCAGGAGGCACCCGACGTTGTGTTGGGTACGTTCCTTGTTAGTTATCGTCCTGCTGCAGTATTGTTTGACTCTGGAGCATCGCATTCCTTTATTTCGAGATCATTTGCTGGTGATTGTGATCTTCACTTTGTTCCTTTGGGGATTCCTTTGCTTATTCGCTCTCCGGGAGCGGAAATGAGAGCTGATCAAGAATGTCGGGGTGTTCCCATTAATATTGAAGGAGTGGAATTCTTGGCGAATCTCATCTTACTTGATTCGGCGCGCCTGGATGTGATTCTTGGTATGGATTGGTTGTCCCAACACTTGGGGTAAATTGATTGTGCCAGGAAGATGGTTTTCCTCACTAGTCCCTCAGGCGAGCAAGTTGGGATTTCACCGCAGTTGCAGGGGCCACATCTTTGTGCCCTTGAAGCTAGGCCAGCCATGGAGATTCAGGATGTGCCCACATGCCGTGACTTTGTGGATGTCTTCCCGAAGATTTGCTCGGTATGCCTCCAGTTCGAGACTTGGAGTTTGTGATTGAGTTGTTGCCCGGTACCGCTCCAATTTCAAAGGCGCCGTACCGAATGCCTCCTAATGAGTTGAGGAGCTGAAGAAGCAGTTGGGTGAGCTTCAAGCAAAAGGCTTCATCCGTCCTAGCTCATCTCCTTGGGGTTGTCCGGTTATTTTTGTGAAGAAGAAGGACAAGACCCTGCGTATGTGTGTTGATTACCGTCCGCTTAACAAAGTGACGGTGAAGAACAGTATCCTTTGCCTCGTATTGATGATCTCTTTGACCAGTTGACTGGAGCCTGTGTGTTCTCCAAGATTGACTTGAGGTTGGGGTATCATCAAGTCCGGATCAGGGCCGAGGATATTCCAAAGACGGCGTTCACTACTCGTTATGGCCTTTACGAGTACACCGTCATGTCTTTTGGCTTGACCAATGCTCCAGCTTTGTTCATGAATCTTATGAACTCGGTGTTCATAAAATATTTGGATAAGTTTGTTGTGGTTTTCATTGATGACATTCTTATCTACTCCAAAAGTGAAGAGGAGCATGCTGAGCACCTGCAGATTGTATTGGGAAAGCTTCGTGAGCATCAGCTGTATGCCAAGTTCAGCAAGTGCGAGTTCTGGTTGAAGGAAGTGGCATTCTTGGGCCATGTTCTTTCAGCAGGTGGTGTAGCAGTAGATCCTAGCAAGGTCAGTGATGTCCTATCTTGGGGGCAGCCCAAGTCAGTCACTGATGTGAGGAGTTTCCTTGGTTTAGCGGGCTACTACCGCCGCTTTATCGAGAACTTCTCCAAGATTTCAAAGCCCATGACCGAATTGCTCAAGAAAGAGAAGAAATTCGTGTGATCTTCTGCTTGTGATTTGAGTTTTCAAGAACTCAAAAGGCGGTTGACTTCGGCTCCAGTGCTTGTTCTCCCTGATGTGCATAAGAGCTTTGATATTTATTGTGATGCCTCTCGGCAGGGACTCGGTTGTGTTCTTATGCAAGAAGGCAAGGTAGTGGCCTATGCATCGAGGCAGTTGAGGCCTCATGAACTCAATTATCCTACCCATGATTTGGAGTTAGCTGCAGTGGTTCATGCACTCAAGATTTGGCGGTATTACCTTATTGGTAACCGTTGTGAGGTGTATTCTGATCACAAGAGTTTGAAATATTTATTCACCCAGCCAGATCTGAACCTCGGGCAAAGGAGATGGTTGGAATTGATCAAGGACTATGATATGGGCATTCAGTACCATCCGGGCAAGGCTAATGTTGTTGCTGATGCACTCAGTCGCAAGGTATATTGCAATACCTTGTTACTTCAAGAGCAACAACCTACCCTTCTTGAAGAATTTCAGCGGCTTAACTTGGGCTTGATTGAGCATGGTTCTCTTGCTACCTTGGTTGTGCAACCGACTTTGGTGGAGCAAATCAAGGCTGCCCAGCAGACAGATATTGGTGTGATCCAAATCAAGCAGAACATCAAGAATGGGACAGCTAAGTGCTTTTCTGAGGATGAGCACGGCGTTGTGTGGTTTGGACAGCGCCTTGTGGTTCCAAATGTCATGGAATTGCGAGATTTGATTCTCCGCGAGGCCCATGACTCTCCTTTGTCTATCCATCCCGGAGCTACCAAGATGTACCAAGACCTTCGAGAGATTCGTGGACTCGCATGAAGCGAGATTGCCGTGTTCGTTCTTCGAGTGCGACGTGTCTTCGTCGTGTCAAGGTCGAACATCGCCCAAAGCAGCCTTCTTCACCTTTGCCGCACACGAGTGGAAGTGGGATTCCGTTGGTATGGATTTTATCACCGGATTGCCCCGCTCACCGAAAGGGGACGATGCCATTTGGGTCGTGATTGATAGGCTGACTAAGGTGGCACATTTTCTTCCTGTCAAGACCCAGCTCCATGTGAAGCCCTTGGCCGAGCTTTATGTCTCAAGGATTGTGAGTTTGCATGGTGTGCCACGAACGATTGTGTCAGATCGTGGTTCTCTTTTCACCTCTCGCTTTTGGCATTGTCTGCAAGAGGCGATGGGCACGCGTCTTTCCTTCAGTTCGGCTTATCATCCTCAAACTGATGGTCAGACGGAGAGAGTCAACTAAGTGTTGGAAAATATGCTCCGTGCCTGTGTTCTTTCCTATGGGAAGAAGTGGGAGAAGTGCTTGCCGTTTGCAGAGTTCTCCTACAACAACAGTTTCCAAGCTAGTCTTGGTATGGCACCGTTTGAGGCTTTGTATGGGAGGAGATGTAGAACCCCTTTGAACTGGTCAGAAACTGGTGAGCGTCAGTTCTTCGGGCCAGATTCCATCAATGAGGTCGAAAGCCAAGTTCAGCTGATTCGTGAGCATCTGCGCGTGGCCCAGTCCAGGCAAAAGAGCTATGCGGATCGTCGTCGTCGAGAGTTGAGCTTTGAGCCCAATGACTTTGTTTATCTCAAGGTCTCACCCTTGAAGGGCCATCAGCGTTTTCGCATCAAGGGCAAGTTAGCTCCTCGATATGTGGGGCCTTATCGCATCATCGAGAGGATTGGAGCTGTTGCATACAGATTGGAGTTGCCAGCTTCACTTGAGGGTGTGCACGACGTGTTTCATGTGTCACACTTGAAGAAGTGCCTCCGTGTTCCAATTGAGGAAACCCCGTTGGAAAATCTCGAGGTGCAGGAGAATTTGACCTATCGTGAGCATCCTGTTCGTATTCTTGAAGAATCTGAACGAAGGACAAGGAACCGTGTCATCAAGTTCCTTAAGGTTCAGTGGTCAAACCATTCTGAAGATGAGGCAACTTGGGAGCGCGACGATCGTCTTCGTGCAGATTACCCATCCTTCTTCTCCGAGTAAACAGAATCTCGGGGCGAGATTCTTGTAAGGGGGGAGGTTTTGTAACATCCCAACTTTGGACTTGTGTTTCAAATGTAAGAAAATCAGTAGAAATTAAAACTTTTTCTTACATCATGTATTTCCTGTTGTACCAAACAATTCTTGTACAAGGGATTATGGAAATACATTGTCACAAGTCTATTTGATCTAGACTTTGATATCCCAAAAATAATCTTGTCAAATTTTGTGATCATCCTCTGGAAATATTTTTCCTAAGTTCTTGGGATGGTATGTAGCCCCTCTGAAAAATTTCACAATTTTTAGAAATTGGTTGAATATTTTTAGAGGCAGTCAAACCTGTTTGACTCTCAGTCAAACATTAAAACAGAGCCTTGCAGAATTTTTGGAGATTTATTCACAGCATAGAAACCTCTGATAATTTTACACAAGGTTAATATCTGAGTTAGCAAGCTCCTGTAAAAATTTCATAATTTTTGGAGTTATTTTGCTACCTCAAATAAATCCTTCAAAGTCTCTGTTCTAATTTTGAAGTCAAACCTAGTCTCACTGTGCTTTGGGTTCGAGTCAGACTCGGGCTCGGGCCAATTGACTCGGTCCAGTCAACTAACTGCACCGAGCCTCTCTTTAAAAACGCGCTTGATCTCGCCCGTTGGATTTGATCGCGCGCCCGCGCGTGTAAACATTCGGACCTTCCGTTGCATGCGCGAATGTCGACCGTTAGATGTCCATCCAACCACTCAGATCCTCCGAAACCTTCGGACCCTCCGGTTGTTGGTTTGAATCCTAGCCGTTGGATTGAGATCCAACGCTCGCTTGTCCCTCTGTTGTAAACCACGTTCGCAACGTGGGGCAATCTGAGCCGTTCATTTCTAATCCTAGGGCTTGCGATCTCCTTCGTTGTGTTTTAAAGCCCGGAGGCGTGGCGCTATCTCAGCCGTCCGATTTGAATCGTAGGGCTCTGGAACGCCCGAGCCTTTCCTCTGGTCATCTTCAACCTCTAGCCGTGCATGAACAGTAGGGAGAGTGATGGCAGTGTCTTGTCATGCTTCCTACGGCCGCCCTAGTCAACAGTGGAGGTCGTGGGAGACACCTTCGCCATGCCATGCCCTATTGCACGCCTACTATCTTTTCCTTGTCGGCCGCACCTTGTGCTCTGTGCTTTGCCGCCCGAAAAACTTGTGGTGCAAACCCTAATGCCTCCAAGGCCTTATAAGCACCCAAATCACCTCCTGGAGTTTCTTTAGACCACCATCAAGCTCCATTCACAGTATTGGAGCTTAACACCTCAAAAATGGCAAGTCGCCATTGTTGACCCGAAGAGCTCCATTGGTGTTCTTGGTGTTCCAGTGGTCATCCTTCATGTTTCTTTGCCCTATCCTTGTCTCTTTACTATCTTGAACATTTCCCCTCACTTAATTTTGGATTTGATTCTCAGGAATTGTCCAATTTGGGGTTTGTTCAAATTCGGCCGAAAGTGGTCATCTTCTTCCTCAGCTCAGGTGAGTGCTCCATTCTCTAATTACTTGCTCATGTAGCTTCTGTGCACCTTAATGAAGCTATATTGATGCTTTGGTATCACTCATTTGGCTCAGGGTGTCATTCTCAATCCTTCTTCTCCAAGTCCGGCGAGCTTCCTCCGTGATCAAGCATCTCCGGCCATCTTTGAAGCTTCCCTTCATCAAGGTAGCTTCTTATTAGTCCTTAGAGGCTCTGGCACCCGCTTCCTTGGACTGCAGCGGAGCTCATTGCTGTTTTCGTGCTTAGCAGTAAAAGCTCCCTTTTTCATTTTCCGGCTAGCCGGCGTTCTAGTCCCTCACCGCCGGCGAGAATGCCACCATTAGGTTCGTAGTGCAATTGCGGTCCCATTTCAGTACTTGGTTGGCGTCGCCGCGGCCAGTGTCGCCGGCGATTAGCCGTGAAAGTCGCTCGGTATTTTGCCGGCACAGAGCTCCTGTTTCCGTCTTTTGGTTAGGACGCATTAATTGCCAATCATTAGTTAATTAATTGTGTCTTAACCTTTGTCGTTGAGTCACTGACCAGTGGGCCCAACGTCCTTAACTCACCCGCTGGCGCAACTCCGCGCTGTTCCGTTATCATTAATGCTTAATCATTGATTAATTAATGTGTCAGCATTAATCGCTGTCGGAATTCACCTTTGGGTCGCTGACCAGTGGGCCCGAGAGGTTAAAATCAAATTTCAGAAGTCATTAGCGTCTATTTAATGATAATCATTAGAAGCGTTAATTCTGTCCTACATCACCTCTTAGTCGTTGACATGTGGGCCCAGTGCACTGTGCACGTGGGTTAAAAGCGGCGCGTGGGTGACTCAAGGTCACTGACATGCGTGCCCCACGTGTCAGCATCTCTTTTTGAACTTCGATCTTTAGCCACCGTCGATCTCGTGATCAACGGCCCAGATCGTGAGTGCATTCGGACCCTCCGGATGCCTTGATCATTCTCGACCGTCGATCTTGCGATCAACGGCTGGGATCTTGTATGCAATCGGACCTTCCGACCGTTGGTGCGCTCTGGACCGTCCATCTGCAGATCTGCGGGTGGGATTGGCCCAAGCAACCGCACCGTCCGGATGCATACACCTTCGTGAGCCGTTGGATCGTGATCCAACGGTGGGCTCCGATTAGGTTTCGCGCGCGTGCGCTGTGTTTGGCGCGCGTGAGCCGTAGGATTTTAGATCGAGGGTTGGAAATTGTCCACGTCTTATTCTTTTGTTTAAGTTTGTCTGTTTCGGTAAGTATTTATTTAACAACTGAAAATGATATAAAAACTTTAGAAACTCATAACTAATTCATTTTAACTGCTGTTTAGATAATTCCAACTATAATAAATTGTGTTACCACTTAAGTTTATTATAGAAATGGATTTAAGCATATTTCAGTAGCAGAAAATTGCGTAACTAGTAATAACTTGATTCCTGTCACTTTGAATATTCCAGAAATGGATTTAATCTTGTAAAATGCATATCTTTTTCTGTATAAATCCAAATTGTGCAAAATCAATTTTGTTGAATTCATCTGTTAGTTTATTTTCATATGGAATAAGTTTGAGCATTTTCATAATTCTGTAAAATGACTTGCATTAGATTTACAACTTAGAAAAATCATAAGTAAATGTGTATAACTCCAAATTTAGTAAATTCAACCTTGCTGTTATTAGGATGTCATAATCTACCTACCATAAAAATTTCATACCTTAGATCATTCTAGAAAATTTCGTCATGAATAGTGCTAATTATTAATTAGGTTGCTGTAAGGCTGAGAAAGAGCATTTTGTCCATATCTTTTGCATGTTTAGTCCAAATTGCATAATTCTTGCTCCTATCATTGTCTTAGATCATTCCCTAGCTGTTGTGTAAATTTCATTAGATTTGGATGTGTTTTGCTGTTGGAGTTTATTTGGTGTTCTTCGTTCTTATTTTGCTTATCGTCTTTTCGCGTTAGGTTCCGAAGATAATTTTATTGCTGATATTGAGCCACAAGACCATCGATCCTCGTGACTCAAAGAAGGCAAGCAGATGTAGCATTCATTTGATCATATTGTTCCTACTATTTTCAAATTCTAATATATTGCTTGCAAATTCTATGTATGCATTGCTATGTTGTTTTAAACTATTGTCGATAGTTGGCCCAAAGAGTTGCATAATCGGAGGAAATGTTTAATCCTCTACATCGAGCCTAGGATTACTTGTGTGATTTTGGGTTCATTGGATGAACCCTTGTCACTTAGTAGTTTACGTGTCATTATGCTTAGCCATGCTTAGCTATCGGTAGAAATGGGCGGTTATCGACTGTCGATAACTTTGATCACACAAACGGTATAATATGTATATTTCAGCCTTGTGCTTTGTCTAAATTGCAAAACTAAAACTGAAAATGAAAACAATTTAGACTTGGGCACAATGGTAAGATGGTGTGATCTTTGGGTGTGATTGAACGGTGCGGGTCAATTAAGGACCGAGCTACTTGTTACACGAACCAAGCATTTGTGCGTGCTAACCACACTAGAGGATATGGGACCTCTCTTAGCCGAGTACTTTGGGTGTGTTAATTAATGAGTCGCGTGGTGGGTTGCATACTTGACTATATGCAACATGGACA
Source organism: Ampelocalamus luodianensis (assembly GCA_036346255.1). NCBI lineage: Eukaryota > Viridiplantae > Streptophyta > Magnoliopsida > Poales > Poaceae > Ampelocalamus > Ampelocalamus luodianensis. The sequence goes on from CM070624.1 coordinate 39,220,980, forward strand.
CGTCTGGGGAGAGGAACACCGCCGAGGCCGGTGTCCTCTGCTCCACGTATGGGTCCTTGTGATCCATATTTCGTCGGCAGATCACTAAGGATTAACCCCATACGTGCATCTCTTGATTAGCATATTCCATTGGAAAGGGTTCAGAGGACTTAGCAAGGTCTTGCATACCAAAGGAAGTGTGCTTAATAGCTTGGCAAAAGGCGGTGCAAGTGTGGGTACATTGGTACACCCTGCAGGATTAAAACTATTCGAATAGCCTTGTCCTAGGTTATGGACACGCTTGGGAAGTCTTTCAAGAGTTAGACTACAACCTTTTATAATTAAAACTTGATGGTGGTACGAATCAGGGATTCGTGCTATGTTGTGGTGGCTTTAGGGAAAGTCACTTCTAGGTGGATACTTGATACTTATGTTTACTCGCTGTTATTTAAATGCTTAAAAACAAATTTTACAAACCATTGTTCAATCTATTACATTATTGCAAATAAAACTTGCTCAGGCGCCCAAAGAACCATATAACCACATTCCTTTGAATACTGACTTTCATGTAGCTATGTATAGGCTTGTTACTCGTAAGTCTTGCGAGTACATTTTTGTACTCACCGCATTGCTTGTGTTGTGCAGAGGATGATAGTGAGTCCGATGGACCTCACTTTTGTGAGTTGTCTTCAGGCGCTTTAGGGGCGATTAGCTTATGCCTTGGCCGGTTGCCCTGTGGTGTTTTGTGGCTAACCGGTCGTCTTTTGGTTTAAGCCATCTTATGGCAACTTTTGCTTCCGCTGTTACTTATTTGGTACTTATGTCATTTTGGCCGGTCGGCTGTGTTGTAATAACTTATATTACGTATGTCTTTTGGTAGACTTGTTATATTCTGTTGTATGGGAATGATGCATGCTTTGACTTGATGTATGTGTGCTGCTTGTTCTGGGAGGCACATGTTCATCGAGACGCGGATTATTTTATTTGTGATACTAGAACCAGTGGAAGGTTAAGTATTACAAGTTTAATAAACCGGGGTCTCACAGGTGAGATCCCGAAGGCTGTCTTGACAGGTGGTCGTCCGACACAACTGAAGAACAGAAGTTTGCACAATGGCTAAACCTAAACTCAACGAAATCCCAGTTCTGGCCAAGGGAACGGCGGCTCCTATATGGGAATACGACCAGGGGTGGCGGCTAGGGAAGTGGACGCACGCCCTTAGGGTTACATGGCCCATGGGCCCAAGAGGAGGTGGCGCAGCACCCTTTTTTGCTCGAACAAAAAAACAGACGTGAATGTTTTTGTTTATTGTGGCCGGCTCGATTGGAATTTGAAGCTGGGGTTGGATCCATTAAAAAGTAGACTTGATAAGCTTTCAATGAAGTCCAAGAACGTCCCAAACGGAGTCCGTATGAAGAAGTTACGTTCGTTTGAACTTAGTGCTGTTGCAGCAGTCCGAACTCGAATCCAGAACGAGCCCAACTTGAATTCTTGCTTGGCTCGGACCCAAAGTGACGTGATGACCTCCATTATGCCTCCTATGCTTGTCCATGACTCCACATACCTCTCCTTGGTCCTTTCCCATATTTCTAAGCACAATTAAATCACTTGCATTAGGTAGCGATATATTCTCAGTAATATATAAACCTATGAACGAATTCACCTGGTGATTAAGTTGGCGAGCACGAGCTCGAGTGATTGATCCTTGTAACATTTGTTGTGGATCAGCTGTGTGTGTAGACGCGGTTGCATCCAAGTTAGGGATGTCCTCATCAGAATGCCTGTGAAATTCCATCTTCTACAATCACACTGCTTAGCATTTAGGTCCACAATGTACTGTGAGTCCCTTTCCTGCACCTGGAAAATGCCCATACCAGCTGGCAAAACATAGCAGATGTTGGCCATCTCAGCATTCCTTTGCAACTTCTTCATAATCTTGGGGCATATGTCTCCTTGCCATTTCTGCATTTCCTTTTGCTTGCTGTATATCCTGGTCATGAGTTGGTTCTTGATCCTTTCCATCATGCTTAAGATTGGCAGCTCTCTAGCATCCAAGATATACCTGTAAACATGTGTGAATTGTTATGTTAGTAACATACTTACCTAATACTAGCTTGTTGAAATCCAAGATAGAACTCTAACTTACTTATTGAATACTTCAGAATTGTTGTTCAACAGAATGTCACACTTGCATAAATCACCAAAGAATGCCCTAACCCATGTGTTAGGTGCCAACTCCTCTAAATATTCATAAGCATCCACACTAAGAGCCTTCATCCTTTCCATGTTCTCAGTCCACTGAGTAATAGTACTAGACCTAGCAATTGCCCACAACATATTCTTCAGTGTTTCACCCTTATGGCAAACCTGAAAATTGGAGTAGAGATGTCTCACACAAAATCTGTGCTCTGAATCTGGGAATTGATCTCTCACAGCTGGAATCAATCCCTGCAACATTACACAGTGTTTAGTATGTATAACAAGAGAGAATTGATGAAGCTAAATTTGAATAAGCATGTAATGAATTACCTTCTGCTTGTCTGTCATTATAGTATAGGCATAAGTGTTTTCAATTCCAAGGTCATTCTTCAGTGTCTGTAGAAACTATTTTCAAGTACTCTTTAACTCCACTTCCACCACAGCCATTGCTAGTGGATAAATACAGTCATTTGGGTCTATGCGCACAGCAGTAAGCATAATCCCACCAAATCTTGTCTTGATGTGGCATCCATCCAAGCAGATCAGTGGTCTACAACCTTCAAGGAAACCTCTCTTGCAAGCATCAATTGAGAAGTACATGGTGCTGAAGCAGCTGTTGTAAACACTTAGGAAAAAAGTTCTTGCAGGGTTAGACCTCCTCAACTCTTGTGCATAATCCCACAGCTGATTGTATTGCCCAATCTCATCCCCATGTATGGCCCTCAGTGCCATTCTCCTTGCCCTTCTTAGTTTGGTCCTAGAAGGGGTCATGTTCCATTCTTTCTGAACAATTCTTGCAAAATTCGTGAGGGTCATCTTATCATCTGCCCTAAAGGTTTCAATGTACTTCTCAGCTATGAACTTTGCAGTGAATGTCTTCAACACCCACTCCTTTCTACAAGTATGCTCACCTACATATCTCTTCACCATAAAGTAATTGGCACAGCTATCCTTCGATGCATACATCTGCCATGGGCAACCCTTCACACAGTGGGCTTGGATTCTTGTCTGGTCATTTCTAGGCATCCTGATATCAACTCTGTGCCTGCAACTATACTCAGAAATTGCTTTCCTCAAAACCTCAACTGATGGGAACACCAATCCAACTTTGAAGACAGGGTCCAACATATCAATATATGGCCTAAATGCCTTGAAATTGAACTTGGGTGTGTCATCATCATCTGAAGAATCTGGCAACCGCAACAACTCTTCCTCATCTGATGACAGATTGTCTTTGGGTTCATGAGGATTAACCTCGTCATCGACATTATCAGCAAACAGGTCGTCATCTCCATCTTCTATCTCATAGTCACTGTCTACAAAATCAGAATCCTCCTCCTTATCTCCATCTTCTATCTCACTGCCACTATCTCCTTCATGTTGCTGTGATGGTCCTGCCTCCTCTTTGTCCTTACTCTTCTTATTTGGTGAAGATATCATCATAAAAGCTCAATAGCTTCTCATCAACAATCCTCTCAGTGATAGCTACCTTCTTGGGGCTCATCACCTTAGGCAAATGGGCAACTGGTTGTGCTATGATATCATCCCAGTTGATGCTTCTTATACTGTTATCATGATCAACATACATAATTAAGTTCTTGTGACGGTTTGTCACTGCAACTATGCTGTTAGTGTCAGCGTCCTTCTTGATGATTCTCAAACCTTCGCCAACATGTTTCCCCGGCAAACACTAGTAAAGCTTCAAGGTTTCACTCTCCTCGTAGCCGAGCTGTTGGACAAAATCATCCATACAAAGAGGAGACCACATATCTGTCTTGCAATGATCAAACCAATTCCGTTTACCACCCACATAGCTCCGGTTGCTACCATGTCTGCAAAAAACCCACCATGGTGAACCTCCACTGTGAATTCGTCATCATCAGACCCTACATTGTTAACGGAATGAAGCAATTTCAGGAAAATTAGCGACCAAGAAAACAAGCTAAGAAGATTTTGTGAATCCGTGCTCAACACATTGCCACAATCCGAAACCCCAGATTACTAAAAACAGCAATGCGCCAACACCGGCCGCTTTGTAGAGCAAAATCGCAACCAAAATTTCAACCAAATCAAAACCAAAACCTAAACCGAAACCAAAATCAAAACTAAAATCAAGACCAAAGCGGGCACTAAAGCATGAAGCACATACCATATGTCGGAGGCGGTTCGCCTTCTCCCCGCAGCATCGACGCCATGCTCGTCTTCTGTAGCCTATGCCGGGAACCACTATTTGGTTGATGACGCTGGCAACCCAAAGAACCCCTCACCGTCGCCTCCGCCCGAACACCGGTGCTTTGATGAACTCTGTGCTGCTTGTGGAACCCCCGAGCGGTTTTGTGCGCTCAGCGTGACGAGGAGCCACGCTGGAGCCACGCCGGTCGGGTCAACATTTCACGTCACCGATCAATGCTAGCCCAGGCTGTTTTGGACCTGCTTGACCCACTTAAATAGATTAGGTACCGGATTAGACACTTTCAAAGATGTTGGACCCAAGTGAAACCTCCGGCCAAGTTTAGGGACCTACAGTGTACTTTACTCTTTTAACTTTTAAAAGACTCCTTACACTAGAATAAACAAGAAAACAACTCTGATCCACTTCCTCCTTTTAGATAGGACAAATAAGATCACCCAATACTTTATGCATGTCTTATTCTTTTCCTCTATTGGAAAGAAGTATGAGGCAACATCTACAGAAATGATACTTGCTGTGCATTAGAGGCAAAGGCAGCTCCAATGCAGCAATTACATTAGAATCAATACACAATTTAATTTAGTTCTTGCCATGACCCAACTAATCACACAAGCAATTACATTAGAACTCACTGGGAGTCAGCACCCGCGGTGAGGAGAGCTGGAGAGGAGCTGAGGAGGGCAGAGCAGGAGGCGCTGGCTGTTGGGCGCTGCCGTGCTTGGGGTGGAGCAGGGTAGGCCGGCAGGGGGGTGCGGTGTGCCAACGCTGCGCTGCCATTGAGGTAGTGAGGCCTGAGCCTTGAGGTCCGTTTGACTCTAAGGAGGCGCTGGGCGATGGAGCCGTGGAGTCTTGGAGAGGAGACGGGGGCGGCACCAGCCTCTGGGCGAGGAGAGGAGGTGGTGGGGGCGGCACTGGGCAGTGGAGGGAACTGTGGAGACTGGAGAGGAGGTAGTGGGGGTGGCGTCGCGGGCTCACTGTGGAGCAGAACGCTGGGTGGTGCCGCGGCGGAGAGAAGGCGGGGGGTGGCCGGCCGCGGAGAGGAGACGAGTAGCACTAGGGGACTACCGAACTGGGGAAGGCAAAGGCGGCTAAGGCTGCGCTGGTCCACGTGAGGGACTGAGGAACAAAGTAGAGCACAAAGGGAGAGAGGAGTCACTGGGCACCTAGGTCGCTCGGCTGGGTTAGCTTGGGAGCTAGGCTAGTTGACTGGGATGTCTGGCTAATGCCTCGGGTCAGGCCTGGCCACTGTGTATTGAATTTTTTTGTGTATGCATACTAAAAATTTCTACTACTATTTTCTCTAGGCCTCAGGCCGTTGTCCAACCGGCCCGAGGCCCATCTCCGCCCCTGGACATATGCGATCACATCCATCTGATCCAAAATCAGTGGACGAGATCAAGTCAAGCGCTCCCACCTCCCTACTTATGGTGCTTTTGCGAAAATCCCCTTGGGACTTTTCTCCCCAACCCATCCGATCGACTCCTCCCGTTCGATGTCCCCCCAAACAGGAGCTAGGGTTAGGGAGAGCTGCCGCCGAGCCATCCATGGCTGCCGCCACCTCTGCGACTCCTCCATCTACGTCGTCGCCCCCACGACACCACTATCCTCCATCAGCATGACAAGCGCCCCTCCGACGGCAGCTTCCATCTATCGCCCCTGGGGTGGCCTCCATGTAAGCGGCATGCCGCGATGGCGGCCTCCACGCAGGGGCACAGTGTGGCGGTGGCGTGACTACCTCCATGCGGGCGCATTCATTGCAGCCAATTGATCCGCAATGTTCGCTATAGCAAGGATGCAGAGGAGGACATGGATGAATCCGGTGTCAAGCAACTGAAGTAAACATTTTAGATGTAGCAATGTGGCAAAGTGCTTTTGTATTTGTAGAGTTACCGTAACACTATATTGATTGCCTGTAATCACTTAATGGAATAAGATTATTTTATAAATAAGTTAAGCGCTCTTGTATTTGTCGAAGTACCATATGTGCATGCCTTGTTGTCCTAGACAGTACTAGGATGTGATGACTCCAGTTAAACTCCAGAGTTGCTCAAATAGCAGAACAGATTCAGAATTGCCATGATTGGCAATTTTCATGTTTTTTTTAGAAGTGCCATGTTTGCTAAATATTGAGAAGTGGCATTGACCTGATACTACTCATGTGTTAGCTCATGTGATTCGACATTTCTGAATAAAAATGTGAAATCATTGTCATGGCTACATTTTCGATACAAAAACATGATTGATGCATGCCCCTAAATCAGGCTATGTGAATGATGTACAAGCTTAAATGTCTTGTATCAAGTGAAAATGTTTGCAATGTTTGCGTCTTCCACATGTGAATTAGTCATGTGAACAAGTTGACGAGAAGCTTCATTGTTGGTTAGCTTCAGCAGATGGAAGGCATGCAATGGTATAGGTTTTTTTTTCTTGTTCTGAACTTAGCTTCAGCATATCAAACACCGGTACATACATAGACAAGCTTGAAAATGAAGATGTCGAATCAATGAAGGATGCTCCGGTTCCACCAAGGTTTTCGGTCACGTAGTGTGTGCGCGAAGAGCCCACGAAGATTGTCAGTTCTTATGGTGTTGTCCCGCCGCGAGGCGCTGTGACGATCAAATGAGTGAAGGAGCCTCTCCTGGTGCGTTACCTGCTCCGAACACTCTGGTGGAGAACGGGTTAGTCTAGAGCGCGACCGTGGTACGTACCACTCTATGTACTCGTGGTATGTTCGTACGTCGTACGGTCTCTACTCCTGTAAGACCTTGTCGTGCGCCGTCTCCGCCCAAGTCGTAATTCACTCATGCTGGACTACTTACCAGTCCTCATCATGTTGGCCCGCCCTCGTTTGCCTGCATTTGAGAAGAATTCGTGTCAGAACATGCAACGTGGGTACAAAATGCAAACAATACTTGGATGGAATTGGACTCACGAGTGGCAGCTCGCTGCAGCATCCTGTCGTCGGCGTGTAAGGCTCCACCATGTGGGTGAACACCAAGTGGCAGGTTGTCGCCCAAAATCCGACATCCTGCGTGCATTGCACGGACAGTCCGTGCGGGGCTACCGTGTGTACGAACGTTGCGGTCCACGGAGCCCATATGATGTCTTTGTTATGCAACGACTCGAACTCATTGTGAAACAACGAGAAGCACATCGTCGGTCTATCCTTGGCCTAGCGTAACTGGTCGAAAGTCCACCGGTAGCCCATTGTGGGCCCGTCGATCGGGTCGTGCACCTCGGGGTACGAGTGGACTGCTCTCCCGAAGGAGGGCCGCTCAGTAGGGAAGTGCTCCCAACTAGGGGTGAAAACGCATCAGATAGTTTCCGACCGATCCGGACAAAAACGGATTCGGAATGTCTCGGATCGGATTTTTCTCGGATACTTTTCGGATCGGAAACGAATCCGGATTTTTTGTCTGAACTAAACGAATACGGTAGGCATGCTATCCGGCGGATACGGAAACGAATACGGATTATCCGGATAAGACTGAGTCCGGATATCCGGATTTCGGCCCAAAAGAGGATTTCAGCCCAAAAGAGAAAAGGGGATTTTAATTGATTTCCAAAATCCAGAAAATGCAACAAATCAAATAGTCTTTTAGAAAATAGCAAATAGAGTTCAAAAATCCTAGAAAAAATCACAGAAATTCATTGAATTATTTTTAACTTAATAAAATTAATTCCAACTTAAAGTTGGTTTTTATTTTTGTATATAAATTATTTTAAATTTCTAAAAATAGGAAAAACCTTTTAAAAATCCAGAAAATGCAACAAATTAATTAAATTTTCTCTTCACTTTAAATCTAATAAAATCCCAGAAAACTCAATAACTTTTATTTTTTACATTAAAAACTAGAAAATTAAATAATTGATTTTATTTTATTTTATTTTTTCCTTTTTAACAAGGAAAACTCTTTTAAATCTCAAAAAATCCAATAAAATAATAATTTTATTAATTTTATTTTTGGTAACATACTTTGGGATGTTACAAATATTTATGATAGATTAACCATCCATCTAATCGATGTTAGTGTGAACTAAATTTTATGTATATGATGAACTAAGTGTGAATGCGTGATGACTTTGTGAGTTATGACTTATGAGTTAAATATGGTAAACTAAGTGTTATATTTGTAATGAACTAGTTAATGTAACTTGCTAGTGCCAATGTTATATGTGGTGCTGAAAATATGAACAATTCATGAATGTTTACATCAAATAAATTAGTTATATGTTTTCGTTAATTTCGCATACAATTTAAGGGGTTTTCATGTTCAAAAAATATCGTGGACCGTATTCGCTTCGATTCAGATTCGCTCGTATTCGTATTCGATACTATTCAGATTCGTATTCGTATCCGGGGTATTCGTATTCGTATCCGGATCCGGGAAAAAATATGAAAACAAATATGGTAAAACCATTATCCGTCCGTTTCCGATCCGTTTTCACCCCTACTCCCAACTCCACAGCTGCAGGAGCATGTAGCACACAACAAGGTTCGGTCTCACACCGTGTGGCGTGCATGCGTCACACAACCCTCACATGGCATGGCAGGAGGACCACTGACTTCTAACTATATCGAGGCATGGCCCCAGCCTCCATGTCGACCAAAAACTCGGCGATCCAGACAAAACTGGGGTACACCCAATCGTCTTGTGTGGTGGGAAATAGAGCCCAACCGAAGAGATAGAGAAGGTACGCGACGAGGTGTGTCCTAACAACCTCGTCAAGTGCCTCCAGTGAGCATCGACTGAAGTTCCTCAGCCAGGCCTGAGTTACACCATGGGCGGTGTCCGGGACAGGCATGCCAAACCGATGCCTCAACCGGGCCTTCCAGTCCGCCGGCGGACGGCCAGGAACAAATGGTTCACCCCTGATCTAGAGTCTAGTAAAAAACGAGACATCTTGGAGAGTGACCGTCATCTCTCCACACCGAAAGTGGAATGTGTGAGTCTCAGGTCTCCACCTGTCGACAAGGGCCGACATCACACTATCGTCCAGGGTGAAGTATCGTCCGACCGAGAGCAGCCTCGCAAAGAGCAACAAGCCCGTGCCCCGAAGGATTGGGACGTAGCGATCATTGAGCTCCCACTAATGCTTCTCAGACTGAAGCATCGTGGGTGGAGGGCCATCTGCGTCCCTGGTGATCCACAGCTGGCACCGGTGATGCTTGTCATAGAAGGGTTCCAGTAGCTCTGGTAGAAGCATAACTTGTAAGAGATCAAAGACACGGATTAGTAGTGAATAAATTAATAATGACGATGAAGTACTATAAATTATAAAATAGAGTCAACATGGACACAAGAAATATCACTAATTAACTACGATCAAATTAACTACAACTCATTAAGTAGGATTAAATTAATACGAGTATTGAAAAACCTCTAAATTAATTCATAATAATTAATTGCCACAAATGAATTACAAAAAGATAGTTATGACTTAATAAGGAAATAAATACAACTAAATTAGCTTCGAGTAATTATTTACCACACATTAATTACAGATAGATAATTGGCATTACATACAACCACTAAATTAATTACAACTGACTAACTATGATTAAATTAATTATTGCTACTTTAGTACGACTAATTAACTACAAGCGATTAATTGTAACTAATTAATTACGGCTAATTAACTAACTGACACTTACTAATTAGGACTAATTAAATCGTAACTAATTAGCTAGGCCACGAATAAATAAGTAGAATTAATATAACAATGACTAATTTATTATGACATAATTAATCGCAACTAGCTAAATAACACATTTAATAAAGACAATACATAAAAAATACATGTTAATATGACCGCTAATGACGGCTCTAAACATCACTTGATCACTGCGAAATGAAAACTGAAACTGCGATAATGACAACGAGCGAAGATTGTTGCTTGCAACTGCCCATTTATAGGCATGAAGAGAGAGCGAGGCGTCGGGATGGATTTGCACTTGGGGACAGCAAGACACATGGTGACGCAAAGCTTGGAGATAAACTGATGAACAAGACACGACGTGACGCAAAGACTGATGGACAAGACACGACATAACGGAAAAGAGAGCCTTTCGGTGAAGGCTACTTTCGGTGTTGGCTGTCCGAACCACAGGCATTCGGACACGAAGGAACAATGCTCGTTCGCACCATGGCCACAGTGTTGTCCGCATCACCCTAGTGAGGACGAATGCTGTACGAACACCCCTAACACGAACGAGCGTGAAGTGTTAGCACGGCGGACGTCCTCGCGACCCTGGTTCGGATTTGAGCGCTAAATTTGCATTTGTTGGCGTGAGGAGGCTATTTCTCTGATTCGGTCTAAACAGTCCCATTTTGACAAAAAAATTCCACTAGCATTTGCAGCAGTAAAAACTCCATCAGCCACGGTTTTTCCAAAGTTTTTCCTCGTTCTTCCACTACATCCTCTGATTCTGTCGAAGTTCCCTCCTTGCAGCCAGTCGCGACAAAAGTACTACAACAACAGCCACCAGCCACAGAAGATCCTGCATGCAGGGGTAGTGGGGACACGGCACACAACCACACCCCAACGGGACAAATCCACCTGCACCTCCTCCTACACACAAATTAAGAAATATCAAAGCAAAAGATGCTCTTTTGACTTTTGCCCTCCACCCCATTGATTATCCTCCCCATCCCTTGTCTTTCCCCCACTTGCCACACAACAAATCCAAGCAAAATCAGACCCAACTCCCTCCCTCCCCTGAAGTCACAACCACACCACTCCAAAAGCCACCCCATATCCAACCCCATCCCCCACCAGAATTACCAAGAAACCGAGCACGGGACAAGGCACAAGATGCCACGGCCACCGGAATGATGGAGCATGAAGAAGATGAGCCCCACGTCACATGCAGGCGATTGGGAGGAGAGATTGGATCAAGTAGAGACTGATCGAGCAAGTCAAATGGCATACCATCTCCTCCACTTAGAAAAAACGGTAGTACCAGTGCTACATCATCATTTCTTTTTGCTATAGAATGACACCGTGCGAAATCGCAAGGCGCGGCAGGCTGAAAAAACAGCCCTGAACAGTGTCCGCCATCACTCAAACATTGTTTCAACATGGCCCTCACAGTAGCTACAGTGCCCCGTTTTTCAGAATACCCAGAGATGTGCACGGCGACGTTTCCGTGTGGCAGTATCATTTCAATAAAGCAGAACTAGATTTACTGTTACGTTCAAACAAGAGGACAAACTACCAAAAATAAACTCTCCGCCTCTGTTTGACTCCATACGATTGGTTACACGTGCGTCTTTCAATTAAGGGGACGATTAGTTACAAGCTTATGTGATCTGTGAGCTATTTGATAGGCACGGAATTACACACTACACCACATAGAGGAAAGAAGTAGCGCACTGGTCCTACTCCTAGTGCTGGATGACCGGACAAGTGGATAAAGAAAAAGAAATTCGACACCACCGATGCGTAACACCCACCCCACCGCAGCTTTAGTCCCAATTTTCAACGACACCGGTGGCGAACCAACCGAGACGCTTTGACCGTCTGCTCGTGAGGCGTGTGGACGTAGCCACTAGCCAGCCACTCGGAGCAAAGCCTGGCTGGCACGAGTCAACGATGACAGCGGCGCGGGGGGCCACCTGCCGCGTTCCTTGACCGCGTCCTCCCCCTCCTTCCCTCGCATCCGTCCCTGTCAGTCCGGCCCCACCTGGGACCAAAAACATAGGTCCTTTCAACCGCTGGGCCCACCCCCTTTTGACTCCTCGGACTCCAAGCCCCGGAGTTAACCCCAACTCTGGAATCCCCAATGCACGGTCAAAATCCCGAGCGGTTGCACATCTTTTCGTTCTCTAGCTACCATTTCTTCGGATTTTCTTCTACAAAGCGCGGACTGAAAGCTTCCTAAATTCTTTTACACAAGGTGCTAGTAGTAGTACTGCACTGATGCAGTTTTTTAAGGGGGAAAAAAGAAGACAAGTCTAATGGTAATTTAAGGGAAGAGGAGCGATAAGCTAATCTTTAATTAACAAGTCGGTCGGTGTAGTAATGAGAAAGAAACTTCAAAGCTTGGGCGGCTCCGGGAGCGCCGGCGGCGGTTCCTCGCCGGCGGCGCCCGGGGTGTGGCGGTGGTCGCCCTCGTAGGTGACGATGAGCATGGATGGGTCGTTTGGGTCGCGCTCCACGTGCTTCCTCGCCGGGCACCCGCGCAGCGTGCTGCACTTGTAGTAACCCCTGCGTCCGGGATGAGATTAACAGGTTAATTCACGAGATACACTGGATGATTTGCTCAATTAGTGATAAAATCTTGGTCTTAATCTCGCCGGAGGGATGGTGTGGGCTAGTGCTTAACTCACCGTGGGTAGGGGGAGCCCTTGATGGGCTTCTGCCCGTACTTGCGCCACGAGTAATCGTCGGCGGGGATGTCCGCCACCTTCGAGCTGACCGCCGGCACGCGGATCGTCCTCTTCACCCGGGACTTCCTGTGGATTCCGATTCATTCATTGTTCGGTGACGACGATTTAACTACATATACATAGCACGCAACAGAAAAAGAAGTGCACGAATCTTCAGGAGGATTCACTTGTCTTACCTGCGCTTGGAGCAGTGGCAGCGGCCGCCGGTGGCGCCGTACTTGCCGCCGGCGAGGTTCTCGGAGTGCGCGTGGTCGTGGCACTTGCGCTTCTGGCCGGCGCCGGCGCCAGCTGACGCGGCAGCGGACGCCAGCGGCGGTTTCCCGCAGCTGTTTGCCGGCGGGGGCGGGAGCATCAGCGAGGACGCGCCCCCGCGACCGTTCGACACGCTCCCGTCACCGGTTACCGACGATAGGAAAGACGAGCTCGCGCCCGAGAGGCACGAGACGCTGAACCAGGCGTCCTTCGCTCCGTGCCCGGACGCCGATTTGGTAAAGTCCAGCGTCATGGACCTCGACGACGCCGCCCTCGCCGGCGCCGACTCGGACGCGGCGGACCCCTGCGACTGCGCCACCACCGGCCCGCGCCGGAACCTTGCGTGGCCGGTGCGGTTCAAGATAGAAATCACCTTCTTAAACTTGGACACCGTCATGTCGGTGATCTCCCGGCAGTCCACCGGCTGTTGCTCCTGCTGGGCCTGCGCCACCGCTGCTGACGCTGACGCCCCAACCGGCGATCTCTCGCCGGTGCCCGTCCGTGAGAGCTGCAAGATGAGGTGCTCCATCCCGCGCAGCCCCGCCGCCGCCGCCTCCTGGATGGCCACCTGCTCGTCCACCCGCCCGTACCCACCCATCAGATCGATGGTCATCATCTCGACCGCCTCCGCCTCCGCCTCCCAAGTCCCAAGAAACGCCCGCCGGATCGGTGGTTACCGGGGTAAGGAAAGGGGGGAGAAGGGAAGAAGTGGGAAAGAGGCGAGGAAGGAGAGCTTATAAAACGATGCGGGGCGGTGACCGGGAGCAGCCAGTGGCGGTCGAGAGTGGACCGGTTTGGGTCAAACGGAAGGTCCGATCGGACGACTGAGATTACGTGCTGACTAGACGGGGAGTCGGGGTTACGGGCGTTAGCCGGTGGTGGGGTTCCCGCCGTTGGATGCGATGGACGGATGGGATGGGGACGGGAAGTTGACCATGCAACAGTGGCCACGAGGTGGGCCACCAATCGGAGGCCGACGCGTGGTGGGGTCACGGGATTGGTTCCAACTACAGACGAGCAACCGCCTCGCGGTATACGTACAACATTTTTCTACTTTTATGACTCACTGACAAATGGGACCCGCGATGCGCAACAACTCAACTAGACCCCCTTGCCAGTGACTATGTTGTGTCGTGCTTGTACAAGTTAAGAGACTTTATTGGAAACGATTACTTCGTGACCCTTTTTTCCCGAATTAAAAAAGAATGGCTATATAACTTTAACAGTTTTTTGAAGTCAAAACTACCACTTTTCTGATTGTTAGATGTACTATAAGATTCGTATTATTGATTTGTTGTAAAAAAAATCACAATAGTTGAATTTTTATTTGTTCGATATGCTTTGACATTTGCAGTTTTCCCATCTGATGAATTGGGTTAATATTTATTATGATTTTTTATTCGAAACATAACGGGTTCACCACATTGCCATATTTTGTTGGTATATAATTTTATTTTTTTATATTTGTTTTTGCTCAACCTCACAAAGTACATGTGAAGAACATAACGAATTCACCATATTACCCGTATTTTGTTGGTATATAATTTTTTTATCTTTGCTTTTGCTCAACCTCTCAAATTACATGTGAGATTTTGAATCATGTAATAGAAATATGAGTTATTAAGATTTTCAAGAATAATTACAGTGATTAAGAACCAAAATTGCATAAATAATTTACTATAATTTATGTATAATAGAGTTGTAAATGAACTTTTAGAATAAAACGGTTTTTTTTTAGAGAAAATAGTCAAATTCTTTGCAGACAAACCCAATTAAAAAGAAAAACTTTTATGTGAATAATCACAACGATGTGAAATGGCTGTCCTACTTGGCGAGATTTTCTTTCTCGTTTTGATTTTTTTCCTTTTGTGAGAGTTTATATCTGGATGGCGTGTTGAAAGGAGAAGGGAGAAAAGTCAATGGTGGACTTTAATCACAACGATGTGAAATGGCTGCACTACTTCGCGAGATTTTTCGTTTGTCGTTGCGTGGATTTAATAAGGGAAATCATGGGTTCTGACATTTTTTTTATGCGTCCTTTCTGGACTCGAAAGGAAATCTCTATTTTAGCTGTTTTTTCTTTTAAGTAGGACATGCGACTCTGAGTCACGGCCAACAGCTGTTTTGATTTTACAAATTCAATTATTTTCTCAAACCAAAATTGTTAAATTTTAGTTCATTTATAACTTTATTATACATAAATTATATTAAATTATTTATGTAATTTTTGTTCTTATCACTGTAATTATTCTTGAAAGTCTTAATAACTCATATTTTCATCACACAATTCAAAATCTAATGTATACTTTGAGAGATTGAGCAAAAACGAAGACAAAAAAATAAAATTATATAACAACAAAATACGACAATATGGTGAACCCATTATGTTCCGGAAAAAATTATAATAAATTTGAACTTAATTCATCAGATAAGAAGAAGTGCAAATCTCAAAGTATATCAGACAGATAAAAATTTGACTATTTTAATAAAAAAAAATAGTCGAATGTTGTTTACGAAAGCTGTTTTTATAATAGGACTTGTGATTGTGTGAGTCATGGGCCAAGTTGCAGGCCATTCTGAGAAGTCTGCTTTGTGATTGAATAGATGGCATCTAATTGGTAAGGTAACGATGTAATAGTAACACTATCAACTTGAAAGGAGTTATATGAGTAAACTGCACGGTAGGTGTCTAAATTCTCACCTAAGTTTACTTTGCTCTCTCAACTTCTCAATTAGCATGTCCCTAAACTTGTTTGCTAGGTTGACACTACTACAAAATAGTATATACTGAACGTCTCATCACAGACTGTGTTGTACTATCACAGATGGTTTGTAAATATATTCGTCTGTGATAATTCACAGACGGTTCTTAAGAAGAATCATCTATGATAATCGTAGACATCACAGACGATTATTGTTAAGAACTGTCTGTAAGTTATCACACATGTTCTATTTACAAACCGTCTGTGATGTCTCAGAATATCATAGGCGGTTTGTATTAAAAAAACGTCTGTAATAAGTCTTGGTAAAATCACAGAGTAAGAAAAATTCCAAGTCACAGATGGTTTTTACTACAAACCATCTGTGATGAGATACTTATCATAGACGGTTCGTATCAAAAATCGTCTGTGAAGTGATATGCCGTTACAGATGATTTTTTGTATGAAACCATCTGTGATTCTAGCACTAGAGATCAAAAAAATTTGAATGCGTGCGCGGGAGGCAAAATATTTTAGCACTGTCCTTATATATTATAGCCGAGTCGAGGCGGGACGCGTTGGGGCGAGGCTCCCGCGTGCTGCTACGGCTGCTCAGCTCGGCGGAGGTGGAGCTCGTCATGAAGAGCGAGCGGGGGTGCGCTGAGAACCAGCTATAGCTGGAGCTCATCCTAACTTCTATTGGTTTTATGTTTTATTTCTACCCCTGTTTCGTTTGTTCATTTCTACCTCGAGTGGGTTAGCATCTACAAAGTTCCCTTTCCCGCAGTTGACTTTGAATGGACGGGGTGTTGATGAGCCTAATCCACAAGATACCTTGCTAAGGTCAGTTATTTTGTCACTTAAAGGGCAGTGGTAGGCTACTATTACTGTAACACCCCAGCTCACAATGAGCCTGGAATGCTACTGGAATTAAAAATTAAACTAAAACTAATTACCAATTTTCGGCATAACCTCCTTCGTATAGTTAACTATACCGAGGTCTCAACAATTAATCATGGCACTTAACAATAAACTCCTTATCCAGGTTCATTCAAGCATGCAGGATAATCTCATAAACATAACCAAAATTTGCTATTCTCATTATTACAGTTAATCTGAAACTCAAACCATCCATAAGTAATTCCTAAGATTGAGTGGTAGTGCGTGCATACAAACATCTACTCCCTCCCATGCATGCGGGTCTTGCCAGTTGTACCTAAAACACATCAAAGCAAGAGTGAGCTCAAAGACTCAGCAAGTACCAACAAGGCTAAGCAAGTTATCATTTATAGCATCAATAATCCAAGATAAACAATGCACCAAAGTATAGCTTTCATGCTCATGTGAATGCAACCAATGCAATGCACCTTTTCAACTTTATCTCTTTTCGCATTTTACCGGTAATGGGGTATACAACGATCATTGATACCCTTGCCTGCCCTCCGACACGGGGACCAAGAGCCTATACACCACATGTAGAGGACCTTTGCCCATCATCTTAATGATGGGGATCTCTTTTTCATTGCCCACATTCCACGAATGTGGGATCTCAAGCCCGTCATCTACATGACGGGGACCTCGAACATGCATAGTCACCATGTGACCAATCCTCCAACATGATTGCATGATGCACATGAACAAACTTTAAACCATCATACATATTGATTCACAACAACGACATGCATGAATAAACTTATTCATACTTCTAGCATTCATCACCATTGACATTTGTAGCATTCCAGCATCCATGAATAGCACATATATTCATTAAACTAGCAAACATGAACAATCCTTCATGAATAACATTTAATCATTTCTCAAGTATTCACTTAATCAGGGTTCTTGCATTCATCAAGATAAATTGAAACTCATCACACTAACATCAACCTTAACCATAACTTGCATTCATCAAGATAAATGAAAAGTCATCACATTAACATTCATACATGGCTATTGCAAGCAAAACACAACATTCTCAGCATACAAACATAAATATGCCATAACCCGAATACTTGCCTCAACTGTGCGAGAACGGTGGACGCGAAGAGGGCGCTGCCCCTGGGATCACGCTCCCACCTGAACATAAAGATATCCCAATCTAAGACCAACATACTGGACCCAAAAGCATAAAAACAACACAAACGAACTCGCTAAACTCCCAAGCGTTTCCAATCTTCCAATTTCTAGCGATCGATTTGGTGTTCACTGCGGACAGTCAACTACTAAAATACATAACTTTCTGCTCAGGAGTCCAAATGAGGTGTTCTCAGAGTTTATGGAAAGGTAATTAAATTACCTAAATAAACTTAGTTGGGGAGCCCTTTTGATTATGCCAACTACTGCCCCTACCAAGCCAATCCACAGAGCAACAATTTTCACGTCGGCTCCTCTGGACAGTACACTAAAACCACCATAACTTTTGCTTCGAAAGTCCAAATCTCGTTTTCTTTATCTCTATGAAAAGGTACAGAAATTACCCACATTTTTCGTTATACCGAGATCCGCTGATTCTCCTTTTAAATAGCTGTTTTGACCAAATTACCACAGACTGCCAGAAACTGACAGAATTACCAGGCAGCGATACTAAAAAATTCATAACTTCCTGACCGTTAATCGGATTTGGGTGATCTTGGTGGCCACTGAAAGCTAAGAACATAATCTACGTTTCTCTAGGAGACCAAAACTCCTAATTAGTCCTCTAAATAAAAGAAACTGGCCGCGCAACATTCTGGACAGAATTGAACAGAGAACATAATTTAGCCGATCCAATCAATCTAATAGCAATCGCCTCTAATGACCATCACTCAACACAAGAAACCCGTCGTTACCCTTGACGACGTTTGGACGACGACGAACAGGCCCGAAGACGATCCTCCTCCTCCTCTCTTCCTTCTCTTCTCCCTCTTCTTCTCCCTTCTCTTCTTTTCCCCTTCTTCTTCCTCCTTGGCCGGCTGCAATGGAGCTTCTTCTTCTCTTTGGCCAGCAGCAATGGACGTGGTGGGGAGGTAGAGAGGTGCGCAAGGGGGGTGGAGGGGAGGTAGGGAGGTGGTGGGGGATGTGGCGGCCGGATGGGGGAGTGGGGGAGGAAAGGGGGGGAGGGGTCGGCTAGGGTTGGGAAGGGGGAGTGGCGCCCTAAGCTATGGCGGCCACCCCTTGGGCCCTTGGGCCGTGGGCTCTAGCCAAAGTTGCTGCAAGAAAGCGCATTCCCCTACAACTGCAGCAATGCAATCTTTCCAATTGGTCCCTCCCGAAATTCCGTTTAATATTCTCCCGAGCCAATTCTCCCTTCCGACTTCTAGTGCATCACACGATCGGGATATTACATTCTACCCCCCTTAACAGGATTCGACCCCGAATCTAAACGCCGATCTACACGAAAGTAAACCACGACTAGAACTTAACAACAGATACCAATGCGATCAACTCTTGCTAACCTCGCTCACGCGAGACTCCAACCCTCAAGTGACTTCTCTCTCGAACAGATGAGATCACAACACCAGCACGTACAAGACGTTACGTACTCCGCGCACTGACTCGAGACAGTCCTGGCGATACGCCAACTAGCGAGAACAACCCAATGTACCTTGGGTTAAACTTCCCAAAGATACCGAACCACACGACATGCACATAGAACACAGAACTCGTGTTCCACCTCTCAAATAAACTCCTCACTAAAGCAAGATTCACCTCCTTTAACTAGAAACACACAGCAGAACTCGCTTTAAACACACTTTTTTACCGACATAGCTCAACTAAAAAAAAGGACTCTCATCGCAACCAAACGTTACCAACTCGGTACTAAAAGAGTCAAATTCAGAATCGAAGATTTATCACACAAATCTTTTCACCTTCAATTTAGAAAATTTGCAAATAAACACCACGATCGCCAAAGGAGAAACCACTCGAATAACCAATTCCATCATTTCTTTTATTAAGAACCACACAAGCCAACATAAAGTCAAACCCAATTTGCGAAAGACGTCCGTCATAAACTCATAGCTCAACTTACGAAAGACAATGATCAACAGCACAGAACTCAAACGAGAATCAGGAAAAGATTCACTTCTTGAGAAAGCATCAAATTAACAGTTTCTCTTTTAGGACCAAAAATTTCCCTCAAGCTATGGAATCCCAATCATCGCACAACACACTAACTTGTTACTCTTAACTTGGCGATCTCAACACCAAACCCAAATCGAAACATTTTGTCTACACCTTTGAAGAGGGACTCTGATGATTTCACACAACATTCTCGAACCGATTTCCTTTACTACCAGAGTTCATTTGACAAATGGCACTCAGAAAGTATCCCCAAATTAGATCTCTCACACGATCATATCACCTCAACCCTTTTGAGAACAAACATCTCAGATTTCACATCACACACTCTCATGTACTACATCAGAAAGGTGTTATCAACGATCATCCCACTGTTCGCAATCCACCCTTATTCTACTTCTTCTACACATAATCTTTGGGCGACTCAAAGTTCTAGCATAGTATTGCAAAGTCCATATTTAACATCCAAGACTCTTGCAACTAACTTCTCATATAAAAGATAGGGAAATCCTCAGATTAAATCCCTAAAAACCCACATTTCCCACATACTCACTCATTAACATCATCATGAAAATATTTTCTTGACAGGTTTACCTGTACAAAGATTATAACTCTCAGAAGGTTACTCATTTAAAACCAAATCACTCTTGACATTACACAACATCTTCCATTATCCCATTAATTGACATGACGATTCGATTACTTTGTAATCCCACTCTCATTAAACCACATCATCAAGAATAACTTCCATAGCCTCGCAATACTTCCAAATTGCGATACTCTAAAAAATTGATCAATATTTCTATACTTTCAGTAATTCTAATGTCCCACCCGAAGTGAACCAGAAGATCTTGGATCACAATCACTATAGGTTCTACTAGCTGTAACAATGCAATCAGTTTAACCTCATCAGACAAACTTCCATTGAGTTAGACTTCTCTCAAAGAACTATATTACGAAATTATTTCATCCTCCAATGCTCATCGAATAACTTACAACCCACAGTTTCACTACTACAATTATTCAACACCTCGAAAGACTCAGGTGAAACGAATAGGTTGATTCTTCCTCAAAAGAAAGAGCGAATGGAATCAATTTTTCAACAACTTGGAAAACATGTGCCACTGCAGTGAACACAAGACCAAGGAAACTGTCACTTAGGCCAAGAACTCGAAAAAAAACATAAGGGGAAGTCAACGGTCAAGGGCTCAAGCCCTCACCAAAGCGAATACCAAACCACAAAAGAGAAGAACGTAATACCCTTTGAACATTAATAAACCCTTATGGAACAACTGCATAAGGTTTGAGTACTCTCAAATAAACTGCAAGATGCGAAACGACTTAAATCTCAAACACTTAACTTCTCTCCTTCCTTTAACAAGGATAGTTATTTTCTGTGATTATTACATCACATTGCCAGCTTAAACAAGATAAGCTCTTATGACCAAATCATAGTAACAACTTGAGAACCAATAAAATCTTTCAACATTTCACTTTGCTCAAAGCAACTCAATCACCACATAACTCAAGAGGTCCAAATGATCCCCATCGCAAAACTCGAAACACTCTTACAAAATCCCATTTACGAAAGACGATTAAATTACTTTACTTCTAAAAGAATCATCACCACACACTCAAGTCACCAACTCTTGCAAATAATCTTACTAACATCAGAATAATATACTCTGAACACGAATATTTATCATCAACTATTCCATTAGAAAGGCCCCAGAGTTTCACCAAATTGTTCCATACTACCTTTGCATCCCATCATCGAAATGAGAGTATACCCAGAACCATACAACCTCACTACATCAACCTCTTATGTTTAGAAGGGGTCTACTACACAATTGAAAAGCTCCTACCAAAACTCTTTCATCAAGGACACATTATCATCCGATTATTTCACAATCATGTGGGCATAAGCCCATATCAGTTCAACTCTTAGCGATGCTCATCATCAAACTTCAACACACAACAGTTATACCACAACCATTGTTGTTATCAACTGGCTTCATTATGAAATCTAGTTGCTACCTACTTTTATTACCAAATCATATGGATATTAACACACACATATTCAACTGTTTCTCCTCACATTTGGATTTCGACAAAGAAATACACTAAAACTTCAAAAATCAAAATCTTTTATCGATCAAAAGTCTCATCAACATTTCCACCAAATTCATCGCATCATTCTATATGGAAGAACTACACAGAACTCCTCCCATAAATTCTAGATCCACTGATATTCAATCCATTCAACCGGTTGTACACCGTTCCAATAATTATTCATACTAAGGAATACGTAAATCTGGTATTCTCTCTAATTTTTCTTTCCACGCAATTAAATTAATCCATGGGAACCAAAGAACCCAACAAGTTTAGCAACCTAAACAGTTTTAATGACCAGACTAGTTCATCAAGGTTCCACACTTTTTGATATCTCTCAATCACTACTCATATATACCGTTCATCAAGAACTAGAAAAGACAACATCAACTTAATCAATTTCACTTCCAAGGTTACTAATTAATATTAATTATGCACTATACCAATGACTCAACTTGATACCCATACCGTATCTCGTTATTTGATTACAATATCTGATTTAACCATAACAAGGTATCACAAAAGGATTTTAACAATTTCCACCAGAAAAGAGATGCATTAAACTTTATGTGAGGACCCCGGTTTATTCGGCTTGTACTGTTTAACCATCCACTTGGTCCTAACAGTACAAATCAAATAAACTAAGCCTCGAGATATGTATACTTCTGCACTGCAGATACACACCCGTTACAAAATCATGCATCAATTCCATTCATACACATAGAGCAAGCAAAAGCAACAACTTAAAGACATAGATAATATAAAGAGAGTTATTACAAAGAGAGGCCGACCGCCAAAAGTCATACAAATAAGTAAATACACAATGAAGCAAAATGGCCATAAGATGGCGATAAACAAAAGCCAATCGGTGTGCCTTTACCCACAAGGCAACCAACCGAACCGCCAAGCTAATCGTCCCAAACAAACACAACACACTCACAAAAGTGAGGCCCTTGGGGCTCACCTTCTTCCTCTGCAACAATTAATATTAAGCAAAGCATATGAGTACAAATCTTGTTTTTGTACTGCAAGACCGACGTGTGAGATAACGAACTATAATTAACTACATGCAAGCTTTATTTAAGTGGATGAGGCTTTGGACTTATTTTCAAGATAAAGCAAGTTTTCATTTGCAATAAGGTAATAGATTCAAAGCAAGTTTGCAATTAACTTTTATTGTTCAAATAAAAGAGAGACAATAATAACATAGATAGAGAACAACACCAACCTAGAAGTGACTAACCCATAGTCACCACAACAATAGCATGAAGTACCCCTTCATACCACCCATGTCAAGTTTAAGTTTTTAAAAGGTTGTAGTCTAGTTCTTGCACGACCTACCAAGCATGTCCATAACCTAGGACGAGGCTATTCGAATAGTTTTAACCTCGCAGGGTGTACCAATGTACCCACACGATAGGCCGCCTTTCCACCACCACGGTTAGCACACTTCCTTTGGTATGCGTGCATGGCTAAGTCTAACAAGACGCTTTCCAATGGACGATGCTAATTAAGAGCCGCAACCCACGGAGAAGGACACATTAGATGCCCTAACCGGCCCGCTAATGCTCCTCCAAAACACACACACAAGAGCACACCCACGACCAGCTCATAATTAACACCTTCCAAAGTACTTAGTCAAGAGAGGTTCCATATCCCCTCGTGTGGTTAGCACGCATAAGCGCTGGCTTAGTGACACAAGTAACTTCGGTCCTTGGGGACTTAGGCACCATTCCACACACCCAACAGATCACATCAACATACCATTGTGCCCAAGCCAAGATATAATTTTTGTTTTCGCTTTTGATTTGCAAAATGGTAAAACACAAGGGTTGGACATAATGTAATAATATAAGTATTTGTGTGATCAAGATCACCGACTAAGTCGATGATCGCCCAATACTACCGATGCTAGGCATGGCTAAGCAATATTTATTCGAATCTACTAAGTGACAAGAGCTCATCCAACGAACTCTAATCACAAGAAATAACCTAGGCTCGTAGTAGAGGATAATTATTTACCTACAGATTATGCAACTAGAGGATTAACTAATCAATTTAACAACAAAATAGCAATGCATACATAGAAGTTAAACAAAATATTAGACTTTAAAAGTAATGGGATTAATGGAAATGATCAAATCGCTTGCTCGCTTGTCGTTGCTCAACTTGTTATGAGGGTCGTTCTCGGATTACCGCAAATATCGAATCCTAAGCTAAGAGCGAAAACAACCAATAAGACGAGCAACACTTAAACAAAAGAGCAAGCAAAAATTATCCAAATGTGACGAAATTTATACACAAGGTAAAATACGAACATACCTAGACATAGAAACTGGAAAACTTAATTTGGATTTGTGGTGCAAAAGATATTCTCTAAAACCTAATTTTGGCCATAATTAGCAATCAGAGCAAAAATATTTTCTAGAAAGATTTTGAAGCTGAAATTTTTATGGTAGCTACCCACTGGTATAGTGGTAACCCATATAAAATTTCAGGTCATTTGGAGTTAAAATGATTTAGTTATGATTTTTCTAAGTTTTAAATCTAAGACATGATTAATTTTAGTATTAAAATTACTGCAAAACCTATACTAAGCTAAAGTACTTTAACAGATGCATTTATCGAACTTTAGTTTGTTAAATTTGGAGCTACAGAGAAAAAGTTACGCAATTTTGAAGTTTAAAACAATTAATATGTGCAAATAAAAGCTTTTGGACTAAACTGAAAACCCATAAAATCGGGAGGTCGTGGGTCGTTGATCAAAGATCGCACGCTCACGATCTCGATGCTAAAACCCGACGAGCACACGGGCGCAAAGACCTCATCGCGCCAAGGGAGGTCTTAGCCGTTAGATCTAGACTTGATGGTCCGAATCTAACGAGGAGGTCCTAGACGGCAGATCTAGCGAGGAGGTCTAAGCCGTAGATCTTGAATCCAATGGCTACGACCGGTGCACGCACAGCAAGACGCAAAGGAGGTCCTCGCGCTTATCAGAGGTCGTGACCGCCGATCAAGATCCGCGGTCCCGAGCACTAGGGAGGTCTAAAGGTCAACGATTGATCGACGAGATCTTAACGGCCGGATCTCCCATAGGAGGTCTGGACGGTTGAGATCTACCGAGGAGGTTCAGCCCGTTAGATCTAAATCTAACGGTCCGAGTCGGGCAGGAGGTCCTAGACGGTCACGATCTCCGGTGGGAGGTCCCGAACGGCTAAGATGAAGCGAGGAGGTCGGGACGGCTAGGATTTCACCGAGGAGGTCATGGATGGCCATGATCTTCGCGGGAGGTCCTACGCGATGTGTGTTCAACAGAGAGGTCCGGACGGTTCAGATCTCCGTGGGGAGGTCATGAACGGTCCAGATCTCGAGCGGAGGAGGTCCTACGACTTCTTCACAAAGGGCCGAGGTGGTCTTTTTGCAAAGAGGACCCTAAACATAGTTTTGAAGGTTCTCTTTACAAATGACCACGGGTGGTCTTTGCACAAGAGGACCTTGGTGGGGTGGCTCGGGGTGGTTTTTCAAAACGACTAAGGAAGGACTTTTGCAAAGAGGACCCCAAGGAGGTCCGAGAGGCGGTTTGACAAAACGACGGGTGACCTTTTCGCACAGAGGACCTCAAGGAGGTCTTTGCAAAGGACCCCAAGGAGGAGGGTGATCCTAGCGGTGGGATTTAACCTACTGAGGTCTTTAACGGCCAGGATTTCGGCGGGGAGGTCCTGGAGTGGTTTTAATGGCGCAGGACCTCCGGACAACAACAAAAGGTGGCGGTTAAGACAAATTAAATGCTCCAGATGATTGACAATAAATGAAACTAAAAGGGACACTTAATGATTTCCAAACTTTAATTCTAAACCCATGGCCCACACGCTCGCTGACTCCACGGCACAAATTAGGACACAATTAATGCACCAATGATGAGCAATGATTTGAGCATTAAAGTGGTCCTAAGAATATGACGAAACGGAGGTTTTGAACCGACAAAACCCGAAGGTGCATGCAATGCTTGCGCCGCGATGTGGACCTCGTCGGCGAAACCAAAGGCACGAATGAGCTCCAAATAGGACGGAGGAC
Source organism: Ampelocalamus luodianensis (assembly GCA_036346255.1). Taxonomy (NCBI): domain Eukaryota; kingdom Viridiplantae; phylum Streptophyta; class Magnoliopsida; order Poales; family Poaceae; genus Ampelocalamus; species Ampelocalamus luodianensis. The sequence goes on from CM070624.1 coordinate 39,246,938, forward strand.
CTAAGGGTGCCAAAACTACACCAACAAGACCACCAACCGGCGGCTAACCGAGATAACCGCCGGGACCAATTACTACCAAACCGAAACCGAAGAGGTCTAAAAGAATAGGGATTTGACATCAAATATCGACTGTGGAATGGAGGGGAGCTAGAGGTGGCCGCAAGAGCTCCGGTGAAGGTGGAGGTCGCGGGAGGTGAAGAAGACGACGCTCCGCCACGAACCACACGCTCCTACTTTATCAACCTCGTGAAGGTCAAACAAAGCAAGTCGAGAGGCTCGAGGTGACCAAGAGAACAAAAGGATTAGCCAAAATTGCAATAATGAACCACTTTGGAGCTCAAGGGTCGCCGAGAGCTCCAAGGTCGAGCAATGGTGACAGAGGCTTTGGGTGACTTGAGCTCAAGAGCAGAGGAAGAAACTAGGGTGCAAGAATGGATCCAAAGAAACTTAAGGGAGAAGCCCGGATCCATATATAGCCGAGCGCCAAAAATGAAAACAAGGTCACACCCACTCGGGTGCACTGAGCTAGGGCATCAACGACATGATGGGAGCAGTGTCGTGGTGACTTTTGAGCAAAGGTGCCGCAGACATTTAATGTTGGCAAGACATAGCCGCTTGTCACCCTAGAGTTGACAAGGCATCGCTCCCACCGCCACGCACAAAAATTGATAATGCCTGTGCCCACCCGATGAGAGAAATAGGAAGACGGTCAAATGAACTCAACGGCTAAATCACCGAGCTCCACCAGGGAGGTCGTGAGTCGTTGGATTGAAATCCAAGGGCCCGATTTTGGGCTAAGTATTAGAGGTCCTAACACTTAGGGAGGTCCGAGCCACGATCTCAAGATGGACGGCTCAAGATCACCCAAGCGCTAGGGGTGGTCGTGGAGGGTCGAGGAGGTCGCCCAGGTGGTCTTTGCAAAAGGTGCAAAGGAGGTCCTGGGGGAGGCCCTCGAGGGTTGTCTTTGTAAAAGAACCCGAGGAGGTCGTGCGGGTGGGAGGTCCTTTACAAAGACCCGAGGAGGTCTTTGAGCGTCGGATTTGAAAGTCCAATGGCCTGCACCACTGCGCCCAACCCGACCGAGCCCGACACGGCTAAGCGGCTCGGTGTGACCAAGACCTTGAGGTCTGAGTCCAAGTCTGACTCGGACTGAAGTTTAGAGTTTTAATTTGAATTGAGATTTTGAAGGGGTCTTAAGAGATAGAACTAGCTCCAAATTTTATGAAATTTTGACAGTGGCTTGCTAACCTTGAGATGGATCTTGTATAAAATTTTCAGAGGTTTTTATGCTGAGCACTTTTCTCCAGAAATTATACAATGCTTTGAGCTAGGGTTTGACTACAAGTCAAACAAGTTTGACTGACCCTTAAAAATATTCGAACAATTTCTAAAAATTGTGAAATTTTTCAGAGGGGTCACCAACCATCCCAAGAACTTAGGAAAATATTTCCCGAGAAGGATCACAAGACTGGACAAGATTGTTTTTGGAGGATCAAGATTTGGATCAACAGACTTGTGACTTTGTATTTCCATACTCTTGTACAATAATTGTTTAGTACACACAGGAAATACATGATGTAAGAAAAAGTTTTAATTTCTACCCATTTTCTTACATTTGAAACACAAGTTGAAAATGGGGATGTTACAAACCTCCCCTTACAAAAATCTCGTCCCGAGATTTGGTTCACTCGAAAAGAAAGAGGGTAGTGCGCACGGAGGCGATCTTCTCGTTCCCATGTAGCTTCATCCTCGGAATGGTTTGACCACCGAACTTTGAGGAACTTGATGGTCTTATTCCTTGTTCTTCGCTCACTTCCTCGAGTAGGCGAACAGACGCCGCGTAGGTCAAATCTTCTTGGACATCAAGAGTTTCCAACGGAGCTTCCTCTGTTGGAACACTGAGGCACTTCTTTAGCCGGGACACATGGAACACATCATGTACTCCCGCAAGTGCAAGAGTAACTCCAACTTGTAGGCAACAGCTCCCTTCTTCTCGATAATACGGTAGGGGCCGACATATCGAGGAGCTAACTTTCCTTGACACCAAAACGCCGTGACCTTTCGCAGGAGAAACCTTGAGATAAACGGTCATTGGGCTCAAAGCTTAACTCACGACGACGACGATCCGCATAGCTCTTCTCGCTGGATTGAGCCGTGGCGCAAGCGGTCACGAATGAGTGGACTTGACTCTCGGCCTCATTAATCGAGCCCGCCAAAGAAAGGTCTTTCACCGGTCTCGCACCAGTTCAACGGGTTCTACACTTTCTCCCGTATAAGGCCTCGAATGGTGCCATGCCGACCGGCTTGAAACCGTTGTTATAAGAAAACTCGCGAATGGCAAGCACTTCTCCCAATGCTTCCCATAGGAAAGGACACAAGCTCGCAAAGATGTCCTCCAAAACTTGGTTGACCCTCTCGGCCCGACCATCCGCTTGGGGTGAAATGTCGAAATAAAGAAAGGCGAGTTCCCATAGCCTCTGCAGGCTATGCCAAAATCGCAAGTGAACAAATAACCACGATCCGACACAATTGTCTTTGGTACACCATGCAAACTCACGATGCGGGCTATGTAGAGATCCGCCGAAGACCTACTCAAGGTCGGGTCTTGACAGAAGAAAATGAGCCACCTTAGTCAATCGATCGATGACGACCCGGATAGCATCATTCTTCTTTGGGGACCGGGTAGACCGGTGATAAAGTCCATCCCGACCAATCCCACTTCCACTCCGAATTGGTAAGGGTGAACGCCCGCCGACGACGATGTTCGCCTTGACACGACGACACACGCCGCACTCAAGAACGAACCTTGCGATCTCCTCTTCATTCGGTCCACCAAAATCTCGCTGAGATCATGATACATCTTCGTGGCCCCGGATGAATGGACAACGGAATCATGGGCTTCGCGGAGGATCAACTCCCGCAACTCCATGTCCTTTGGAATTACGAGGCGTTGTTCGAACCTCACGACACCAAGCTCATCTACGGAGAAGCACTTGGCTATTCCATTCTTGACATTTTCCCGATGCGTTCACTCCAACATCCGATCACGAGCAAACTTGATCCGATCCACCAAGGTTGGTCAGCACAACCAAGGCAAATGAGGGAACCATGCTCAACCAAACCCAAGTTGAGACGCTGAAACTCCTCTAGAAGAGGGGGTGATGCTCTGAAGCAACAATGCATTGCAATGCGCTATGACTAAGCGCATCCGCAACGACATTGGCCTTGCCCGGATGGTAGTGAATACCCATGTCATAGTCCTTGATCAGCCCAACCATCTCCTTTGCCCGAGGTTCAGATCTGGTTGGGTGAACAAATACTTTAAGCTTTTGTGATCCGAATACACTTCACAACGACACCGATTAGGTAATGTCGCCAAATCTTAAGTGCATGAATCACGCCGCCAACTCCAAGTCATGGGTAGGATAGTTAAGTTCATGAGGTCTCAATTGCCTTGATGCATAGGCCACTACCTTGCCTTCTTGCATAAGGACACAACCGAGGCCTCGACGAAGCGCCACAAAAGATATCAGCCGCGATCGACATCGGGAGAACAAGAACGGAGCGGTGGTCAATCGCTTCTTAAGCGCTTGAAACTTTCTCGCAATCAGCGACCACGAGAACTTCTTGTCCTTCTTGAGCAACTCCGTCATCGGCCGCTATCTTCGAGAAGTTCTCGATAAAGCGACGATAATATCCCGCTAAACCAAGAAAACTCCGAACTTCGGTGGACCAAGTAGGTCGACTCGTGAAAGCACATTGCCGATCTTGCTAGGATCCACGCCACGCCTCCCGCCGAAAGAATATGGCCTAAGAAGGCTACTTCCTTCAACCGTAACGCGCACTTGCTGAACTTCGATACAACTTGTGCTCGCGGCTTGCCCAACACAAGCTTCAAATGCTCGGTGTGTTCCTCATCGCTCTTGGAGTAGATAAGAATATCATCGATGAAGACCACAACGAACCTATCCAAATACTCCATGAACACCGAATTCATGAGGTTCATGAACAAGGTCGGGCATTGGTTAAGCCGAAGACATGACGGTATACTCGTGCAAGCCATAACGAGTAGAAAACCGTCTTTGGAATATCCTCGTGTCGAATCCGAACTCGTGATATCCCTCTCGATCAATCTTGAGAAAACTCGAGCTCCGGTTAATTGATCGAAGAGATCGCCGACACGGGCAAGGGTACTTGTTCTTTACCGTTACTTCATTAAGTGGACGGTAATCAACGCATATGCTTGCAGCGCCTTGTCCTTTTTCGACAAAGATTGCCGAGCATCCCCAAGGAGATGAGCTAGGCGGATGAAACCCTTCTCTTGAAGCTCACCCACCGCTTCTTCAACTCCACCAACTCAATTGGGTCCATCCGTAAGGCCTCTTTGAAATCGGGCGACAGGAACCAACTCAATGACAAACTCGAGGTCTCGAATCGTGGCATTCCCGAAGGTCGTCGGGAAGACATCAACAAAGTCACGAGACCACTGGGACTTCACTAATATCTAGAGTCGGCTTCGCTTCAGCGCGAATAGATGCGGATCCGCAGCTTTCGGCGAAAAAGTAACGCCGCCGGAAGGATCGTGAGGTAGATGAGCCTCCTAGCGCAATCAATTTGTCCCATGTGCCGAGACAACCAATCCATGCCTAGGATTACATCTAAGCTCGCCGATCGAAGGAGGATAAGGTTTGCCAAGAATCCTACCCTTCTATCTCAACAGGACATCCCTACACTCGCACTCGACTCTCAACTCCGAACCGGAGAGCGAATGAGCAGCGGGACCAACAATGGAGTAAAAGAAGACCTCCCACAGCAAAGAAAAGACTCGAAACAAAAGAATGACATGCGCTGAATCAAACAAAATCAGAAAGCGTGGAAAGAGTTAACCGAAAGGGTACCCAACACGACGTCGGTGCCTCTCGTGCCTCCTCCGCGGAGATGAGGTTGACGCGACCACTACCCACGCCTTGGGTAGCGGGGACAACCTTCGATCTCGAAGAACCACCTCCCGCCGCGCCCTCCATTAGGACGAGGCCGCTCCATCTCGTTAGGGCAACTATTGGCATAATGCCCTTCGGTTGCACGAAAAGCAGTGACCCGCGGCGGATTGCGGGGCCACTCGTTGGTTCGCAGCGCACGGATCGGGCACGGCCGCGAGGGCGAGGAATCGTGCCTTGGCGGCCTCGGTGGTAGGAAGCCGCGAACGGGCCCCGGAGTAGGCCCGACACGAGGACGAGAGGCCGGCCGTGCGGCATCGGGGCCTCCCACTTGCGCTGCGGGACTCGCCAGCGCCTTGGCCTTGTGCTCAGCAACAATGGCCTTGTCTACCAAGGCCCGGAAGTCGCAAAGTCCACAATGGAGAGCACGCCTTGCAGCTCCTCGCACAAACCTCCATGAACTTCTCTCGCTGGCCTCATCGGTGGCCACCTCGGATGGAGCATAACGAGCCAAGTGGTTGAACTCGTGCATGTACTCCATCACCGACTTACGCCTTGCTTGAGCGCGAAACTCCTTCTTCTTCACTTCATCAAGCGGCAGGATGTGAGCTCGACGAACGCCGTCCGAACTCATCCCAAGAGACGGTGTGGCGGCGGGCTGCATGGCCAAGAAGTTCTCCCACCAGAGAGTGCCGCCAAGCCGATGGGAGGCAAAGAGTGCCCGCCCCGGTCCAGCATCGAGCAACGCCGAGCTTACGCCAACTCGACGCAAGCCGGTCATCTGCGCCCAATGGGTCCTCGGACACGGAGAACGTGGGGCCGAGTGCGAAGAAACTCGCAAGGCCCCACGGGATTGATGTCCGCCCCGCCGGATCCCGAGGCACCGGAAGGGCGGAGGTGTTGCGCGCAATAACATCCAGCAGACCCTCCTGCCCTCCGAACGGTTGCGCTCAATGCGAGAAGGACTCACCATGGTCGGAGGAGGCGAAGCTCTCATCCAAACCAGTGCGACGACCACGGCGCTACGAGTACCTCCACCATCTCGCTTTAAGAAACTTAGGTTAGAAACCAAAGCACTAACAATAGAAGTTGATGAAAGCGAAAGCTAACGATTAGGGAATGAGACATCACCCTAACCGAAAGCCAAAACAGCAAGCAACAACTTTAAATGTTTCCAAAGAAGCTCCAAAACAGCAAGGAAACTCCAAACCAAGCTCAACTTCTCAATGCCATTAACCCGTATTGAATGAACGAGTAATAGTGTGAGAAGATAAAAATTTCAGCACACTACAACCAGCCTAACTCTACTCAAGAACTAGGTTAAGGCGATAAAAATAACGTTAGGTACTTAGCTAACTAGTATCACATCTTACCCTTTTATTCCCACAAGTTTTAGTTGATTATCCTCTCCTTTTCTACCCTATTTAGAACCTTTGAGCTTGCTGTCCGGAAACTGAATGATCGCTGTCCAGATTTCGCATCCAAGCCTCCTAATTGAAATCTTCAACTTCGGAAGCTTCAAAACCTTGTAGAGGGCGGCTAACATTTCAATTTGCCAAGCTCATTGGTCCCAAAACCCAATTAATCGATAATGACTATCTTTTGAGAGAAGGAAAGGGGAAAACACTTTTTAAAACTCAAATTAGAGCAAGACGAGAGAAGAAAGCTAAGATAGGTAAGGAATAAAATCTGAGAACTTACTTAAACTTTCATAAATCATTTGATACTTTGAAATTAAGCTTTCCAAAATATCCTAAAGACGATCAAGCTTGGGTTACTACGGTCGGAATGGCTCTGATACCAACTTTGTGAGGACCCCGGTTTATTCGGCTTGTACTGTTTAACCATCCACTTGGTCCTAACAGTACAAATCAAATAAACCAAGCCTCGAGATATGTATACTTCCTGCACTGCAGATACACACCGTTACAAAATCATGCATCAATTCCATTCATACACATAGAGTCAAGCAAAAGCAACAACTTAAAGACATAGATAATATAAAGAGAGTTATTACAAAAGAGAGGCCGACCGCCAAAAGTCATACAAATAAGTAAATACACAATGAAGCAAAATGGCCATAAGATGGCGATAAACAAAGCCAATCGGTGTGCCTTTACCCACAAGGCAACCAACCGGACCGCCAAGCTAATCGTCCCAAACAACACAAGAACACAACTCACAAAAGTGAGGCCCTTGGGGCTCACCTTCTTCCTCTGCAACAATTAATATTAAGCAAAGCATATGAGTACAAAACTTGTTTTTGTACTGCAAGACTCGACGTGTGAGATAAATGTAACTATAATTAACTACATGCAAGCTTTATTTAAGTGGATGAGGCTTTGGACTTATTTTCAAAGATAAAGCAAGTTTTCATTTGCAATAAGGTAATAGATTCAAAGCAAGTTTGCAATTAACTTTTATTGTTCAAATAAAAGAGAGACAATAATAACATAGATAGAGAACAACACCAACCTAGAAGTGACTAACCCATAGTCACCACAACAATAGCATGAAGTACCCTTCATACCACCCATGTCAAGTTTAAGTTTTTAAAAGGTTGTAGTCTAGTTCTTGCACGACCTACCAAGCATGTCCATAACCTAGGACGAGGCTATTCGAATAGTTTTAACCTGCAGGTGTACCAATGTACCCACACGATAGACCGCCTTTCCACCCACCACGGTTAGCACACTTCCTTTGGTATGCAGCATGGCTAAGTCTAACAAGACGCTTTCCAATGGACGATGCTAATTAAGAGCCGCAACCACGGAGAAGGACACATTAGATGTACCCTAACCGGCCCGCTAATGCTCCCCTCCAAAACACACACACAAGAGCACACCCACCACCAGCTCATAATTAACACCTTCCAAAGTACTTAGTCAAGAGAGGTTCCATATCCCCTCGTGTGGTTAGCACGCAATAAGCGCTGGCTTAGTGACACAAGTAACTCGGTCCTTGGGGACTTAGGCACCATTCCACACACCCAACAGATCACATCAACATACCATTGTGCCCAAGCCAAGATATAATTTTGTTTTCAGCTTTTGATTTGCAAAATGGTAAAACACAAGGGTTGGACATAATGTAATAATATAAGTATTTAGGTGATCAAGATCACCGACTAAGTCGATGATCGCCCAATACTACCGATGCTAGGCATGGCTAAGCAATATTTATTCGAATCTACTAAGTGACAAGAGCTCATCCAACGAACTCTAATCACAAAGAAATAACCTAGGCTCTGTAGTAGAGGATAATTATTTACCTACAGATTATGCAACTAGAGGATTAACTAATCAATTTAACAACAAAATAGCAATGCATACATAGAAGTTAAACAAAATATTAGACTTTAAAAGTAATGGGATTAATGGGAAATGATCAAACTGCTTGTTCGCTTGTCGTTGCTCAACTTGTTATGAGGGTCGTTCTCTGGATTACCGCAAATATCGAATCCTAAGCTAAGAGCGAAAACAACCAATAAGACGAGCAACACTTAAACAAAAGAGCAAGCAAAAATTATCCAAATGTGACGAAATTTATACACAAGGTAAAATACGAACATACCTAGACATAGAAACTGGAAAACTTAATTTGGATTTGTGGTGCAAAAGATATTCTCTAAAAACCTAATTTCGCCATAATTAGCACTGAGCAAAAATATTTTCTAGAAAGATTTTGAAGCTGAAATTTTATGGTAGCTACCCACTGGTATAGTGGTAACCCATATAAAATTTCAGGTCATTTGGAGTTAAAATGATTTAGTTATGATTTTTCTAAGTTTTAAATCTAAGACATGATTAATTTTAGTATTAAAAATTATCTGCAAAACCTATACTAAGCTAAAGTACTTTAACAGATGCATTTATTGAACTTTAGTTTGTTAAATTTGGAGCTACAGAGAAAAAGTTACGCAATTTTGAAGTTTAAAACAATTAATATGTGCAAATAAAAGCTTTTCTGACTAAATCGAAAACCCATAAAGCGGGAGGTCGTGGGTCGTTGATCAAAGATCGCACGGCTCACGATCTCGATGCTAAAACCCTTGACGAGCACCGGGCGCAAAGACCTCATCGCGCCAAGGAGGTCTTAGCCGTTAGATCTAGACTTGATGGTCCGAATCTAACGAGGAGGTCCTAGACGGCAGATCTAGCGAGGAGGTCTAAGCCGTAGATCTTGAATCCAATGGCTACGACCAGGTGCACGCACAAGGCACGCAAAGGAGGTCCTCGCGCTTATCAGAGGTCGTGGACCGCCGATCAAGATCCGCGGTCCCGAGCACTAGGGAGGTCTAAAGGTCAACGATTGATCGACGAGATCTTAACGGCTCGATCTCCCATAGGAGGTCCCGGACGGTTGAGATCTACAGAGAGGTCTCAGCCCGTTAGATCTAAATCTAACGGTCCGAGCCGGGCAGGAGGTCCTAGACGGTCACGATCTCCGTGGGAGGTCCCGAACGGCTAAGATGAAGCGAGGAGGTCGGGACGGCTAGGATTTCACCGAGGAGGTCATGGATGGCCATGATCTTCGCGGGAGGTCCTACGCGATGTGTGTTCAACAGAGAGAGGTCCGACGGTTCGGATCTCCGTGGGGAGGTCATGAACGGTCCAGATCCGAGCGAGGGAGGTCCTACGACTTCTTCACAAAGGGCCGAGGTGGTCTTTTTGCAAAGAGGACCCTAAACGTAGTTTTGAAGGTTCTCTTTACAAATGACCGTGGTGGTCTTTGCACAAGAGGACCTTGGTGGGGTGGCTCGGGGTGGTTTTTCGAAAACGACTAAGGAAGGACTTTTTGCAAAGAGGACCCCAAGGAGGTCCGAGAGGGCGGTTTTGACAAAAACGACCGGGGTGACCTTTTCGCACAGAGGACCTCAAGGAGGTCTTTTGCAAAAAGGACCCCAAGGAGGAGGGTGATCCTAGCGGTGGGATTTAACCTACTGAGGTCTTTAACGGCCAGATTTGGCGGGAGGTCCTGGAGTGGTTTTAATGGCGCAGGACCTCCGGACAACGACAAAAGGCGGCGGTTAAGACAAATTAAATGCTCCAGATGATTGACAATAAATGAAACTAAAAGGGACACTTAATGATTTCCAAACTTTAATTCTAAACCCATGGCCCACACGTCGGTGACTCCACGGACAAATTAGGACACAATTAATGCACCAATGATGAGCAATGATTTGAGCATTAAAGTGGTCCTAAGAATATGATAAAACGGAGGTTTTGAACCGACAAAACCCGAAGGCAGCACAATGGCTTGCCGCCGCGATGTGGACCTCGTCGGGCGGAAACCAAAGGCACGAATGAGCTCCAAATAGGACGGAGGACCTAAGGGTGCCAAAACTACACCAACAAGACCACCAACCGGCGCTAACAGGAGATAACCGCGGGGACCATTACTACTAAATCGAAACCGAAGAGGTCTAAAAGAATAGGGATTTCGACATCAAATATCGACCAGGAATGGAGGGGAGCTAGAGGTGGCCGCAAGAGCTCCGGTGAAGGTGGAGGTCGCCGGAGGTGAAGAAGACGACGCTCCCGGCCACGAACCACACGCTCCTACTTTATCAACCTCTGTGAAGGTCAAACAAAGCAAGTCAGAGAGGCTCGAGGTGACCAAGAGAACAAAAGGATTAGCCAAAATTGCAATAATGAACCACTGGAGCTCAAGGGTCGCCGGAGAGCTCCAAGGTCGAGCAATGGTGACAGAGGCTTTCGGGTGACTTGAGCTCAAGAGCAGAGGAAGAAACTAGGGGTGCAAGAATGGATCCAAAGAAACTTAAGGGAGAAGCCCGGGATCCATATATAGCCGAGCGCCAAAAATGAAAACAAGGTCACACCCACTCGGGTGCACCGAGCTAGGCATCAACGACATGATGGGAGCAGTGTCGGGGTGACTTTTGAGCAAAGGTGCCGCAGACATTTAATGTTGGCAAGACATAGCCGCTTGTCACCCTAGAGTTGACAAGGCACCGCTCCCATCGCCACGCACAAAAATTGATAATGCCTGTGCCCACCCGACAGTGAGAGAAATAGGGAAGATCGGTCAAATGAACTCAACGGCTAAATCGTGCACGAGCTCCACCAGGAGGTCGTGAGTCGTTGGATTGAAATCCAAGGCCCAGATTTTGGGCTAGATTAGAGGTCCTAACACTTAGGGAGGTCCGAGCCACAGATCTCAAGATGGACGGCCAAGATCACCCAAGCGCTAGGGGTGGTCGTGGAGGGCCGAGGAGGTCGCCCAGGTGGTCTTTGCAAAGGTGCAAAGGAGGTCCCGGGAGGCCCTCGAGGTTGTCTTTGTAAAAGAACCCGAGGAGGTCGTGCGGGTGGGAGGTCCTTTACAAAGACCCGAGGAGGTCTTTGAGCGTCGGATTTGAAAGTCCAATGGCCCGCACCACTGCGCCAACCCGACCGAGCCCGACACGGCTAAGCGGCTCGGTGTGACCAAGACTGAGGTCCGAGTCCAAGTCCGACTTGACCAGTGTTTAGAGTTTTAATTTGAATTGAGATTTTGAAGGGGTCTTAAGAGATAGAACTAGCTCCAAATTTTATGAAATTTTGACAAAGTGGCTTGCTAACCTTGAGATGGATCTTGTATAAAATTTTCAGAGGTTTTTATGCTGAGCACTTTTCTCCGTAAATTATACAATGCTTTGAGCTAGGTTTGACTACAAGTCAAACAAGTTTGATCGACTTAAAAATATTCGAACAATTTCTAAAAATTGTGAAATTTTTCAGAGGGGTCACCAACCATCCCAAGAACTTAGGAAAATATTTCCCGAGAAGGATCACAAGACTGGACAAGATTGTTTTTGGAGGATCAAGATTTGGATCAACAGACTTGTGACTTTGTATTTCCATACTCTTGTACAATAATTGTTTAGTACACACAGGAAATACATGATGTAAGAAAAAGTTTTAATTTCTACCCATTTTCTTACATTTGAAACACAAGTTGAAAATGGGGATGTTACACTTTAACACTTGGAATAATCCAAAATAAATACATAGAGCCAAAGCTTTCTCACACTAACAACTTGCAACAAAAACACTCATTACCCAAACTATCAAACGAATAAATGAGTCATTGTTTGCCAAAGAGAAAGAAGAAACAACCAGGGAAATATCCATAATGCCAATTGACGAGGATCACAAGTAGCAAAAAGCGACTCAACAGTCGGAGAACCACAATTGTTTCAGAGAACCATTAGAGACCAATGAAACACAACCACTACCACGAACCACGAACCCAAGAGAAAATCATCATCCACCACGGATCAAGAATTTGCCAAGATTGAGGTCAAGAAAGAAATCAACTTTCTAAAACAGCTCACGCTCAACTCTTGCAACTAAGGTATTCAGGGTAACTACTTTATGCGTCTACCACGAACGGTGGTATAGCCTGACAAAGTCCAAGGCCACAACCACGGCCTCCACTTCTTAACAACTATTATCGACACACATAAATAATATAATCACATATGATCATCTCATGACAATCATAGAATAGATTCATAGATATATAATATCATAACATCTCATATCATAGATTAACAACAAGAAAGATAGCTCAGAGGCAATTCAACAATTGCTCAACCAATGAAACATAACAACAGATAATGCAGGAGCAGTGTAATTCCCAACCCCACCATCAGGTACAAGGTGTCAATTTAATACTTTTCTATTAACCACGGATCTAAAGCCCGCCTGATACTAATCAGAATAACCCTCACTCACAATGAGCCCGAATGCTACCGAATTAAAAATTAAACTAAAACTAATTACCAATTTTTAAGATAACCTCCTTCTGATAGTTAACTATACCGAGGTCTCAACAATTAATCATGGCACTTAACAATAAACTCCTTATCCAGTTCATTCAAGCATGCAGATAATCTCATAAACATAACTAAAATTTGTTATTCTCATTATTACAGCTTAATCAAACTCAAACCATCCATAAGTAATTCCTAGGATTGAGTGGTAGTGCGTGCATGCAAACATCTACTCCTCCCATGCATGCGGGTCTTGCCGTTGTGCCTAAAACACATCAAAGCAAGAGTGAGCCCAAATACTCAGCAAGTACCAACAAGGCTAAGCAAGTTATCATTCATAGCATCAATAATCCAAGATAAACAATGCACCAAAGTATAGCCTTCATGCTCATGTGAATGCAACCAATGCAATGCACCTTTTCAACTTTATCACTTTTCGATTTTATCGTAATGCGGGTATACAACCGTGCTAGATACCCTTGCCTCGCGCCTCCGACATTGGACCAAGAGCCTATACACCACATGTATAGGGACCTTTGCCCATCATCTTAATGATGGGGACCTCTTTCTCATTGCCCATATTCCACGAATGTGGGACCTCAAGCCCGTCATCTACATGACGGGGACCTCGAACATGCATAGTCACCATGTGACCAATCCTCCAACATGATTGCATGATGCACATGAACAAACTTTAAACCATCATACATATTGATTCACAACAACGACATGCATGAATAAACTTATTCATACTTCTAGCATTCATCACCATTGACATTTGTAGCATTCCAAAGATCCATGAATAGCACATATATTCATTAAACTAGCAAACATGAACAATCCTTCATGAATAACATTTAATCATTTCTCAAGTATTCACTTAATCAAGGTTCTTGCATTCATCAAGATAAATTGAAACTCATCACACTAACATCAACCTTAACCATAACTTGCATTCATCAAGATAAATGGAAAGTCATCACATTAACATTCATACATGGCTATTGCAAGCAAAACACAACATTCTCAGCATACAAACATAAATATGCCATAACCCGAATACTTGCCTCAACTGTGCGAGAACGGTGGACGCGAAGAGGGCGCTGCCCCTGGGATCACGCTCCCACCTGAACATAAAGATATCCCGATCTAAGACCAACATACTGGACCCAAAATCATAAAAACAACACAAACGAACTCGCTAAACTCCCAAGCGTTTCCAATCTTCCAATTTCTAGCGATCGATTTGGTCTTCACTGCGGACAGTCAACTACTAAAATACATAACTTTCTTCTCAGGAGTCCAAATGAGGTGTTCTCAGAGTTTCTGGAAAGGTAATTAAATTACCTAAATAAACTTAGTTGGGGAGCCCTTTTGATTATGCCAACTACTGCCCCTACCAAGCCAATCTACAGAGCAACAATTTTCACGTCGGCTCCTCTGGACAGTACACTAAAACCACCATACCTTTTGCTTAGAAAGTCCAAATCTCGTTTTCTTTATCTCTATAAAAAGGTACAGAAATTACCCACATTTTTCGTTATACTGAGATCCGCTGATTCTCCTTTTAAATAGCAGTTTTGACCAAATTACCACAGACTGCCAGAAACTGACAGAATTACCAGGCAGCGATACTAAAAAATTCATAACTTCCTGACCGTTAATCGGATTTGGGTGATCTTGGTGGCCACTGAAAGCTAAGAACATAATCTACGTTTCTCTAGGAGACCAAAACTCCTAATTCGTCCTCTAAATAAAAGAAACTGGCCGCGCAACATTCTGGACAGAATTGAACAGAGAACATAATTTAGCCGATCCAATCAATCTAATAGCAATCGCCTCTAATGACCATCACTCAACACAAGAAACTCGTCGTTACCCTTGACGACGTGCTGGACGACGACGAACAGGCCCCGAAGACGATCCTCCTCCTCCTCTCTTCCTTCTCTTCTCCCTCTTCTTCTCCCTTCTCTTCTTTTCCCTTCTTCTTCCTCCTTGGCCGGCTGCAATGGAGCTTCTTCTTCTCTTTGGCCAGCAGCAATGGAGGTGGTGGGAGGTAGAGAGGTGCAAGGGGGTGGAGGGAGGTAGGGAGGTGGTGGGGATGTGGCGGCCGGATGGGGAGTGGGGAGGAAAGGGGAGGAGGGTCGGCTAGGGTTGGGAAGGGAGTGGCGCCCCTAAGCTATGGCCGGCCACCCTTGGGCCCTCTTGGGCCGTGGGCTCTAGCCAGTTGCCGCAAAGCGCATTTCCCCTACAACTGCAAAGAATGCAATCTTTCCAATTGGTCCCTCCCGAAATTCCGTTTAATATTCTCCCGAGCCAATTCTCCCTTCCGACTTCTAGTGCATCACACGATTGGGATATTACAATTTCTTGCATTACTTAGTCTTTCTATAGCTTTCATGGTTTTTAAGTTTTTGTGCATCTCTTGTGTGACCTTATCCTAATTTATGCGTTAGTGTTCCCTTCTGATGGATGGGAGTGATGCATTTTCCATGTATTTTCAAGAGTCTCTAAAGATGGAAAGCTCACATATACATTTAGTAGCTTGTTCAGTCTAAGACACCTTATATTTTGTCTTCTAGGTTCAAGTTCTATATTAGGAATTGTGATGGTCCCAACTATGAAACATTCAAAATCCATTTTTTTCAATAGAAAAAACTATCACAGACAGTTCTTGATAGTTACTATCACAGACGGTTCTTGTTCAGAATCGTATGTGAAAATAGACTATCACAAATGGTTGTGAACAAGAACCGAAAACCGTCTGTGATGACCGCCTGTTATCACAGACACATAAATCCAGATGATTTAGAAACCGTATGTGATAACCCTTTATGTAGTAGTGTGATCTCATTGCATGGGGTGGAAGAGCATATGCTAATTTGGTTCTACAAGTAAATTACTAGGCTAAATGCTATATGAATTTCTTCTTTGTTCCTTCAAATTTACGAGATTTCCCAACCTCGATGAATTTTGGACGTAGAACGTGTATTCATTAAGCCACCTGTGCTCACCAAATGGCACAACATACCAAGCGCCGTATCATGACCACGTCAAATTTTCTTGTCAACAAGGGTGAACTTAACTAACAGGAACATGTTTAGCGACTTGCTAAGCCAAATCGATTTTTTTTAAATAATATTATTTTAAAAGATATTTACAAAAATAAATAGCCACCCAAAAATTTACAAAAATGTGTTTCTGTCGCCAGTTGAACTGGCGACAAGGACCCTGTCGTCGGTTGAGCTATCTATCGCCAGTTGAACTGGCGACAGGTACCTCAACCCTATTCTACTTGCCCAATTTTTTATTTTTATAAATTTTAAACGGTACAAAATCTGTTAGACTCGCAATAACATTTTGTCATCGTCGTATGTTGTTCCACTATGGTTAATTTCTGAAGAATTTAGCGAGGACGATTGAGGTATCAATCATTCGTAAAGAGGAAGGTAAGTGATATGGCGATCATCCGGGAATTCATACACACTGATATTACAGAACTTGCAGCAGAACGTCATAACACTTAATTGAAATGATAATTCAAAACATTGGCAATAATATATTACTACTGTCTGTTTTTTCTCGTGGTCGCGACCTCAACGTCTCCCATGTGAACCGCCTCGAGTCGGGGCACCGGATGAGGTCCCCGCAGCGACGTCCGGAGTGCCGATGTCTTCTTCGTCCGAAGGATTTCGCATGGGGTATGTCTTGAAGGTGTGCCCAGACTCCCTGCAAATAGGGCACTTATTATTCGCACGACGCCCGCCGCCTCGCCCATATCATTCCCGGCGCGCTGCACTGTCGCGTCGGCCAACCTTTCCCTTGAGCCTACCAATGTCCGCAGCCTAGATTAGTTGCTCATAAGTGGGATGGCCAGTGAAATGGCCAACCACGACGTAACCATACATCTCTCCACTCCATATTTGCATCACTGTCTCCTTGGTGAAATAGTCAGAGAGGTACTGGCAGGGATGCTGCGCCACCGTCGAACAGGAGGCCATGACATGGGAGCAGGGCCTATGCAGAAGAAGGGGCTTGTTACAAGTGCATACGCAACTATCGCGGCGTAGCATGCACTCATGGGTGATCCTCTCGCGGTTTGTCCCGCGATGTCCTTTATCCCTACACATTATCTCGAAGCGAAGCTCTCTCGTGCCCATCTTGAATGCCCGGTGCATCTCACCCTTTGTAAGATTGAGGAGGCCGACTAGAGGGGGGGTGAATAGGCGTTTTAAAAACTTCTATGCGCTAAAACCGATTTCTAATGCGGAAGCTAATACAAATACGGTTTTGCACAATTAAAGCCTAAATCAACTAGGTTCAACTAAGTGCACCAACAATACAAGTCTATTGATAATAACCAATCAAGTATGGACTTGTAAGCAATTCAATTTAAGCAATGTAATTAATACTATTGCAATCATACACGATGAATAAGCAATTATACAATGAATGTAAATTGCACAAAGTAAAGCATATGAAAGCTAATCACAAGAAGCACACGGGACACAATGATATTTTACCGTGGTGGTCGGAGACTTGCCGGTCTCCCATAATCCACGTTGAGGGAAACTCAAACCAATTGGGCCGGCTCCACAAATTAAGCCTTCCTCCGAGGAATCAACACCTCGCTCCACTAGGGTTGCTCTTACTCCACTCCGGAGATGGCGAGCACCAAGCCACTCACAAACACCGGGCCTTCTCACAAGCTTCACTTGAGAAGATCACCGGACCACGACGCCTCCACGCCTCTAGGTGTCGGTAAACACCAAGAGTAACAAGTCTCCAACTTTCACTTGAACCAATCAAGTGTCAAAGCTCTCGTGGATACTAAATCCACCACCTAATGCAACACATGCAATAGGATTTGCCTCTCAAACCTCACTAAGTGCAACACATGCACAAATGGGAGTAGAGGGCTTGCTCTTAGCTCAAAGGAACTCAATGGGATGCCAAACGTTGCCTCTTAACCGGCCAAGGGGGTATTTATAGCCCCCAAACCAAAAACTAGCCGTTTGAAGACGAAACAGCCAAAAACTAGTCGTTACAGCCTTTTGCGGTCGTACTGCACTCACAAGGGGCGGTACTACCATTCTGCGGTACTACCGCTGTTATAAGGGCGGTACTACCGCTCTGCGATACTACCGCAGTTATACGGGCGGTACTACCGCAGCCCGATTTTCAGCACAGACGACACTCGGTAAAAAGGTCATAACTTTTGACTCCGATGTCGGAATTGAGTGATCTTGGACTCTATTGAAAGCTTATTCAGAGGGCTACACAACTCACCTATTTGATTGATCACAAACACATTTGATCAAATCAAAAGGCACAACTCAAAAGAGCCACTACCATGGTCTAAGTCCAAAGAAATAGCAACACGCAATCTTAGACCATGTCAAGGGAATACACATGAATCTTAACCATTTGCAAAACACATTTGCAAACTTAGATCATGCCACAAGGAGTAGGTACATGGACTTCAATCATTTACAAAACACATTTGCAAAGCATAGTCACATGTTACAAGGATTAAATGCACGAGCTTCGGCTATTTGCAAAACACATTCGCAAATAATAGCATCATGCCACGATGAGCTAGAGCAAGCAAGATTGAGCTATCAACACATGATGAGACTCAAGCTACTAGACAAGACCCCTCTTAATAGTACGACAACCTATACTAGCAATCCGGTCTTCCAACCAAACACCAAGACCGGTAAAAGACTAGGAACACATCCTTAGCCCTAGCTAGTCATACCTTTGCCTTGAGCATCTTCTTGAAGGTTGATAACGCACATCTTCACTTCAAGTCCGGGTCATCGTCTTGATATGCATCAACCCATGATGCATCCTTTACTTGACCTCAATCAACATATGATGAGTCTTCTCTTGACTTGATGATCAACTCATGATCATCTCTTCTTCGAGATCTTGATATGCATCAACACATGATGCATCCTCTTCTTGAATCTTGACTTGATGACGATCAACTCATGATGCCATCCAAAGTCTTCATCACCCTGCAACATAACCTATTCATCCAACTCATGGAAAATGTTAGTCCCACAATGTCATTAACATTAATTACCAAGATATACCTGCATAAATATTTTTAAACAAGCCATTACTGAAGGTGCGGTATTACCGCCAACTAGCATCCAGTAATACCGCTCTCCGGTAGTACCGTTTCTCAGATGCGGTACTACCGATTTCCAGAGGCTCGAGAAATACAGAAAAACACTTTCTCTGGAATTTACATACCGCCAACTAACAAACGGAACAACCGGGTTGCGGTAGTTCCGCCAACATATTTGCGGTCATACGCCACGCGTAGTTCCGCCACATGAACTCCAGATTACCGCACATCGGTAGTACCGCTTACCAAATGCGGTCATACCGATTTCCACCGAACTTCTTCCGAAGCTTTTGAAATGCAATGCATGACTCCTTTGTCTTGAGTCATGTCGATCTTTTATCACCTTTGCATTTCCTTTTATGTCATCACTCAAACTCCGGACTAAGCCTTGAAACATCTTAGCACACATGTTAGTCCCACAACACAATTTCAAATAATTGAATGTAATTGGTATGAGTATATATAAACACGAAGTTATATATATACTCAAGAGTTATGTTTCAAAGTAGATCACAAGGATCAATACTAATGAAACAACAAGGCCATGAGTATATATAAACTACCCAAGTTATATATACTACAAGTATATACGAACTACACAAGTTGTATATACTAAATATGAGTGTATACAAACTACACAAGTTGTATATACTCACATGAATATATTAACTACACAAGTTAGATATACTCAAGGATATATGAGCATATATGAACTACACAAGTCTCATATGCTCACATACAAGTATATATGAACTACACAAGTTATATATACCAAATATGAGTGTATACAAACTACACAAGTTGTATATACTCATATGAATATATTAACTACGCAAGTTGTACACCTCAGCTAGATTGGTTGTCATGATACCATATCGAGCACCACCCCTATCATGTAGCAGCGACCACTTCTCCTTAGGCTCGTGCTCAATCTAGTCCGAGAAGCATTTTACCTGTGCCCCTATCTTCCTCGTGACACTAGGACCGTCTGTGAGTAGCTGTGGCAATGCTTCGGGGGTCTGGTCAGCGCTTGGGGTGGCCCTTCTCGCTGCCTCCCTTCTGTGGGTTTGGGTCTGGTCATCGAGAATCTTCCAGAGTGTTTCGAACTTCCGTTGTTGGTTTTGGTTGCACAGCCGCTTGAATAGGTTCATCAAGTCCTTGTTGCGGAACTGCTTATAGAAGTTTGCACCCAAGTGTGTAAGATCGAGGAGGCCGACTAGAGGGGGGTGAATAAGCGTTTTAAAACTTCTATGCGTTAAAACCGAATTCTAATGCGGAAGCTAAATAACA
Organism: Ampelocalamus luodianensis; assembly: GCA_036346255.1. Classification (NCBI taxonomy): domain Eukaryota; kingdom Viridiplantae; phylum Streptophyta; class Magnoliopsida; order Poales; family Poaceae; genus Ampelocalamus; species Ampelocalamus luodianensis. The sequence continues at coordinate 39,267,084 of CM070624.1, forward strand.
ATTCGGTTTAGCACAATTAAAGCCTAAAACAACTAAGTTCACTAAGTGCACCAACAATACAAGTCAATAATAAATAGAGCAATTTTAGCAAAGACTTGAAAGCAATTAACCAATGATATAAACAATTAATTACATAAGATAGCATTCACACAAGTAAGCAATTTAATTCTAGGAATATAAATTGCTATGTAGTAAAGCTAGAATGCAAACCACAATTGACACGGCGATATTTTTCCCGTGGTGATCGAAGACTTGCCGGTCTCCCCTAATCCACGTTGAGGTAAGTTCAACCTTTTGGATCGGCTCCAAAACGCGAGGCAACACCTCCGAGGTAAGTCCAAACCACTTGGACCGGTTCCAACCGAACCAACACCTCTAAGTGAGTTCAACCGCTTGAACCGACTCCAACTTGAACTTATCACCTCAATCCACTAGGGTTGCTCTTACTCCGCTCCGGAGATGGCGAGCACCAAGCCACTCACAAATCGCCGGGTCTTCTCACAAGCTTCACTTGAGAAGATCACCGACGACAACGCTCCACGCCGTCTAGGTGTCGGCAAACACCAAGAGTAACAAGTCTCCAACTTTCACTTGAACCAATCAAGTGTCAAAGCTCGTGGATACTAAATCCACCACCTAATGCAACACATGCAATAGGATTTGCCTCTCAAACCTCACTAAGTGCAACACATGCACAAATGGGAGTAGAGGGCTTGCTCTTAGCTCAAAGGAACTCAATGGGATGCCAAAAGTTGTCTCTCAACCGGCCAAGGGGTATTTATAGCCCCACAACAAAACTAGCCGTTGGGAGCTGAAATCAGCAAAACTAGCCGTTACAGCCTTGGTGCGGTACTCACGCAGATTATACGGCGGTACTATCATAGATTATACGGGCGGTACTACCGCAGCCCGATTTTCAGCATGCATTTACACTCGGTAAAAGGTCATAACTTTTGACTCCGATGTCGTAATTGAGTGATCTTAGACTCTATTGAAAGCTTATTCAGAGGGCTACACAACCCACCTATTTGATTGATCACAAACACATTTGATCAAATCAAAAAGCACAACTCAAAAGAGCCACTACCATAGTCTAAGTCCAAAGAGTTAGCAACAAGCAATCTTAGACCATGCCAAGGGAAAATACATGAATCCCAACAATTTGCAAAACATATTTGCAAACTTAGATCATGCTACAAGGAGTAGGTACATGGACTTCAACCATTTGCAAAACACATTTGCAAAGCATAGTCACATGCTACAAGGATTATCCATGAGCCTCAACTATTTGCAAAACACATTCGCAAATATAGGCAACATGTTAAGTTGAGCTAGAGCAAACACAATGAGCTATCAACACATGACTAACTCAAGCTACTAGACAAGACCCCTCTTAATAGTACGGCAACCTATTCTAGCAATCCGGTCTTCCAACCAAACACCAAGACCGGTAAAAGACTAGGAACAAATCCTTAGCCCTCATACCTTTGCCTTGACCATCCACTTGAAGCTTGATGACTCACATCCTCGCTTCATGTCTGGGTCATCGTCTTGATATGCATCAATCCACGATGCATCTTTTACTTGACCTCAATCAACACATGATGCATCATCTTCTTGAACCTTGACTCGATGACGATCAACTCATGATGCCATCCAAAGTCTTCATCACCTTGGAACATAACCTATTTATCCAACTCATGGAAAATGTTAGTCCCACAATGTTATTAACATTAATTAACAAGATATACCCGCATAAATACTTTTGAACAAGCCATTACTAACAAAGCGGTATTACGCTAACTAGCATCCCAGTAATACCGCTCTCAGAATACCGTTTCTCGATGTACTACCGATTTCAGAGGCTCGAGAAATAGAAAAATACCTTCTCTGAATTTACATACCGCCAACATATTTGCGGTCATACGCCACGCTGTAGTTCCGCCACATGAACTCCGTACTACCGCTCCACCTCGAGCAAACCAAGTCCAAAAGCAATGCTACTGGAATTTTCATACCGCATGTAAATCGGTACATTCACGGTGCGGTACTACCGCGCATACAACGCCGGTACTACCGTATTTCCAGAAGCTTTTCGAAATGCAATGCATGACTCCTTTGTCTTGAGCCATGTTGATCTCTTATCACCTTTGCATTTCCTTTTCATGTCACCATTCAAACTCCGGGACTAAGTCTTGAAAACATCTTAGCACACACATTAGTCCCACAACACAATTGCAAATAATTGAATATAAAGTGACATGAGTATATATGAACTACATAAGTTATATATACCAAGAGTATACACGAACTACAAGTTGTATATACTAAATATGAGTGTATACGAACTACACAAGTTGTATATACTCATATGAATATATTAACTACACAAGTTAAAATATATTCAAGGATATATGAGCATCAATGAACTACACAAGTCTCATATGCTCTCATATACTCATATGAATATAGTAACTACACAAGTTAAATATATTCAAGGATATGTTTCAAAGTAAAGATCCTTAATATATGTGGAAAGAGAATATGGATCAATACTAATGAAACCACAAAATATAGAATGAACTCCCCCTAAATGTGTGCATACACAAATGTGTAATGGAAACATATGCACATATCCAAGTTAACCTTTTTGGTGGAGTTTAACCTATATTTTGGATCCGAGGAATGCAACAAGATATAATAATAAGAAGTAGAATGCATACCTCTTGTATTTTCATCTTTATATCCAAACGAGACTAAGCAATAGATAATCAATAGAATTGTTAGTCTCACAAATAGATTTGTCATTAATGAATACATACTGTTTGGATTTTTGCTTTTATATCCAAGTCGAGACTAAACTTGATATAACAAAGAGGAGTGTTAGTCTCACAAGTGCATTTGTCATTAATCACTTAATCACTTTGCATGCCTTCATGATTTTCACCTTTATATCCAAATAAGACTACACAATATGTATATCAATAAAAATGTTAGTCTCCTAATTAGATTTGTCATTAATCACCAAAACTCCATTACCACATAATAGCGGGTCAAGATCTTTCAAAGTGCCTCATGCACCACCTGCTCTGTAGATCTGACCATGGAAGTGGTACATTCTCTCCTCGTTGTAGCTGAGTTATTGCACGCAGCAGGCCTGCGTGCCGATCACGTATGAGGCATATGTTGGGACAGCCTTACACAACAGAAATCCTCACATTCTTTAGGAACCACAGCCAGCTATCCATGTTTTCGCTTTCAACGAAAGCGAATTCCATAAGAAGAACTTGATTGTTTCCGTCCGTCGCTATTGTAGTCAGTATCTGACCCTTGTACCTCCCAGTTAGGAATGTACCATCGATGCACAAGATTGGACGATAGTGCCGCGTCTCTGGCCTCCAGCTGTCAACTAGCGCCGTCAGTAGGGCCCGGTCGTACGAAAAATGCCTAGACGGACGACCAGGACCAGTCCTGGTCGTCCTCCCACGTCGCCTCCACTATCCTCGCAAGTGGAAGGAGGCCTACCGCTCGCAACCTACGTCAAAACGATTAAGAACAAACATGACTGCATGTGAAGTAAACAAACTGCAGTGGAGTGCATTACGTTAGAAATCTACGAACCTCGGAACCCAGTCTATGTGTAGCCTCCATGCCTTGATAGGCGTGCACATCCGCAACGCGCCAAGCTCAATCAGCGCCTCGCCCTCCGTGGGGAGCACAGTACTCAGGCGGCTACGGTGATGTACGTCAACCACCGGATCAAGCAACTCGAACTGGCATGCGTCCGCTATACCTAAAAATGCAGCAATAAACAAAGTTCAGCATCTTTACGTAGGATATGTAGCGATTACAGATTTTCTTTACGATTTTCATGTGTCAGGCTATTCTCCAAGATTAATTGGTATTTCTGGCACTAACAAAATAATTACTCTACTTAGCTACTCAATACATTTTTAACAAAATAATTACTCTTCCTATTTCTCGAGATTGATCCTTAATCATTCTAGTGCTACATAATTCCGACCTTACTTAGCTACTCCGGATTTTCTTTATAATCTTCAAATTTATCATACAATTTTTCTAGTTCAAAAGAAAACTCCTGCATTAATAATATAATTACCACGCACAAATGGGGAGCTTAATAAAGCTGGAATTATTCTGATTCTGCCATTGTGCTATCACTATTGGCTACACAACTTAAAATATATGCTACACAATTTGACTACTTTTATCTAACCTACTCAACCCTATGTCGCTATTTTTGTTTGCTAACCAACAAGGTTTTCACATAATGTACAAAGTTTCGAAAAATGTACGTGCGAGATGACCGATCGGACTCGATGCTCTAACGACAATCTCTCTCCTCCGTGACAAACTGACAGAGCTTCACTAACTTTCTTCTCTCCCTCTCCTTTTCTCTCTCGTTTTTTTCTGGAATTAAAATGAATTATGGACTGATTTTTTTTGCCATTTTTATAGCTGGGTCCTCGCTTGATTGCTGATTGCCTTGTCGCGGTCCAACTACCTGTAGTTGGACCGCGCAAGGCGAATAGGTCCCCGCCGCGCTCAATCAGCTGGCGATAGGTTCTGCGCATGAATCGCATGAGGACATATTTTTGAAATTTTTTGAAGCGGTTATTTATTTTTGTAAATATCTTTTAAAATAATATTATTTTTTCGAAAAAAATTCGCCAAATCGTGAGGTGCGACGAGGAGAGATCGAGGAGAGATAGTCATCGACAACTTGCTCGATGCTAGGTTGTTGACCAACACTTATGCGCAAATTTTGAATGGATAACACAACTTGCTTGAGTTAAAATGCAGAGAACAAAAAAAACTCCATGATAATTCTAGAAGAAGAAGAAGATCGAGGAGAGATAGTCATCGACTTTGCTAGATTTGTACTACTGAAATTGCGTTAATCGCTTCCACGAAAAAAGAAAAAAAAAAGAAAAGAAAAGGAATTTCGTTAATTGCACGTAATAGCAGACCAGTTCGTGGCCTTGCTCGTGTAGACTCCAATCATGGGGTTGAGTGGCGTGGAGGAAGGGGGCAACCGAGGGAAGGGTCAAGCATGGACGTGTGAGTACAAGGAGGAAGTTAAGGGATTTCAAAGCTAATGCTTAGCCAAAACGGTGGAGCGTGTAGTCCGGTTCGTGAACGTAGGAGGAGTCGTCACGCATGCATGCATGCTCGGCTGATTGGACAACTTTGTTTCAAAAAAATCTTCTTCTCTCGCAAATAAGAGAAACGACTGTTTCTTTCTGTTTTCAGGGACGACTGGATTGCTAATAAGTGTTGAGGAACCGTCGCTGGCGAGTCCAGTCCGAACGATTACCTCGTATATAAAATCAGAATCGTAAGAACGATGCAAGAACACAAGAACACAACAATAGATGAAACACAGGTATGAGAGGGGACTGCAGGCTGCTCTTTATTGCTCTTCCAGATAATGAATTGTGTACATGATTGGGGGGGTCCCCTCTCCTATTTATAGTCTAGAGTAGATGAGGTGCCCACCCGGACCCGGACTCCTGGCCGGGCCCGGTTTCCTAATACTCCCCCTTGGGCTCTCATCCTTCATGTTCATGCCTCGCTAAAACTCCATAAAAACCCAGTGGGAAAAATTTGGAGAAAGAGTACATGTATCATGTTCTGCTATGTCGCACGAATTGCCTCATTAAAAACCTTAACCGAGAAACTTCAGGAAAAACTCGTCAAGGGGAAAAAGAGTACAATTCACCCAATTTATTTAATCTTCAAGATTTATTCTTTGGGTACTCGACCTTCGTGATCAAGCTTTAGTAATGAGTTTGTGAAGGTTCTCCCCCTGAATTCTGCACTTCTCTAAGTCTTATCATTCCAATTCCACGCACGCACCTTTAAAGCTAGATCTTTGGAAGTGACTTAGTAAACAAATCGCAAGATTTTCACATGACTTAGTATGCGACTTTAATTTCGTCCATCTTTTGCATTTCATGAGCATAGAAGAACTTGGGGTTGATATGCTTTGTGAGAGGACTCTTCACATAACCCATCTGCACTTGTGCAACACAAGCTGCATTATCTTCATAGATAATAGTGGGGGTTTGTGCGGTATTCAATCCACATGACTGCTGGATGTGGTGAATCATCCGAAGCCAAGAGCATTCCGTCGCGGCGGCGTGCGATGCTATAAATTTCGAATGGTTCGTCGAAGTTGATACCAAACTCGCTTAGATGATTTCCATGAAATTGCGCCCACCACACGAAATACATAGCCTTATTTGCGACTTAGGCGTATGCGGGTGCAGCAGTACCGGCATCTGCATAGCCAGTCATTGTAAGGTCCTGGTTCTTTCTGTAGAACAGACCAAGATCTTTACTTCCTTGGAGGTATCGGAAGACATCCTTTATTCCCGCCAATGCCTTTTGGTAGGTTACGCACTATACCTTGCTAAGAGATTCGCTGCGAAAGCAATGTCCGGTCTAGTGCGGTTTGCTAAATACATGAGTGCTCCAACTGCGCTTAAGTATGGGAATTCGGTCCCGTGACTTCCTCCCCTCTTCTTTAGGTGCGAGCGGGTCCTTGTCTTCTGCAAGGATCTCCGATCATTGGCACTTTGAAGGGTATGCCTTTTCAAAGCCGAACCTTTCCAATACCTTACGAGTGTAGGTTGGTGATGTACTAAAATTCCTTCAGGGTATGCTCAAGCTGCAAGCCTAAGCAATATTTGGTTTTACCCAAATCTTTCATTTCAACTCCGACTCAAGTAAGAGCTTGCTTTTTCAATATCTTCAAAGTCCGATGATATTGGATCATCTACATATCTTGAGATTATACAGAATCCATCACAGGATCGCCGTATAAAACACAGGACAATCCTCACTGTTCGTGTAGCCTTTCTTGCAGAGAAAGTCGCTTAGGCGATTATACCACATCTGCTGATTGCTTGGTCCATCTGGTGACTTTCTCAGTTGCACTGCTTGTATAGATTTCTGTTTGCTCTATCTTGGTTCAATCTGAGGATACCTTGGTACCTTCATATAAATTTCGAATCAAGTTCCCATAAAGGTATGCGGTTACCACATCCATCAATTTCATTTCCAAATTCAGATTTACGCCATTGAGATTAAATATCTAAAGGTAGTTCCGCCCATGACCGGGAATAGGTTTCTTCATAATCGACTCTGGTCTTTGAGTGAAACCTTGTGCAACAAGCCTTGCTTTATATCGACAACTTCATTTCTTTCATTTCTCTTTCGAACAAATACCCATTTATGCCCTACAGTGCACATGGGGAGGTGTACGACTTACATGCCCAAACACCTCTCTTTATTCGAGATATTAGTGCTTCTATTGCCTTTTTCCAATCTTTCCAATCTGATCTCTTCTTGCATTCAATGGCGATGCAGCTCGGATCAAGATCAATAATTGTGGCAATTTTCTTTGCAAAATAAATGTCGACATTAGTCGTTGCTCTATTCATAGATTCTCCCGTGGTCACATAATTTATAGCTATTTCTTCATAAGGCGGTTACGCTAATGCTTCTACTTGCTCACTTTGCTTTCAATTGCGGGGCAAGTCCTTTAGTTTTTCAGCTCGATGTGCGCACACATCCATGCCGATGTCTCCCTCCGTGGGAATATTCAAATCTGGTATGTCTTTTATGAAGGTTCCATACCGGTGCAGTCTCAAGCGGCTCCTTCTGCTTGCGGGAACTTGTGATCGGTGTGACAAGTCCTTCTTATCCTTTTTCGCAAAGCGCCCCGGTTACTTGGGATTCGAGGGCCGGAGTTCTCGCCCTTTATTACGAGGCCTGCGGGCGGGATTAGGGATACCTTCTATTTTCTTTGGTATTTCAACCCTCTCAGGTGCATTGCGTGCGAGCACATGCGACTTGGTCACACTCTTCAAATCACTAAAGTGGTCAGCGGTTGATTTGCTAATGCTTGCAAATCAATTATCTTACGGACTTCTCTATCCGCTTCACTAGTGCGTGGGTCATGTGCATTAATTCCGTGGCTTGCCACGTTATTTCCGACATTTTTCATCAAGAGGTTGATTTCCTCCCTAATGACGGAAACTATCCTCATCAAATATGCTATCAGTAAAGCAGTGTATGCAAATCTCGATCATTGGGTCCATGCACGATTATGGATGCGATCTCATAACCAACGTATATCCAGATTTTCGGAGAGGGCCCATTGCGATTCACTTGCGGTGGTGGTATAGGTACATAAACCTTGCAACCAAACCTTCTAAGATGAGAGATTTTCGGTGGTGACCCTTGCGCTAGTTGCATAGGTGAATGGATGTTGTATGCTGACGGTCTAAAATTGATGAGAGTTGCTGCATGCAGGAATGCGTGTCCCCAACACGTAGTTGGTAAATTACAATTCTGTAGAAGCGGTCGGGCAATGAATTTAATTCTTTTAATCAATGCTTCGCTAGTCCATTACGGGTGTGGACATGTGGTACCGAAGTGCTCAGCGGTAATTCCCATTGCCATACAATAATCATCAAAAGCCTTTGAAGTAAATTCTCGGCGTTGTCCATTCGATGGACTTTACATGATGATCGGAAATTATTCTTTATTTTAATTATCTGCGAGATCGCTTTGCAAAAGCATGATTTCTTGTAGATAACGAGCATACATCGACCATTTCGAGGAAGCATCGATGAGCACCATAAAGTACCTAAATGGCCTGACAGGCTGAATAGGACATAAATATCTCCTGGATTCGGTCCAGAATGCAGGATTTCATCCTTCACTTTCGGAGGAGAAGGTCTAGTAATTAATTTCCGGTGGCACATGCAGGGCACACGAAATCTTACGGATTCGGAAATTCTTTACATTAATATTATGTCCCAGAATTGTTAATTACATTTCTCATCATTCTAAGACCGGGTGGCCTAATCTATCATGCGAGAGACAGAAAAGTTCGAGCTTCTAAAAGATGTTTCGGAACGATATAGAAATGCGGTGCCCTAATATGAGTGTAGTATAGCCCGATTCATATGAAGGAAGTCGTTCTAATACCCTTTTCCCATTCTCTTCACGCTTTGTAATGAGCGGTATTCCTTACCATACTCTTCTTGATCTCTACATGGAGACCGTTAGCGCGAATATCTTTAAAACTTAAGAGAGTTCTAGTCGATTCCGGGTACAACAAGGCTTCTTCAATGACCAATGTCGTGCCCATTGGAAGTATAATTGTGGCTCTTCCTGAGCCTATTATACAAGTATCGCTGCCGGCGATTGTCGTAAGACTACCAACCATTCTTCTTGATCGACGGAAAAATTTCGTCTCTCTTAGTATGGTATTCGTTGTGCCGCTATCCGCTAGACACACTTCCTCCATAGGGCGCCACACGCGTTCTGATATATAAAGTATTTATCAATATGGAGCAAAACAATCCACACATAAAACATACTTCAAAACAGAACAAAACTTGCTTTATTAATACGGGAAAAGTCTTGCTGGACCCATCATAAGAATTTAATGCTAATGCTCTTCTAGAGCTTACAACCTTTATTCAATAAAATCCTAACATAAACTGCAAATGACTGTAAAACTAAGTGCCATGCATGCACTAAATCGAATCAGCAAAGTAAGAATTAACTTCTGCCTGAATTTCATCTACTTCTATGTTTTCTTCTTCGGCAACTACGGCTGCGGCCGCTGCAATGTCCAAAGAAGGAGTGGTAGGAGTCAGTCAGAGGCATGTCCACATCCATAGGTGCAGCCAATGACTGTGGATCTTCTATGCCTGCAATGGCGAGGTGCGCCTCGTGCTGTCCTTTGCCCTTCTTCTTTGCTTTGAAAGCATCAATCACGTGCTGCGGTTCACGGCAGACACGTGACCAATGTCCCCAAGTGCCACATTTGTAGCAGCTTTGGTCCTGCTGACCATAGGGCTTCTCATCGCGCTTCTTTTGGTCGCCTTTCTTGACTTGAGCATTCTGCTTAGTCTTGTGACTCGTGACCTTACCCTTCTTGCCTCTCTGCTTCGGGTGAGGCTTTCTCACCTTGTAGCTGCTAGCGTTGACTTCATGGCCAACTTTGCTACTAGGTGGCTGCGAGATGTAGTTCTTTCTGAGAACCTCATCTTGAGCTTCCGCAACTTGCATAATATCAATCAGTTCGGCGTACTCCTTGTGCCGAATCCGACGGTGACAGTTGCGTGCGGATTGCACCGCATTTGGGTGAAAGGTAGATAGGGTTTTCTCAATCCTCTGCATGCGTGATTACTTTACCACAAAGTCAAGATTTGTACAAATTCAGGTGCAAGGCGAGTTGTACTCCCCACGGTCTTATAGTCAAGAAAGCGTAGTCGAGTCCATTCTGCTCTGCCGGGCGAGATGGTGTACTTGATTTCTCGAACCGCTTCTTGAGCGGTCCATAATGTCGATCGCGCTCTTTTACGCCATATACTCATTCTTGAGAGTTAGGCAAAGGTGATGTCGAGAAAATGAAGTGCGATCATTCTCTCGGCCATTGGAGCGGCGTCTGCGAGGCGCCGAGTCAATGGCGACGGAGCTTCTTGGCTCGATGCGATCTCAACATCGATGCCCAAGTCGATAGTTACAGCCATCTTTGGGCGACTCCTCGAACTCGGTTCGTAATTCGATCATCTGCATATTCATGCAAAGGATGCATAAGATGCATAAGATTACCGCGGTAATGTACATAAAAGGTTGCAAGAATTCCCATAATGTTCCGTATTTTTCTCGCATTTTTCAAGATTTCTGCTATTTTCAATGATTAAAAGCAATATAAATAATTACGAGATAATCAAAGCAGTAAATACAATAATAAATTGCATAGAAATAGCAATAGCAAGAATGAATATGCTTCAAATTTCAAAAATATACAAAAAATTAGTTCAGAGGCCTTTTCTCTTTGGAAAAGTTACTTTTCGGCGAAAACTGCAAGTTTCAGGGGTTAAAACACGAAATCTCAGTTCTGAGAAAATTTGCGCGTAAATTTCATATTTTCCGAGGGGTTTTCTGCAAAATTTCATTATATGCGAAAACTTGCTCATAATTACGAAAAACTTCAAGGCCCTTTTTGCAAAATTCCGATTTTTCGCATGCGCCCCCTTCCTTTCTTTCTTTCACGGCTACCCTTTATATTTTTCTTTCTTTGGCCGTCTGTGGGATTCCTTTGGGCCGCCTTCTTCTGGCGGCCAGTGAATAAGAGAGGGAGAGGTGGGGGGGGACCTCTAGGGTTTCCCCATCCTCACTCCATTAGGTGGCGGCGGCTCCTAATGGAGCACTAGGGGCGGCGCCGGCGGGTGGCCGTGCGGGGCGTGAGGGTCGGCGGTGCCTACGGGCGCGCGAGGTAGTCAGCGCGGCGACCGTGCATGGCGCGGCGTTGCCGGCGGGGTGGCGGCGCCGAGGCGGCGTGGCGTGGTGGCTCGTGGCGGCCGCGCGGGCGGAGAAGCAGCGGCGCGCGGTGATGGAGGCCGGGTTTATGCGGCGTGGCATGGGGCGGCGGCTCAAGCCGCCGTGCAAGGGACTACGAGCGGCGGGAGGTGGCGCGACGGGCGCTTCTTGCGGTTTCGGCGGCGAAGAGGCGGCGCCGGGCGGCGTCTGGCGGCCGAGGCGGTGGGGAGGCGGCGTCGGCTGGCCGACGCGTGCGGGTCGGGAGCGGCGATCGGCGGTGCGGTGCGCAGCGGCGCGATGGCGGCAGTCTTGCTATGAGAGGCCGGCAGCCATCCCCGCCTCCCTTTTTTTTTTTTTTTTTTTTTTTTTTTTTTGCTTTGCCGGCGGTGCCTTTTCTTGCCGGTGCCGGGGGTGGAGCCGCTACGACGGCGGCGGCGGTGCTTTGCTGCCGGCGGAGGCGGTGCCGAGCCTTCAAGGCGGCAATGGGCTTCATGCCGGCGAGCGCGGCCGGCGCGAGCCTTCAAGGTGGCAATGGCGGCGCTGCCTGTTCTCCCATGGCGACAAATTTTTGAAATATTGTTCATGAATGTGTTGTATGCAATGTCATGTGATGTAAAAGCAGTGCAATCAACATCATTCTTTCATGCAACCTCCGTCGGATTTTCGCGACTTCAAGTCACTCGCGGTAGGTTAGAACGGATTTGCAATTTTTCAATCTACTGTATAATCGACATCCGCTCTTTCATGCAATCATCGATCGGCATTGTCTTGGCGACTTCAAATCGACTGCGACAGTTAGAGCAAATTTGCACCGTGAAACAAATCTAGAAAGCCAAATTTGCGGAATTGAAAGCAATCTAGAAAGCGATTCAATATCTGAGTGTCGTTCATCGGCGGTTACCTTTTCGATGCGAGGAGAGTCGATCGTCGCGATAACGTGTTGAGGAGCCGTCATTGGCGAGTCAACGACGATTACCTCGTATATAAAATCGAATCGTAAAACGATGCAAGAACACAAGAACACAACAATAGATGAAACACGGTATGAGAGGGATCGCAGTGCTCTTTATTGCTCTTCCGGATAATGAATTGTGTACATGATTGGGGTCCCTCTCCTATTTATAGTCTCTGAGAGATGAGGTGCCCACGGACCGGACTCTGGCGGGCCCGGTTTCCTAATAATAAGTTGTATCTGTTCCACGAATTTGTTTTCACAGACTCTGACACCGTGCTACCCTTTCAAAAGAAGAGTACAGAGGGCCGATCCTGTCAGCACTGTTTTTTTTACTATTTTTTTTTTCTGACCACTCCACTTCAGTGTTTGAACCGTCATATAGCATCAATCAACTAAACTATCATCACTCCACTTCAATGGCTGCTACCTTAACGTCCGCTATGTCGACCTCCACGGTACTTGTCTTGAGTTTGTCGGTCATGGGGTCCCCACAGCGCCGTTCGAAATGCTAACCTCTCCTTCATCCTGTGCATTTCTCGTATGGTATTTCTTGAAGGTATGCTTGGACTCCCTGCAAATTGAACACTTCTTTGTACGACGCCCGGTTTCTGCTTCGTCCATGCTATTCATGATACGCCGTACCTGTCACCGGCGAACCTTTCCCTTCAGCCTAGTAATGTCCGTGGCCTAGATCAGTTGCTCCTAGGTAGGATGACCAATGAAATGACCAACCACGCTGTAACCATACTGCTCTGCATTCCAGGTGTGCAATACCTCTTCTTTCGTGAAATATTCGGAAATATACTGACTGGGATATTGCACCATCATCGAACATATGGCCATAACATGTGAGTATGACCTATGCAGAAGAAGAGGGCATCACCTCCACCTTTTTGTTCAGTCAAGGATGTAGGAATGGGTTTGGGCCTAGGCCAAAAGGACCAAATCCCACAGTTCCTCCATCATCTTGCGTACATATGACTACCACGACCTTGTTCCCTTGAGCTGCACTAACTCCCAATATGTGCCCTGCGATGCTTGGTTGGTAAGACAACTCAATCTCAGATCATATACAGCATGGTCCAAATCAAATATGTGGAGCAACCACTGCATCACAGCGCCCTATATACGCTGCTCTGGTCTTGTTAGGGTTATGATCGTCGATTGGAAATAAAGCAAATTAACCCCATCGGGACTCTCCAAAATAGTCTCCTGTCCGTAGTAGATTTTGAAACTGGTTACATCTGACATATTCGACGTACTGCACCATAAATAATATTTCCACGATTAACCACATATCTAAAACTAAACTACCCACATAAAAAGATTATCTACAATATACTACACTACATAACCATACATCTAAAACTATGTAATCCATTCAGTTAAAAAAACCTAAAAGGTGGACAAGTGAACAGGCAGCACTTCGCTAGCTCCTCTTGTCCTCTCGTCCTCTCTCTTCCCTCCCATCTTTCTCTTTTTTTCTGAATAAAAATGAGTTATGCTCGAATTTTAGGGTCTTTTATAGGGGAGATTGTGTCGCCATTTGGAATGACAATTAGGACTTGCTGGATCCCTATTGCCATTTTGAATGACGATTTGCCTATATTTTAATATTAAAAAATTTACGGCGTGGGATCCCTATCGCCATTTCGGATGACGATTTTCCTAAATTTTAATATTACAAAAAATACCTGACATCCCGAACCCTACCTCTACAAAAGCCCATCCAAACAATTAAGGGTTAATTCCTTATTTACCTCTAGAAGTTGGCTAGGTCCCTAAAATGCCATTGTAAAATTGCTCGTCTGTTCGTTGCCATTGAATCTCAACTTTTATCCCATTTTTGCCACTTCCGTCAGCCCTCGATAAGTTGGCTATTAAGTTGTGCGAAAAAAAGACTATATTGCCCTTCTTCTTTCCCTTTCTCCCCTTATACCCTTCCTCCCCGCAGCAAACCGTCTTGTCCTCACTCTCACGCTCCTCCCTGCGCCATCGCCACCTCGCTCCAGCTCGAGCTCCGCATAGTGCCCTTCCCTTCCCTCTCCCCGATCGCCTTGCCCTCACCTCCTCCCGCGCGCCGCTGCAAGTGGCCCCCGCACCACCATCACCTCCTTCCACGTTGCCATGTCGCCACTCGCCTCCTCCGTACTCCTGTGTTCCATCACTGTCGTTAGGTAAGATAACATGAGCATGATGTGTTCTCAAGCATGGAGAAGCTGACGAAGGTAGTCACTTGGATGGAGGTGGGCCGTGGAGGCCTAGGAACTGTAGACCGGATCTGGGGAGGAAGGTCTCGTCGCTAGTGGCCTTCTAGTGGCGGTGTGGCTCAATTGAGTGGTGTGATGGCATAAGGAGGCCAAGGAGATCATGATGCGCACCTTAACTCGTGTGGAGGTAGCTTGGAGTGAGCTAGCGGCGGCGGTTTGAGAATAGGGGATCTCGCAGGCGGCGGTGGGGAGACGATGATGTCTCTCTCTCCCCAACCCAATTAATCTGTTTCACCTCATCTCCTTGATTCCTTGTGCTGATGATGTGTTTCTTTCATCCATCGGTATAGTCACTCTCAACTAGCGTCAGGGATGGAGCTCAAAGGTCGCAGCTACTGACGGTGCACATCCCCGCCGCCTGCGAGGTCGGGTACGGGGATGGCTTCGAGCTACGGTTCGCCATCACGGTGGTCGGGACGCTGGACAAGGGCCACCTGACGGAGGTGGAGGGCCTCAAGACCAAGGTGCTCATCTAGGCCAGGGTCATTGCTATCAAGGCCGACGCCGCCAAGGTCCACTTCACCACTGGCATCAAGAAGTCGCGCAGCTGCGACGCCTACGAGGTTGTCGGGGAGCCATCACCATTGATGAGTTCTAGAGAACAATGATATACGATCGTTCGAGGAAATGCAGTGAGACCGACGAGAGCATGAGCATGAGCTTCAAGATGGCAATTGCTCTCTCTCCCCTGTCACAATTCCTCTATTTTAGTCCCTGCTCAATTCGCGAGTATGCTCATCCCACAACGTCGTCCACTAGCTTCGGTTCTTGATTTGGTTTTTGGTATGAAATTGTTTAGCTTAGATGGTGGATTTTGTAAGGGCTTGGTTCTTGATTCGGTAATATGAGTCCATGGTCCGGTTTAATCCTCCACATTCCATTCGACGCTACATTGTTAAGTTGACCAGTACTTTGTTCACAAATCACAATTGACGAAACGTGTGACTTGTATGGCCTAAGTATCGAAGGATTTGTGATAAAAATGTGCAGGCCCGCATAGCTGACAGGTTGGGGGGTAAGATGGACATTTCTTCAAAAAACTGACAGGTATACACTATTGACGATGAGAAGTCCAAATGGTTATTGACAGAACTGGCAAAAACGGGATGAAAGTTGAGAGTAATTTCGCGATGGCATTTTAGGGACCTAGCCAACTTCCAGTGGCAAATAAGGAATTAACTCAACAATTAAACTCTAGCCCTCTCTCTTCTCATCTACTTACACTCGTCTTAGAACTCTACTCGACGTCGTGTCTCAGTCATCTAGTTCAATGATCCGAAGAGCGGTGGTGCTAGCGAATACAAGGCACGTGAACTGCCCGAACTATGGCGTCTAGACAAATATCCTGTACTCCAACACCGAAGAGAATAGGGGGCGTGTGTTCTACAAGTGTCCATATTTCTCAGTGAGTTAAATTTCTATGAATGCTAGTATTTGGATTTTGGTTTTGTCTATCACTTCATTTTCACTATTCGATGTATTTTTCAGGCCGTGCGGTTGCCAGTACTTTCAATGGGTGGACTCTATTGGTTTCGTGGTGGAAAGATCAGTTGAACATCCACCTGTAGTTCCATATGGTTTAATGGTAAACATGCCACATACAGACGAGCGCTTGGACAAGATTCTTAACCACTTGTGGTAGCTCGAGAAACTTATGTATGTGTATCCTACTGGTAGTATGTTCAATATGTATTAAGTAGTAGTCATTGTCTACATAAGGGATTCATGTATGAACGATGTCGTATGCTATTTATGAATTGCAAGATGTCTTTAACTTTTGACAACTAGATCTGTATGAACGTAACATGACAAGGGATTCATGTATGAACTTCAAAATGACACTTTTGCAGACTGAAATAACAACACACTGTGACGCTACCTTTTTAAACCAAAAGACCACATTCACCCGCGCCACCTTTTAAAACTGAAAAGACCGCACCCTATCACGCTACACACTGCCACCTTTGCAGACCAAAAAGATAACACATTGCGACGTTACCTTTTCAGACCGAATGACCAAACTCTGCCACGCCACCTTTTCAGGGCGATGTCTTGTCTCTTCTCCCTCTACCCTCAGCACTACACTCTATCTACTTATAAAAGGAGGGAGCAGAAAGCTGCAAGGGTAAACTACACCACCACACCCAACACTTCACTCCAACTTGGTTCACACAACAGAGAGGAAGAAGATGTCAGATTCGTTGTCGAACTTCTACGTGAAGATGCTACGGAAGAACAAGTGGTTTGCCGAGAGGACTAAACCCTACCGAGATTGTTCAATGAAGAATGCGTCGGTACCACCGAAGTTCCCACGTCTATAATGTGTGTGCGAAGAACTGACGAAGATCATTCAGTTCACACACCCGGCGACCACCGCCCGGGCGTACTATATGTGCGGGAACATCCTCGTAAGAGAATCTTACATAGACATAGATTTTTCACATCTTATGTTCCATTCCACATATCACTAACTATATCTACGTATAATGTCAGCTGGAGATGCGATGCAACTTCTCCCAATGGATCAACAGCCCAGAAATGTATGACAGGGCATTCATTGAGTAGAAGTACATGTTGAACTACGCAAAGTGAGCCGAGACCTTCAAACGTTGGAAACCATACGTACTCGATCCTATTGAAAAGGCACCGGAGGAGTCCAGGAAAGTTAGGTGGTAGTGGAGGATCTCTGAACAGGAAGCTGAGTATGATCGGACCGAGCGCGTAACGAACAAGGGGAAGGCTCCTGCTAGTGAGACCGACAGCCATCCTAGCGCTCCCTATCTCTCGGGCTCACTCCATATCGAATAGGTAACTTAGGTTCAATTTGGCTCTTGACTATTGATTTGGCCCTCCGTTGTGCTATCCCAACATCATTAAATCATCCAGCCCATCTCGTAGAACATGGCTGACTTTGAAACTGGTCGCCGCCGCGAGCAGTTCAGAGACAAGGGGAAGGGAGCGATGGGCCGCCAAGACTAATTAACTTCATTCCAATCATCCTTTTTTTTATTCCAAAAAGACGCACATGTATCATATGTGTTTTCCAGTTTGTTGATTCGTGCATGCTATTGTTCCTAATGCACGTAACCAAACTCACCGCGCCAAGTAATTCACAATTAAATTATGAAGTCTTTCAAATTTAAATATTTTTTCCAAATATTTCGTCTATTTCAAATTTTGTACTTTTTTCCCAAGTAATCGGTTCTATGAACAATACAATTGGGACAACAGCGTGCATGGCAACCTAGAACCCAAATATTTTTTTTCATTTTGCTTCGAAGGGGGTTGTTTGTGTTTTTGCACAGCGGATCATGCATTCTCTACTTCATATTTTGTTATCTTTTGTAATTTCGGATATCGAATTACACGAACACTTAAAGATATTACCAAAAAACGTCCTAAAACCCACTAAATTTTTAAGCAGAATTCTCTACATATAAATAAAAAATTAAATACAGGAGCTTGCCTCCAGTTCAATTGGCGACAGGGCCCTGTTAGCACTGTTCCAATTGGCGGCATGGCTACTGTCATCAATTGGAATGATAACATGACAATTTCGCCATTTCAAATGGTGATAGTAGTCTATTTTTGCAAAAAAATTGGCTATTTATTTCTATAATTTTTAATTAAAATGATATCATTTAAAAAAATTCATTACCGCAATGGCTCTCTGTCCCGATGCCCTTCTCACGTAATTCTTTTATTCTCGATTCCTTCTTCTCAATCCCCTTATCCTGCCGCTGAGTCTCGCAATCCCCGCTTCCAAGCTTCCACCAGTAGTGGCAAGGGATCCTACCACCAAGGCTCCATCGGCGATTCAGGAGAAATCACGAGAGTTATCGATTGGGGGCAACTACGAGCGTCATCGAGTCGTTGGGGCGGTAGGATGGTGGACGACATCGAGCTAGAGGAGGGGAAGGTTTTCCTCGACAACGGTGGTGGCAACTTTGTCAACCCCTGATGCCGTGCCTACATCATGAGTTTGTTACCTTGCCTCACCCCCTCCGCTCTCCAGGGCCATTGTTGCAAGGGAAAACAAACACATTAATGGTATCCAATATCATTCCAAAGTGGAACCTAACACATTAGAGGGAATTGATTAAATACCCTTACTTTAGATGACAATCTAGCATATACCTATCTTCGCGAGGTAATTGATAATATACTCATCTTTAGATGAAAACTTTGATTAAATACCCTGTTTGCATTATTTTATTAGTTTCCTTGGTTTTCTTTCGTTTTGGCCAAACGATGGGACGATTTTGCGCTTACTCGGGTCTGACGTAGCCTGACCTGCCCCGACGTGGCTGGGTCACCCCAAATAGGGTCTGTAACATCCTAGTTTTGGGTCTTTTTGAAAATTTCAAAATAAAAATAATCATTTGAATTTTCTTGATTTGTTAAAGCTTAATTTGAAATTTCATAAATTAAAAATAATTTAATGTGAGTAAATCAAACGTCAATTAAATAAAAATTATTTTATTTGATTTTCTGGTTTCATCTTGGTTTTCCAAGATCTTGTTGTTATTTCCTTTGAGTTCTTTTTTTCTTTTTATTTTTCCCAAAATTTCTTTTCTTTGTTGAAAAATTTAATTTAAATTAATTATTTTAAAGTGTTAGCTTTTAATTTGGAGTTCTTGCTTAAACAATATCTATTCAAATCAAATCCCAAATCTCATCTCAACTCCAAATCAAATTCCAAATTCCTTTTCTCAATTCAAATCCTTGATTCCGAAATCAAATCTTTTCTCGGCCTTTTTGAATTCAAATTCTTTCTTCGCAATTCAAAACTCATTGCCAAATTTCCTAATTAAAATTTCAAAATTTGAATTTTTGTGGCCCCTTTCTTTTCTTTCCTTTTTCTTTATTTTCTCCTAGCCTCTGCTCTGTTGTCGAGCCGTGCTCGCGCCAGCCCGCGCCCTGCGCCGCCGCTCCCGCTGTCGCCCATGCCCTGGCCGCATCTGCCCCGCGCTGCGTGCTGCTCCACCTGCCGCCTATCCTACGCTCACAACCACGTCCGCCCGAGACCCCGGCCGCGTGTATAAATGGAGCATCCCGACCCACTCCCCACCTTTCGCTCTCTTCTCAGCCCCCTGAGCACACCCGAGTTTCTTCCCGCACGCTGGCCGCTCCCCCGTTTCGTATCACCGTCATTCCGGTGAGTTCCTTGCCCCTCCAAGCATGTCACATTGAGTTCTCAAGGATATGTAACCTTTCCCCTAAATCAATTTCGTGTTTGCTCGTAAATCCTCACCGAATTTTGTCGTCCTCCCAATTTCGGCCACCGCTAGGGTGGAAACGAGTCGAGCCGAGCTGGCTCGAGCCAGGCTCATTTCGGGTCAGGTGAATAGTGAGCTCAGCTCGGCTCGGCTCGTTTCAGAAATGAGCCAGAAGAGGGGCTTGGCTCGGGCTCAGAATGGAGCTCGAGCTGGCTCAAGCGGCTCGCGAGCCCAAGCAAAAACAACATCAGTTTGGCTGGGGCATTACAGGCAGCATCTGCAATTTTGCATCGGCATCCGGCATTTGTATTGCAATCAACTAATCACAATCAACTAATCCAAAGTGGTCTTTCATCTGGCATACAAAGTTTTTCGATCATCCATTCATCCATATTCCAGATCCAGCACTAAGAAACTAAGAAATATGCACAGAAGCAAGCATTCATCGCAAGAACAAACAAGCAAATCGCAAGATCAAACATTCAAGATCCTTCTTGATCTCCTCCATCCTCCTGGCCCCGGCGCTAGCGGCCTGGACGGCGGCGCAGTGGAAGGGGTGGCGGTGGCGGGGTGGAGCCTGGAGGGCGACGACACGGAGGAAGGAGCGGCGGCGACGACCGCCTCGCCTCGATGGCCTCCACCTTGCCTCGATGGCCTCCGGCGACAGCGACGTCTAGGGGTGGAGATGGAGGAGGGGGAGGCGGCGGGTGGAGATGGGGGAGGCCGGGAGGGGGAGATGGGAAGGCGACGGATGGAGGGGAGGCAGCGGGTGGAGATGGGGGAGGGGGAGGGGGAGGCGGCGGGTGGAGGAGGTGGAGGCAGCGGGTGGAGATGGGGATGGAGGAGGTGGAGGCGGCGGGTGGAGGAGGTGGAGGCAGCGGGTGGAGATGGGGAAGGGGGAGGCGGCGGGTGGA
The DNA here is from genome assembly GCA_036346255.1 of Ampelocalamus luodianensis. NCBI lineage: Eukaryota > Viridiplantae > Streptophyta > Magnoliopsida > Poales > Poaceae > Ampelocalamus > Ampelocalamus luodianensis. The sequence goes on from CM070624.1 coordinate 39,287,815, forward strand.
GGAGGTGGATTGGTGGAGGCAGCGGCCAGCGGGGGGAGGCCGGGAGGGGGAGGGGAGGAGGCAGCAGGCAGGAGGCCATCCAGCCATGGGGGGAGATCGGGAGGAGCAGCGGGTGGAGGAATATGAATGGAAGATTGGAAGTCAAGCAGAGGAGCGAAGGGGATAACTAGAGACAAACGAGCCCAACGAGCTGATCGAGCCGCTCACGAGCGGCTCGAGCTCGGCTCGAAAAATGTGCGAGCCAGGAACCAGGCTCGGCTAGGCTAAAAAATTCACGAGCCTGAGCCCGAGCCGTGACGAGCCCGAACAGGCTCACGAGCCTCGAGTTATTTTTCCAGCCCTAGTCGCCGCACCTTCCTCGCCCAATCTTCCTCTCCGGTGAGCCTCGAGCCAAACCTTACGCATCATCTTGTGTTCCCAAAGATTACCCACCTTTTCCCCTCTTATTTCGACCGATTCTTCACCGTGGAGCTCCGCCGTCGTTGGACCTTCTTCTCCGCCGCTGGTCACCATCGCCCCTCCTCCTCGGACCACCTTTGACTCCCCCGTCTGTCCCGCGTGTTCCCCGTGCCGTCGCTGTGCCCGTGCGCACGCCACCTTCCTCACCGTGCTGCTGTGCTGCCACCACCGTTGCACACCTGTGCGCCGCCACCGCCACCTCAGCCGTATCTAGTGCTGTCACCACCACCTATGCGTAGAGGACCCCACCGGAGTTCCATTTTTTTGGTTGCCCACTACTCGTGTGCCTCCCTTCACCGGCGTCGAGCAACTGAAAAAATGGAACCACGGTGAGGTCCTCTATGCATAGGTGGTAGCTCCCATGTGCCTCCCTTGCCTACTGTTTCTTCTTTTTTCCTTCCTTGTCTCACTTCCCAGTGTACCCCACTGTCATATTCTCTCCTTTCTCTCTTTCCCTCTTTATTTTTCCAGCAAGTGGGACACCATGTCATGCCAAAGAAAAACTCCAAATGCTGAAAAATAAGATTCCCTGGAATATTCCCTCCTCTTTCCTTTTTCTTTCATTTCATGTGATATTCAAACTTCCGAACGTTCGTTCTCCCTCATACAAACTCCGATTCCATCGATTATTGTTCCTAAATTTATCATCTCTCTATTGGTACTAATTTTATAAATTTTGGATTTTATTTGGATTTATTGTATTTATTTGTCTCAATTTGTGTGTGTAGAGTCCGCCGCCACCGAAGCCACCTTGGATCAACCGGACGCAGTGACCTCAACCTTCGGTGAAGGCGAGTCTCCTTTGAACATTTTGTACCTATGATTTTTAAATATTGATTTCAGTTTTAAAACTATTATGTGTTTCTATTTCACATAAAATGATGAGTTCAAATTGTAGGTTGTTAGTTAAACCTAAAATTGTTAATGTCTTCCTTTAATTCACTACTACAAAACAGGTTATAGTAGACGCCTCATCACAAACGGTTCGTTTGGATCCGTCTGTGTTGTCTTATCACAGACGGTTCATTTTGAAACCGTTTGTGATAGGTCATTATCACATACGGTTCGTATTAAGAACTGTCTGTGATATGTCGTATATCACAGACGGTTTGTATCATGAACCGTCTGTGATACTTTACAGACGGTTCTTAGTACGAACCGTCTGTGATAATGACCTCATCACAGACGGTTGGTAAGGAAAAATTCAAGCCATGGTAAAATTACAGAGTAAGGAAAATTTCAAGTCATGGTAAAATCAGAGAGTAAGAAAAATTTCAAGCTATAGTAAAATTACAGAGTAAGAAAAATTTCAAGCCATGGTAAAATCCAAGTCACAAACGGTTCTTAATACAAACCGTCTATGATAAGTATCTCATCACATACGGCTCTTAATACGAACCGTCTGTGATGAGATACTTATCACAGACGGTTCGTGATACCAAATGCTCGTGATATGTCATCCTGAGCGATTTTTATATGAAATAAATGCGTGATTCGCGTGTGAGAGTTCAAAATTTTGAATGCGTGCGTGGGAGGCAAAATATTTTGGTGTTTTATATATTATGGCCGACCTCCTGCAGGCGCTCGGTCTCGCACTCTGCATCCGGTCCTCCCTCTGGCTCGATCCTCCCTTGCTCCCCTGATCCTCCTCCGAGCTCCGGTGGTCGTTGCTCTGCGGTCCTCCCTCGACCCCGGCCCCGCTACTCCTCCGCGCCCGGTCCTCCTTGCTCTGCGCAGCACCCAACCTCCGACGCGGTCTTCCTCCCCAACAGCTAAGAGTCGACGCCGACACCAACGCTGACCTCCTCTAGTCCTCCTCCGACGCCGACGCCGACCTCATCCAGTCCACCTCCGATGCCGACGTCTCTGGTATATGAGGTTTTGTTGGTACTTTTGTATATGAGCTTCTGTTAGATTCAGATCCAGATTTGTATGTATGTGCTTGTGGTACTTGTGTTAGATTCATATCCAGATTTCTGTTAGATTCTCCTTCAGATTCTACTTATATTGGTACTTGTATATGATCGAGTGTATGAGTGTATCCATGGCTTGAGAAATTTATTGGGAGACTTGGGACTTAGAATCCATGTATGTGTATCAATGAATCCATGTTTGGGAGGCTTGGGAAATGACAGTGTATGTGTATGAGTGTATCCATGAAATGACATTATTTTTTTTTGCAATAAAAAAAGCTATCACAAACGGTTACGAACAAGCGTGTCAGGATAATTACCAACATGAGCGGTTCTAGTTATGAACCGTCTGTGATATGTGAATATCACAGACGGTTGGTAACTAGAATCATCTGTGTTGTGACTTATCACAGACGGTTTTTTTAACCGTCTGTGATAACCGCCAGTTATCACAGACATACAAAAATACGAGCGGTTCCAACCGTGCGCGGATGATTGATTCGAACCGTGCGTGATGACGTTTTCTGTAGTAGTGATTATTGTTATCGTATGCCTTTGTAACTATAGCATAGTAACTCTACAATATTGATTACAATATTGTGGAATAGTTAAACACGGTAGAATTACTTAGACATGCTTATCGGTCTTGATCACCCAATGGGAGGAAACTATTATTATCTTTTATGTAAATCCTTTTGAGAAATATATGGCAATAGGTATTTCCGTTGGTTTTCAAAATAAAATAAAATGGTGAAAATCTGTTTAGACTTGGGTGGATAGTAAGTCAGGCGAGTGCAGCTAAAGCACGAGAACTTGGATTGTGTTAAGTTTCGCCCAAGTCATATTAAGGACCGACGCTTATGACTATCCAAACTGAGCACTATTGTACAACCGCCTGTCCTAAATGGGAGGGACCTGGCTGACTAATTTACTGAGTCCAAGCATTAAGCTCACAAGCTGTAGTGATAGGTGTTCTCTTGATTATGATAAATGTACTTTCATATCTTGAGATGTGCAAATTATGGTAAATGCACTTTCATATATTGGGTCATGCAACATAGTAAGGAACTTTCATGTTGTCGGGGCTTGCGCTGTATGTTGGAAAAGGAACTCCACATTCGGGTAGGTTATCCCCCACAACGGTGAGCTCTAGGTCGATGGTAGATGATGTCCATGACTTGGGGTTAAGCTCATCAAGCGAGCTGATGTAAGAATAAGGTATTGTAAAGGCTTTGTGATAATATCTTAGTCGCACACCTTTGGAAATGTGTGAAGCGGACATTATAAGTTGATTATTTTGTGTGGGTCAAGTTGTACAACCTCTGCAGAGCGTAAAACTATTCGAATAGTCGTGCCCACAGTCAAGGGCGGGCAAGGTGCGTTTTCACATGGTATATTTTGGTTTTGATTTCAAAAGAGTAAATTTTAGGAACCCAGGAGCAGTTGGGACTCTCAGGTAGTTTCCTAGCAGTTAGAGCCAGTTGGACAGTTAGAGCCCTATCCTGTGAACCTTGGCAGTTAGAGCCTATATACTAGTGCTTGGTAGCTAGAACCTTTACTAGTCAATCTTATTTAATTTTCGTTTGTCAAATGTGCTTTATGAAAAATATTTAAACTTAAAATATTGCTTTGTGCAAAAGAACCCTATAAGCCCATTTGTTAAAGCTATGCATATGCATCTTTTCCCAAGACTCACAGAGTACTTTATGTACTCACATGCTACACTCAAAACAAATCTCAGAAGTCTTTAATGATGCCGAGGACGATTGTGACTTCTACGCCTGTGACATTGGTGAAGGGCACCGGAGTGCTAGGTTGTGCTCCCCAATCGAATGCCAGTGGGCAATTTGATGGGTCATCACTCGGAGTTTATTATTTGTTGTTTTCGCTGCTGTAAGACTCAAGGTATTTTTGACCTCTTTTGTACTAAGTGGCCTTAAGGCCGGTACTTTGTTATTGCTCTTATGTTAGTTTGTGATTCAAACTTATTATCAACGATATTTCCACTGTGTGCACTAGCTATTGATCTGGGACTAGTGCAGAAATACACAGAGTGTTCGATTAAAACTGGTCCGACAGGTCATTCGACCAGTGCACTCATGTAATACCCCGAAAGTGAGTTAAGTTTTGAATCGAGGAAGATTAAATTTTGGTTTCGGGAGAGATCGATTATTCGGGGAAGGATCAAACAGAACGCCTGGAGGGACTTTTTGGTTGAGAGTCGGTCTGCAGTTTTAGAGGGGGAAAATCGCATTTTTCGCGGCAACTTGGGCTGGGCCAAGGCCCATTTGGGTGGCCGCCAGGGGGCTCCTCCCACCAACCCTAGCAATTCCCCCTCCTTCTCCCCACCCCCTTTCGGCGCCACTCCCACCTCCCACCTCTCCACCTCCCCTCCACCCTCTCTTGCGCCTCCCATCCCCACATCACCCCATTGTTGCTGGCCAAGGAGGAGAAGGATCCCCTGCAGCCGGCCAAGAAAGAAGGGGAAGGAGAAAAGAAGAGAAGGGGAAGAAGGAGAGGAAGAAGAGAAGAGAAGAAGAGGGAGGAGAAGGGATCCGCAGCGGAATTGTGGAGATCTTCATCCCGCTGTGCGCTCTCCTCGTTTCGGCAAGGGTAACCCGTGGTTCGCCGCTTTAGGTCAATTTCTAGTTGTCTTATTTTCGGATGTCAGTTCGTAATAAGCGTGGTGGTGACTATATATGGATGTTTTTGTTGTTGATGGTTGGATTACTCTTGGTTATGTGACCGATGTTAATTGTTTACAATCGTATAACTAAAAATTATGTTATTTTGCCCCGCCGAGAGTTAGTCGTAGTGGTGAAGCAAGTCCTGCGCGAGGTCGAGAGGAAGAGGTTGCTCGGAGATCAAGCAATGGGATTGCATCGATGGAACGCCCTACGCCTGATACCTTTGATGGATTGGGCACTCCAGTGGATGCGTGTCACACAGTGTTGATCCCGTGGGAGGGAGTCTTGTGACTAGGAAAGAGCGTTTAGGATAATTGCGTGATTTTAGCTCCCTAGTAGAGCAAGCCGTGGGCATGGAGCTAGAGATGCGACTTGGGAGGATCTACAGTGCAGGAGGTACCATGGTCCGAGGATGGGGCTAGTGGCACTGTAAGAAGAATATTGGAGGAGGAAGTGGGTCATTTCGCCGGTTTCCGTTAAAGTGATGTGGTAGTGCGCTCTTAGTGGACTCGGTGGAGGCTTATGTTCTTTTGATTAGAGCTACTTTCTCTTTGTATCATTAGAGTTTGCTAGTCGGGCCAATTTGAGTATGCGATCTTTATCTCGATCGGTTGTAGTTAATTCTCCGTGGAATTCTTGCTAGCTCCACAGTTAGTCGGGTTGTGTGATCTCATTGGATGGGGAAGATTTCATTGCTAATTTAATGGTCCAAAATGGAGCCATTTGATGTTATATTGGGTATGGGTGGTTGCATAGTTTTGACGCTTATATCGTGCTTTTGAAGATAACTCTGGCACCATCGTCTTGAGGTAGTTTTTAGGGTGGTGCCTTCCTACTCTTTGCATGTTGGCTAGTCTGCTTTCCGTGGCCGAATTGCGAAGAGTGGATTTCTTTGTCTCTAATTGGAAAGCCAAGTTCTTCTTTGGCTTCGCATTAGTTCGGTGGTTCGGGAGTTCTTAGATGTTTTTCAGCGAGTTGCGGGGATGCCCCTCCTCGTCCGTGGAGTTTGGTTGATTTGATACGGTGCTCAACCGTTTCTATGACCCGTCTGCGTCTGGCGCGTCCATTCCGGGAGGAATTAAAGCAGTTGGATGATCTAAAGCGAAAGATCTTATTCGACCCAGTGTCTCCGTGGGGAGCTCGTGTTGTTTACGAAGAAGGATGGTAGTTGGCGCATGTGTATCGATTATCGTACTCTTAACCGGTGACCATCAAGAATAAATATCCTTTGCCTCGCATTGAAGACTTATTTGATCGGTTGAGAGGCAAAGGTGTTTTCAAAGATAGATCTTGATCGGTTACAACCAAATTCGGTCAGAGAGGAGGATATTGAGAAACGGCGTTCTCTACAAGGTATGGGCACTTTGAGTTCAAAGTTATGTCATTTGGACTAACGAATGCCCCTTTGTTTTTATGGAAACTATGAAGGATCTGCATGAGTATCTGGATGATTTTGTCGTAGTTTTTATTGATGATATTTTGATCTATTCAAAGGTTGAGTTGAGCATGATCATGAGGTTGGTGTTGGAAACACTAAGAGAAATAGGTTCTATGCCAAGTTCAAAAGTGTGAATTCGGATTCGAAAGTGCGGGTCCCTCGGGCATATTATAAATGATAAAGGTATATCAATCGGATTCGGGAAAATGTCCCGATTCGTTAAATGGTCAAGCCGATGTCTGTCAAGGAAGTGAAGTTTTCGGTATGGCGGTATTACCGGCGTTTTGTGCAAGATTTTTCCATCATTGCAAAGCCGTTGTCGAGCTCACTCGAGAAGATGTGAAGTTTTTGGGACGATGATTGTGGCGCGATTTTGACTTTGAAGGAAAAGTTGGTGAGCGCTCCGGTTCTTACTATTCCCGAGCACGGAAGCGATTCACATGTACTCGATGCATCCCGAGTTGGTTTGGGTTGTGTGCTCATGCGGGACGGAAGGTTCGGCATGCGTCTAGACAGAAGAAGCATGAGCAGATTATCCAACTCATGATTTAGAATTGGTGCATAGTGTTCGCTTGAAGCTTTGGAGGCATTATCTTTATGGCGAATCTTGTGATATCTTTACGATCACAAGAGTCTTAAGTACATTTTACGAGAGGATTTGAATCTAAGACAGCGAAGATGGTTAGAGTCGATCAAAGATTATGATCTCACGATTCGAAATCATCCCGGCAAAGCTAACGTGGTGGTGATGCTCTTAGTCGCAAGGTGACGGCTACTTTGGATTGTCTTATGCAGATTTTGACCGCATGGAGATATCGACATTATGCGAGGACGGCTCATACCGAGACGGTGATTTTGGGTCACCATTCCACAGTAGTGAAGCGCAAACAAAATGACCCATTTTTGCGGAGGGTCGAAGCGTTTGGACACGGAAAGGAAGGGAATTTCAGTTTGATGGGTTTGGAGCATTGCGATTCAAGGGACGATTATGTGTGCCACGAAGCGAGTTAAGGATGACATTTTAAAGGAGGATTTATCCTAATTATTCACTGTGTGTGTATCCATTGTTTGTTAAGTGTTCACCTCGCTTCTCTTGTGTCAGAGACGCTAGATTCGGGTCGAATCTCATAAGGGGTAGAATGTAATACCTCAAAGTGAGTTAAGTTTTGAATCGAGGAAGATTAAATTTTGGTTTCGGGAGAGATCGATTATTCGGGGAAGGATCAAACAGAACGCCTGGAGGGACTTTTTGGTTGAGAGTCAGTGCTGCAGTTTTAGAGGGGGAAAATCGCATTTTCGCGGCAACTTGGGCCTGGGCCAAGGCCCATTTGGGGTGGCCGGCCAAGGGGGGCTCCCCTCCCACCAACCCTAGCCGATTCCCCTCCCTTCTCCCCACCCTTTCGGCCGCCACTCCCACCTCCCCACCTCTCCACCTCCTCCACCCTCTCTGCGCCTCCCCATCCCCACATCACCCCCATTGTTGCTGGCCAAGGAGGAGAAGGATCCCCCTTGCAGCCGGCCAAGAAAGAAGGGGAAGGAGAAAAGAAGAGAAGGGGGAAGAAGGAGAGGAAGAAGAGAAGAGAAGAAGAGGGAGGAGAAGGGATCCGCAGCGGAATTGTGGAGATCTTCATCCCCGCTGTGCGCTCTCCTCGTTCGCAAGGGTAACCCGTGGTTCGTCGCTTTAGGTCAATTTCTAGTTGTCTTATTTTCGGATGTCAGTTCGTCGGTATTCTGCAGCAGCGAAGTTTGTCGGTTTTGTCTGGGTTAGAGGAAGATTTGGGTCTGGGCATCTCCTAGAAAGTTGTGGGTATCGTAGTTATCTTTCATTGCCGACAAGAATCAGGTCATTCGGACTTCGGTAGCCAAAGTTATGATTTTTTTAGTGCTATGATGTTTCTGTGGGTATCAGTTTTGACAGTGTCGGTTTAACCTGATTTAAACTTGCTGTTAGAGGAGTTTCCAGAGGGTCTCACCATAACGAAAAATGAAGCTAATTCTCTTAGCTTTCAGGAAAACTAAAGATCACTGAATTTGGATGAACGTAGAGAAAGTTATGCTATTTTCTTTATTTCTGTCCAGAAATTTAATGCTGTTGAGCTGCTCTGACTAAAGGGATTGGTAGGGGTAGAAGATGGCCGAATCAGAGGGTCACCCCAACTAGGTTTATTTAGGCAACTTAATTATCTTTTCAGAAAGTCCAAGATCATCCTATTTGGACTCCTGAGAAGAAAGTTATGAATTTTTGAAGTCTGCTGTCCGCAGTGACCGATCGCTAGAAATTAGAAAAACTAGACGTGATAAGAAGTTAGCGATTTCGATTGTAATGAAATGTATGATTTTGGTCCAGTATGTTGGTCTTAGTTTGGGGTTATTTTCTTGTCCAGGTGGCAGCGAGATCCCAAAGGCAGCACCCACTTCTCGTCCGCCGTTCTCGCGCGGTTGAGGCAAGTATTCGGTTTATGTGTAGAATTGGTTGCATGTCATAATTGAATGGTGTGTTGTTCATCATTGCCATGTGATTGTGTTGTGGAGATGATTCTAGTTGTTTGGATGTTTGCAAGTTTTACCTGAGGTTCCTTCATGATGCTATTGTTTACATACTCTGATACATATTGATTTATGTTATTGAAAGTATGATGTGGTAGTACTTATGCATGTTTGAGCATATTGAGACTTGGTCACGTGGTGATCAAGAGTATATTGTTGAGGTCCCCGTCATGTAATGACAGGCTGAGGTCCCCACATTTATGGAATGTGGGCAATGGATACAGAGGTCCTCATTGTGATGACGGCAAAGGTCCCTATACATGTGATGTATAGGCTTTGGTCCCCGTGCCAAAGGGCATGAGCAAGGGTACTGTCGACGGATGGATACCCCATGACACGGTGAAATGCGTAAAGAGATAAAGAACAAAGAGTGCATAGCATTATCATTAAATTTCTAATATTTGAAATGCCATGAATGAAGTTGATTAAAGTTGTTTATGCTGTCATGTCTTTAAGATTATGCATCCTTGATGATACTTGCCGAGTCGCTTGGCTCACCCTTGCTTTGTCTTGTTATAGGTACATCAGCAAGAACGCCATGCATGGGAGGGAGTAGACTTTGAAAGCACGCACTACCTCACACTATTTATGCAATTGCTAATTAGCGCCACTTAAGAATAAATAATCGTGGTGACTATATATGGATGTTTTTGTTGTTGATGGTTGGATTACTCTTGGTTATGTGGACCGATGTTAATTGTTTACAATCGTATGGTTATCTTATTTGCGTGAAAGATTTGGATTATAGAATTGATAATAAATGCCATGGTTAACTGTTGTTACCACGATTTTGTTGTTATTACAAAGGAAGCTCTGTCGAAAATTTATAGATTGTTCTAGTTAGTGTAAGTCTTGTAGCATTCTAGGCTCATGCGGAGCTGGGGTGTTACAACTCATCTCTCCCAAAATTTCCCTTGGTACCTCACAGTAGGTTCACACGATAGCAAACCAAGGTGGTGACACAACAGACTTGGATGGACCTAGGACGCGGTGGCGGAGGAAGACAGTAGGCGTGGCATGAATCCAATTCAGATCCCAGTCGGGTATGTTCTACTCTTTACATTCGACCTCCATCCTTTCATGTTTTGGTGGATGTGTGGAAACAACGAAGTTAGCAATGATTTAGCAGTTGCGCTAACTAAAAATTATGTTATTTTTCTCTTGCAATTCCGGTAGGGTTGATCCCGAAAGAGCGTTTAGGATAAACGTTAAAGTTAGGGACTACATTGCGACAATGAGGGTAGCACGATGGCTATGCAGCGTAGAGATCTGGAGTGGATAGTGGATATTAAGGGGTGCACGATTGACAGGTTCTATGCTGATCTTGGAGGAAGAATTATTTGGGGACCTTCTCAGGGGGCATTTGCACACGAAGTTGATAGGATAACCGATGAACAGGTCAAGTTTATGTACACACATGAGTTGCAGGAGGCATTCATGGACCGCTAGAACCTGAAATACTTGTTCTTATTTGTAGAGGTTGTTAACAAACATGGATATCAGTGCAGTGAGTCAGGTGTTACCGACCTTGATGAGTTTGTTGGACGTAATGATCGACTTGCAGCTAGCATTGACCTTGATGGACCTTGTGCCTCCAATGCACCACATTCTATGCCCATTGTTGTATCAGAACTAGTTGAGGGTACTTCCAACAATCCCTCCAATATTTGGGCATCACAATGTAGCATTGACTGGACAACTGTTGAAATTAGGGAATGTGCTCCAACTGATGAGGATGACATAGATGTTGCTATGGGTGAGGATAAGATGCATGAGTTACTTGTCTTGAGTGCTGAAGAAGCCAGTGATAAGTCAAGAACAAGAGCACAAATTGTTAGTCCTGTTCTTATTGGATTTGAGGAGGAGATTACTGTGACAGTAATTACGGTTGATGATTACATACCTGGAGAGCATGGGAATGTAATTGATCAGGAGAATCCAACAATGAGTGTTGGCAACACCTTCCCAACCATGAATGCATTCAGGTTGGTAGTACGAAAGTTTGCAATTAAGGGGCAATTTGACAACGACACCATTCAATCTGACCAAACAAGGTTCAAGGGCAAATGTAAGGCTTAGGGCTGCCTATGGACAATTAATGATCGTGGAAGCAAGGATGATAACACCATCAGGGTACTAACCATCGTTGCTAACTTCATTTCATAATTGCTAACTACATTTGATAACTAATGCACTTATCATATAGCTAACTATCATGCTTGTATGTGCAGATGACCAAGAAGCTTTAGATGGGCATAACTGGATGTTCCCAGCTGCATTTGGTTTTATAGACTCTGAGAAAACTAGCAACTAGACTTGGTTCATGTAGTAGTTGAGAAAGCAATTGGACTTACTTCTCATATGCCAAGTTCAAAGCCGTATATTAAGGGGTTGTTAAGCCAATAACAGGTAAAAACAAATGGCCCAGAGTTGATCATGGCTTTAAGTTCCTTCAACTACTTGAGAAGCGAAAAACTGCTCAAGGTAGAAGGTAGTGACAATGCAGCAAATGTGGGGAGCTTGGCTATCGTGCTAACGACTGCCATCTGAATGGCCCCCAAGAAAAGGTAACATCAAACTTCATGCCATATTCTTTGCATTATCTGTTTCCTTGTCTAACTATTCTAAACATTAGGAAGAGAAAGTCAAAGAAGGAAAAAGGGTACACCCACAAGACCCTCTCTACCATTGCCAGCATCTATCAACAACAACCCCGTGCCTGTTACTAGGAGGTAAAGTAAAGAAAATAGTCAAGTTAAACTTTCATTGTTTAATTCACTCTCATCTGACAATGGGTATGCAATATGTTTGTAGGCAACTAGCATTGGTAATGGGAGGAGAAGGTACTTCATAGGGCGCCCTTGCAACCATGGCAAAGTCCTTAGCAAAAGCCCCAACAGAGGCTACTCCCAGGAAGAAGTTGACACCAAAGAAGAGGAAGACGTGAGCAAAAGCGCCACTAGTGAGAAATTGATGTGTCATGTTTTGGTTATGTGCATGTATGAGAAGTTCAAGTATTCTATATTTTGAATTGGACAAATCTGGAGGTCTTATATAATGTTTACTAGTGGTTTGGATTGTGTCCTGGAACTTGAATGCTATCTATGTTCAGTCAGTTGTGGTTTGCTTCTGATCTTGAACTGAAAATTTATGCATGTTTACTTGGTTGTAGTTCCACCATGCAAGCACACGGTAAAAAACTGATCAATATCAACACAATCAATAGCAACACAGATAGTATCCACACATATCAACAACTACACAAATGAAACCAACACAGGCGCCATATAATATCAAGACAGATAACTAATCCATACAACTCAGTACTAACTGGTCTAACTTAGTCCTACACATCAAGTTGTTGTTTTGATACAAAATGACCCACACCTTGGTGAAACCAACCAACTAATAATACATACGTCCATAAGTAATTATAATTCCAGGTTTCAATACATACTGCTTCACCAGTACAACCATGTCATCCCATGACAAACAAAGCAATCACCACCAAGTTCACAGTAGCAATGGTGATAGAAACTCTCCCCTACTTCAGCATATTGCACATTGTGGCATCAGTGTTACCATTGGAAGCCTTTAGCTCGGCAAGCTTTGGTTTCATGGAGTCAAATTGAGTCTTCAATTCAAATATTGCTTTAAGTAGTTTTGGAATTGCATCTTTAGGGCAAGTGGAGTCCTCTTCAATCACTCCCTTGTTGGTTAGGAATTGCACATACTCTTCAGTTGACATGAAGAACGAGCAACTAATTGGGTTCTATAGAAAACAAAACCACAAATCAACTAACTCTCAAATTAACAAAACCAAACCCTAATTACAAACACTAATTGCAAAAAGGCTCAAATCGACAAACCCTAGACTTACATTCCGCTGGTTTAGAGGGCACTACAGAATTGCTTCCCCGCATTTGTCCCCTTCCTGCACATGAGTTCAAGCAGCTCGACCTTCTTGCAGGCCGGGCACTCGATAAGGGGAGTCCAGTGTTGTCTCAAAGGGAATGGGATGACATGTTCAACATGGATGAACCTAGGAAGCGTATTTGGGACCATCCCTTTGAACGCGTGGAGGATGACTAGACTGAGACATGCCGTCCTTCTCTAGCTGCCATTGCCGCTAATGGTCTTAGGATGCTGCTCGCCCTTGCCGAATTGCCAAAGATGAGAGATGGATATATATATATATATATATATAGATAGATAGATAGATAGATAGATAGAGGGGATGTGCTCGAATGCGAGATAGACAGGGTCGAGCCAAGCGAGTGCTATTTGGTGCGACCTGGACATGTCGAGTAGAGCCGGACTTGACTGAGGGAAAAATCGTCCCACCGCCTGGCCAAAGCAGGAGAAAACAAAGAAAAATAATTAAAATAATGCAAACATATTATTTAATCAAGGTTTTCATCTAGAGAGGATAATATTATCAATTGCCTCGAGAAGAGGGGTATATATATATTAGATTGCCATATAAAGGGAGGGTATTTAATCAATTCCCTCAATGAATGAAGTAATTGTCCATTACACCAACAAATCCCTATAATCTCATTCCCTTTACAATTGCATTTACAGACTCTAAACCAAACACCACCTTAGGCACGACTGTAGGGGGTACCCGTGGTGCATAGGCACCCCAAAAAAAGTGCAAATTTTTTAACTAGGTATATGTATGAGCAATTGGTACTTGGGTTGGCCAAATTTCAGCAATTCAGCCCACGGCTTCATGCTCTAGGTTTAGACTCCTTGCTCTTGCTTCTCCTCTTCCTGAAGCGGTGACGCCACCCGCCTTGCTTGTCTTCCAGTCCTCCTGGCTCCTCCTCCGCCAGTCTGCCGCCGCCGCCACCGAGGATGCCGCCTCCTTGCTTCTCCTCGCCGCCAGTCCACCGCCGTCGAGGACGACGAGAGCGTCCGGCGTCGAGAGGCCATTGCTTGGCTTTGAGCCTTGCAGGGTGCCGGCGGTTCCCACTACCAGGCCACCAACACCAAGGTAGGGCAGCGCCTCCTTGCTTCTCCTCCTCCTCCGCGGCTTTGCCAGTCCGCCGCCGCCGAGGACACTTTTCTTTGTGGTTTGCCGGTAAACATGGGGGATCCCAGATCCGGGATTCGGTTTTTTTTTTGGGGGGGGGCACAGGTGGGCTAGGCCGTAGAGGGAGGAGAGGCACCGGGCCAGGTGAGGCGGCCGGCGGCTAGAGGTCGAGCTGGCCAGGCGCGGCGCAGGAGGGAGCCAAACAAATGATGATCATTTTAGAAGAGAAGTGTATCTTAGTATCATTGATAATGTTCTCCAAGAACTTGACAATCGGTTTGATAAGGTTAATATGGAGTTGCTTGTTTGCATGTCCGCTTTAAATCCTCTGAATTCATTCGCTTCTTATGATAGGGACAAAGTGGTTAGCCTTGCCAACTTTTATCCTAATGATTTTTCAAGCATGGATTTAATGAGACTTTCTTTCTAATTTGATAACTTCATTGATGATATGTGAAGCGATGATAGATTTAAGAGCTTAAAGAATCTTGGTGAGCTTTCTACTAAGCTTGTTGAAACAAGAAAGCATAACATTTACAAGTTGGTGTGCTTGCTTCTCAAATTGGTATTGCTCCTACCGGTGGCAACGACGAGCGTTGAAAAAGTATTTTCGGCGATGAATTTTGTGAAGAACAAGTTGAAAAATAGTATAGCCGATTAAGTATTGCATGATTGTTTAGTCACCTTTATATAGCGAGACATCTTCTCGAAGGTTAGTGATGATGATATAATCAAGTGTTTTCAAGGAATGAGATCGCGTCGTGTGGTATTGTGATTTTCATTAGCTATTTAGGGCTCTTTTATTCATGTAAGATTTTATTTGAACTATTTGTATTGTATTATTAACTAATTTTGAAACTCTTTTGTGTAATTGTGTTGAACTTGTGAAATTGCATATGTGTTATACAAGATTTTTTTTATCCTTGAAGTGTACACCCCCATTGCTAAATTCTTGGCTCCGCCATTGTGCCACCTACAGTTTAAGCTGTGTGTGTAAAGATGACTGTTGTATGTGCTTTCTCAACTTCTACAGTTTTACTGGTCTACAGTGGGTACATACGGATGGATTAAGTCCCCACGGTAAATGCTTTCTACAATCTGCATGTTACAACCCTTCACAAAATAGTTGTCGTTTTACATAAACATCTGAACTGAGCTTTTTCACTGATCTGGTTAGGGCATGCAACATTTCTGAATCTAGGCCCTATTTGGTCATGCTCCTACTCCAGCTTATGTAAGGAGCAACTCCAAAACTAAGACTGAAAAAAAGCTCATGAAAGTGTTCTAATGCCATGCATCCTTTAGACTATAAATTTAGTACCTCGGAGAAACTTAATTGTTCAGTAACTATAATTGTCATATTTTAGATGGGTTAATCAAAAGTAATAGTCCCCCATAAATAATCAAAGGGAATAAAAGACAAACAAATCGACCCATCATCAAACTATGGATATATATATATGATCATGCACAGGCAAACTAGGTAGGTGACCAACCGGTCGATTAGAATTGGTGGGTCACACGATCAATTGGCGCCAACTAACGCAGATGATTGATAGGATAACCACAGGACCATTTCTCAATTTTCTGCACACAAAATTTAAATTCCATACTACCCTAAAATCAATTCTTTCTTTGACGAAAAAAATATAAAAAAATGCTTCGTATTCAATGTGGACGCGTAAGACCAGGGACGTAGAACTCTGACTAATCTATCCGCTTGACGGCTTGAGTACCGTGCGGGCTGGGGAATACAGTACAATGGCTAAAGTCAACATGCATTGTTTTTTCACAAGAAAAAAGGTCAATTTTTTTAATGTAAGAAGTGTATTATGACAGTGTGTAAGCAGACTCTGGAGGTGAGCTGGTACATGTCCTTGACCATAGTAGTCCTTGACCATAGTATAGTGTAGAAAACACGTGCCTATGTGTAAGACTGCGTGCACAAAGAAAAGTATGCATGGTCTTTTTTTCCCCTTTTGAAATGCATGGCTCTTTTTTTTTCCCCGAAGTATTTTTTAGACAACATGTGACTCAGATAATGTTGCATGCATTGGGTAGGGTCAACGCAGGCGCCCTGTGGTTAGCTTGGAAAGAGCCATACACAAATGTATGATTTCGGTCTGAAAATTTATTGTAGCGGTTGAGTTTGGTCTATAGTTAAGTCACTGATTTTAGCATTGTTACAGAAATTTTAGAGGTATTCCACAAGAAAGTTTAATCCCACATAAATCGGAAAAACTATAAGCAGCATGATCTTGTAGAGAAATATGCCAGACTCAACACTGAGTACACATATATGCACGTTTAGTGGAAAAACACATATCTCGTGCTCTGTGAGGTTTTGGACGCCTTTAATAAATTTACAGTGTGTAGGGACGTACAAACATGTATATGCATGGGTGATGTCTGATGTGAGCGTGGTGCGTGTCAATCTTGTACTTAAAAAAAAAAATCAATTTCACTTGTGAAATTGGAGCGGTTATACATTTGACGAAAGAAATGTTTCGTATCATCTATATAAACTTATTCTCATGCCACGCTGTTTGGGTGGATCTAGCAAAACATGTTTCGGCTTTGCTACTCGTATTATGAATGGAACAAAGTCCTTGTTCTGCGGATCCATTCTACATTCTTCTTCTTCTTCATAATTTGCCGTTTTTTCCTTTAAAGTACATTTCTTACCTTTCCACCCTTTTCCCCAATCAAAATGCCCCCTTATTCCCCCTGCCCTGAATCGATTCTCCTTTCGTAGTCCACCATTGGACCAGCTATCGCAAGAACTGGCACAATTTGGGAAATTAAACAAGTCTAGTAAAATGCCTCCAACATAGAATGAAAAGCTGCATGCATAAAAATTACAAATTAATGACAAATGAAACCTTTTTTCGAATCGGTTGTCACAGTTGAGAACATGGGCCTGAGTAAAGGCGTTAGCAGATCTAGCAAAATATGTGTCTGCTTTGCTGCTATGGGTGGAACAAGGTCCTTGTTGTACGGATTCAATCTACATTCTTCTTGCGAACAACAGAGGTACATAACTGCGCCCGCGCCCTTTCCACTCCGTTTACGCCGCATGCATTTTAATTTTTGCCGTGTTCGTAGGCATTTAGATGCTTGTTGTGTTCGGCCTTCTTCGTTTACGCTTTGTTTTCACCGATATAACCAGTGGCGGATCCGCTTTGTTCGTAGGCATTTTGCCGTGTTCGTAGGCATTTAGATGCTGGTACGCACATGCTTGTTAATCTTTCACTCATCTTTTTTTTCCCCACGGTTCCTATTACCTTAGCTTGTCCTTTATTTTCCCTTTTACCTAGCTATGTACAGCACTGTGTTTCAGACGAGAATTCTGCCACATGTGCAAATTTGATCATATACCCTCCCCTTAGATGGAAATTCAGGATTTACCCTCCTGGCCCACATATCATTGACCTATGGTGACCCCACATGTCAATGAGGTGGGAGGGTAAATCCTGAAATCCTGAATTTCAAGGAGGGTATATGATCCAATTGGGCTCTCTTTACCACAACAGCCAAAAAAACATCATCTGGAGGATGCCACCACCGGAACATTCAACGGTATATACCATGCCTGATAAACCTTTCGAACTTCATCATCTACTAATGCCCTACATTTCCTTTTACAATGACGCAGTCAACTCCCTCACAGTCACAGCCAACCGGGAAACAACTCTCATACGAAGAAGACAAAACTCCTCCCAAAAAGGATTGTGTTCCTCTGCAGCTTAACTTCAAAAGGTACACCTTCGATTTGCTCTCTTCATCCTTGACAAAACCGAGAAAGAAAGATCTTTTTATAAAACATAGCGATACATACATACCATCGTATACGTGCCTCTGCAAGTTTTAACATTGTGCCAGTCGCAGCACCACTACAGGTGGCTCAAGAACAACTACGTCACTGTTCAACGATGCCGACGTCAAAGTACTCCTTAGCAAGCCTTAGGTCAGTTCAGTTCATCTAATGTGCTGTTATTCCATGAACGCCTCTCCAGTTAAGACAAGTGCACATCACAGTTTATCGCCTTTCTTAAGATGCGACCAGACAGCTTACAAATTTGCACCGTATGTTAACTTTTTCCAGTAAAAACCCCTATACCTTCAAAGATGGTACAATTTGATACACTTAGATGCCATATTCAGATGCTTTAAGAATACCTATATGTTAGAACCAGCGTAGACTACCTGCCATTTCCGATACACCTACAAATTACAGTCACTATCATAATTTACAGCAATTGTCAAAATGCCTCCTGAATTCCGATCGCCCTATCAGTGCTCTTTAGGCCACATTATTGTTCAAATTGCAGTGATAAAAAAGAGGCCATTGCGTTTAGACAGCTACTTAATTGATCTAGGTTAGCATTTTCATATTACCAAGCCTTCTTCACACTAATATAATTTCGTCTTTACCATAATGTCTTCACTCAAACAGTAATTCTTTTGCTAATAAACTTTGCGACGCACATTTTTTCCTACGTCAGCATTAGGCACATCTACGCAAAGCGATGATGTTTAGTTCTACATTTTTTAGCTCTATTTCGTAGCGAATTTAGAATTCGAATCTGACAAAGCCACTAATACATGCCGCGTCCATTGTACAACTCATAAACAGACATGCAAAGAAAAAAACGTTATAACCAACACAGTTGTCACCACCTACCAAAAATAAGCCAGCAAAACAAAGGAAATGCTAGCCTCACTATATTAAACACTCCTCCGTATTGAGTTGCATACACCAACCAATTCACCCAAAAGCTTAAGCTGATGAGGAAAGGTAGATAATTCACTTATACTTCAACACTCCCCCTCACGTGTAGGCTCCCTCAGACCTAAGACGTAGAATAGAAGTGGACTGCAATTATTATTTTTAATTGCACCAACCGGGTCTTGAACTCGAGACCTCTTGGCTCTGATACCATATTGAGTTGCATGCACCAACCAATTCACCCAAAAGCTTAAGCTGATGAGGAAAGATGGATAATTCACTTATACTTCAACACTCCGTAGTAACTTTCTATCTTACTAGGTACCTGTGCGCGCATTGGTGCGCTCGTTGTATGCAGGAGCGACAAAAAATAGCGACGAAAAGTGAAACCGGGATTTGAATGAAGAGCGGAAATGGGATTTGAACAAAGAGCGGAAGTAGGGTACTGATAGATCAATTTAGGATGTTCTAATGATTTAGTATGTGTGCATTAGATAGGTGGGAGACCTGCAAAAGTATTCATCTGAATAAAACAATGAGTATGATGAAACACAAAATATGAAACAAGTATGAACAAAATGATACCACTTATAATGAGGCTAGTGTTCTCAGCAACATAAATGGCAAAGCAATAATTAGTTACACCATCTATTGTCAAACAATATACAGTTTAGAGAAATATTGCCAAATATCGTGTCCCGCTTTAAACACGTTCTTACCGGGCTTATGGATCCGTTATCAAGAACCCATTTGATCACTGCACGAACTTTGGACGATGTGGGTCTGCTCTAAAAGGATATGAGTGTTAGGAATAGCAACTTGTATTCTCAGGGGGCCAATGGGCCAGTATATATACACAGAGTACAGGTGGTGAATATGCAAATAACCCCTCATAACAATGGAGAATAATACAATAGACATATATCTCTAACACCCCCCCTCAAACTCATGGTGGATCAACAACACTGAGTTTGGAGAGGTAGAAGCCGTGCTGTGCACGAGTCTGGGCCTTCGTGAAGAAATCCGCTAGCTGAAGCTCTAAAGGCACATACTGAAGAGTAATCACCTGATCATGCACATAAGACCTCATGAAGGAAGCATCAACACCAATATGCTTGGTGAGCTCATGCTTCACAGATCACGAGCACATCGATAGCACTGCATCGTCGACAAGAGAGGAGTCGGTGTAGTGACAGAAACACCAAAATCCTCAAGTAACCACCGTAGCCAAGTAATCTCTGCTGTCAAGAGAGCCATAGTGTGCAACTCAGCCTCTGCACTCGAACGGGATACTGCAGTCTGTTTCTTCGTCTTCCAGGCAATGAGAGAACCACCAAGAAAAACACGAAGAAGAGAGATAGACCGCGATCGGAGGATCACGCCCAAGTAGCATCCGAATAAACTGAAGCGTAACGAGCTGGAGCGTGGAAAGAAGAGACGGCGAGAGATAGTCCCACGAAGGTATCACAGAACTCGAAGAAGGTGGCTGTAGTGGATCTGAGTGGGAGCAGAGACGAACTGACTCATAATGTGGACTGGATAAGTGATATCCGGACGAGTAACAACAAGGTAGACAAGGCTCCCAAAAAGATGACGATAGCGAGTCGGATTAGAAAGAGGCTCACCATCAGAGGGTCGGAGGTGAACGTTGAGCTCCATAGGAGTCTCAACAGTACGCTGATCAGTGAGAGAGGCGCGATCAAGAAGATCCTGAATATACTTCTCTTGGGACATAAAGAAACCATCTAGAGTGGAGGTAACCTCAATCCCAAGGAAGTAAGGAAGAGGACCAAGATCCGACATAAGGAACTGCTCACTAAGACGAGCCTTGACAAAGGCAATGTACTCAGAATCATCTCCTGTAATGATCATATCATCAACATACAGAAGAAGAAGAGTCCGACCACGAGACGAAGTGTGGACAAAGAGCGCAAGATCATGATCACTAGCTGAAAAGCCAGCAGCAGTGACCACAGAGGAGAAGTGCTCAAACCAAGCACGAGGGGCTTGCTTAAGGCCATAGAGAGAGCGACTAAGGCGACAGACCATGCCCTCAGGAACAGAATACCCAAGTGGCGGAAGCATGTAGACCTCCTCACGCAACTCGCCATTAAGAAAGGCATTCTTGACATCAAGCTGAGAAACAGACCAATGGCGAACAGACGCCACCGAAAGAAGAGTGCGGACAGTGGTCATGTTGGCCACAGGAGCAAAAGTCTCGTCGTAGTCACGACCATGCTCCTGCTGGAAGCCACGAGCAACAAGACGCGCCTTATAGCGCCAAGAGAGCTATCGAGCGAGTCTTAATCTTATAGACCCACTTACACGTGATGGGACGAGTGAGAGGGAAAGGAACAAGATCTCAAGTACCAATGCGCTCGAGGGCAGCAATCTCTCACCATGGCATGCGCCACTCGGGATGAGTAATGACATCCGGTAGGAGAGGCTCACAGTAGCCGCACCAAAAAACCAAACAGGCAGGGGCGAATCGGTGGCGATCACGGAGAGCGTAGCGAGGAGAAGATGACCCAACAGGAGAAGATGGAGCATCAGAAGATGGCTCATCTGGAATATCCTTAGTACGGGGTCGACGAGTGTAGAAGAGAGGGTAAGGAGGGACTGTAGTGGGAGGAGCCTGAGGAGCCGCAGGAGGCAAAAGAGGCGGCGACAATGGCGGAGAGGCCACAGGAGGAATATGTGGAGACTCAGGGGAATGGGTACCCTCAGGGGAATGGATGGACGAGGGCAAGACAGATATAGGTGTATCTGGAAAAAATCAAAAAGGACAGAGACTCCACAGAGGAAGCCGAAGAAGAGACAGGATGTGGATAGAAGGGACGTGACTCGTCGAAAGTCAAATCCCGAGAAACCCGCATCCGTCGACCAACAGGATCCCAGCACCGATAGCCCTCGTGCTCGGCACTGTATCCCAGAAAGACACACTCAACAGACTGAGCAGTCAATTTGGTAAGTTCTCGAGGGGCGAGAAGAACGTAGCAAACGCAGCCAAACAGACGAAGGCCAGAGTAGTCAGTAGGAAGACCACAGAGACGCTCAGCAGGGATCGCACCCTGAAGAGCAGAAGAGGGCTGGAGGTTGACGAGATAGGTGGCAGTGGAAACAGCCTCAGCCCAAAAGTTAGGTGGAATAGAGGCGGCAATCATCAGTGCACGAGCCGTCTCAAGGAGGTGACGATGCTTGCGCTCAGCGACACAATTCTGAGCATGAGCACTAGGACAAGAGAACTGAGCGAGAGTACCCTGCTCAACAAGGAAGCTGCGCAGGTAACGAGAGAGGTACTCGCCAGCGGAGTCAGCACGAAAGACACGAATAGGGGTGGAGAACTGTTTGTGGACCATAGTGGCAAATTGTTTATAGATAGACAAGACCTCACTACGAGAAGATATGAAATAGATCCAAGTGTGGCAAGAAAAATCATCTATAAATATGATATAATATCGATGACCCCTTTTCGAAACGAAGGGAGCCGGACCCCAAACATCAGAATGAACAAGATCAAAAGGACGCTGAGACACTGACTCACTGTGAGGGTAAGGAAGCTGAATCTATTTACCTAACTTACAGCCCTGACAATCTAAAGATACGTCTCCTGAGAAAGACCCCATAAGACCACGACGAACTAAAGACGGCAGACGAGATCCACACAGATGATCAAGACGGTGATGCCACTGCTGGAAAGAGCTGGTAGGCGAAGTGGCAGAAGCGGAGAGACTGGCGGCGACGGTGGCAGCGGAAGGAAGGTGAAGCCAGTCAAGCTCCCAGAGACGCTGCTAGTCAAGGCACCGAGGGCCAGAACCAACCAGAGTTCCCGTGTGGCAGTCCTGAACACAACAAGAGTCAGAGTTAAGAATGACCCGACAACCAAGGTCGATGAATCGCCCGTGCAAAGAAGTCGCATGGTAAGGCGAGGAACATAAGCAACAGAAGGAACATGAAAAGACGAGTTGCTAAGAGGTCCTCGACCAGAGACAGAAAGAGATGTACCATCAGCAGTAAGAACACTATAAGAGAATCAAGAGGTGTAATGGAAGACAGAGTGGAAGAATCAGGAGTCATATGAAAAGATGCTCCAGAATCAAGAATCCACGTAGAGATACCTGACTGTGTAGGAGGTGGTTTCTCGAAGATCAAGAGTCGATGAGCGAACCGGCGAGAACTGCCGAGGAGAACTGAAGCGGCAAGCAGGCGTCGAAGTCTGGCTATCTCCTGCTCAGGGAGAGAAACTGCTAAAGGAGTCGATGCAGGCGTCGATGTAGAAGCACCAGTGCCAGTGCTAGTAGAAGAACGGCGTGAAAGATGCCGCTGCTTCTTATAGCACTGGGACTCAATGTGGCCGACCTTGTTGCAGTAGGAGCAGTGAGGACGACCACCGCCGGATGGAGGGCGGCCACCACCACCTGTGGCAGCTGCTGGAGGAGGCAGTGTGCTGAAACGTGGAGCCGTCGGTGTAGCAAGTGGGCGAGCGGCGAGCACGGAGGGGAGTGGTATCAGGCCAGCACCACTCAGGAGAGTCTCGTCCGCGCGTATCTCGGTAAGAGCCTCCAGGAGAGTAACACGAGGGTGGCGTGCAAGGAGCTGGGCATGCCGTTGCTCGAACTCAGGACGAAGGCGAGTAAGGAACTCATAGACCCGCTGAAACTCCTGTCGTCAAGACGCATACCCAGCAACACGGACGGGAGCGGCGGCCAGAAGGCTAAGAGAGTCCAAGCGACGCCGATGCAGAGCTCGAGCATAAAAGCATCAACGTAGCATCGCCTTGTCAAGAGAGTGCTCTGGCGAAACACGAGCAGTACAAAGCATCACCGGAGGGCTCGAGCGCCGGCGAAGATGAGTCCACATCCGAAAGCCGAAGGGAGTCCCACAACCTCAGAAGAAAACTGAGGCTGGATACTGGCGATGAAAATAGCAGCAGCCCGAGCATCGTCATCGTACCACTGAGTGTAGGCGGTCAGTCGATCCTTGTAGGAATCGAGCCTCTGGTAGGCGAGGCCTCATCATCGCAAGGCGCCGGCCTCAACCGTAGCCTTGTCACCGCCGAGGCGCGCAACAGCGAACTCCGTCGAGGAATAGGGCAAGCGGGCAGGTGACATCGCCAGAGAGGACGCCCCAGAGACGAAGACCACACATGTGGATGCGCATGTGAGACACAAAGTTGGTGTAGTTAACACCATCGAAGATCACTGGGCAGCGAGGGAGGGAAACGGTGCCCATTGGTAGGCGGCGCTGGACGGCGCGGCGACCAGGACAACGAAGTCTAACAGGTGGCGCTGGACGGCGCGATGGTTAGAACCACGTTTTTTTTTGCTTTTGCTTTTCTTTCAACCGGCTCGGCCTGGCTACAAAGCCCACTCGACCCGGCTAGCGGCGGCAGCGGCGACGGGCGGAGCGGGAGGCAGCGGCGGCGGGAGCGGGCAGCAGCGGCGGCGACCTTGGTTCGGAGCGGCGGCGTCTTCCTCGGTGGCTGTAGTGGAGAGGCGAAGCCGAGGAAGACAACACCGGGCGACGGCAGCGGGCGACAGCAGAGTGACGCGGGTGAGTATTCCCGTCAGTCATGCAGGTGAGCCGGGTTCGATCTCCGACAACGACACCAGCAGCGGATCCACGGAGCGACGCGGCTTCAAGGATCCGGACGAGGCGGCGGCTGGTGGTGGTGTGAGGTAGAGGGAAGAGGGAAGGTGAAGCGGGCAGCGGCAGGGGAGGGGAAGCCGACGGCAGCGGCTAGGGTAGACGAGTTGCGCGCCCGGGAGGAGATGTAAACCTAATACGCTCTGATACCATGTTAGGAATAGCAACTTGTATTCTCAGGGGGCCAATGGGCCGGTATATATACACAGAGTACAGGTGGTGAATATGCAAATAACCACTCATAACAATGGGGAATAATACAATAAACATATATCTCTAACAATGAGCACACGCACTCTGTAGAAAAAGAGTCCTAAGTGAAGAAAAACATCATCAATAATAAACTAAGAGAAAAAAAACTAACAACATAAGCAGCATGAGAGTTACTACCTCGGCAAGTGAGGATTGGATCAACCAGAGGAGACGTATTGTAGGAACAATATAGCTCAATGGGTTTCCAGGCAAACCAAATGCGAGAACAGTTTTAGATGGCCTTGATGTGTCTTTTGTGATGATCTCAGCAAATGTAAATGGCTTGCCGGGTTTCATTAGGATCTGTATGTGTACAAGCATAAACTATTAAAATTATTGCAAAAAATTGGAAAAGGATTGTAGTGCCAAGTTTAAAAGCGTCTTCTTGGCCAACAGGAAAAGAATCAATCTTAAGTTTGATCTAGTGCAAATACATAGTGCATAGTTACAGACCAAAAGACACGACTTTTTTTTTGAGTCCACGTTATCTTCTTCCCCAGTCATGTGCATTCTAAGACTATAATGTAGACTGTAGAGTATATTCATAAGAGTGAGCCCGATAATCCACATGCAATTAAAGTCATACATTCATATAGTTCGATAATCCACATGTAATTAAAGTCATACATCCATATTTTCAGGAAAAATTGAGCCAGCAAAAATAACACACAAGCAACGAATCGTAAGCTAGAAAAGTATATACCACAAGATAATCAGCCTGCTTTAAATCTCATTTTATTTTGGTTCACGAAGGGTACAGTCATCCAGCTAATTGACTCACGCTCGAACTAAATAAAGTATTGATCTCTCCAATTATATGCACTGGCCTGCCATAAAAAATATATGACAGTGTTGCCTCATAGAGCTTCTTTAGTTCCCTTGTTTTTGTAATTGTTGGTTCCTGTAGCATTATAAAGTTAAATCATCAACATACACTCCTTGGCTACCGAAAGCACGAGGAGATCACAAAAAAATTCTCCAGGGTATATAAGGTAAGTATTAGTATTTTGGTGCATTAGTACACGATGGACCAAAAACTAATATTTTAGCAAATGGAGAGTACGAATAACAATGCAGTTGTTCACAGGGAATTTTTAGTTGAATTTAGATCACATCCTTTAGGATGGATCAAAGATCATAAGCCACTTTACTGATGTTTTCCTCTCCAAGTGGACCATAGTTCAATGAGAAAAAAAATATATAAATGTAATCAGCCACTGTGATGGAGAAATTATCACTTACTTGCTTCGGCCAGGATGATGATATTGCATTTTGCAGCTCTATGCGCTTAACTGACAGATCACCTAAGCCTTGTCGTAGTTTCACCTCATGATCCTTCTTATCTTCTAAGGTCGACACCAATCTATCTAAAAACCTTGGAAGAGGAAAGGAAGCAATATCTAGTTAAAGAAGTTGTAAAAAAAAAACATGCAACTATGGCAGGAAAAAACAGCTGTATTATGTAAGTATTCGAGCAAATGGTATGAAGGATAATAAGTACACCACTGTGGCAGTAATGAAAGACATAAGCAAGAGCATGAAGTTTCAGAATATATGTTCTTAGTTCTTACCTTTTAGAGTTGACGATCACTATAAGGTCAAGAGTTTTCTGGTTAGTCAGCAAAGAGACTGCTGAGGAGACCTCTACAAGCACATTCTCCAAACTATCAGGAGCATACTGTTGGAGAACAAAAGGTGAGACAGCTTGCACCTGATGTTGTAGGGATGATGTAGCAAGTGAGAAACTGAGCACACCATATCTCCTCCTACCACCTTCCTCAGCGACCGTAAAGGAGCCAGTCAAGTGCAGAATCTCAAAACGACCCTTGAAATCAGATGCCCAAAATAATGCCATTTTAGAAGGGGAAAACACGCATCATAAACACAAAGAATAACTTCGTTATTCTACACTGATACATGAACTCAAAAGACCTCTGTTGCCATCTCTCTCAAGCGATGGGAGACCTTAAAACAAATCCCACGATCATCTACCATTTACAATTTTCTGGATAATATTATTGAGCCTCACCTACAATTTGCAAACTTTATCCATATATGGTAACACAAACATGGCAAAATTAGATGCATGTACGGTAACACAAACTGCCAAAAATCAGCTTGACCTATATTGGACACACAAAATAATGGGGAAATAAAGCTTTTTTCAACATAGTGCGCAATCGATCAAATTATGCAGAATATACATTTTAAGAAATAGGCAAGAAATTTGTGCAGACTTATGTACATAGTCATTGCTAAGTTGTCCAGTACAAGACAATACTAAACCTATATAGACCTCATTGGAGGAGTTACTCAGCACTAACTAAATACCCATCAGAAATTCAGATTAGCTAATAACCGTTTTGTTCACGCTTATGTACATAGCCATTGGTAAGTTGTCTTATACAAGACAATACTAAACCTATATAGACCTAATTGGAGAAGAGTACTCAAGACTAACTAAATACCCATCAGAAATTCAGATTACCTAATAACCGTAGGCCATAACAACATTGCCGCGAGTGGTAAGATACAAGCAAAAGTCTTAATCCGATTTCATACCTCGTAGGTGAAGTTGCTACCGGAGAAGAGGTGAACGGGTAGCGCCGGCGACGAAGACCGCGGGGGCTCGTACGGCTGCGAGGAGCGTGGCGTGCTCACCAGCGACGGCAGCGTGATGAAGACGGCCAGGAGGAGGAGCACCTCCGCCTCGTCGCGCCGACAGGGAGTGGATGGGGGTGGAGGGGAGAAGTAAGAGGGGCGCGGGGGAGGGTGTCAGAAAACGATAGATGAAATCAGAAAACTAGATGTAGAATCGTCAATGGAAATCAACACAACCAAATTAAAAGATAGTTCTAAAACCATAAAAACAGAACAGGGGGAAGCGAGGGAGAGCCGAGCAGCGCGGGAGGCAGCGCCGGCGGCCGGAGGACGAGCCGGGCGTGAGCCGAGCGGCCGCACCAGGACCGAGCCGCGCGGGCCAGGAGCGCGTTGGGTCGAGCGCGGAGGCGCGCGGGTGGACGAACTGCAGCGGCGCTAGCGGGCCAGAGGTGTGGGGAGAAGTGCGGGCGGCGGGAGGCCCAGGGGAGAAGCGCGCGGGAGAACCGGCGCAGGGCCGAGGAGGAGCAGCGGGAGGACCGAGCGCAGGGCACTGGCGGCGGGCGCGGCCGCACAGACGGAGGAGCCGGGCCGAGCCAGAGGGAGGCGGCACCAGGAACTTCATTCGGCCAAGAACCAAGAAGAAAGAATGGGGAGAGGAAGTGAAGAGGAAGAAGAGAAGAAAAGAATAGGGGAAAGAGCAGCACACGAGTAGTAGTAGAAGGGAAGAGATCCCAAGCGAGGAGGACGAAAAGAATTAGGGAAAGCGCAGCGCGCGAGAAGGAGCAGAAGGGAAGAAATCCAAGCGTGAAGAATCCAAACAGAGATAGCAGCGAGGACGCGGAGGAGCGACGGGCACACAAAACCAAAAAAAAAAATCTGACGATCGCGAGTCAGAGTGGCGCCGAATCGGACGGAGAAGAAGAAAAGTGGCGACGTGGCCGCCCCATTTATACCGGAGGACTAGGTACCTGGGCGCGCATTTGCGCGCTCGTTGTATACAGGAGCGAATAAAAGTCGAGCTGAAGAGTGGATTTGAGATATCAACGAAGAGGAAAATCAGGATACTGATAGAGGAGCTAAAAACGTTAAGATATGAAAGAGAAATATATGTTTAGTTTGGGTGGGGTGGTGTAGTATAATCAGGAAGAAATATGTCACTATACTGTAATTAAGAACACATTGGTAGGTAAATCTAGTGTGGTTACGGTGTAGTATATCATGCCAGTGATCAACTATCAATATATAATAAGGCAATAGCAGCATATTCCTATACCAGACAATCTAAGAACCAATCAATATTACTTATTTAATTAAATACTGACCTGAGTAATTGCACCAAAAGTTCCGAGAGTGAAGCTCGGAGAATGAAGAAAGGAATGCTTAGTTTCACCTTTTTGGAAATGCCACAGAAAGTGTCCAACCTCCCGCATACGAACACAACACGGTAGATCGGATTAAAATAATCACAAAGGGGCTTCGTGAGACAAAGCAGTTCAAGCAGACAATAAATCAATACATAATTAAAGGATCCTCGGTATTGTTGTGCCTTGGTCATACAACACTCATTCAGTTTTGAGTCTTTATACAAACCTCTATGCAACAATGATCTCAACGATGGATTTGGTTGAACAAAACTCTAAACCAAGTCAGTTCAACAAGATTGATGCACTTAGCTCCTAGCCCGATACTTTATATGACAAAAAAATTTGTGAAGTCAATTTAACTCGAAATCTTTGGATCAAATTTGAGCACAACAGAAAAGTTGATGTGTCAGTTTTCATTATATATCCCGAATACTTGAGTGATCTAAAAGTGCATTGTTGTTAAAAAACTTCTTTAGGAGTGAAAATACTACAAGATCAATAGATGCTTAATGAGATATAGGGCGTGAATTACATGAAATAGTTGGATAGGCAAGACACCATAAGCTCTTGGCAAAGTGATTCCACAAATGGAAGTAAAAGTTGCATATTAGGCGGGGGTCCAGAGCATTTGGATCTGATATATGTAATAATTTCGGTGGAAGACTACTAATCTGCACAAAATTTCAAATTTATTAGCAATTTGGCATAGAAGGGTATTAAGATGTGGTAGCATATAACAAATGAAGAGTAAGGCACATATACTTTTGATGCAATTCCTAAGTCAACACAGGAGAATACGGTGAGAAGGAAGAGTAACAATGAAATGACATATTGCCATGGTAGTAGGTGCAGGCTGAAACCTCTCTTCTAAGCAAACCAAAACTAACATGCGGTCCCCGCGTGGATCTTCCCATACGAATTGGACTCATCCACCATAAAAGATTGTATTTGTCACTGTAAGTTCACGTAGTCTAGTTGAAGTTTTGCAAAGATTTCCTCTCTCTTCCCTGAGATTCCCAATAAATAGGATTCCTTCCCAAGATCACCAAAAGGTTCTTTTGGCATCCGAATGTTGTGTAACCAAAAGATTTTCCTTAATAGCCTTGACATCATTTGGATCAACCTTTTCGGGCCTAGGAGTTCCAATAGCTTAAGCAGATCGATATTATCAACACTAAAGCTCAAAAGTGGTGGCTTGTTCGAACACCGTGAGTGCATGCAAAGGAGATGTAACAAAATATGTTTGAGAAAAGAATCAGCCATGCTCATAATATTAAAACAAATACGCTTTCCAAATTAAAAGGAATGTGGACATATGTCTTATTGTTTTATTAATTATTGATTGGACCTTGCGGCCAACAAAGGATGAAAAAAACTAATAGCCATACTCATATGATACTGTTATTATTAAATATAGTAGAGAGACAGCGAGGTTCGTCATTCATCATTTCGGTAGGATTTCATCTAATAACCCAATATGCAGTGGCATGCTCATAATATTAAAACAAATACGCTTTCCAAATTAAAAGGAATGTGGATGTATGTCTTATTAATTATTGATTTGACCTTGCGGCCAACGAAGGATGAAAAAAAACTAATAGCCATACTAATATGATACAGTTATTGTTAAATATAGTAGAGACACAGTGAGGTTCATCATTCATCATTTCGGTAGGATTTCATCTAATAACCCAATATGCAGTGGCATGCTCATAATATTAAAAAAATACGCTTTCCAAATTAAAAGGAATGTGGACGTATGTCTTATTAATTATTGATTTGACCTTGCGGCCAACAAAGGATGAAAAAAAACTAATAGCCATACTAATATGATACAGTTATTGTTAAATATAGTAGAGACACAACGAGGTTCATCATTCATCATTTCGGTAGGATTTCATCTAGTAACTCAATATGCAGTGGCAGAATATTGAATGAAGGGCAATTTCCGCTAGATATATTAGTGTAGGTCATTGACAACCAGAACAAGCACATTGCGGTTCCCTCACCGTCATTCCTCACTACCTAATGTCGCGCCCGCCTTATCAACATTAAAATGCTACTTCACAAGTATATTCGTACTAATACAACATCGTAATTGCAAGGATATAGCAAGGAATTTAATTACCATTGAAATCAATAATGAGTCACTGACTAATAATCCTCAATGTGCCTATGATCCTGACTTTAATTGCGCATGACGATTGCATTTCCCACCCATCCAAAGCTCGGACTAGTAAATAAATCAACGAATTGTCCAGAATGAAGACCTGCTATGTTCAACACAATATAACACTAGACATTTCGCACCAAATGTAAGGCACCCACTCCCTACCTAACCGAAAGCACGACTACATCTCTTACTCCAGTACTCCATCCAAATGCTCAATGGCTCAGTTCCTCAGACTAACGAATCAAGAAACAATCAGGAAATCCACCGTATGTCTTACCCCTGACGACGGGCTACGCTTGGATCCCAAGTCCTCCGCGTCCCCACCTTCGCTTCCGCCGCCGGCGCCCCTGCCTCCTCCTCGCCCCGCTTCTCCCCGTCATCCCCGCTCCCGCCCCCGGCCCAGAGCCCTAAGCTCCACCTTCGGCCTCCAGTCCAAGCTGGCGCCTCCTCTCGAGCATCCCCACCGCGAGCTGGTCGAGGCGAGTGCGGAGGCCCTGGGCCTGGGAGGCGGTGAGGTGGACGAGGGGCGAGCTCACGAGCGCCGCAGCCATGGGGCGGCGTGCAGTGCGGAGTGGAGCTGTAATATTATGAAATTTAACCCTCTTGAGGACCAGTGTGTAATTAGACGAAAGGGAATATTTTAGATTTTTTAGGGGGAGTTGGCTCGTACCGATATAAAAAGGATTGTGGGGAGAGTGGATCTAAAAAACCCTAAAGTCTTTTCTTTTTCTCCTGGTGCGCCGCCAGAGCAGACGCCTCGCTCTCCTGCCGCACTCGGAGCACCAGCCGACGGCGCACGACGCTGCGGACCGAGCGCGTGATGCCAGCACGTAGCCATCGCAACGTGCGGATGATTCCTATGCGCGTGAAGGCGCACCGCTTGCCGTTGTGCTGCTCCCGCTAGACGGCAGCACGTGGGCACTTGGGCGCTGCCGATCGACCAGCGGCCTGCATCTCTAGAGTCGGTTTGCCTTCTGTTTCTTTTTATTCCCGAGTACTGTTATGACTAGTTAAACTATTGGTGCTGCGTAGTGGTGGATTGGTCTTGCATGCTCAATTCTGAGTATTTAATTGGAGATGCACACTGCGTTGAGTTTTTAATTGGAGGTGTATGCAGTGCTTTGATTAATTTATTTGGAGATGTATGCACTGCTACGGCTGGATAGTGGAGATGCATGCATTGATTGAGTATTTTATTGGGATGATTAGGGATGTTATGAATATTTAATTGCTAAGTCTATTTAAATGTAGTATGGCGTTAGTGCTGCATGCAAGTTTTGCTACTTTGATTATTTAATTGGAATTGTTAGAGAGAGAGAGATTAATTTGATAGTGATTATTTTAATAGGGCTGCTTGTGATTATTTAATTGACATTAGTAGTTGGCTAGGGCTACTTGTTTGGAGTGTCACGGGAGAGAGATGAAATAGCTAATATGTATGTATCTGTAGCATTAGTAGTTAATTAGTGTTGGCAATGTTGCATGGTAATGCATGCATGCATGCTTGAATAGTAAAGGTGAGTCATTAGCTAGTTAGTGCTGCATGTTTTATTAGCATATTTTGTTGGAACAGCAAGGGGTGACTGTTCGGTATTAGGGAAACGTTGCAGTTGTGGGGGATGCGTAGGGGCGATGTCAATTAATCGTTGTTCTTGTGATGCTGTAGCTTGTATTGAAATTTGGGTGCTTATTGTAGGAGAAACGTCGTGCTTGTTGCCATCTTCTTGCCAGACCGTTCGTCGCAACTAGTAAAGGCAAGTGCATGGTAGACAGCGATCAATGATTGATCACTGTATTTCTTTATCGTTCATTACCATTATTGTTGTGCTTTTATTTTTTTTTATTTAATCGCAAGCAATGGAATGGTATGACTATATCTTGTTGGTGAACATGAAGAAAATTGATATGATGAGCATGATGAAATTATGCATTTTTGCATTCATAAGCATATTTGCATATGAGCAGGTGATCACGATTGATCACAACTCTACGGGAGTGGAGGAGGTCCCCGATCCTCAAGGAGGAGCGGGCTTGAGAGTGAACGTTGTCGCGAGCGTTCACTCATACTATACCGGTATACGCGAAAGAAGTGCATGTGGACATGTAGAGTAGGGTTGCATTGAGATATGAGTTGAATGTGTGTGAAAACAAAGAGAAGAGAATGGCATGAGAATATTAATAGGAGGTCATGTGATGATAATGAAGTTATTGAATACTGTTGATTTATCATTGCTCGTTGTATATTGATGTAATTGCTGAGTCGTGGACTCACCCTTGCTTCTTTGTTGTTTTAGGTGATCGTTGAGGCGCCACGTTTGAGAGGACTAGAGCACATGGAATAGTTTCATCTTTCGGACACATGATTATTTGCCATGAGAACCATTTGATTCATTATTCTTTGGACTACTTTTAGGATATGTTAGAAATTGAATAAGCTTAGGTGAATGCTTTGGGCTAGTCATTTTGTTCCAAGGTTTTGGACCTCTTTGGTTTGGTGTTGTTTTAGACTTATTATCTTGCTACGTTTCCCTTGCTTATTTAATCATGTTTGATCAGTCTTTATTCATGTTCTAATGTGACCCGTGGATGGGTGTTATTATTGCTTTGGTTGCTGAAGTTTATAGTTTGTTGTTGAATATTATCTAGTTTGGGTAGTTTAGTGGCATTCTAGGCTCAGTGTTGGGCTGGGGTGTTACAGTTGGTATCAGAGCGGGCTTTAGGTCCGTGGTGAATAGATTAACAACTTAGGTAACCTAAAATTGCTAAAAATTGTTTTATGGTTAGTAAAACAACTAAAATTTGCTAATGGTAATCTTATTTAAAATTTGACACACTAGTGCACAATAGGTTAGAGAGTGGGATGAGTGTCGCTTTACGCTTATGTTATGTTGTATACTGATGCATGATTTGATACTGACTTCTGAACTTATTGTGTGTTATTGATTGTGGTTGATAGCTATGCCGAGAGGTAGAGGACGTGGTCGTAGTGGCCGTGGTCGGGGAGGCCGTGGTGGAGGTCGAGGCCGCGGGCGTGGTCCCGTGGAGCCACCCCGTGGCGATTGAGTCGATGAGCGGGGAACGGAGGCTGCGAGGAGGGGTTGCTGTTGACCCGCCTCCAGTTGGGGGTTAGGATGAGACCCCTGCTTTGTTGAGAGAGTTGGCGGGAGAGATCCGTGCTCTCCGACAACAGGCGCCGGCAGCCCCTGCTGCTGCAGCATCTGTTGCTACTCCTATCGCTCCTCCGCCTGCACCTGAGGCGCGTATGACACTTCGAGAGTGGATGGGGTTGAGGTTGGATCCGTTTGATGGGTCGGGCACACCGATCCAGGCAGCGGACTGGTTGCGCTATATGGAGAGGCAGTTTGGAGCCTTGGAGATGTCCTCACATCAGAGGGTCTGTTTTGTAGCCTTTGTTTGAAAGGCAGCGGACATTTGGTGGGACGGCGTGTTGTCTTCGAGGACCGCCGCTCAGGGGCCAGTCACTTGGGAGGATTTTGTTGATCAATTCAAGGCAAAGTTCTACCCCTACTCCTTCATTGAGAAGATGGAGGTTTCCTTGACGACTTTTGTTCAAGGGAAGAGGTCCATTGCTGAGTATGAGACTGAGTTCAACAACTTGGTCCACTTTGTCCCTTCGGTGGCAAATGATGATCTTCAGAAGGCCAAGAGGTTCCGTCGGGGTCTCAACTCTGAGTACCGACACGTGTTGGGAGCCACTCCACTACGCGACTTCAGCTCTGTTGTGGAGCAAGCCAGGGGTATGGAGTTGGAAATGCAGCTCACTAAGGGACAACTGGCCTCTAGTGGACTTGTTTTTTCTGGTGGTGACCAGAAGAGGAGCTCTGGTGAGGGGAGTGGGTCTGTTCAGCGACCAGCTTTCAAGAAGTTTAAGGGAGGACAACAGTCCTCCAAGTCTAAGCAGTCGGGGCCGTTTTCTTCCTCGGCGCCTCGTTCTTTTGCAGGTACTCCAGCTCTTCATCCTGTCCCAGGGCAGGGCATGCTTTGCTTCAAGTGTGGTGATGGACACCGCGCTGCTGAGTGCTCTTGGACGGGAGATTGCCGTCAGTGTGGCCGACCGGGTCACAAGGAGCGGGTGTGTCGCCAGAACCCTGCTAGTGTGATCAAGTGGGAACCTGTGCCAGCTTCTTCTTCAGTGGGTCCCGTTCGAGGATCTGTCCAGATGATGGCTGCTCCTTCCGCGCCGCCATTTCCTTCAGCTTGGGCGCCTCGGTGGTACTCTCGGCCGCCGCCCCGCTGCACCGCAAAGTTGCTCGACCAGCTTTACCTGCACCACCACAGCAGATTATCGGGGCTCTCGCCGCCCCAGTGCCATCTTCTCTCGCCGTGGCGCCACCTGGAGTGTACGCCATGCCTACCGCGGAGTCCGCGGGACGTCCTGACGTGGTGACAGGTACTTTGCTTGTGGATTGTTTGATGCTTTAGTTCTTTTTGATTCAGGGGCCACCTATTCGTTTGTTTCGACAGTGTTTGCTAGGAAAGCAAACCTAAGTATGCAGTTGATTTCTCAATCAGTGTTGGTTAGTTCTCCTGGGGGTATCATTGCGAGCTCCACCGTTTGTCCTGGGTGCTCTATTGTAATCGATGGGGAGAAGTTCACGACGAATTTGATGGTCATTCAGTTGGAACCTTTCGATGTTATCTTGGGCATGGATTGGCTGCACTCTTACCGAGCCGTGATATCTGTTTACGTAGGGCGGTCTGCGTGCGAACTCCATCCGGGAGACTTTGACCTTTCAGGGGAGTGCTCCTCCGCGCTCTCTTTCGGTGTTGGCTGGATTATTTCCGGGTCAACGTGCGGTGAAAACAGGACTTCTCTTAGCTCTTGCTGACAAACCAAGCGTGGCTGCGCGGATTGAGGAGATTTCAGTGGTTAGTGATTATCCAGATGTATTCCCGACTAAGCTTCCGGGCATGCCACCTGCGCGAGACATGGAATTTCGCATTGATCTTATTCCGGGCACTCGGCCCATCTCGTTGTCTCCATATCGACTAGCACGTCCATTTCAGGATGAGTTGAAGAAGCAGTTGGACGATTTGTTGGCTAAAGGTTTGATCAGGCGTAGTGTTTCGCCATGGGGAGCTCCTGTTCTATTCACAGAGAAGAAGGATGGCAGTTGGCGCATGTGTGTTGATTATCGTGCGCTTAATGCAGTCACGATCAAGAACAAATATCCATTGCCCCGCATTGAGGACTTGTTTGATCGGTTGAATGGAGCTCAGGTATTCTCCAAGATTGATCTCGATCGGTATAATCAAATCGTGTCTGCGCGGCGAGATGTAGAGAAGACGACTTTCTCCACGGTATGGGCATTATGAATACAAAGTTATGTCTTTTGGGTGACTAATGCACTACCGCTTTTATGGAGACCATGAACAGTATGTTGCATAAGTATCTAGATGACTTCGTGGTGGTGTTCATTGATGATATTCTTATCTATTCCAAGACCAATGAGGATCATGAGCGTCACTTGAGGCTAGTATTGGAGACTTTGAGGGAGCACAAGTTTTATGCCAAGTTGAAGAAATGTGAGTTCTGGATTTCAGAAGTGGGTTTTCTGGGTCATGTGATAAATCCTCAAGGCATTGCTGTTGATCCTAGCAAGGTCTCTACGGTGGTGGATTGGAAGAGGCCGACTAATGTGAAGGAGGTGAGGAGTTTCTTGGGTTTGGCGGGTTACTATCGGCGTTTTGTACAAGATTTCTCCATCATCGCCAAGCCGATGTCTCAACTTACTCAGAAAAGTGTGAGATTTCAGTGGACTGATGAGTGCGAGCACAGTTTCTGCATTTTGAAGGAGAGGTTGGTGACCTCTCCTATTCTCACTCTTCTGAGCCAGAAAGCGGTTCTGATCTTTTGAGATGCATCTCGGGTGGGTCTTGGTGTGTGCTTATGCAAGACGGTAAGGTGATTGCTTATGCGTCGAGGCGATTAAAAAAGCACGGCGAAATTATCCCACTCATGACTTGGAATTGGTCTGCGATTGTCTTTGCTCTCAAGATTTGGAGGCATTATCTATACGGTGAGTGTTGTGATATTTTCACGGATCACAAGAGTCTCAAGTATATCTTTACTCAAAGGATCTGAATTTGAGGCAAAGGAGGTGGTTGGAATTGATCAAGGATTATGATCTTACTATTCGGTATCACCGGGCAAGGCCAATGTTGTTCTTGATGCTCTTAGTCGCAAGGCGACTCCGCTACTCTAGATTGCCTCATTGCTGATTTTGATCGCATGGGGATATCCTATTGCTATGCAGACACGGCACATGTTGAGACGCGGTTGATCCTTGAGTCAGCTATTCCAGACCGGGTGCGGGAGGCACAACAGAATGACCGTTTATTGCAGGAGGTCAGAAAGCGTCTGGATGAGGGTAAAGAGGGAGATTTCAGCATGAATGAATCTGGTGCTTTGCGGTTTAAAGGCCGCCTTTGTGTGCCACAAAAGGCGGAGGTCAAGGATGACATCTTGAGGGAGGCTCATCGCACCCCATACACGGTTCATCCTGGGGAGACTAAGATGTATCGAGATCTAAAACAGAATTTCTGGTGGAAAAGGATGAAGGTGGATATTGCTAATTATGTGGCTTCTTGTGGTGTTTGTCAGCAAGTGAAAGCCGAGCATAAGCGTCCTGCAGGGTTGTTGCAGCCTTTGGAGGTTCCCCAGTGGCCTTGGGATGACATCTCTATGGACTTTGTGGTGGCATTACCTCGTTCACCGTGAGGGAAGGATGCAGTTTGGGTAGTGGTGGATCGTTTCAACAAGTCTGCGCACTTCATTCCTATTCGCACGACTAGTTGGGCGAGTGATCTAGCTCCTATTTATGTGCGTGAAATAGTGAGACTGCATGGTGTGCCAAAGACCATCATTTCTGATAGGGATGCGAAGTTTGTCTCCAAGTTCTGGGAGAGTCTGCAGAGTGCTTTGGGCACACAACTTCGTCTTAGTACGGCGTTTCACCCTCAGACAGATGGGCAGTCAGAGCGCACTATTCAGACCTTGGAGGATATGTTGCGAACTTGTGTTCTATCTTGGAAGGGTAGTTGGGAGGATCAGTTGGCACTTGCAGAGTTTGCTTATAATAATAGTTACCATTCCAGTATTAGAGCCGCGCCATTCGAGGTTCTGTATGGGCGGAAGTGCAGATCGCCACTTTGTTGGGATGCGATGGGTGAAAGCGATTTTGGGTCAGACCAGATCGTAAGACCGTTGGCGTGTGGCCATGGTGAAGCGAGAATGCGCTAGCACCAGAGAGCATGAAAAGTTATGCGATGTGATGTGAGGCGTGACTTGGAGTTTGTGGTGGGTGATCAGGTGCTCTTGAGAGTGTCTCCCACCAAAGGCATTGTCCGGTTTGGTACCAAAGGGAAGCTTAGCCCGAGGTACGTTGGACCGTTCCCGATTATTGCAAGAATTGGGAAGTTGGCTTACCGCTTGGACCTTCCTGAGTCCATGCGTGGGGTTCACAATGTGTTTCACGTCTCGATGCTGAGGAAGTTTTTGAGAGACCCAGAGCATGAGATTTCATTGGAGCCGTTGACTATTGAGCAAGACCTTACAATTGAGTCGCGTCCGGTGCGTATTCTGGAGAGGTCGGAACGAGTGCTGAGGCACAAGACATTGGTATACGTCAAGGTGCTATGGACGCATCAGACCGAGAGAGAGGCGACTTGGGAGTTGGAGTCTCACATGCGCGAGAAATATCCGGACTTGTTCACGTCGGGTACATGTGATTCGTTGTTTAATTTCAATTGTGGTGGTTCTTTCGTGTAGAACGACGAATAGAATTCGGGGTCGAATTCTGTTTAAGGGGGGTAGAATGTAATATTCTGAAATTTAACCCTCTTGAGGACCAGTGTGTAATTAGACGAAAGGGAATATTTTGGATTTTTAGGGAGTTGGCTCGTACCGATATAAAAGGATTGTGGGGAGAGTGGATCCTAGAAAACCCTAAAGTCTTTTCTTTTTCTCGGTCTGTTGCAGAGCGAGCGCCTCGCTCTCTGCCGCTTTTCGAGCACCACCGACGGCGGCGCCGCGACCGCGACCGAGCGGCGCGTGATGCCAAAGACGTAGCCATCGCAACGTGCGGATGATTCCTATGCGCGCG
Organism: Ampelocalamus luodianensis; assembly: GCA_036346255.1. Taxonomy (NCBI): domain Eukaryota; kingdom Viridiplantae; phylum Streptophyta; class Magnoliopsida; order Poales; family Poaceae; genus Ampelocalamus; species Ampelocalamus luodianensis. The sequence goes on from CM070624.1 coordinate 39,326,788, forward strand.
TGTGGCGCACCGCTTGCCGTTGTGCTGCTCCCGCTAGACGGCAGCACGTGGGCACTTGGGCGCTGCCGATCGACCAGCGGCCTACATCTCTAGAGTCGGTTTGCCTTCTGTTTCTTTTTGGTTCCCGAGTACTGTTATGACTAGTTAAACTATTAGTGCTGCGTAGTGGTGGATTGGTCTTGCATGCCCAATTCTGAGTATTTAATTGGAGATGCACACTGCGTTGAGTTTTTAATTGGAGGTGTATGCAGTGCTTTGATTAATTTATTTGGAGATGTATGCACTGCTACGGCTGGATAGTGGAGATGCATGCATTGATTGAGTATTTTATTGGGATGATTAGGGATGTTATGAATATTTAATTGCTAAGTCTATTTAAATGTAGTATGGCGTTAGTGCTGCATGCAAGTTTTGCTACTTTGATTATTTAATTGGAATTGTTAGGGAGAGAGAGAGATTAATTTGATAGTGATTATTTTAATAGGGCTGCTTGTGATTATTTAAGGTGAGTCATTAGCTAGTTAGTGCTGCATGTTTTATTAGCATATTTTGTTGCATGATTAGCAATTTTGTTGGAGGTGGGTGATTCGGTATTAGGGAAACGTTGCGATTGTGGGGATGCGTGAGGCGATGTCAATTAATCGTTGTTCTTGTGATCTTGTAGCTTGTATTGAAATTTGGGTGCTTATTGTAGGAGAAGCGTCGTGCTTGTTGCCATCTTCTTGCGCACCGTTCGTCGCAACTAGTAAAGGCAAGTGCATGGTAGACAACGATCAATGATTGATCACTGTATTTCTTTATCGTTCATTACCATTATTGTTGTGCTTTTATTTATTTTTATTTAATCGCAAGCAATGGAATGGTATGACTATATCTTGTTGGTGAACATGAAGAAAATTGATATGATGAGCATGATGAAATTATGCATATTTGCATTCATAAGCATATTTGCATATGAGCAGGTGATCACGATTGATCACAACTCCACGGGAGTGGAGGAGGTCCCCGATCCTCAAGGAGGAGCGGGCTTGAGAGTGAACGTTGTCGCGAGCGTTCACTCATACTATACCGGTATACGCGAAAGAAGTGCATGTGGACATGTAGAGTAGGGTTGCATTGAGATATGAGTTGAATGTGTGTGAAAACAAAGAGAAGAGAATGGCATGAGAATATTAATAGGAGGTCATGTGATGATAATGAAGTTATTGAATACTGTTGATTTATCATTGCTCGTTGTATATTGATGTAATTGCTGAGTCGTGGACTCACCCTTGCTTCTTTGTTGTTTTAGGTGATCGTTGAGGGCGCCACGTTTGAGAGGGACTAGAGCACATGGAATAGTTTCATCTTTCAGACACATGATTATTTGCCATGAGAACCATTTGATTCATTATTGCTGGACTACTTTTAGGATATGTTAGAAATTGAATAAGCTTAGGTGAATGCTTTGGGCTAGTCTGTTTTGTTCCAAGGTTTTGGACCTACTGGTTTGGTGTTGTTTTAGACTTATTATCTTGCTACGTTTCCCTTGCTTATTTAATCATGTTTGATCAGTCTTTATTCATGTTCTAATGTGACCCGTGGATGGGTGTTATTATTGCTTTGGTTGCTGAAGTTTATAGTTTGTTGTTGAATATTATCTAGTTTGGGTAGTTTAGTGGCATTCTAGGCTCAGTGTTGGGCTGGGGTGTTACAGGAGCGCCGTGCGGAGTCGCTAAGAAGGAAGGAGAAAGAGCATCGGACGGAGCTGTCCTGGCGGGGAAGGGAAGGGGTCGTGCGGAGCCAGCGGGCGCGGAGGAAGTGACGAGGCGAGAGCTGGGTTGGACGAGAATGCCCGTGGGAGCTCCTCTTCGCCTGGAAAGATCGAAGGCACGTAAGACCAAAAATATATCGGACGGCAAGGAAGAAGGGCCGCGTGGGATCGGACGGAGAACAGGAAATCGGACGACGTGGCCGCCTGTGGTCGTGAGAAACATACGCCCATTTATACCGGAGGATTCTTAATTTGCAGGTCGCGTGTCCTAACCCATCATTGCCAACGTCGTGCTGTACAGTGCCTGTCCGAACAATCTAGGCCCGTGCTCCCACTCAGATTACCGCTACGTCCTCTCTTGTACTAGGAGCTTTTGTTGATTATATGCACTCGTGTCTTACTCAAGATAGAACTTATGTTTATATAACGGATAACTGATGTTTGTGTTACAACCAAGTTCAACCATTTCGATAATAGTCCTGTAATAGCTATATACATGTTTTTTTTGCTTTTATGAGCCATGTTCGGATGCATAGCATATACTGCTGACACCTTATCGCTACTGTACTGTTACTGTGTGTGCCTTCCAGAAAAAAAAGAAGAAAATGTTATGTCATCCATAATACTACATTTCAGCCTTAACATATACCTTTCTTTTTTAACAATATATGCACTGCCTAATCACATTCGCGCCAAAAAGAAGCGCTACACAATCTTGTAATCCATTAGGTCAAATTCGGTAGTAAAAAAACAATGTTCGTGCCAATACAGATTCAGCCGCAGCAGCGCGCACGTTACCATCCTAGTTAATACTCTTACTACCTGAAAAATTAAGACCTCGACACACTGGTACATTCATCTTCGTCAATCCAACAAGGTCATACATAACAACACGGTTGTACATTTGACGAAAGAAATGTTTCGTATCATCTATCGTAGTGGTCGCCAAATGGGTTGCCTGGCCTGGCACGAGCCTAATTAGGTCTGACATGATCAGTCTGGCCACTAAATAGGTCATACTATGTCGGCCCATAGGTCGGAGTGCCGACCCAGGTACGACACGTCAGACTCTCGGGCTGGACTAGGCTGGCCCGGTTATAGCACAGGACATGATGTCCTGGCCGACAACGCCGCCGTGCTCCACACCAGCTGTGTCTACGTCGACCGTGTCCTGCGCCAGCCGTGTGAGGCCTCCTCCGCGCCGGTCACCTCCTCCACGCTAGTCATCGCCGTGCCGTGCCTGGGCCGGGCACGGCCATGTACGACGATACTGTGCGTGTCGTGCCAGTCCAGCCCGTGGCCAAAGTGCCGACTCAAACACAACACGTCTGGTCGGGTCATACCGGTTCAGCCTGTGCACAGTATCAGACTATGTCGTGCCCAGACCAGTCCAACAGCGATGCTGTTTGGGTGGATATTAATACTCTCACTGCCTGACAAATTAAGACCTCGACACACCGGTACATGCATCTTCGTCAATCCAACAAGGTCAATAGATTGTTTGTTCATTATCCGGCCAAACCGGCACGATCTTTCGAGAGAAATACTCCCTCAGAATACGTAAAGTCAAACCAAACCCTGATAACTTTGACCAAATATATTGTGTAAAACATGTGGTTTGAATATATGAAAATAATACGAGTGAATTTGTCAATAAAAAATACTTTTGTAATATTACACTTTTACAACTTTTGTCAAATATAAGATAAAAGAATTTAGTATTCAAAAGAGCATCCTATTGATATTTAAAAGTAAAAAGCGACACCCTTTTATGACGTGAGGGAGTGCTATCAATGCAGTGCCGCAGAGTGCATATCAAGGACAACCAGTCTCAGCGACGCAGCTCCAAGCAGGCAACTTCTGCAGGTCCATCTCTGCTATGGTGCTTCTAATGTCTTCCACTTCAACCCATCTATCACCACCTGCTTGGATATTGCTGAGCACTACATGGTAGCCAACATTATCTGGTTCCAATTCCATTAGTTTCTGAGCTGCAAAAGATGCAAGATCAGCGTTCGAGTGCGTTCTGCATGATGCAAGGAGAGCACCCCAAATTCTTCCATCCGGATTAACCTTCATGTGACTGATAACTTGTAAAGCTTCATCTAGGTTACCTGACCGGCCAAGAACGTCCACCATGCAAGTGTAGTGGCCAAGCTCAGGTGTGATGCCAAACTTTCTTGTCATCAAATCAAACAACTCACGAGCTTCATTAACAAGGCCTGAGTGACTACATGCTGTCAGCAAGCTCAGGAAAGTTACTCCATTTGGCCTTACTCCTTCCTCCTGCATCTGATGAAACAATACCAGAGCTTCCTTACCATAGCCATGAATCGCATACGCTTCAACCATTGAACTCCATACGACAATATCTTTCTGATGAATGCTGTTGAAGCACCTTTGTGCCAAATGAATGTTCCCACAGCTAGCATAGAGTTTAACAATGGATGTCTCCAAGGCACTGTTCTCAGATTCTGCAGCATGGTTGTTTCTTATAATGTATCCATGCGTTGCTTTACCTAACCGTAAAGTACCAAGTTCTGTGTAGCTGATGACTAATCCTTGCAGCACGTCGGCACTGGGAACAAGGTGAGAGTTCAGCATTCTCCCAAACAGATGGATTACTTCTAGGAACTGTCCATGGTGGATGAAGCCCCAAATCATGGCGGACCATATGCAGCCACTTGTTCCCCCGAATTCCTCAAACAACTGAATCGAACAAGCTAATTCACCGCATCTCGCATAAAAATCCACAAAGGATGCCACCAATATTGCATCACTGAGTCCACTCCTAACCGCAAAAGAATGCAACCTTTTGCCTTGCTGAAGACACCTGCGCTTGGCAAATGCAGCAACCACAGCAGTTAAGGTCTGGCAGCTTGGAAACACTTCCTCTCTTCTCATCATTTCATACATATAAATGACTTCTGAAACATTCCCCTCTGACGAATACTCTGAGATTATAATGTTCCAAGAAACTGCATCTCTTCTGGGGGACTGCTCGAACAGCCTCACTGCGTCGTCCAAGCCAGTCGTCCTCCTCAAGTGCGTCAAGATCGAGTTGAGAACTAGCAAATCATCACTTAATCCGCTCTTCACTGCGTGACATTGCAGCTGCCTACCGCCGGCAATGTCCCGCTCGGCCGTGCACGCCCGGAGCAACACGGCGAGTGTCACAGCGCTCGGCTCGTACCCGTCCACCCGCATCTCCGACAACAACTGGGACACCTCCCGCGAGTCTCGAATACCGACATACGCGGATATCAGAGACGTCCAAGAAACCACGTCCCGCGCAGGCATTTCGTTGAACAGCTTCCTCGCGCGCGCGACCATCCCGTGCCGAGCGTAGGCTTCGACTAGGGTGTTGCAGAAGTAGGCGTTGCCGCCGAAGCCAGCCCGGACGCCGATGGAGTGGTCGGTTCCGATGAGGTCGGCGCGGCCGGGGAGGGACGCGGCGGCGCGATTGAGGAGCGGGAGCGTGAAGGCGTCCGGGCGGGTGCCGGCGCGGAGCATGCCAGCGTAGGCGGCGTAGGCGGCCGCTGGGAGGCCGGAGTCGAGGTGGCCCCTGATGGTGGCGTTCCATTGGGCGGCCGCTGTGGCGAAGGAGGAAGAGGAGGAGGAGCCGGCGGGTGGGTTGAGGAGGGCGTGCGAGGTTGCTTGAGAGGGTAGCAGAGAAGCTGCTCGACGAAATGCGGAACAAGAAATAAGAGGCATCACAAAGGGAATTAGACATGCCGGACTTCAGACGTTCATGTGAAATCAATATAGAACCATTGAATGCAATGCAGTACGGAATATTAATCCTCTGTCTCTTAGAGTTCGTTTTATAGAGCGTGCAACGACTTTTTAATACTTTGTAGTGCTGGTCAAACGGGCAGTCCGGCTCGGCACATTACGGGCGTGGCTAGGCACGGCCCGTTTAGGTACGATCCATTCTGACTCGGCTACTATTCGTGCCGTGTTAGGGTGGCGGCCCAGGCACGACCCGTTGGCCATTCTACTGGGCTGGGCTAGCACGAGCCCATTTAGCCCGCTGGGCCAAGGCCAGCCCACGAGCTTGCCTCCTCCCGTTCCCGCCTGCTCGGCTGCCCCTACCCGCGCTGTCCCTGCCCTTTCTTCTTTTCTTCCTTCCCAGCTCCCCTTGCCCTTTCTTCTTTTCTTTCTCCTTAGTTCTTCTCTCTCTCTCGGCCTCTCCTTCCTAAGCGCCGGCCCTCGCCTCGGCTGCTCGCTGCCCGGTCAAAGACTGCAGCCTTGCGTTGCCCTCCTCCTCCCTCCGCTCCGGTGGTCCATGTAGCACCGTGCGTCGCGACGCCCTCCTCCCCCCTCCGCTCCGGCGGTCCGCGCAGCACCGTGCGCCACTGCGCCGCGACGCCCTCCTCCTCCCTCCGCTCTGGCGCCTCCGCCTCCCCGCAGTCATGCCTCCCGGGCCACATGTGTCGTGCTCGGCACGCCGGCATCGCTGCCGTGCGCGTCTTGGCCGCCACCGTCGAGTGGTGGTGGCCTGTGCACGACCCATGAACAGTGTGGGTCATACCGTGCTTGGACCAAGCCTACAGTATCGTGCTTCGTGTCGGTCCGGTAGGCCCGGCCCATTTGGCCAGCTCTAATACTTTGACCATGAACATGCACAAAATTATTTGAATTTGTCATATAAAAATGATATCATTAGATTGTTCATAAAAAATTCTTCGATATTATTATATTTGTAATAATTTTTACTAATATATAATTAGAAACGTAATGATCAAATATGTGCATTGGAGACTATATCCATGTTCAAAACAATAAGTAAAAAAGAACGGAGGTAGTAGAACTGAACACTACAATCCATGTTGCACCGGTACATGGGTCGAGCCGGATAATGCAATGCTAAAATAGCTCTTCAAATCTAGCAAAAACTAATCACAATGAATTCCATTTTAACTAATTTCTCTAATTCCCATAGTTAGTTAGTTACCTTTGCTTTTGGATTTAGATTTGGAGTTTTGAGGAGCCACCTTGGGCGTGGCGCTATCAGCTTAGGGTGAATGGGATGGGATACTACAAGATGGATGTGATGATCTTGGATAAGATGATACAAGTATGGTGTTTGGTTGGTGGGATAGGATGATACATGATTTTGTTTGATTGGTGGGATAGGATGGTCCTGGATGGTTCAAGATGGTGTTTGGTTTGATGAATGAGGTTGTATTTGGATTGCACTAAACTTTGGGATGTTATGACACGTGGGGCCCACATGATATTTTTTGTACTAAAATATGCCAGCAATGGTCTTGTTTTGTTGATTAAATGACAAGGAACACAACGGTTCAATCGGATCGCAAATCAGATACTCGATTTAGGAAATATGGTCATTTGAAGCTCGAGAATCAACCTCGCCACGTCACCAAGCACCTTGGAACTCGAGTGAACAGCGTGGTTCGAGATTTTATCCCGAATGGGATGATACAACATAAATATAGAATATTTCCATTTCTTGAACCATCTCATCCCAATTGGTTTGGTTCCATTCAACCAACCAAACACCTGAACGAGCTTATTTTCCGCACCGGATGGTTCAGGACCACTCCATTCAACGAACCAAACACACCCTTACTCACGGTTGTGGCCTCATGCGACACCCCTCTCTACCTAAACGTTGATGCAGTTGTGCCATAGTGCCCATGTGTGACGCCTCTCTCTGCCGACGACTCGCATGTGATGCCCTCTCCGCTGATGATGCTTTGTCGCTGAACGCAGGGGCAGATCTACAGTGTCATAGCAGGGTGCATAGGACACCGGGTTCAAAAATTAATTTTCATTGGATATAATCATGTATATGTAGTGTGGACACCCCTAACCCAACATGAGGGAATACCCCAAGCTACAACCCAGCCGAATGTAGCCTATCTTGCTTAAGGGACCCCCGGTCATTTTTGTTCTGGATCCATCTGATGGAGGCGGGGTTCCCGATCTTTCGATGAGATTGATAACTATCGATTTTGGTGGAGATGACTCTCGCGATCCAACTACAACCGTACGACGACGCTTGCGCCTTAGCAATCGTTGAACCAACTCCGCGACGTTATTGACCGTGCTGGACGCGCGATCAACCTAAACACGAGGTTCAATTCCTGCGAGCAATCGAAGAGCTAGCAAGAATAAAATATAGTCAATCTGATATTGCAAATAGGAATTGTAGTATAGATGGTATTGAAAAACAAATATAGGATCCCGAAGGCAGTCTTGACAGGTGGTCGTCCGACACAACTGAAGAACAAAAGTTTACACAATGGATAAACCTAAACTCAACGAAATCCCAGTTCTAGCCAGGGGGACAGCGGCTCCTATATGGGAAGACAACCAGGGGTGGCGGCCAGGGAAGTGGACGCACGCCCCTAGGGTTACAAGGCCCATGGGCCCAAGAGGAGGTGGCGCAGCACCCTTTTTGACTCGGGCAAAAAAAAAACAGACGTAGATTGTTTTATTTATTGTGGACGGATCGGTTGGAATTTGAAGTTGAGGTTGGATCCATTGGAAAGTAGACTTGATAAGCTTTCAATGAAGTCCAAGAACATCCCAAACGGAGTCCGTATGAAGAAGTTACGGCCGTTTGAACTTAGTACTGTCGCAGCAGTCCGAACTCGAATCCAGAACGAGCCCTACTCGAACTCTTGCTTGGCTCGGACCCAAAGTGACGTGATGACCTCCATTATGCCTCCTATGCTTGTCCATGACTCCACATACCTCTCCTTGGTCCTTTCCCATGTTCCTAAGCACAATTAAATCACTTGTATTAGGTATCGATCTATTCTTAGTAATATATAAACCTATGAACGAATTCACTAGGTGATTAAGTTGGCGAGCACGAGATCGAGTAATTGGTCCTTGTAACATTGGTTGTGGATCAGCTGTGTGTGTAGGCGCGGTTGTATCCAAGTTAGAGATGTCCTCACCATCCCCCCTTTCTTGCATTTGAGTCGTCCTCGACTCAAGCTCATCCTCTTCTCCCAAGTATGGCTTCAAATCTGCAATGTTAAATATGGGACTAACCCCAAAATCTGCAGGCAGGTCAAGTTTGTATGCATTATCATTAATCTTTTCTAACACTTTGAAAGGACCATCAGCTCGAGGTATCAATTTTGACTTTCTCAATTCAGGGTACTTATCTTTTCTCAAGTGCAACCAAATAAGATCTCCTGGTTCAAAAGTTAAATATTTTCTCCCCTGACTACCAGCAAGTTTATATTTAGCATTCATGCGCTCTATATTCTCCTTAGTTGTCTCATGCATTTTTAAAATCAATTCAGCATGTTGTTTATCATCAAAGTTCAATTTATCCGAAGATGGAATAGGCATTAAATCAATAGGAGCACGAGACACAAAATCATAAACAACTTCAAAAAGGCACATCTTTGTAGTAGAATACAATGAACGATTACAAGAAAACTCAATATGAGGCAAGCATTCTTCCTACATTTTTAAATTCTTTTTCAACACAGCCCTAAGCATTGTAGATAAAGTTCTATTCACAACTTCAGTTTGTCCATCAGTTTGGGGATGACAAGTAGTAGAAAATAATAGCTTAGTCCCCAATTTAGCCCATAAAGTTCTCCAAAAGTGGCTAAGAAATTTAACATCACTATCTGAAAATATAGTGTTAGGCACACCATGTAAGCGAACAACTTCACGAAAGAATAAATCAGCAATATGGGTAGCATCATTGCTCTTATGACATGGTATAAAGTGGGCCATTTTAGAAAATCTATCAACAACCATGAATATACTATCGCTCCCTTTCTTTGTTCTAGGCAATCTTAAAACAAAGTCCATTGAAATATCTTCCCACGGAACGCTAGGAATAGGTAGAGGCATATATAAACCATGAGGATTAAGTTGTGACTTAGCTCTTTGACATGTAGTGCAGCGAGCAACGTAGCGCTCGACGTCCCGTCTGTAACATCCCAGGTTATGTTACCAAAATAAAGTTAATAAAGTTATTACTTTATTGGAATTTCTGAAATTTGAAGGAGTTTATTTGCTTTTCTTAAATTTCCTAATTTTAAAAAGGCAAAAATAAAATTTATTTGGGGTTTCTGAAGTTTTATTGGATTTAAAGTTAAAAAAGAAAATTTAAGTAATTTATGGAATTTTTAAAATTTTAAAAGCTTTTTCCTAAAAGCATCAGTGAGCATCGCACTCCAAATAGGTCTACTAGTGAGCTCATTAAGGCCCTTATCAAAAAAACAAGGATTAAACCTCCTTCAAGAAATACACGAAGGTATCTATGAAACTCATATTTCTTACAGAACACTGGTCGAAAAAGCCTTTCGACAAGGTTTCTACTGGCCAACAGCCCTTCATGATGCTAAAGACGTTGTTAAGAAATGTGTACAATGTCATTTCCATAGCAGACAAATACACTAGTCGGCTCAAGCATTATGAACCATACCAGTTTCTTGGCCTTTTGCAACCTGGGTTCTCAATATCCTAGGACCATTCCCGAAAGCACCAAGCGGTTTCAAGTTCCTTTTTTTGGCTATTGATACATTCACAAAATTGATTGAAGCCGAACCTGTGACTGGGATAACAACGAAAGCAACCAAGAAATTTATGATGAAAAATGTGATCAGTTGATTTGGGGTTCCAAGTCGAATTATTACAGATAATGGTACATAATTTTGAAGCGCAAATTTCCAAGAATTTTGCAAAACAAATTGGGTACCAAGCTATGTTATGCCTTGGTTGCCCATCCACAAAACAATAGGGAAGTCGAAAGGGTGAATGGTCAAATTATGTAGGGAATTAAAACTAAAATTTTCGACCAGCTTATAAAGCGCTCGAGGGCTTGGGTAAAAGAATTACCCTCAATATTGTGGGCAATTCGCACAATTGCTAGTCAGGCTACAGGTGAAACACCATTTTTCTTAGTTTTTGGTGCTGAAGCCATGCTTCCACCAGAACTAAAGATTCAGTTGACAAGGGTCAAAAATTACAACAACTCTGGCCAAGAACAACTTCGTGCTGATGACATCAACCTACTCGAAGAAAGGAGGAATCAAGCCTTAATCCGTTCGGTAGCCCACCAACAAGCCCTACACAATTGTATGGTCCAACCTTTCAGTCTTGCTGTAGGTGACTTGGTATTGAAAAATATTCAATCCTAGTTTAATCTAAACAAAGTTTCACCTAAGTGGGAAAGTCCTTACACAGAGGTTGAAGTCACACGGCCAGGCTCGGTACGGCTAGCAATAGAAGATGGCAGAGTTCTTTCTAATTCATAGAACATTGTTCAGCTACGCAAGTTCTATGTGTAACATCTTATATTCTCAATAAAGTTTATGCTTTCTCCAATCTTTATACTGGTCAAAGGAGGGTAACATCACCTATTCGAAGTCTTTTCTCTTTGTACGTGGTCCTACCCACTAGAAGGAAGTTCCTAGCATTGATCTGTTCCTAACTTTAGCTGCCACTACAAAGAAACTTGGTTCAACAAAATGTGGTCGAAATAATTCTAAAGCATGCTCTTTTTAATCATTAACTTAGTTTACTTTTTCATTATACGAAGAATTTGCTAAGTGAGTTAAGCTTTCATAGTTTGTTCGACTACTCTTAATATGCTCGATTTGATTAACCTGGTCGCAGGAGGCAACACCACCTAGTCAAAGTTTTTTCTCTCTTCACGTGGTCTTGCCCACTAGAAGAAACTTAGTGGCATCAAGCTATTTCTAACTTTTGCTATTAGTATAAGAAAATCGAGTTCAATGAGAAAGGTCGAACGAATTTTTAAACACACTTTTTCCACTATTTACTTAGTTTATATAATTAAACTAAGCAAATAGTCGTGGGCTAGGATAAAGTTATAAATATGACTTCAATTCTTAGTTTTAAATTTCAATTCTCATTTCTATTTTTGTCTTATGAGTTACTGACTACTCGAAAAGACAATTTGTAGAAAATGAAGGTTTACATCCAAAAGCAAGAAATTGTTTTTACAATATAGTTCCTATTACAAACTACTCTAACAAAGGAGATCTGATTTGCGTCTCCTCCGTGACCTTCTTGCCAACCGGTTGCACATCTTCGATCAGTTGTGCTGCCTTTGCTTTAGGGCAGTTGAAGTCAGCTTTGACTTGTTGAAGACTAAGACTACGGTCATGAGGCTTATGTTTTGCCAGAGCAAAACTTGTTGCACTTTCGACTGCCTATCTTATCGAGTCAGATTGATTGGTCTTCAGAGTCATTATCAACTCTTGGAGAGTTCCGACTTGCTGCCTAATAGTGCTCGTATGGCCGACCACGGTGACTTCAAGAGGAGTGACCTCCTTAACACCGAGTCCACCGAGTACATTGTTAAGGAGAGAAATATTGTCTTGAAGGTCGATCTTCATAGCCTTCATTTCCTCCTAACTACGAGTCAAAATTTCCTGAAGTCATTTTATTTCGACTGCTGGCTCTGAAAATAGAGCACGACTAGTTAGAAAAACACTCCTTAAAGACTAGTAAATAAAACTAGTCGTAGGTAAAGAATTCTTACCTATTAAGCGAGAGTCAAGCTTCTTGACTTTGTCATCGTGGGAGGTAGCATCCTTTGTGCACTGCTCCACCCATGCCTTTATGCTCTTATGTTTTTCTTTGGAGATACATGTAAGCTCGTTGATCACCAAGATCTTCAAATTGACCTCGGTTTGAAGTTTACCTATATCGACCTCATTTTCTAAAAAAGAAAAGCAGTTAGAGAAAGAAAAGAAGGTTGTCGAAATGAAGAATGTTAAGTGAAGTACTTACTATTTATTTTCTTCTACAGCTCGAAAGCTACAAAATTTTCCTCCTAAAGGTTCTTTAGCAGGTCTTCCTTTTTGTCCTTTAACCTTTGCGCCTCGGCTTTTGCATAGTCGAGTGCATTGGCCAAGGATCTTTCATTGCTTTTAGACCTACAAAGGTTAAAATAGACATGAGTACTGAATGAGTGGTCGAAACAAAAAAGACTACTTGTAATAGTAACATACCATCTCACTGCTTGTTCACAGAGTTCAGCCTTCTACTTTCTCAGTAACATTAGATGCATGTGGTATTCACCAATAGTAGCAACATGCTCGAGAGTTATCTGAACAAAGAAATACATTCAGAAAAAACAAAAACCCCAAATATATAAATATTTGGTGTCGAATACTTACATTGATGGCTGACTGAACAAAATGGGCATACGTCATCTCGGAGTCCTACCCACCATATTCTTTGAAGACGCTCGTCGTAAAAAATATGTCCCCTATTTGGAATATCCTTAGGGTGTGGGACTCATTCACAAGATATAAACGAAGAGCACTTAACAGATGCTGGTCCAAGGAATTCGGGGAAGACGTCAAAAGAGTCTGAGTCTTCATCTTCTTCTTCTTTGTTGTTGATAGAAGATGCGACTCCACCTTGAGGATCCGGAGGCACATCCTCCACGACCTCCTTCCTGGCACGATGCTCGAAACTCCCTGCCCCATCTTGACTTGCTGCTCCTGGTGATCATAGGACCAAGTCTCTTACCTGATTATTGAGATTCTCAACAATTGACTCGATTGCCAGAGCGTCCAGATCTTCCGCCATCTTTGCCTCCTCCTCTATGACCACCTCGGTGGTGATGGCTAGCTCGGTGGTAGTAATCTCCTCCATCGGCACATCAAGGATAGTGGTCGAATCTTCGACCTGTTGGAAATATGCCCTAGATGCAATCATAGAGATGATTATATTACATTATGTTCATAACATTGGATAATGTGTTATCTTGTTCCTGGAATTATATCGTTGATATTTATCATCAAGTATGTGACTTGATTGTGAAACTCTATATTTCTGCGATAATTATTCTTAAACGTTCCCTGGTTGGAAACATATGAGGACACATATGAATAGACTAGCATATGTATTGGTTGATGACCATGTTTCACAGGTCATAGATATGGAGATATCAAACTAATAATATGGACACATGTTAGAGAACATGGTGTTGGATAAGACCCACCTTGAGACACTATTGAGATTGTTATGATTCTATGTGTCGTTAGTTGGTCTCAAGCAATGATGATGTATAATCCTTAGACCTGAGATCAGCATGATTTCCTACATGTGTAATGGCACTCTTAGGGGTTACCAAATGCTACTCCGTAACTGGGTGGGTAGTTATAAAGGTAGCTTTCGGGTATGCTATGAAACATTCGGAGGAATATGACTGGTCGGATATGGGATTTGCCCCTCCTAACATAACAGGAGAGATGTCTCTGGGCCCCTCGTTGTGGTCGAATAAAGAAAGTGCATGGCCATGCCACTAGTGGTCGAAGTGTCGACCACATAAAGTTATTCGACACTTGATCAAGAAAGTATTGAACAATCCATGGATGACATTTTATCTCACCTGGAGTTCAACCAGATGTCGTGAGGCAAAGGGAGAATACACAAGCAGGTCGTTCTGTTTGCGAAGTCGTAGACTGGCCGAAGTCGTAGACTAGCCGAAGTCGTATGGAGATGCGACTTAGTCGTAGACTACTCGAACATAATCACCAACTGGTTGTAAGGAGTTGCAAACTGGTCGTAGTTAGGTACCAACTGGTCGTAAGGAGTTACGAACTGGCTATAACTAATTATGAACTGGTCGTGAGTAAGTACGAGCTGGTCGTAAGTGATAAGGACCTGGTCGTAGATCATATTGCATTAAGGTTCGTCCGATATATTTTGTGTGTGTTCAGGAATCGTTATGTGCTGCTAGGTACCGCTGACGACTCGTGATCGGGAAAGAGTTTCCGAGTCACAACCGATTACACACGAACCTATAGGGTCACACACTTAAAGGGCTAGGATTTGATTTGGATGGAGATCCGAATTCTTATAGGCCGCGAGTTCCTAATGGGCCACAGGTTGAGGACCCAATATGGATGCCTATATATAGAGGGGCGGTGGTATGGGGTATGATTGATCAATCTTTCTGGAAGAAATCCCAAAACCCTAATATCCACGCTCTCCTCAACCACACCGCCGGCGCTAGCACTCTTGCGCGTGGTGTCCCTACCCCGTACATGTGGATACCTTGGAGGTGTTGTTGTGAAGCATCGACACTAGGACGATCCGCGACTCACGACGTTCATCGGAGTAGGAGGAGAAGGCGCGCGGCAAGTACGACTACGACTACTTCAACTCGCTACATCGACTCTACTTCCGCTACGAGTCGACGCGTCTAGTGGTAATCTTGTGATCTATTACTAGCGGAGGTTCCTTGGTTGCGCGGTAATTTTTGTTTGTGCTATCGTAGCCTTCCCGCCTTCCCTTCACTGGTATCAGAGCCATCCCTTCTAGTTTTAGATTCGGATTAGATGCATATTGTGTTATGCGGGGGTCATAGATGTGATCTCTTTCTGTTTCTGTTGGTCGTTCTATGTGATAGATCGTTTTTGGCGATGGTCGATATGATCGTCCATGCGCGGTGGTCGTAAGATGGGTTCATGATTATTATTCCGTTATCGTGTCTTCATGGTCGTATCACGACTTGCCTCTACCGGTCGAATTTCCGCCATCGGGGTAGACAGTGATCGTAAATCTATGGAGCACGCGAAGATCAATCTGGTTGATCGAATCGGAGTTGCGATCGAAAAGGGTTAATGTGATTAATCCAATGCGATTTACAAGGACGAAGTAGTAGATTGGGTCTACGTAGTCCGAAAAACCGCCGAAAAGGACCTTGGAATATAGATAGGATTTCTGGCCTTCTAGTGCGGATTGCCACCCCTGTGGATTAGGACCTTAACTTGTGTTTGGTATCGCTAATTCATGTCATTCGTTAGATAGAATGCGATTCTATGCCTAACTTGTTTTTGTAGGATTTTGTGAATAGTATGACCCATAATGTATGAGATGCATTGTAACATCCAGAGCTCGAGTTGTATTTTCCAATGTATGAAAATGAGAAGAATTTAAAACTTTTTGAGCATGTTTGAATTTCTGGAGCTTTTGTTAGATTTGTTGCTTTTGAAAATTTTGAAATCAATTAGAACATATAACTTAAATCTTAACTCCAAAAGAAATCAGAGACAAAAACTTGTGATCATCCTCTCGAAATAATTTATTCAAATCTTATAATATTTATCATGAATAAGTATGATTTTTCAAAAAATTTTGGAACTAGTTTGAACCCTTAGAAAATTCAAACATTATTTAATGACCTAGGCTAAATTTGAATTTATATTATACAAATTATAGTATAAAAAGTGAGTTTAATAATTTTTGTGAGCACTAGGGTATCCCAGGAGCACCTCTAAATAATTTCAGAATTTTAGGAATTTTATTTCTAATTTTAAAGTACTAGTAAAAGTGGGAAAACAAATTTTAATCTCAGTCAAACTCCTTACTCTTCATTGGGCTCGGACTCAAACTACGACTCGAGTCCGACCGCGTCGCTCGGCTCGACCGCACCGCCTAGCTGCACCACCCGAGCACGATCGCCGCCATCGTCCGATGTAGATCGCCGGTCCACCGCTACGATCGATCTAATCGGACTGTCCAACACGTACCACCAAATCTCGACCGTCCATTTTAGATCTAGCGGTCGACATCTTCTTGGTTGAGTCAAACCAACTAGCAGCCGCGCCCGAGCCGAGTCAGACTCCGACTCAGCCACCTCACCGCTGCCGCCCTTCCGCGCGGCCCGACGAGTGGGCCTCTCTTGTCGATTCGTCCTCGCCGCTCACGGCGCCTCTGAGGAGCTCGCTGGCGTTCGCGGATGCGTGCCACGCAGCTCGTCGCTGCCACATCGTGGACGTGTGTCCGTCTCCGAAGTATCGCCGGGGATTCATCTACCCACTGAGCTCACCCATTTTTCCTTTCTCCCATTCTCGTGCTTTCTCCGCCCGATTCTTTGTTTCGGCCGGAGTCGAAGCCGAGAGCAGCGCCGCCGTGTTGGTGCCGCCCTCCAGCCCGCGACCGCACCATTGTGATCCACGCTCAACGCCGTTTCCATTTTGCCCAGCCCGGGTCCTTGGCATCCAGTGAATCGCTAGGAGCGACTTCGTTGTCTCCGCCTCCGGCGATCTCGGTCCCGCTAGCTTATTAGCGTTCCAGTGAGTATCTTGCCTCGGCGTTTGGTCCTTTATGATCACATTGCTCCACTGAGTCTAACGGTGGGTTCATTTTCGCTTTTGGTGCATCGTTGAGGGCGTGCGGCCGTTTCTTCTCCGATCTCGGTGATTCGCCGCCGCATCGATTCCGGCCGCCTCGGACCTTCTTCGGCGGCATTGTCTTGGGTGTATCGCTCCTGGAGCCGAGGCGATCTCGAGGCGCTCCTTCCCGAAGCTTCTCGTCGCCCGTAGCGCCTCCGCCTCGGGAGCCCCTTCTTCGTCTCCGCCTCCGACCATCGCGAGCTCGCCGTCGACTTTCTCTGGACTCCTCGTCGTCACCATCGTGTTCGTGAAGCTGCTGTGCACCCGTTCATGTCGTCCGCGAGCGAACTTGGCCGTTCTCGGTTCGCCTACCCTCGCCGTCGCGCGCTCAGAACTCCAATGAGCCGCGGCGACATTAGGGTATAAACCCTGTCATTAGTTTTAACCCATTTTTATCTGAGTCCACGACATGTGGACCCCTCCTGATTTAAGCGTGTTTAGAAATTTTAATCTAGCCGTCTATAATCCTCTGAGTCCATGACATGTGGGTCCATGTTACCAATTAAGTGTTTGTGTAAAGTTTGAAAATACGCTTTCTCTTAAAGGAAACGTATTTCTCTGTACGTTTAAGTTAGGGTTACGTTTTTGGTAAGCCGAAGACGTATTCATAAAATACGCCTTCGATGTCGCCGTTGGCACCGGCTGGGTCAAAGTTGACCTGCCATCGACTCTCGCCTCGGCCCCAGTCGGTCGGTGGTGGGTCATTGAGCGCCGGTATAAAAATAAATTAATGCTTTTAGGATTTATGAATTTAATTTCTTTTGCACTCTTAATTCAATTAAACTTAGAAAATTCATAACTAATTCATTTTTGCTCCAAATCGAATGAATCTAATTTTGTTAATTTTCATTTTTATTGTACTTTTTACCAGAATAGGTTTTAAGTATGGTTCTGTTCATAAATTTTGTTAAATAATTAAAATGGTGTTTTTATGTATTTTTAACTTAGAAAATTCTTAGAAAATTTTTCATATCTCCAAATAAAATGTTCTCTATTTCTAAAATTTTATAAAATCATTCTCTACCTGCTGTATGAATCTTGTGCATATTAGATGAAATTGAATTTTGGTTATTATCGGTGTTATTCGTTCTTATTTGTCCTTTTTGCTCGATCTATAGATTGCGACAATTCTGGTATTATCGAGAGTGAGCCTCAGCAACATTTTGAGCAGCAGCAACCAAGCAAGCAGTTTGATCATGTTAATCCCTTTATATTCAAAACTAATATTTTGTTTGCAACTTGTATGTATGCATTGCTATTTTGTTGTTAAAATAAGGTTAGTGGGCCCTTTAGTTGCATAATCTGCAGGTAAATGATATTCCTCTACTACCTGAGCCTAGGTTATTTGCTGTGATTAGAGATCGTTGGATGATCTCTTGTCACTTAGTAGATACGAATTAAACTGCTTAGACATGCTTAGTTATTGGTAGAATTGGGCGGTTATCGACTTAGTCGGTAACCTTGATCACACAAAAATTTTATAACTTTGTGTTTCAGTATTTATGCTATGTTTAATTGTGAAAACTAAAAATGAAAACAAAAATGATTTGGACTTGGGCACAATGGTATGTTGGTGTGTTTTTGGGTGTGACTGGAATGGTACCCGAGTCAACAAGGACCGAGTTACTTGCACCACCGTACTGAGCATTTTTGCGTGCTAACCACACTAGAGGGTATGAGACCTCTCTTGACTTAGTACTTTGGCATGTATTGGCTCCGAGTCGTAGGGGGTCACAGGAGGGATGGTGTTGGGAGCATGGTAGTTGTTCGAAAAGTTTTACCCTTTGTGCGTAGTTGTCTTTTCGGCTTTACCATGTAAGCGTATGGATTTCTATCCATACGAGCGGCTCGTAGTTAATATGCAATATTGGAAATGTCTCGTAGGACTTAGCTGTGCCGACATACCTTCGGAAGTGTGCTTTTGTGGCAAAAAGGTGGTCGAAGTGTGGGTACATTGGTACACCCCTGCAGGGTTAAAACTATTCGAATAGCCTCGTCCTAGGTTATGGACACGCTCGGATACGCCCCATGAGAACTAGACTACAACCTTTTAATTAAAACTTGACATGGGTGGCATGAATGGGTAATTCATGCTATGGTCGTGGTGACTAATGGGTTAGTCACCTCCAGGATGTTGTCATCTACTTACTGTTATTATTTTTGCTCTTGCTGTTATTTCAACATTAAAAATGAATTGCCAACTTGCTTTTAAATGTATTACATTATTGCAAATAAAGATTGCTTTGTGCTAAAATGAGCCATACAGCCTCCACTCAAATAAGCTTGCATGTAGTTTATGCATAAGTCTGCTAGTCCACACGTCAGTCTTGCGAGTACACTATAAACTTGAGAATTGAAGCAATAATCCAAGTTATAACGCAAGGAAGGAAGTCCGCTAAAGAACTAACTTAATAGCACAGTTATAATATGAATCTATGCAAGTCAAATACCACAGCGGAAGAGTAAACATCCATAACCAAACGGGATACATCAACCACATGTCACCTCAATTATTACAATTCATTACTAACCAAATGAAGGAAATGAACCAAGTTCAATTATTAAAACTAGATTATGTTGTAGTGTGATTCGTGCAAGTCTACTCTCTCCCAAAAGAGACACCTTCACCGGTCACCTAAAACAAACAACAAAACAAGAGTGAGTCCGGGACTCAGCAAGTACAACGATTACAAGAACATACTTCATGTAGATACCTAGTACATAAGAAATATCTAAGAGAAAGAACTGTAATGCATGGATGCCATGAAATGGATGGACTGCACTCGAGCTTATACCGGTATAGCAAGTGACACACCCGTCGGTGTTCACTTAAGCCCGTATTTATCGAAACACGGGGATCCAAAATACCGTATGAAGAACGTTTCATACGGGTGTCCAAAACTGCCCACATTGGAATGGTGGGACTTCACTTGCCCATACTGGAATTGATGGGACTTTAGACTCCACTCCCGTGGAGCTCCACTCCCGTGGACGGAACATGAACATGATTGCATGAATAAATTTATAAACAATGGTTAATATCATCTCCACACATGTGAAAGAGCGTACACAAAGAAAATAATCATCATAACATTCTTGTCTACCATAACCTCCACTCCCGTGGATATTCCACTCCTGTGGATGGCACATGAACATTTAAGCTTCTCACACATCAACATAACACCATACCAATTAACGATCATCCGGGGTTTACAAATCACACATAAGTCATTGTACTTGCCTTAGTGTTGCGATGCGTTGGGAGGCAACGAAGAAGCCGCTAACCTTGGCGCCTCACCCCCTACACCAAAGTTACTCAATAAGAACCAAGTCATCATGACCCTACTCGCATCGCTCCTAACTCTTACCCCAACCCCAACATCTAAATTGTACCCACTGTTTGAATTAAATCACATACTAGCAGAAAGCCTTATCGGACAGCAGCGCTAAAAAAGGCATAACTTTTGCTCTAAAACTCAAAAAGGGGTGTTCTTAGGTTTGATTGAAATGTAATGAAATTATCTACAACAACCTAGTTGATGTAAATCTCGAATTCTATACGTATCAATCTCCACAAAACCAACACACACTACCTGTCAGAACTTCTGGCAATTTCTGGACAGCAGCACAGAAAGTGCCATAACTTTTAATTGGCTACACCAAACTTTGCGTTCTTTAACAATATCAAAAGCTAAGACCAAGTCCTACAATAACCTAGTTGGGTGAAAGCCCTGAATTTTCCATTAACACAACCATATTTTAAAAGACAACTTGACAATTTATTCTCGTCAGGATTCTGGACAGCAGAGATGAAAACTACCATAACTTTTGATACGTACGTCGGAATTCCGTGTTCTTGGCGGCCACCGAAAGCTAAGAACAATACCTACATATCTCTAGGAGATGGACAACTCAAATTCGGCCTCTAAGATCACGGAACAAGCCACGCAACAATCTGGACAGATCTGAAATTCTAACAGCAGCAAATCGATCTAACAATCCTAATCGAATTCGCATCTTCTACTAATCAAACAGCGAAGAACATCGTTCGTTACCCTTGTAAAACCACAGGAGATCGCTGAATTCCCCCGCGAAGAGCTCCTCTCCTCTTCTTCTCCTCTCTTCCTCCTCTTTTCTCCTTGGTTGGCGGCACCGGAAGGCTTCTTCTCCCTCCCCCTTTCTTCTTGGACAGCCGCAATGGAGGGGGGCGTGCACTGTAGCGCCAAAGTTACTGTAGCATGGCGGCGACACTGTAGCATGGGGGTGCTACAGTACATCTAGGGTTATAGGCTGCCCCTAATGGGCCAAGGCTATGGTGTGAGGACCCCAGTTTATTCGACTTGTAATGCTTAGCCTTCCATTGACCCTAGCATCACAATTCAAATAAACCAAGCCTCAGGATATGTATACTTCCCAGAAATGCAGTATACACACCCCGTTACAAAATTATGCATCAAATCCATACACGAGAGGTTACAATAACAAAACTTCATAATGCACAACAGATTGAAATTACAAGATAAATAACAAACTACACAGCGGAGGCAAAAGCCATAAGATGGCGATAAATAAAAGGCCCAATTAGTGTGCCTTTACCCACAAGTCAACCAACCGGGCCGCCAAGCTAGTCGTCAAACCCGCAGCACATCTCACAAAAGGAAAGCCCTTGGGGCTCACCTTCTTCCTCTGCAACAAAAACATTAAGCAAAGCACCTGAGTACAAAGATTGTCTTTGTACCCGCAAGACTGACGTGTAAGGGTAACAGAACTATAATTTAACTACATGCAAGCTTTATTTAAGTGAAGGGGGCTCTGGACTTACTTTTAGCGAAAAGCAAGTTTTCTTTTGCAATAATGTAATAGTTTGAAAGCAGTTTTAACAATTCAATTTTATTTGCGTAAATATGATGACAAGAAGTAGTGACATAAAGACATCCCGAGATGACCAACCCAATGGCCATCACAACAATAGTATGAACACCCGCTCATACCAACCCATCAAGTTTTAATTAAAAGGTTGTAGTCTAACTCTTGAAAAGCTTACCCAAGCGTGTCCATCACCTAGGACGAGGCTATTCGAATAGTTTTTGACCCTGCAGGGGTGTACCACTGTACCCACACTTCAGACCGCCTTTAAGCCAAAGCACACTTCAGAAGGTATGCCGGCACAGCTAAGTCCTACGAGACTTTTTCCAATATTGTGTATTAACTACGAGCCGCTCAGATGGATAGAAATCCATACGCTTACATGGTAAAGCCGAAAAGACAACTACCCACTCAGATAAAGCTTTTCGGCAACTACCATGCTCCCACCTCCATCCTCCTGCGACCTCCTACGACCCGGAGCCAACACACGCCAAAGTACTAGGTCAAGAGAGGTCCCATATACTCTAGTGTGGTTAGCACGCGAAATGCTGGATAAAATTCACTCACAAGATGTTCGGTCCTTAATTGACCGGGCACCATTCGATCACACCCAAGAATCACACTATCTTACCATTGTGCCCGCGTCGAAATCATTTTGTTTTTGGTTTTTAGTTTTCACAATTAAACATAGCAAAAGTGCTGAATCATAAAGTTATATACTAATTTTTGTGTGATCAAAGTTATCGACAAAGTCAATAACCGCCCAATTCTACCGGTATCTAAGCATGGCTAAGCATCATATCGTAAATACAAATAAAAGGCCCTAAATCATTCACCGGGCTCTAATTCACCAATGAGAATAATATTCCTAAGTTAGTGGCAGGGGTGAACAATTTTCAGGGCAACAATGCAATGGGATTAACTACCTCTAATCGACAAAATTACTTTGACACAAAAGCATGTATACATACAAGTTAAACAAAATATTAGACTTGAAAATAATGGGAATGAACTGGATATGATCAAACAGCTTGCCTTTGCTTTGCTTGAGATATTCGACTTGCTGCAGAGGATCACTCTCGAAATTAACGCCATCTAACGGTAAAAACTGCCAAAGCGAAAAACAGCGAATAAACACCAGAACGCCAACAGTAATAAAAAATCAAACACACAGAAGATAGATTATGAATTTAGGAACAACAAATTAGATGATACGGAATTTATTTAAATTAGATAGGATTTCTTATTACTGATCTTTCTAAATTCACAATTTCCATGATAATCATACAGTCAAAATCAATCCTCTTATATATTTTCCTCTTTCGACAGACTTTGATGGTAATTGTGTGCACATCTATGATCCGCATGTGGGTTCTAGATACCTATTTAACTATTCTAGTCTAACCATTCACTTAATTATCACTTTAATCAATTGATTTCCCATCGCATCGCATCCTATAAACCAACCACTCTCAAAATTACAAAACTACTCGCCAAATTGATCGCCTTATCTCAAATGTGCAACTATTTAACAAGAGAACAACTCTAGAGCAGAGGTGATGCTAGCTAACCTCCTATAAAAACAACTTTGATTTAGATGCTACTGAAAACTAATTGCCCAACTAGCTAAAATAACTGAGACCAACACTAACCACCGGATTAGCAAGGTCATTAGTTCATTGACAAGTCCGCTCATCATCAACTTACCTTCTTTGTTAAATCGATGGACAATACATAGTATTGTTGAAATGAAGTGTTTCACACTAACTCCTTTTAAAAACTCGATTTCAATTCGGTTGATTCAATTGAGTGGTTCCATGATCACTATATGATCGGTAGTGTTAGATGGCTGGTCTTACAAGTGAGTTTAATCGACAAAAGTATACTATCTTCTTAGAACCTTCTGCCTTATCACTCATTTAATGTACTAGCGATTAACATCGTTATTTGACTTCACAATTTGAGAAGGAAGATTGCTAATCGCAAGTCTGTTGACCCCTATCTTGCTGGGCATCAAGAGCTAATCACTTGATTAGGTTGGACCTTCTACTAGAGAAATGTCCAAAAAGGCTATTTGAATCAACAGGATTTCAAACTATTCGTATTAACCATGTCATTCAGTTTTTTTTTGTCACTTTTAATTCTCCTCAATCTTCCTACTGCTCATGTTCGGATACTTTGGGCAAGGAGACGAAGTTGTTTACAGGGAGCAGTATTTAACTAAACTTTTCACTTATTGAATCTATTTCAACAAGGCTACTTAAATCAATGACTTCTTTTAGCTACTTGATTTAGCTGTTGACAGGTTATTGCAAATATGTTAGGCAAAGCTGATGTTAATTCTGTTTTAACTAGTATAGCTTGTTAGTCAGAGTATGTTTTGGTTGAGAAACATAATCAGACTGTTGTCAGTTTTCCCTGGAGCTCTATTGTCTGAAACTCAACATTCTATCCAATCATCTTAGGATACCCCTCCCCCTAATCAAACTCTAATTTGCCTTCCAATCTCAAGTTAATTACTTAGTGCACTTATCAGTTATCACCTAACCTCCTATCTCACTACTATCAGACAAAAGCTCCTATTGTACAGAGAAAGAACAAACTGAGGGAGTATAAAGAGGACAGTACAGAGGAAGGCTCGAGCTGCTCAGAGTGGCTCATGTCGCCGGTGATGGAGCCGCGGGCGTGGGAGGCTACGAAAATGGGTTGACAGGGGCTAGTGAGGCTAGAGGTGGTCTTGGGAGGCCGAGAGGCAGTGTGGCGGCGTGACAATGGCAGCGGCGGCGCTGAGCGGCGGTGTGGGCGGGCTTGGAGGCGACGGCGGCCGAGGGAGGAGAGGAGAAGGGAAGGTGAGCATGGGCTTGAGAGAGGTGGTAGGAAGCTCACCATGCGGTCGGTGGAGGCGGGAAGCACCGGAGTGGGTGGCGACGGAGCGAGGGGCGCGGGAAGCTCGCGGTGGTGGTGGCCTAGGGCGGCAGGAGGCTTGGCCGCCGGTTGGGAAGCATCAAGGCGTCGGGCGGTGCTCGGTGAAGTTAATTGAGAGAGCTCCAGAGGGCCAATGGTGGCGGTGGAGGCGCTTTGGCCTGCTTCAGGAAGAGGACCAAGGCGCAGCGAATCTACGGTGATAGAGTCGAATTAACAAGGAGTAAAAGACCCTAGGGATATAGAACATGGGATGACACGGATAAATGGGTAAGGGCCTCACCGTTTGCTCGAACGCCGACGGATGTGGCGATCGTGGAACCGAAAGCCATCGGTCTTGAGGAAGAAGCCCGTGTTCCCGGCACTTCAGCTGCAATGAGAGCGAAAAGTTTTGAGGGATAGAAAGAGAGACCATGCGATAATAGGGAACATGAAGATGAAGGCCCGAGTCAATCGATGCCGCCGGTGAACTTGGAGGTGGTGCAGCCATGGCCAAGAGCGGCGGTGGGAAGAGCCGGGGTGCGGCACCACAGGAGGAGGCGAAAAATGGCTAAGAGAGGTAGAAGGGAATGCAGAATGGCCATTAATAGGCAGAGGGACGGAGAGAGCGAGAAAGAGCCGGTGACATTGCGCACGAGAGGATTATGGCGTGGGCGAGCAAGCGGCGAGGCGGTGGCGAGTTGCCGCTCGGGCGGGCTGGCGCAGATGCAAACGCCGCGTGGACGAAGACGTGGAGGAGAAGTGCTGACAACGGGGGCCCACGGGTAAGTGAGAGTGGGAGAGAGACTCGGTGCGATCGGGTTCGGTCAAGTCCGGTATGGTTCCAATCGGACTCGGGTCCGCACGAGGAGGAAAGGTTTGGCTAGGTTTGAATTTGTGTTTTAGCGTTGACCGAAACAAATACAAGTTTGACCTAGCCATTTGAACTAGAAATAAAATTTGAAAAATTATGAAAATTTTTGTGGGCAATCTGAGGTTCACAAGGGACTTAGGAAAAATAATTTCATACATTTTCTATATTAAATTTTGTCAGAATTTAATTGTTTTCAAATCTGCATTTGGGATTTCATTTGAATTTTGGTGAAGGTAAATGACTCCTAAAAATTTGGTAAAATAATGATAATTCAAGATGAATAATCTAGTATTTGAATAAATTATTTTTAGAAAATTTTGTTCTTACAATTTTTTTGGAATTTAAACGAATCGAAATGATCAACTTTGAAAATTGAATTTTCAACACAACATTAAATACAAATAGCAAGAATTTGAAATTGTGCACAAATTTTTGGAGCACCAGGAGCATGATCAAGAGACACAACCAAAAGTTTTCAAATTTTAACACTTTTATATATATAAAATACAAACCCTAATTTGGGGCTGTTACATATGGGCCTTTGGCCCAAGATTTAATCACCCTTTTACCGAAATTCTGAAATTTCATTTTAAATCCCAATAAAATGGTTTGAGATTCAATTATAATTCTTAGGATTGAACGGAGTATTACAGGGTGGTTGGCCCAATGGAAGCGAAACCTTAGCGAGGCGGGACTACAGTGGAATGACGCTTTGTAAAGTCTTTGTCACGTTCTTTAGACTGCTCACCTAAGGTAGTGAGCGGTGGTATCGATAGATGCCAAACAAACTAGAGAAGTCGTGTCATGTGGGTAAAGCTGTATGACCTCTGCAGAGTGTTAAGAACTATTCGAATAGCCATATCCATAGTCATGGACATGCTAGCAAAGTCACTCTAAATTCGATTTTAGTTTTTGTCTTCAAAAGACTTCATCAACTGATTTGGATTTCTTATCCACTCGGGAAATTGGGTAGATAGCCTTGTGATAGGAGGGTATCCTTCACCATTCTTGTGTGAATATTATTTGACTATAAAACTTGAGTTTTAGAAAATAAATTTTTGTCATGGAATAGACTACTTTGGAGTTTAGTACAAGTATTTGGAAAGAAACATTGCTTTATGCAAAATCAACTCTATAAGCCTTCCATTGCTATACCCCTGCATGCATTATAATATGTTACTGGGTGTAACTTGCGAGCACAGTTGTTGTACTCACCTTTCTTAATATTTGTTGAGCAGGAGAGGAGCTCTACGTGGATACTGAAATCTTGGACGACTAGGCTGCGCCTCCAGACTATTGCCTGTGGCAAATCGTGTGGTCTACCTTACTGTTTTTGCTTTCGCTGTAACCTGCTTGTTGGTTTTATGCCCCTTTTTGTAACAACTCAAATTATTTTGAATGTGTGGCATTTGATGGTTATGCTATCCACTTTTGTTTGACTGTGTACACTAGCTATTCCTGGACTAGTGTACGAAACACAGGGAATCTGGGATCCTTCGCTCCCGGGTTTGATAGTTATGAGCTTGAGCGGTTGGGACTTCTTCGACCATGTCTGGTCGAATGTATCGAGGAAGAGTTGGGACCTCTACGACCACGTCTGGTCGTAGGGTCTTGAGCCAGCGCTAAAGCTCTCTGAGCTACTTGCCCCTCTTGATGGTCAGAACTGGCTTCGACCACCTAAGGGATAGTGCTCTCCTCGACCACAGGCTCTGCTGTTGTAGAGGTAGCCTTCACAAAAGACATAAAACTTTTTTAGTACTCATTTTCTATTTTTCTTGACAAAGCCATGAGAAGTAGAAACTAAAAATGTTTGTTGTCATAGTAGAAGGGTACCTTGGTCTTAGGGGCTTTATTCTTCAGTTCTTCAATCACACCCCTTTCTTTTGCAGCGATCATGTTTGCAAAGAATTGTCTGATGGGGATGGTTGAAGGAAGGGTGGAACTCGAACTTCCATCCTTCTTCTTCTTCTTCTCTGCGGCCTTCACAAGGCGACACCTTTTGGTCAGGGGAACTCTGTCTTCCTCTGACTCATCTTCAACAGCTTTCAATTCAACCTCATGGTCATCTTGGCGGTCTACCATGCCTACTTTCTACAAAAGTCGAAAAATAAATATTATCAAGTAGTCGAATTTTACGACTTCTGAACCCTAAAGACGAAATCAAAATTTTGATTACCTTTAGGCATTCTTTCCTTTCTTCCTCGGTTATGATCACCAGGATTCGAGGAGCTCCTACCGTGGTCGTAGGAGCCTTCTCACAAATGAGCTTGACTCGGGCGTCAATTTCCTTTTGTGAAAGATCTATGATTCCGAAGATATAATCAACAATCATGCTCAAAATTAACAAAAAGAGCTAAGTTGATTATTACTTTACCTCCTTCATAATCTCTCTCCGAGTACTTCCACATGGGGTATACTCGATCCTTTAGGGGACTAATGTGGCGCGTAATGAAATCTCTGAGCACGTGCCATCCAGTCAACCCCCTTCCCTCAAATCCTTGATGGCTTGGATGTAGGGGGTGATATGATCGAGGTCGCTTGGAACTGAGTCCCAAGATGAACTCTTCTCTGCGGGCTTCCCCGTGAAGAAAAGGCTATCGTCCTCAGACAAGTCAAAAACCGCATTCACAGTACGCCTAGAATGTTGGAGTGGTCTCCTTATCACCCGAAGGCCAATGTTAACCCTCAACGTTGGTCCACTTCACCAAAGCGCACCTTGGAACTTCTTTGCTATGACCAAAGTAGTCATCTTCTCCACATCCATCTTGGATTTCTCCCACATGGAAACGGTCTCGACTATTTCTTCTGAGTGATTTTGATTTGGATTTGGAAGAATTTGGAGAAGGGTTGCAAACTTGGTTGGTGGCGGAGAGAACGAGAGATCGAGAGCAGTTGAAGCAAATAGGGAAAGTAAAAACCCTAAATCACACCCTTTGTAGATTTTTATAGCCACGGGTTTGAGTTAAAGATCATGGGAACTCAATAGTTAGCACCCCTTCGGGAACCGCTCCCGATGGATAGATATGTGAGAATCAGTTTGCATTCTTTAATCTATCCGTTCGGGGGAAAACAGTTATGTCTTTTCATCTCAAGTAAAATTACCTTCTTGACCAAGCTAATTTCTAGTCACAGTCACATACTAGTCGGAAAGACTCTGCATCGACCACTATTCTACGACCTCCTTTCCAAGTAAGTTATTTTCACTTGAAGTTGGGGGGCTAGATGATGAGGATCTAATAATCCTCAATTAATTAAATTGTCTGTCTCTATTGTTATTGTAGATAGCAATATCTTTATGTTATTCGTAAAGATACCCCTTATCATTAATAAGGAAGAAGCTTAGCCGAGTGATCGTAAACCATTTTACGACCACCCTACATGGTTTTAAGTACTTCTACGACTACCTAGTGGATGTAAACCATTTTTTATGGTCGTAAGTACTTCTACGACTACCTAGTGGTCGTAAGATTTCCTACGACCACCTGATAATCATAAGCCTAACTACAATCACTTCATGATCGTAAGCTTTACTACGACCAGGTCAACTACAACCACCCTATAGTCAACAAAGCCTACAGACATGTGGGCCCAATCGACTAGGGATACTTATGAGTTGTGTTTAATATACATAGTAGTTAATATGTGTTGTTATTCTCAGGGATAATTGCACGTATTAAGCCTTTGTCTTTGACATAACTGCAAGGCGACATGAGAGGGTTAGTCTCTAACAATAACCACCACAGAATGTGTGCATTTCATCGAAAGGTGAGACGCCTCTTGATACGGACAACTGCCGCCCCTTCACGCACTATATAAGGAGTAAAGCCAGTGGACAAAGGGCGAAGAAAAGCAAAGCAAAGGAATAGCAACAGAGACACGATCAATAGATAAAAGTCATTAAGCCCTAGTTCTAGTGATTTCTTCCCTGTTGTAAAGTATAGTCAATACAACAATATAAGAGTAGGGTTATTATTCTCTCACGAGAAGGCCCGAACCTGTATAAAATCTCTATGTCTTTTTTGGTGTGGTCTAACTCAAGGAAAGTCCCCAGTATTCATTCGTAAGATCAATACTAACCATCGATAGTAGTTAATCCAGAACAAAGTGTGTATTGTCTCAGGTGAAGAACTGAAGATTGCCTTGAGTCTGCTGTTACTGTTAGACTATGTTGGCTAATGGAAATCCTGAGCTTTTATGGGATGAATATGAAGGACCAAGTAGAAGCTTGCAGTTAGTGTAGTCGGAATTGGTTGAGATGAGTGTAAAACAATGATTCATCTGCACTTTTATTTATATGTGTGCCCTTCGTTAAATCTCTGACCACCAATATGTTGGCTCTACGCAAAATCAATTAGTGAATAAGAACTGTTGTATGATTTGTCTAACTAAGGGACAACCATATCTCTTAGATATTAATATTATACTTGTAGCTACTTGTTTTGTGATTTACTATGATGTCATTATCAGTGGATTACTAGTAAACCACATAATAGTCTCATATTTTAGGAAAGTTCACAAATACGGAAAGAGCACAACTAGTGAGATGGGATTTAGTAGTTGATGAGGAGACATACTATGAGTAAGATCTGGTTTTGATCTATTCTTTCTGTCATCTCCAGAACAATTTCAGATAGATTAGTAGTAACTTGATCAAGGGTTGAATCTCATCGGTCTGTGCATTATCTACAAGGGCCGAGCCTCATTATGGATGGGTTGATGTCATTGGTGATTCCACACAATTGTTGT
The DNA here is from genome assembly GCA_036346255.1 of Ampelocalamus luodianensis. Lineage (NCBI taxonomy): Eukaryota > Viridiplantae > Streptophyta > Magnoliopsida > Poales > Poaceae > Ampelocalamus > Ampelocalamus luodianensis. Next base: position 39,357,098 of record CM070624.1, read on the forward strand.
TGATACAACCTGTTGAAAGGCCACCAAGAGGGTTCCCAACTATTGACTTCAGCTCTTCACCTCCGCACATAGATGATCCTCCCAGCACGCCTTCGCCTTTGGAATGAGTTACATTTGCTGGTACAAAAGAAAATTTCAGATTTGGATGCTTTATGCACATGGGTTCTTGTTATACATCAATTTACAGTAAAATATTAATTGAAACATGAACATAAATATCGATTTTTTAATAATATTATTTTAATTAAAAATTACAAAATTAAATAGTAATAAAATTACAAAAATGGCCTTCTATCGCCATTTCAAATGGTGCTAGGAGGGTGAATAGTAGGGATGGCAATCGGGCGCGGCGGGCACAGGTAGTGCTCGCCCATACCCATGCCCGCGACCCCAATTTTCCCCCATGGGCATACCCGAGAAGGATGACGGGCGAAGAACCTCGCCAATGCCCGTCGCCCGCGGGTACCCGTCGCCTGCGGGCATGCCCGTTTACCCACGAACAATGCACCACCGCCCATGGGTACCCATCGCCCGCGGGTACCCTTCGCTCGGGCATGCTCGTCATACATAAACAATATACACAATCACATCAAGTTCATCACAACCACGTCGTATTTCCATTCACTACAAAAATATATACCGACAACACAACCAGTAGGCACAAAATAGCATAGTTCCATAGGAACTATAAATGTAAGAGACCGGCATGAACATTTTTTTGACGCAAACTAGCATGAACATAAGTACATAACCGCTCACCATCAAGCACAACACAAACTCACAATTAAACAATCACATAAACAGAAATAGCCAAGAGTTCAATCATAGTTTCAACAAAAACTACTGCCTCATTCATAGAAAGGCATGAATCCAATAAAAACTACTGCGTCATTCATAGAATCTATGTAACAGTAGCAACCAAGAGTTCAATCATAGTTTCAGTACTCATCGATTAGAGGGGCAAGGCTATGTTTGTGTAGAACAAGAGGGGCAAGGGCCGGTGGCCGCAGGCCGAGCCATCGGAGCACCGAGGGGCAGGGGCACGGTTGCAGACCGACACACGTAGGCCGAGTCGGTGGCGGCAAGCCATGGGCCGACAGTTGAGTGACGAGGAGCGCAGGCTTGGTTCCGGCCGAACCTAAGCCTGGCCAAGTCGCAGGCGAGCGGCGCAGGACTGGGCATTGCTGAGCCAGGCGGCGGCGCCAGGAGAGTGTGGTGCCATAGAGAGAGAGAGAGAAAGAGGGAGGGAAGGACCCAACCGAGCCGGCGAAGAGGAGGTGGATCTGGAGTTCTTGGGTGGCTGGGCGGGAGGAGGACGGGGGCAGAGGCTGGCTGGGAGGAGGACGGGTGACGGGGGCGGCGGATCTGGACTTCTGGAGTTCTTGGGAGGATCGGAGGGGACGGAGGCGCGAGATGGGAGGGAGCCAACCGAGCCGGCGAAGAGGAGGTGTATGTGGAGGTCTTGGGTGGCTGGCCAGAGTCTGGACTTCTTGGGAGGATCGGAGGGGATGGGGGCGCGGGATGGAATGGGGGCTTCTGGCGGGTGAGAAGTGGGAAGTGGGCTGGGAGCCTAGGACTTGGAGCGAGAGTGACTACCGACTAGGGTTTTAGAAAATGGCCCACTTGTTAGTTAGGTTGCGGGTAATCGGGCGAAGCAGGTACGGGTGGAGCTTACCCATGCCCGCGCCCGTTTACCTGATGGGTAAGAAATTGCACCCATTTCTATGCCCGTGGGCAAAGAAAGACGCCCATACCCGCCTCCATTAGGGTATTCGCCCGTGGGCACGCGGGTGATCGGGCACGATTGTCATCCCTAATGAATAGTGCAAAATCGCCATTTTGTTCGGCGACATTCCTGTTGCCACTTCATCCGCCAATAGGGTCTACCCTATAAAATCCCCAAAATTAGGCCCACAACTCATTTCTATTCTGAGAAAAAGAGAAGCAAGAGAGAATGGAGAGGGGCGGGGGGAAAGTGATCTAGCGAAGCTCTGCCGGTTCGTAGTGGAGGAGAGAGGTAGGAGTAGATCCCGTCGCCCAATTTGCAGGTAAATATTTTTACAATTTTGTAATTAAATTCGAAACCCTGGTAGGTTAACAAATAAAACTAGCAATGTAGAATTGATTTAATTAGATCATTTTAGTTAGTGCAGTCTACTGTAGTTTAGATTATCGTATAGGTGTGATTTATGATGTAGTACGTGAATGATTTAGACTAAATATACAAAAATACCAAATAAAGCTAAAAAATTCTAGGTTTTCAATTTTACATGGGAAATAATTTGAAATGATGGAAATACTTTTTAAACTAGAAAATAGCAAGTAGTTAAATAGGGTGTTTATACCTTAATTAAAATATTGTCACCTTCAATTTTGTAGTCTATTTTACACAGTAAATAATTTTGGAACCATGAATAGGTTGTGTAGAGCCTAATTAAAATATTCTCAACATCAATTTGGTTCTCATTTTTGCATGGTAAATATTTTGTAAATACCAAAAATACTTTTTAAACATAGAAAATAGCAAGATGGCTATAAAAATTATATTCAAATTCTAGAGTAGCCAAATAGGGTGTGCAAATCTTAATTAAAATAATTTTAGCTTCAATTTTGTTATCATTTTTGCACGGTAAATATTTTATAAATGCTGAGAATACCTTTTAAACAAGGAAAATAGCAAGATAGCACTAAAAATTATATTCAAATTCAAGAGTAACTAAACATGGTGTGTAGAGGCTAATTAAAATATTCTCAGCTTGAATTTTGTTCTTATTTTTGCATGGTAAATATTTTTTAAATGCCAAGAATACCTTTTAAACAAGGAAAATAGCAAGCTAGCTGTAAGAAATTCTAAAAAAATCCAGAGTAGCTACATACGGTGTGCAGATGTTAATTAAAATATTATCATCTTCAATTTGGTTCTCATTTTTGCACGATAAATACCTTTTAAACTAGGAAAATAGGAAGATAGCTCCAAAAATTATATTAAAATTTTAGGGTAGCTAAATAAGTGTCAGACCTAGGAGTAACACCCCCAAATTCTCTGTGTATTCTACACTAGTCCCTGGAACAGTAGCTAGTGTATATAGTAAACAAATATGGTAACATTCATAATTCACACAACTTTGTTAATAAATATTAGAGTTTATTACAAGAAAGGCTTACGAGCCAACAAAAAAGACACATCGGAAGATGAAGAAGTAGTAGAGTCCAGCTAATCTGCCATAGGCAATCGACTGGGGTAGCGGCCTAGTCATCGAGATCCTCAACAGTCGCGAAGTCCACAAAAATATACTCCACAAATTACTCCCATAACAGAGTTAATGCATGCATCGATATTATCAAAGAAAGGCTTATAGGGTTATTTCTGCAAAAGCAACATTTGACATTTTTAAATACAATACTAAGTTCAAAAGCAGTTATACTATATCTAAAATCAAATTTAATTTTTCTAATCATCAATTCTTGAGTGTAGGAGGACTAACCCCTTACACCAGGCTTTCTTCTCAAATTTTCCACATGGAACAACTATCCATGAAATCATTTTTGTCAAATCATTTTTGAAACAAAACCAAAGTCTAATCCGCGAAAGGCTTTGCTCAGCATGTCCATGACCGTAGACACGACTATTAGAATAGTTTGACACTCTGCAGAGGTTGTACAACTTTACCCACAAGAGATAATCAACTTTTAATGTTTACTTCACATACTTCCATAGGTGTGCGACTAAGTGATTATCACAAGGCCTTTACAATGCACCATCCCAAAGTGTCATGCCGGTTAAGGTTTCACGCCAAACGGAAGCCCCCTCTTGCACCATGTGGGACAATAAAAAGTAGGTCATTCTGACACTCACACATCAACATGGCACAACTAACATTGGAAGTTTACAAATTAATTAGCCCGGTCTGTCCCACTCCAGAATTGTGGTAGTACGAAAGGGTTTTACAATCCACAGCTCGTAGATCGGTCCTTAATTCACTGAAATAATTTAAATAATTTAAAATACTAGGATCAAATATGATCAAAGGATGTAACTTGCCTTGACCAATTAATTGTTGTTCTGAAACGGCGTTGGAATCTAACTCTCCGAAATTGTCGAAATCTATACGCGAGAAGAAGCCAAAATCAAAAGAAATTAAATTAAAATCCAAATTAAATAATTTTAGTATAGATAGCTAGATCTTGATTTTATATGAATTTAGAAATTTGAATCACTTGAATCGGAGCTCGAACGAAGGAGAACGGACTTTTGAAAGATTGAATTTTGCATGAAATGATAGAGTTGGATTTTTAGAATTTTATGGAATTGTTTTTCTAAAGGAAAAATAATTTAATGCATCATGGTGACATTAGCGAGGTAATTATGCAATTTCACCTGAATTTATTTCTTAAAGAAAAGAGAAAAGGCCACGTGGGCTGCCACATGGCACTCATGCGGGCAGAGAAGGTGGCGTGGCGCTTACGTACCGACCAAGTGGCTGCCACGTGGGCGGCCACAACACACCAAGTGGTGGTGGCACACGGAACCCTAGGGTTCCAGCGAATGGCAGCGATTCGGCTAGCAGCGAGGGTACCAAAATGAAGATGGTCTCATAGCGAACCTGTTGCACACTGTTGCGACGGAGGGCACGTGGCGATGCCAGCGGCGAGGAAAATGGCGGCGGGGAGATGCGGGCTACGGCAACGGTGGAGCAATGGTGGTCTTCCGGCGATGTTGAGGTGGGTGCAATGTAGAACATGTGATGGCGAAGCCGATGGTGTAGACGGTGGCGGTGGGGCGTCGTCGACGGCAAGGGAATCAGCGATGGAAGTACGCACGGCTGGCGACGGGGAAACGAGGATTTCGGCGAGGAGGAAGGGAGAGAGGAGGGGAAACTCGGGGGATGGAATGACGAGGACGAGGGGCTCACGGTGCTCCCATTTATAGGGCAAGGGGGGTGTCGGGGAGGAGATCGAGTGCAAAAAGGGGGTGGATGAGGCCGAAACAGGTGTGGCAGCGGTTAAGGAAGATGATGCGCATGCGGGCACAGAAAAAGGGGCCAGAAACACGATGGTGAGAGAGGAGCTTCGCGTGGCAACAATGGAGGTCAGGGCAGGTGGTTGGAGGAGGAAGAAAGGGGAACAGGTACGAGGGTGACAGGTGGGGCCCGATTGTCGGTGAGAGGGAGAGGGAAGCAAGAGGAGGTTAGGTGGGCTGGCGAGTGGGCAAAAAGAGAAAGAAATGCGCCAGGAGAAAAAGGTTTCGACCCGAGGGAATTTCGGGAAATTTTTAATATGTTTTGAATTACAGAAATTGCAAAAAATCAAAAGAGCTTTTAGAAAATAGCAAATAGAGTTCAAAAATTCTTTAAAAAATCACAAAAATTCCTTGAGTTATTTTGAACTGAATAAAATTATTTCCAACATAAAGTTTTTGTAAAAACAAAACTCTTTAAAATTTTAGAATATCCAATAAAATAATAACTTTATTAATTTTATTTTTTGTAACATAACTTTGGGATGTTACAGTAAGTTGTCTAAAGCATAATTAAATATTCTCAGCTTCAATTTTGTTCTCATTTTTGCATAGTAATTATTTTATAAATCCCGAGAATACCTTTTAAACAGAAAAAGTAGCAAGACAGCTGTAAAAATTCTATAGAACTTCTAGAGTAACTACATAGGGTGTGCAGATCTTAATTAAAATAATGTATGCATTGAATTTTTAGGTATGGCGGCCCTAGGAGACGTTGTATAGTAGCCGTATGAGCTGCTTGACCCGGCTGTTGACGCAACTCACCATAGCTGCCTCTATACCATCCTCCCCCCGAGAGCGCGAGCAGCCCATTGAGCTTAGCACATTGCGGCTACGCACACCATGAGGGCATGGAGGGTGGACCCACGTTGGGTTCCGAGGTACGTGTAGTTCTAACCTTTGTGTACTTAATTTTGGTCTGACTTGTGTGGGTGGACTCACTTATATTCTTAATCCTTTCGACGCAGGTTGAGAGCAACAAACCTCCTTCCACTAGCGAGGATGGTGGAGGAGACATGGGAGGATGAGCAGGATGTCACGGACAGTGGTCATATGTCAAGGTGGTTTCCATACGACCGATGCCTGTTGGCGACACTGGTTGACTGGTAGAGGCCGAAGACACACACATTCCACCTGTCGTGAGGGGAGATGGCGTCGATGCTTCAGGACGTGGGCTTCCTGACTGGGTTGCCCTACGCAGGCTTCCCCTTTGTGGCGTACGACATCCCAGACATGTGGCACCTAGAGATCCTCACGAGATTCTAGGGGTTGCTGCAGGCCAACGCCGACTACATGGAGCTCAGGACTAGGTTATAGCAACATGTGTATATGCTGCTATATCTGCAAATATGTGTTGCTAAAATGGATAGCAACACATGTGTATAATAGGTCTATTGCAACACAATTTGTGTGTTGTTATACAAAAGAAAAAGGCGTTGCAAAGTTGCAACACCCTTTTTATTTGTAACAACACATGTTTTCAAAACACAGTTAACACTTGTTAGTAACATATAATTAATTTATTGCAACATAACTAACACCTTTTAATATTTTCTCTAGATTTTGCACCATTCAACCAGAATTAAGAAAGGATACAATTTTGGCAATCATACAACTCAAAAAACATGTTATATCAACCATCAAAGACAGCTGCAACACATAGATCAAATTTAGATTATGCAAGATACATAAACCTAAAATATGATATTTCCAATAAGCACAACAGTACATTTGCAATACACCATACAGAGTGCATGCAATTTCTAAATTATGAGCATTCTAATATAGCCACGGCAACACAATCAACTGATGTCTAATAAAGCGAAAGCTTGGCAAACACATGAAAATACTCCAACCCCTTCTACCACAATACTAGTCTAGCCTTAACATGTACAAAACATCCACGCAAAAGATGTCGACAATGTAGATGTCCACATAATGAAATCATCGTTCTATCATCATTTGCAAAATAAGGATGATCACTCCATCAACAAACAATAACTTCAACAGCCTTTATGTTTTGGACATGAAAAGAAATTCGAGAAGTCAATAACCACAAACCATATATACTTCACATTTAACCTATGCATTTGTACAGAAATGGAGATCGAAGCCCAAACATGATATAAGCGTCAAATAGCTAAACAAGACAAGTAGTATGTAGAATTCATAATTCAGAGCCGATCCACTGCTCTCTGCCTTTGTCACAACAAAATGTGAAGAAATAAGCATACCAGGAGCTAATAAACATTTATGGTTAAACATTTTTAAAATCTAGTGTGGTTACTCCAATTTGTAAGATACTGGTCATTGACTCTTATAGGGGCCACACATTGTGTGACAATCCCGAACTCAGCAAGACACTTTCACTTCCATGGGCCTATTAAAAAGAAATGAGATAAGGATGCTACAGATGCCTTAATATGCTTATTTGAACAAGCATGACATGAACTTAGTAGAGCCAACCATAAACATTAGAGTTCTTCCTCTCAGCAAGAATGCACAGTAGAAAGTTGGGTGCTCCAGGTAGCTTTGTTTTTATCTATTCAAACATGTCATCCACCCTTTTTGTAGCAGGAGCATGTCTCATTGAAGGATTTTCTTGAAACACATCAAAAGGTTGATCTACTTTCTGCAAAGTCAAAAAAGTGAGTGAAAAATGCATGTGGAGATGTGTAACATTAGGTGAAATGAAGAGAAAACCCTACAATTCCCTTCATGCCCCCACACTTGATGAGGTCTTGGACAAGATCCCTAACATTACACTGTGTAGAAAAGTTAACCATCGCCCATTTCTCAATACTGCTAGTTTTAATGTGCCTCTGGAAAACAGAACTAACAAAGTTACAGGATGATAACATGAAGGATTAAGGAGTAAACAGGGGATCCAATAGAGACATGCTGACCTTCTTGTTAAAAGTTCCACCACCCATTACATGTAAAAATATCTTCACCATTTACAGCTTTTAGCTGCACAATAGAATTCAATTATATCAATACCATAACGGTTTCACAGGCACAAAGAGGTAATTGAAAAAAATATACAACATAGACAGTTCTGACCAACATTAGGGGCCTGCGGTACCCTACCACCAACTTGAGTAAAACTTTGAGCTGTCGAAATGCCACATGCCTTCATCATGGGTTCTGAATCATAGTTGATGTGTCGTAGTACCTGCAAATTTGACATTGATTGTAAAATGGTTAAGAAAGCACACATATAGGCTACATCTATCAGGTTGAAATAAAGGAGCAACTCACATCACACAAAACCAACATCCTTTCTTTAGGTTTCTGTCTGGATTTCTCAACAAGTGAAGACCTTTGTAATGTACTCAAAGCCTTGGTATATGTAACATCCCAAATTTTGGTTTGTGTTTCAAATGTAAGAAATTGAGGGTAAATTAAAACTTTTCTTACATCCTTGTGCTTTTGAACTTTTCTGAAAATTCTTGTAAAAAGAATTTTGGAAAATTCAAAATCAAAAGCCTCATTTATCAAGTCAACAACCTCCTTGGTCAAATCTTTTGTTAAACCCTTGGAAATAATTTTCCTTGGTTCTAGGGTTGCTTGGTAACACCTCTGAATTATTTCATAATTTTTGGAAATTATTTGAAATATTTTAGAGGCAAGTCAAACCTCGGTCAAACCTCTGCTTTAACCTTCTCGAAATTTTGGGAAAATTCCAGTGCACAAAAATCTCTGAAATTTTATGGAAGGTTAACCCTAAGGTCAGAAGCTCCAGTTAAATTTCATAAATTTTGGAGTTGATTTGATGCCTCAATTAAATCCCCAAAGTTTCAATTCCAAAATCAAACCCTAATCGGTTTTCATCGTTCCTCGGGTGCGAAGTCGACTGCTCGAGTCACTTGACTCGACCGAGCCAACTAATCGCACCCGCGCTGCCGAGCGGCGACGCGTTATCACCGTTAGATCTCCATCGAACGGCTCTCATTCGTAAGCATTCGGACAACTCGGTTGCCCTATGATTCTCACCGTTGGATTTCAATTGGGCCGACGCTCATCCGATGCCGCTTCAACGCGATCGCACGCTAACCCTTGATGCAATCGGACGGTTGGCCGTCGCCGCCTTCCTCGCTCGCGCGGCGCAGGCGCCATGGCGGAGCCGAAGCGTGGCGCGCGCGTTGCCTTCTCCCATCCGGCGACCGCGAACGGGTGTCTGCAGCGCATTAAATGCCCATCACTCCACCGCCCGCTTAGTCGCCGTCTCAATCGCCCCGCCGCCACGGCATCAGAGCGGCAGCGGAACCCGAGGCGGAGCAACGGGCTCTCGTGCTCTCGTGCCTACTTAAGCCCCGGTCACCTCCGTTGGCTTCCTTTCCTCTCCCGCAGCCTCTCTTGCACCCTCCGAGCTTGAGCGAGCCCATACCACCCCAGCGCCATTTCCGCCATTGCCGAGCTTGGAGCTCCTGCCGACGGTGCTCGGTGGCTCCTCGCCCGATTCTTCCTCCCGCTCCTTCCTTTACCTCGTGGTGCTTAACCTCATCCTATTTTGGGTTTCTACAGAGCGGCGGGATTGAGTTTTGGAGCTCGCGCCGCCGCTGCCCCTTTTCTTCTCCGGTGCTGGTAAGACCCCATTTCCCAATACCGCCTCCTGGAGCTTCTCGTGGTATTGCGAAGCTCATGGAACCACCCGTGTTGCTAGTTTGGCCCAGTTGACCTCCACGGTGAAGCTCTTCGCACGCTGGACTTCGCCGCCGGGCTCGCTCGATCGCCCTTCGTCCACCCCAACCCCGCATCATCTTGATGAACCTCGTGAGCTTCGGCTATCCTTCGCTTAGCTTTTGCCGCACCGTGGTCATAGTTCCTGCTCGGCCACGCCGCCGCCGTTAGCCTCGGCTCGCCGCGGCCATCGCTTGGACTCCGGTTGGTCGCGCTAAGTCCATAGGACCCGCCATAGCTTTTGCACTGGCCCATTTGCGCGTAGCTTAGCCATATCGCCGTTTGTTTTGCCGTAGCACTTCCTCCGCTCTCGCCCGCGCTGCTGCGTCAGTCACCATTGGCCTCGCTGGTGCCATCAAAGCGCAATAGTGCCGGATTCCGTTTTGCCTTGGCCGGCGCCGCCATGGCGATTCTCGCCGGCGACGAGCCGAGCAAGCTCGCGGCGAAACTCCTCTCGTTGTCGGGCGAGCTCCGTGCCGGGCGGCGTGGCTCATTACCGTCGTCCGATCTAGAGATCTACGGCCTCGCCTCTCCACGCCGCCGCCTCTTCGCGCGCCAGTGCTCGTGTCGCCGGATTCAATCGGGACGTCCGATCGGAGATCGACGGCTCTCAATCGCCCACATCTCCGGTTGTTAGAAAAGCCCAAAATACTAAGTCCAAAAGCGAAGAACTTTAGGGTCTTGTCATTTTTGTATCTCTGTAACTATAGATCCAAATTAGATGATTCCAATTTTTTAGCTTCCTTACACCTTGAACTTAAATAGAAAAATAATTGTAGACCATGATCAAACCTGAAAACCATTTTCAAAAATAGTAAACAAGTGAACTCAATCTTTTTCAAAACTTTTAGCAAACTTGTAAAATGCATAACTTTTAATCTATAGGTCCTTTTTGAATGAATCCAATTGGATTAGCTTCCACTGATAGTGTGTTTGCTAGGAAAATTGGTTTCACAAATTTTACTGTTTTTAAAAAATCATAAGGATCATAATTTAGTTTAATACCCTAAACAATTTAGACAAATCATAACTCTTTCAATATAACTCCAAATGACCTGAAATTTTATATGGGTTATCACTACACCAGTAGGTAGCCACCATAAAAATTTCAGCTTCAAAATCTTTCTAGAAAATGTTTTTGCTACAGTGCTAATTATGGCCGAAAATAGGTTTTTAGAGAATATCTTTTGCACCACAAATCCAAATTAGGTTTTTCCAGTTCCTATGTCTAGGAATATTCGTATTCTACCTTGTGTATAAATTTCGTCGCATTTGGATAATGTTTGCTTGCTCTTTTGTTTAAGTGTTGCTCGTCTTATTGGTTGTTTTCGCTCTTTCGCTTAGGATTCGATATTTGCGGTAACCCCGAGAACGATCCTCCGCAACAGCTTGAGCAACAGCAGCCAGGCAAGCAGTTTGATCATTTCCCATTTGATCCCATTACTTTTAAAGTCTAATATTTTGTTTAACTTCTATGTATGCATTGCTATTTTGTTGTTAAATTGATTAGTTAATCCTCTAGTTGCATAATCTGTAGGTAAATGTTTATCCTCTACTACCTGAGCCTAGGTTATTTGCTGTGATTAGAGTTTGTTGGATGAGCTCTTGTCACTTAGTAGATTTCGAATAAATATTGCTTAGCCCTGCCTAGATATCGGTAGTATTGGGCGATCATCGACTTAGTCGGTGATCTTGATCACACAAATACTTATATTATTCCATTATGTCCAACCCTTGTGTTTTACCATTTTGCAAATCAAAAACTGAAAACAAAAATTATATCTTGGCTTGGGCACAATGGTATGTTGGGTGATCTGTTGGGTGTGATTGAATGGTGCCTAAGTCCCTAAGGACCGAGTTACTTGTGCCATTGATCCAAGCAATTATTGCGTACAACCACACGAGGGGATATGGAACCTCTCTTGACTAAGTACTTTGGGAGGTGTTAATTATGAGCTGGTTGGTGGGTGTGTTCTTGTGTGTGTGTGTTGTGGTGTTGGAGGAGCATTAGCAGCCTGTTAGGTCGCTCTAATGTGTCCTTCTCCGTGGGTGCGGCTCTTAATTAGCATCGTCCATTGGAAAGCGCCTTGTTAGACTTAGCCATGCCCGCATACCAAAGGAAGTGTGCTAACCGTGGTCGGTGGAAAGGCGGTCTATCGTGTGGGTACATTGGTACACCCTGCAGGTTAAAACTATTCGAATAGCCTCGTCCTAGGTTATGGACACGCTTGGTTATTTCCCGCAAGAACTAGACTACAACCTTTTAAAAACTTAAACTTGGCATGGGTGGTATGAAGGGGAACTTCATGCTATTGTTGTGGTGACTATGGGTTAGTCGCTTCTAGGTTGGTGTTGTCATCTATCTATTGTTATAATTGTCTTCCTTTTATTTGAACAATAAAAGTTAATTGTAAACTTGCTTTGAATCTATTACCTTATTGCAAATGAAAACTTGCTTTATGCTGAAAATAAGTCCAGAGCCTTATCCACTTAAATAAAGCTTGCATGTAGTTAATTATAGTTCTGTTATCTCACACGTCAGTCTTGAGTACAAAAACAATTTTTGTACTCATCCGCTTGCTTAATATTAATTGTTGCAGAGGAAGAAGGTGAGCCCAAGGGCCTCACTTTTGTGAGTCATGTTGGCACTGTTTGGGACGATTAGCTTGGCGGTCCGGTTGGTTGCCTTGTGGGTAGAGGCACACCGATTGGCTTTTGTTTATCGCCATCTTATGGCCATTTTGCTTCACTGTATTTACTTATCTTTATGACTTTTGGCCATTCGGCCTCTCTTTGTAATAATAACTCTTTATATTATCTATGTCTTTCAGCTTGTTGCTTTTGCTTCGCTCTATGTGTATGAATGGAATTGATGCATGATTTTGTAACGGTGTGTATACCGCACTCGGGAAGTATACATATCTCGAGGCTTAGTTTATTTGATTTGTACTGTTAGGACCAAGTGGATGGTTAAACAAAGACAAGTTTAATAAACCGGGTCTCACAAAGATACCTTTGCAAAGGCACAAGGGAACATAGCTGGTAAACGTGGGGCTCATTGAGACATTGACACGGTTCAACATCGCAGATACCCTAGTAAGTCCAATGAGATAGTTGTTGCACTTCAACAAGGTTCAGATAGGTGCTGCCCTTTGTTCATTTCAAGTTGGGCATCCCGAAATGATCCAAAGCTCGAGCTCAATCAAGCGTAAGTCTCTCAACAAGGTTCATGGATTTTTCTGCAGCATGAAAAAGTATAGAAGGATCTGAGCTGTAGTTAATTCAAGATGTGAGGTCTTACCTCTGCTCATGCAGAGAAAAGGCATCGCCTGGCTGGAACACTCTGAGTTTTTCTTTTTATTTTTTAGCAGAACTGTGAGTTGTTCTCCCTTCCTTGCTTTCACTGCATACTTCATTTGTCTATGCATTTCTATTCATGTAAAGTCAGTTTTGTCTTTGAATATCATAAAGAATGATGATACCACACTCAATGAACATGCATGCCTACATAAGTCCATTGACAGTAGGGTATAAACTCGATCAAACTGTTGTTTAAGTGCTATTTGGTAATATTTTTTCAAGGTTGACACTTGTCGTAAAGTTTCAACAAGAAATATATTGCATCACTTCCAACCTGTGCCCTTTTTCCATTTGTGAATAGCTATGTAATGCCATCTAAAAAAGCTATCCCATCTTCCAATGCTTACCGCTGAAAATTGCTTTTTAATGTTCTGCAATATGAAAATTAAAATTCTGCAGAAGTCTAGAATGTGGAGAAACCATGATCTACGATCTGTTACTTATCTGCAAAACTGGGCAAAAGAGGAGAGTTAACTTTCCAGTAATACAAAAATGCTGCGAATTTCACTGGTTGACTTTGAAATCCAGCTACCATGTCGATGGACCTTTATATAACTCTAGGATGCACGGACACGGACACGCATGTTGGACACGATACGTATTGGACACGGGATACGACATTTTCTAAAAAATGGCGACACGGGGACACGGCTATATATATATATATATATATATATATATATATATATATATATATATATATTATATGCATGTGTATTATTTAATATTTTTCTACGTGTTTGTCAAACATAAAGTATAAAAATGTAAAGTGTAAAATAGGAATATGCACCTCAAAGATGATCCTTGGCTCCTGGCCTCTTCAGTTCTTCATAAATCAGCACTTGAACCACCCGGTTCCATCTCCTAATCATGTTCGACCAAAACTAGTTACCATGAGCTCGGTTGTATGGCGAAATTCTGATGCGTGAGCATGACGATGGTAAACATGAATGCTTTGCCTAAACTCTGAATACACACATCATCAAGAACTGAAATAAAAGAAGCAAATAAACAAGTGTGTGCAAACAAGTACAAATTTGCACAAACATATGCATTTCAATCTGGAAAAGGTGTAGCAAAGCATAAGTTTAGTTTAGGACATACCACATGTAGCTTCACAATTGTACACTCTTTAACTCTAGGCTTATTTCATCTCATTCAGAATCAGAATGCCTTGAGCAAATTATTAATGAAAACCTCCCATCAATTTTATTATCCCGCAAACCAGTAAAGTAGATGGAGTAAGTACTTTAAATCCCTGTTTTAACTTGATAGTTATTCCCAATTCCTTTATACACCCAGGCTTGAACGTCATTTGGATCTCCCTTGATACCTTAGTTAAAAGCTAGTTGGTACATTATTATGAACTGGACTTGTTGCAAAAATCTATGCTTAGCCGAAGCTTAGCTCAAAAATCTTTGATTTTGGGAAGTTAGCCAAAAGCTCAACTTTGTTTCCAAATAGTGTTGTGGTTTGGTCAATACCATGGAGTTTTTTTGAAATGTTTTAACTGTGGAAAATCGAAGTGAAAATTGGTTTGGACTTGGGCGAAATGGATGTTTGGCTGGGTGCATGTTCATGCACGGGATCGATCCATTTCTATGGTCAAGGCCCAGGGTTTGTTTGGTTGTCGCCCAGGTTAGTTAAGGACCTGCCTTCGAGCGTTCTGTTGCCATGCCTTCCCGTACTACCACATGTCCTAAATGGGCAGGACTTGGCTAACTAATTTGCAATGTCTCACTGTGGTTGTGCCACCCGGTTGCGTGGGTGTCTTTCACGACCTACTTTCATGTATTCCCACATGGCGCTAGAGGGGGCTTGAATCCGGCGGGTGGTTAGCCCAATGGAAGCGAAACCTTAGTGAGGCGGGACTACACTGGGATGGCTCATTGTAAAGGACTTGTGATAATCTCTTAGTCTCACACCATCGGAAGTGTGTGAGCGGACAGTATAATTGATTATCTCTTGTGGGTAAAGTTGTACAACCTCTGCAGAGTGTAAAACTATTCGAATAGTTGTGTCCACGGTCACGGACATGCTGGCAAAGCCACTCCAAGTTAGATTTTGATTTTGTTTTCAAAAGTCTTGTTTAAATGGTTTTGGATCTCTATCCATTTGGGTTTTTGGCAGGCAGCCCTGTGATAGGAGGATATCCTTCACTACTCTTATGAATGTTATCTAACTATAAAACTTGTGTTTAGAAAATGAATTTTAGTTATAGTTTAGACTGCTTTGGATCTTAGTACAAGTATTTGAAAAGAAACTTGGCTCCTTGCAAAACTACTCTATAAGCCTTCCTTTTCCTAATCCTTGCATGCATCAATCTGTTACTTGACGGGTGTGACTTGTGAGCACGGTTGTTGTGCTCACTCTTGCTTGTTGTCAAGCAGGTGAAGAGGCCTACGCAAAGGATCAGGAGGTCCTGGATGACTAGTATGCGCCCCAGCAGATTGCTTGTGGTGAATCGGGTGGCCAAGGCCACGATCTGTTTTTGTTTCCGCTGTTCTTGCTCTTGGCCCTGTGCCCTTTTGTAATCAACTCAAAATTTGTGTTAATATAGTGACGTTACATGGATATGTTATCATCTCTTGTTTGATTGTGTACACTGGCCACTGATCATGGAACTAGTGTGGTTTACACAGTGAGGTCCCGGGGTTCTCTGCCCTGGGGTCGCGATAAGAAGTTGTATCAGAGCCATCTCGACTGTAGGTCACAACCTAGTAGAATGGCTGCTAGAAAAGTTCAAAACTTATTTTATATAACAAGAAAATCAATTTGTTCTCCTCTCATATTGGTCATCTATCTACTCTTACCCCTTGTAGCAATTATTTCTTACATAATTCTTTCTTCTCACCATTTTGCAGTGTTAAATGGATCCTCTTTCCCTTATAACTTTCTTTAGTTGGTCCCTCGGTTCAGTCCTGGTAATTAGGACCTTAAGACTTGAAGCTGTCATGAAGATCTCGTCGTGCAAGCACCCCAAAAACCGTGAGTATCGAATAGAGCGTAGGTTAAAGCTATTAAAGTTTTTGGAAAAGCTTTTGAGTTGGTTGGTTTTGCGTGGTTGGTTGTTTCGCTCCTTTCCCCTTAGTTTCTCCTCTCTTTCCTTAGTCCTTGGTGTTCTAGCAAATGGTGACAACGCGCAATGGCAGTGGCAGCACTAGCAGTCAGGACAGAGGAATCGGGGGTGATCTAGAGAACCTCGTTCCACTACCACCACCTCCTCCAGCTAAAGGATCTGACTGGAACCAGATGACGACCAACCAAGCGTAGTTAATCAACTTGCTTGCCTAATCGATCAACAACACCCAGACCCTGCAAGCAGCAGCAGCTCAACCTCCAGCCTTCGCTCCACCTCCTCCAATGGCCGGCATCTCAGAGTTCATGAGGATATGGCCACCGACATTCTCCAGCAACGCTGAGCCACTGGAGGCTGACGACTGGCTCAGGGCCGTCGGCAGGAAGCTAGACATGATCCAGTGTACTAATCGTGAGAGAGTCCTCTTTACCTCTCACCAGCTAAATGGACTAGCGTCGGGTGGTGGGACAACTTCACCCAGTCCCATGCTGATGCTCAAACCATCTCTTGGGATGAGTTTGTGCAGGCTTTCCACCGTGCACACGTCCCACCGGGCATGATGACCTTGAAGAAGAAGGAATTTCGCACTTTACGCCAAGGCAGTCGCTCAGTCAATGAGTACCTGCACAAGTTCAACCAATTCGCTCAGTCAATGAAGACGTGGCAACTGATAAAGCCAAGCAAGAGCATTTCCTGGAAGGGCTTAACGATGACCTCTCGGTTTAGCTCATCGCTCAGGACTACACAGATTTTTAGCAGCTTGCGAGCAAAGCTATCGGCCATGAGGGCAAGCATCTCGAGACGGAAAATCGCAAGAGAAGGCAGGCAGCTCAGAGGTTCAACTCTGGGGGCTTTCCTAAGCCCAAGACCTCCCAACCTCAGCCACCCCAGCAGGGGAGAGTCACAATCTCCTCTCCGTCCAGGGTGCCTGTGCCAACCAGATGTCCCATCAACCCCGGTCCTCTTGGGACCGCTCTAGGAGTTCAGTATCAGAAGAAGTCACCCACGACCTCCACAGCGGGAGTCACCTGCTTTTATTGCAACGAAGTGGGGCACTATGCCAATAAGTGCCCGAAGAAGCAGCCAGCAGCCCCGACCAGACCCGGTCAGGGAGTCTTAGCGCCTGGCAACACCCAAGCAGTGAAGCCCTCCGTTCAGTACATCAGAGGACGTGTGAATCATGTCACAGCCAAGGAAGCTCAGGCCGCACCGGATGTGGTCCTTGGTACATTCCTCGTCAATTCCGTACCAGCATTAGTTCTTTTTTATTCTGGAGCTTCGCATTCTTTTGTTTCCAACAAGTTTGTGGGTAAATATGGGCTATCTATCTCCCCTTTAGTTAAACCTATGTTAATCCATTCTCTAGGCTTGGAAATGAGGACTAGTTCCCTATGCCCAAATCTTACCTTGGAAATCTCAGGAGTACCCTTCTTTGGAGACCTTATAATCTTGCACTCCCAAGGTTTGAATGTGATTCTAGGAATGGATTGGCTAGCCAAGAATCAAGGTCAGATAGATTGTGCCAATAGATCTATTACACTCACCAATGAGCAAGGAGTTCAAGTTGAATTTAGACTCGAGACCTCTGTTAGAGAAGGTCCTTCACTGACTAGTCTGAAGAAAGTGAAGCTAGAGGACCTCCCAGTGGTCAATGAGTACCCGGATGTGTTCCCTGAAGAACTGCTAGGAATGCCACATGACAAAGACCTAGAGTTCATCATCAACTTAGTCCTAGGAATAGCCCTAATCTCCAAGAGACCCTATCATTTTCGGTTGACGACTTAGTCGAACTGAAGAAGCAGATCTAGGAGATGCAAGATAAAGGTTTTATCAAACCGAGTTCTTCACCTTGGGGAGCTTTGATGATCTTCATTGTCAAGAAGGATGGTACCCAGCGAATGTGTGTGGATGACCGTTCGCTCAATGAAGTCACCATCAAGAACAAGTACCCTTTACCTAGAGTTGACGATTTGTTTGACCAGTTAAAGGGAGCCGGAGTGTTCTCGAAGGTAGATTTGAGGTCAGGCTATCACCAGTTGAAGATTCGTTAGGAGGATATCCCCAAGATAGCCTTCTCAACCCGCTATGGATTGTATGAGTTCACGGTCATATCTTTTGGATTGACCAATGCTCCTGCTTACTTTATGAATTTGATGAATAAGGTATTCATGGAGTATTTGGACAAGTTCGTCATTGTCTTTATTGATGATATCCTAACATACTCCAATAGTGAAGAAGAGCATGAAGAGCACCTTCGGTTGGTCCTGTCCAAGATTAGAGATCATAAACTCTTTGCCAAATTCAACAAGTACGAGTTTTGGATGAAGGAAGTTATCTTCTTGGGTCACGTCTTGTATGTTGAAGGAGTTGCTGTCAATCCCAGCAAGGTCCAAGATGTGCTCAATTGGGAGTCACACAAGTTAGTGCCTCAAATCAGAAGTTTTCTAGGAATGGCATGATACTACCGTTGATTCATAGAAGGTTTCTCCAAGATAGCAAGACCTCTCACTCAACTGTTGAAAAAGGAAAAGAAATTTGCTTAGACCTCAGACTGTGAGCAGATTTTCCTAGAATTGAAGAAGTGCTTGACCACCGCCCTAGTGTTGGTTTTGCCAGACGTCCACTAGGACTTTGAAGTCTTTTGTGATGCCTCTCGTCAGGGCCTCGGTTGTGTGCTGATACAAGAAGGAAAGTTTGTAGTTTATGCATCTCGCCAGTTGAAGCCTCATGAAGGGAACTACCCGACGCACAATTTAGAGCTAGCCGCAATTGTGCATGCCTTGAAAATTTGGCGGTATTACATTATCGGTAATCGCTGTGAGATTTTCACGGATCACAAAAGCTTGAAGTACATCTTCACTCAGTTAGAACTCAACCTAAGACAAAGAAGATGGTTAGAGCTCATAAAAGATTAGGACCTCAGAATCTATTACCATCCCGACAAAGCAAATGTGGTGGCAGATGCCCTAAGCTGAAAAGGGTATTGCAACACTATGTTGATGCAAGCAAGTCAGCCAAGGTTGTATGAAGAGTTGAGACATTTGAATTTGGAGATTGTCAGCCAAGGTTGTGTAAACGCGTTGGAAGTTGAGCCAACCGTGCAGATCAGGGAGCATCAAAAAGAAGATGAAGACATCCAAGAGATCCGAAAGAACATGAGAAGAGGCAAAGCCCCAGGTTTTGTTGAAGATGAGCAAGGTACCGTTTAGTTCGGTAACTGCATTTGTGTGCCTGACCACCAAGAGACAAAGCAGCTGATTTTGAAGGAAGCTCATGAATCACCTTACTTCATCCACCTAGGAAGTGCCAAGATGTACCAGAACCTCAAGGACAAGTATTGGTGGGTCAGTATGAAGTGAGAAATCACCGAGTTTGTTGCACGTTGCGATGTATGCCAAAGAGTGAAGGTGGAACACCAAAGACCAACTGGTCTATTGCAGCTGTTGCCAATTCCCGAGTGGAAGTGGGAGCAAGTCGGCATGGACTTCATCACAGAATTACCTAGGACCCAATCGGGTTGTGACTCTATCTGGATCGTGATCGACCGTTTGACCAAAGTGGCACACTTCATTACCATCAAGACCACCTACCCAAGCGGTAAGTTGGCAGAGCTGTATATGGCCTGAATTGTTTGTTTACATGGAGTTCCGAAAAGGATAGTATCAGACAGAGGTTCACAGTTCACGTCTAGATTTTGGAAGAGCTTGCATGAAGCCTTAGGGACAAGGGACAAGACTCAACTTCAGTACAACGTATCATCCCCAGACGGATGGTCAAACAGAGCGTGTGAACCAAGTTCTGGAAGACATGCTTAGAGCTTGTGCGTTGGAGTATGGGAAGTGTTGGGACTAGAATCTTCCTTATGTAGAGTTCTCTTACAACAACAGCTATCAAGCCAGTTTGCAAATATCTCCCTTTGAAGCGTTGTATGGTAGACAGTGTAGAACCCCTCTCCTTTGGGATCAAGTCGGGGAGCATCAATTCTTTGGACCTGATTTGATAAAGGATACTGAAAGTAAAGTAAGGCTGATAAGAGAACATTTGAGAGTGGCACAATCCTGACAAAAGTGATATGCTGACAATCGTCGCAGAGAGCTATCCTTTGAGACAGGCGATTTTGTTTATGTCAGAGTAACTCCACTCAAAGGAGTAGGAAGATTTCAGATCAAGGGAAAGCTCGCGCCAAGGTTTGTTGGACCTTACAAGATTTTGGGAAGAAGAGGTGAAGTCGCTTATCAGTTGGAGCTACCGACCTCCTTGTCGGCTGTGCACGACGCCTTCCACGTCTCGCAACTCAAGAAGTGTCTCCGAGTTCCAACAGAACAAGCTACACTAGAGAGCATCGGCCTCCAAGAAGACCTCACCCATGTAGAGCAACCAATCAAGATTCTGGATGCCGCGGAGTGTGTTACCAGAAGCAAGATCAACCGTTCATGCAAAGTCCAGTGGAGCAATCACTCAGAAGAATAAGCCACCTAGGAGCAAGAAGAAGATCTGAAAGCCGAGTATCCCCACCTCTTTGTTGGCCAAGTCTGAATCTCGGGGTCGAGATTCCCTTAAGGGGGGTAGGTTTGTAACACCCTGTTTTTCTAAGACTTTTGAAGTTTTCACAATAAAATTAACCATTTGGTTTATTAGTTTGTTAAAGCTTAAAACCTAAAATTTTAAAAGTGATTTAATTGACTAAATCAAACTTCAACTAATTCGTTTTGGTTTAGCTTTGAGTTTGTTGAAGCTTTCTGGTTTTCGGTCTCCTTCGTTTGTCTTTCTATCCCTAGTTCCAAACTTCCTAGCTTTTCTTAAGCTCGGGTTTGTGTTTCAAACATCCTTGTTGCCCGTAATTCAAATTTAGGTTTGAATTCCTCCTTTTCCATTCTGGCCATCTTCTCTTTTTGGACCTTCCTCCTTGGGCGTAGCCCATTGCTTTCCTTCAGGACCTCCTCTCGCAACTACCCTTTCTGCAAAGACGACCCTCTCAGTCGTAACTGCCCTTTTTGCAAAGACGAACCTCTCGATCGCAACTGCCCTTTTTGCAGAGACGACCCTCTCGGTCGCAACCGCCCTTTTTGCATAGACGACCCTTTCGGTTGCAACTGCCCTTTTTGCAAAGACCACCCTTTTGGTCGCAACTCCCCTTTTGCAAAGATGACCCTCTCGGTCACGACCGTAGTTTTTGCAAAGACCACCTCCTCCTTAGGGACTCCTTAGGACCTCCTCCTCCGGACCTCCTCCTCAGGACCACCCTTTCGGTGAGACCTCCCTCTTGGTCAACCTCCCCGTTGACCTTGACCAACCTTTCTGTTTCAACTAGCCCTGTTCACTTTATCCTTCCTGCACGTTTGCTACAGAAGTCTTCATGCATTAAATGCTATCACCTCTGTTGTACCCATCTCCCCCTCTTGTCTTCTCCCTCACCTGCTCCCGTCCCCTTGCTCACCTGCCGGCTGTGCGCCTGTGCTGCGCCACCGTGAATCCCGTAGCTACATCCTTGTCACCTAGTTTTCCTACCTCCTCTATAATAGCGTGCTAAGGAGCCTTTTTTCCTTTTCCATTCCATCCATTTTCACCTCAACACTTCCTCTTTCTTGCTCTCGTCCTGTAGCTTTTCACCATTGGACCTTCTTCTCTAAAGCTTTTTGAGTTGGATTTCATTTAGATCTTTATTTGAGCTTTATTTGATCCTGCTCTGTTCTCTCGTGTAGAGTTCGATGACGTCAGGGAAGCAGAGTTCGCTAAAGAAGTAGATCCGCAAGCTTTCGAGCAAGGCAAGTCATACTCTTGATCATATTGCACCCAGTATTTCAAATTATGTACCTTTCGTTTTAAATTACTACTATATGCGTATTTCAATTCAAGTACTTTAAATCCCTATTTTAAATTGATAGTTATTCCCAATTCTTTTGTACACCAAGACTAGAACGTCATTTGGACCTCCCTTGATACCTTAGTTAAAAGCTAGTTAGTACATTAGTATGAACTAGGACTTGTTGCAAAAATCTATGCTTAGCTGAAGCTTAGCTCAAAAATCTTTGATTTTGGGAAGTTAATCAAAAGCTCAACTTTGTTTCCAAGTAGTGCTGTGGTATGGTCAGTACCATGGAGTTTTTCTAAAATATTTAAACTGTGGAAAATTGAAGTGAAAATCGGTTTGGACTTGGGCGAAATGGATGTTTGGCTGGTTGCATGTTCATGCACGGGATCGATCCATTTCTATGGTCGAGGCCTAGGGTTCGTTTGGTTGTTGTCCAGGTCAATTATGGACCGCCTTGAGTGTTTCTTTGCCATGCCTTCCCGTACTACCACATGTCCTGAATGGGCAGGACCTGGCTAACTCAGTTGCAACATCTCACCGTAGTTGTGCCACCCGGTTGCGTCGGTGTCTTTCACGACCTACTTTCATGTATTCCCGCATGGTGCAAGAGGGGGCTTGAATCCAGCGGGTGGTTAGCCCAATGGAAGTGAAATCTTAGCGAGGTGGGACTACGTTGGGATGGCGCATTGTAAAGGCCTGGTGATAATCTCTTAGTCGCACACCTTCGGAAGTGTGTGAGCGGACAATATAATTGATTATCTCTTATGAGTAAAGTTGTACAACCTCTACAGAGTGTAAAACGATTCGAATAGCCATGTCCACGGTCACGGACATGCTGGCGAAGCCACTCCAAGTTAGATTTTGTTTTTGTCTTCAAAAGTCTTGTTTAAATGGTTTTGGATCTCTATCCATTTGGGTTTTCGGCGGGCATCCTTGTGTTAGGAGGGTATCCTTCACTACTCTTATGAATGTTATCTAACTATAAAACTTGTGTTTAAAAAATAAATTTTAGTTATGGTTTAGACTACTTTGGAACTTAGTACAAGTATTTAGAAATAAACTTGGCTTTTTGCAAAACAACTCTATAAGCCTTCCTTTTGCTAATCCTTGCATGCATCAATCTGTTACTTGACGGGTGTGACTTGCGAGCATGGTTATTGTGCTCACTCTTGCTTATTGTCAAGCAGGTGAAGAGGACTACGCAGAGAACCAGGAGGTCCTGGACGACTAGGATGTGCCCTAGCCGATTGCCTGTGGCGAATCGAGCGGCCACGACCTATTTTTGTTTCCGCTGTTCTTGCTCTTGCCCTATGCCCTTTTGAAAACATATCAAAATTTGTGTTAATATAGTGACGTTGCATGGATATTTTATCATCTCTTGTTTTATTATGTACACTGGCCACTGATCATGGGACTAGTGTGGTTTACACAGTGAGGTCCCGGGGTCCTCTGCCCTGGGGCCGCGACAGATCTTTTATAAGGCAAGCATGATTCGACGAGTGAATGGGGGATGTGTGGGGATTGAGGGTAGTGCCTTGCGCTTGAGGCTGTGGAGGAGGAGGACTGGACAGCAGCGATCTCCTTCTCAGCGAGTCGGTGGTTGATGTGGGCGATGGACTTGAGCACCTCCAGGGGCACCCGCACTAGCTGGTGCTCCAGCTGCATGGGCAAGTGGCCAGTGCGTTGAGGCGGGGGCCGAGGGCGGCTCAGTGGAGGCGGGTGGGGAGTGGTGCAGATGGGAGGGAGGGACAGAGGGGCGAGGTCGTTGCGGCGGGGGCCGAGGACAGCTTGGTGGAGGCGGGTGGGGAGCACGGGTGGGGTGAGGCATGGCAAAGGTCGGCAATGCTGGCGGCGTTGCGGAGGGGTAGAGGAGGAAGGCGAGGAGCGCGAGGAGGAGGATCGAGAGCAGACAAACGGAGAAGCGACGGAGGCAGGAGATGCGGCATGGGCGGAGGTGGACATGAAAGGTTGAGGCAGGGACGAGGATGAGCAATGGGGGAGGCAGCGGCTGGCCGAGGCGTAGGCAGCAGCTGGGTAGGCGTAGTAGGGCTACGGGGGTTGGGGCGGCGCGAGGAGGGGGTGCACAAGGTGGTGGGCGAGGGAAGCAGTTCGGGTTGAGGGGTGGGACGATGGGACGATTGCCCCCCTGCGGGGTAAACTTTAATTTCCTGTAGTTAAGATAAGATAGAGACGGTTTAGTGAGCCGTATATTTGGTTGACTCTACATGTAGTGCTAATGAAGAATCATATGAACAAATAAGACCGTTTAATGGGTCATCTCTTTGATATAGTCTCTAGCAGCTTGTTTTGTTGTAGTGTGTCTAGTCCTAGGTTCGAGTATTGCCCTTTGCAAAATTAATTTTTTTGTCATGTATTTTATTTTACAATGTTAACAAATGATGGTCTATTATTAATAATACAAAAGTAAATCAAAAATCACAAAATAAAAAAAGATTGGTATATAAGCCAAACACTATGTTTATTCGATATCGAACTCTTGTTTGTCATGTATTTCATTTTAATTGTCTATTATTAGTAATAAAAAGATAAATCGAAAATCACAAAATAAAAAAGGAGTGGTGTATAAGCCAAACAACATGTGAGATGACGTACGTTCATCTTGAACTAGTCTGACTATAATATTATAAAAGTCAATAGATCTTCCAATGTAATAACTTATAGTCACTCTACATTGGATGCAAGTGCCATGGTGAGATAATCAACAACCACATTCTGATAGCAGATTATTAGAATTAGACCAACGAAGTATCATATCTTTCCTACTACTGTAATTACCAATTTATTTTTATTAGTAGTATAACATTAGGTGGTAAATTGGTCATAAAATTTGTAGGTTGCCCTAGCAGCACATCTATTAAGTGTTGTAATGTACATTACAAAGTGTTGTAACATACTAGGGCTGAGTATGTTTGGAGCTTTCTACACTTGGGTCGTAGCAACATGACAATATGTGTTGCAGTTGAGTTTTCCTACAACACATGCTATATGTGTTGCAAAGTGTGTGTTAGAATAGATTAGTTCTATTGAGCTTGGCGTGTTGTAGCTACGCACACCCATAAGGGCATGGAGGATGGACCCACATTGGGTTTTAAGGTACTTGTAGTTCTGACCTTTGTGTACTTAATTTCGATCTCACTTGTGTGGGTGGACTCACGTATGTTCTTAATCCTTTTGACTCAGGTTAAGAGCGGCATGCTTCCTTCCACTAGCGAGGATGGTGGAGGCGATGTGGGGGGGATGAGTAGGACGTCGCAGACAGTGGTCATACGTCGAGATGGTTTCCGTACGACTGGTGCCTCCTGGCGACACTGGTTGATTGGTGGAGGCCAGAGATACACACATTCCACCTTTCGTGCAGGGAGATGGCGTCGACGCTTCAGGACGTGGGCTTCCCCTTGGTGGTGTACGACGTCCTAGACACATGGCACACAGAGATCCTCACGAGATTCCAAGGGTTGCTGCCGGCCAACGTGTCGGGACTCTGGATCACTGAATCCAAGCCCTTTGTGTATTCTGAACTAGTCTCAGATCAGTAGCTAGCTCACACAGTGATATCATCAATGACAATCATATCCATACAATGAAAAATCTAAGAAGCAGACAAATTAATATTACTTAGTAGCAAAAGGATCCTATGGTCAAGTTTTATAGAGTTTACCACACAGGGCTTAACGACAATAGAGTAAACTTACAGCGGAAACAAATAACTCATGGTAGCCACCGACATGCCCACAGACAAACGAATGGAGAACGTGAACTAGTTCACATGGTCTTCATGGTACTCCTGATCATGGAACCCCGTGTTCCCTGGTTCTTCTTTGGTGACTAATCAACAAATGGCGCAAAGTTGTGGGTATTTAAAGTACTCAACAAGTCGTAGGAAATGTATACAAATAGTATTCGTGAAAGGCTTGAACAAGGATAGCTTTATGGCTATGTTGCAGAAAACACTATTAACAATAAATACAGTAAATAGATGTAAAAGTATAATTTAAAAGATTAAATACATTAGTAAACAATTTTTTTTGAAACAACTAGTGAACACCCTGTTTACTTCACAACCAACAACCAGTAAATACCCATTCACTTCCAGTTGTGTAATAGTTTAATGGGTTCCCATGGGTGTGTGTAGTGGATGTGATCTACTTTGTATCCAGGTTAGAGTTTTTTGTGAGCCTCCACTATATAAGGGGGCATTAGAGAGAAAATTATGTTTTGCACTTGATCCTTCAAGAGAGAAACTAGAGTTTGATTGAGAAAGCTAAGTGTTTCCCTTACGGTTGTGTCCTCCTAGTGGAGTGGCTGTAATCCTTCCTCTTCAAGTGGTAATAGAAGATCAAACTTGATTCTTCATATCTTATTTATGTTCTTGTTTGATTCTCTTACCTTGAGATGTTCTTGATGATTCTTGGTTCCATCTTGTTCTAGTGTGATTCGTACTGAGATATAGCTTGATAGGATTGTAGGAACCCATCCAGAATCATCTTAGTTGTTAAGATCTCATGAGCATAAGTAGATCAAGTTTTCCCTCTTTTGCCTGGTTCTTGAGTATTCTTCCCTATGATGGATAAAGGTGGAAACCATGACAATGATTATTGAAATTATTGATTGGAATAGGTTCCAAACATCTTAGGGTGGTTGTGTTTTCAAATTTGGTGTGATTTGAACGAGTATGTCAAATCCTCCTTAGAAATCGTGCTATTTTCAATTCATTAGCAGGAGAGCGATTAGATCGCTTGCCCTACCGGTCAGACCGCCTACCACCTGTCAAACTAAGGAGTTAATTCCTTATTTGCCATTGGAAGTTGGCGAGCTCCCTAAAATACCATCGAAAAATTGCTCATTCCTTGTAGGCCACTCTTTCTCAACTTTAATCCCTTCTTTGCCACTCCGATCAGTTGACCGTGGATTTGACCGTTGACTTGGACACGAAAAGACGATTTTGCCCCTAAGTGCATTATTTAGGGCTGAGACCTTTAGAGAATTGTTTGACATAGTAATATAGTTCTAAAAATTATGAAATTTTTATGGAAAGTTCCTGACATAGTGTAGATTATTTTTTAATTTTTATAGGGTTTTATTTGTAACATGTTTTTCTCTAAAAATCTTTAAATTTTCAGTTGTAACTTGCAAGATTTTTAGAGAAAAACATATTGCAAATAAAACCCTATAAAAATTAAAGAATAATCTACACTATGTCAGGAATTTCCCCTAAAAATTTCATATTTTTTGAAACTATATTACTATATCAAACAATTCCCTAAAAATCTCACCATACTTAGGGGCAAAATTGTCTTTTTGCCCAAGTCAACGGTCAAATCCACGGTCAACTGACCGGAGTGGCAAAAAAGGGATTAAAGTTGAGAACGAGTGGCATACAAGGGATGAACGATTTTTCGATGGCATTTTAGAGAGCTCGCCAACTTCCAATAGCAAATAAGGAATTAACTCCAAACTAAGTGGTGGTTGCTTGTCAGACCTCTTGACAGTTGGCGGTTGGATCAGCTTGAGAAGGTGATTATCTAGTTCTTTGTTTAAGGTTGGTTCATTCTTTGTGCTTGCAAGTTCAATCTTTATCTGCATAATTGATCATAGCTGTTGAAGTGAAAAGATTGTAGAATACCAATGGGGAAAAGTTGGCAGAGTCATTCACACCCCCTTGACTGCCATAGCCATCCTACAATTTTCAGTCATATATAAGTATTGAAGTTGGATAGCAAATATGGTACTATTTTTAGAGGTATTGTAATAGTTATCCTTGCAAGGGGGGATTTGGCTTGTTATAATAGATTAGAAGAGATGTGCCCATTAGAGTTTATTTGGCTCCATCCACCCCTTGGTCTTGGGAGTCGGGACGTGCGAATTATGTACTAGTCTAAAGGGGCGTTTGGATGATGGGGATTTCTTTGAGAATATTAGGGATTTAGTTCACGTAAGGATTCGAATTCAAATATCCCTGTCCAAACAAGCCTGATTTACTCTTCATCCTACATCTACACTGAATACTTTGATAGAGTACGATGTAGCACATGCTACTATCAAAATACTTGTTTTGCTGTCTATTACTCAACTAAGATGGTGCCCAAAGAGGTTCCCGTGCTCTATTGAGCATTGCAAGAATTATTCACACAGTGATGTACATTCTGTTCCTTCTGGTTTTTGTTACAGTTTGATCAGGTCCTGCATGCAGTTGCTGGCCGAAAAGAATTACAAAGAATAAATTTTGCATATTGTAGTGGTGGGGTTGCTATTGCTGCATCGTTCCATGGACGAGAAGCTCTTGCACTCCTTTCAATAGCAGAACCAGTGGCGGTTAATGACACTCCGTTCAGCCACAAAAGAATGTCTTTTTGGTTGTGAACATGGTCTCTAAATCGTAACTTTAACCACTATTTTTTTATTATAATAGATTTATAAAAATTAACAAAATTATACTTCTATGAAAGTTTTTTTTAATACAAATCTATACATACTATTTTCATGTGTTAAATCTAAATATTGAAAAATAGCCAAAGTTTATAAAATTTGACTGCACGTACCCCAAACGACATCCTTTTTGTGACTAAAAGGAGTATGTTAGGACAATGACATCTGGACATCGCGAAAGTCCTTGGTATTTAATTTGAAGGGCGCCTTTACAAATTCATCGGGCTATCTTTGCATATTTTTTTATAGTTTAAGCGCAATATCTTGTTCATGTCGGTGCTCTAATATTTGCATACTCTGCATGTCATGCGAGTGCTGCCGCTGTTGCCGAATGCGCTACCCCGCCGCATGCCCCCTCCGATGAGCGGGCGCTCCGCTTCATGCCCCCCTTCTTTTTCGTTATATTAAGGAGATGCCACCTCCTGTCGCCGGAGGCGACGACAAGGAAAGGAGGAGGAAAAGGCGGATGGTGGGTGGTGGCCGGCTGGCGGATCGACGACGAAGGCTTTGATGAACACATATCTGGATTGGAGGGTGGTGGGTGGTGGTGGGGACGGTGGATCTAGCGACGGAGAGCCGCTGGAGCTAAGGAAGAAGGCGGGCCAACTTTTGTGGGGGAGGTAGGGCGGAGATGGTAGCGTCGGCGGCCGTGTTGGGAGGTGGAAGCAGTGGCGGTGGGTGCTATCCTGCGGGTCTTAGGGCATCGCGCGAGGAGGCGAGTGGCACCGCGCGGTGTGGGCATGGGTGGAGGCGGCGGTCGAGCTGTGCAGTCAATGGGGAGCAATAGGGCTGAGGAGACTGTATAGTATTTGGGAGGAACCAGGAGCGTTGAAATGATCCAATGTTTCAAAATTTTGATTGATTTCTCTCTCAAAATTAGTTTACTGTGAGATAGATACTCTGATAATTTTACTGGAATTTATTTTATTTTTGATATTTTCTTTCCTTTTGAATTATTTTGAAAGAAATTCTTCTCTTGGTTCCAACCGGCCAACAGGCACACAAAATGAAGAAAAACGAGCAGCAGCGCCATATCAAGCCAAAACCAAGAGCACGCAGCAGCGACCAACCAAACAGCACGCGAGCCTGTCCCTCTCTTCTGTTCTGTCCCTGCGCCTGCCTAGCTATTTTAAACGCGCTGCGCAACGGGGGCTGTCCTTCAATCCGTGCTGCGCTCTCTCCCACCCGCACAGCTACCGTCCAAATCGCGGCATAAAATGTGGCCCGGCCATGGAGCTACCTTTCCTCTCCTCCCCCTCCCCCTCCTCCTCGCCCCCGCATCTGGCCCAGATTAGCCCCCTCGCCGAGCCGGATGCTCCCTAGATCGACCGACTGCGAGCCCCCAGGTACCCCCTCCTCTCGGCGGCTTCTGCTTCCTTATTGGCATTAATGTCGGCCGATTTGTTGGCTCTTGGCTTTGGCTATTGCCGTTTGGTGGTGCATCATCTGGGAAGAAGCGATGGTCATGGAGGGCGTATGGGTCGATGGGGTGGGTTCTAGATGGCCGGGCATTGTTCTCTTCTTCTTGCAGGGAATAATTGTGGCCGTACGAGTGATGGGAAAATGAAGAGAAAACCGTCAGGGGTTGTTGAATTGTATTACAGATTTTTGTTTGGTAGTACTATCTATCTATGCTTCCTTGCTTTTCTTGGCGACATTCTGCTCATAATTCTTGGCATTAACGGCAGCCATTTCTCTCTTTCTCCCTTCCCTTCGCATCTCGTACGGTCTGATGAATGATCATTTCTTGGGTTTGATTCTTCTTGTTGATTTTTTTCTTGGGAGAAGTGATTGGTTCTAGATGAGTAGATGGCCATTGTTTACAGGTATTTTTAAGGAACATTTGCTGAAATGTTCGTATGGAGGTAGAAAAAAGAAAGGAAGAAACAATCAAGGGTTGTTTGAGCCTGCGCCATCAATATTTTAACCGAGAATTCGTGGCGATAAGCTTCTTTTTTTTTTTGGTCTCTTTTGTTTCCTTTCTCTTTTTACTGGAGCCGCCGATTTTGATGTATCACCAGAGCAGACCACATATTTGATTCTTGAGTGCATCGGCTTTTCACGGTTGGGGGTTTGGCATTTAGGATTTTGCTCAAGTTCATCTTGTTCTTGCAATTGCTGGACAAGATCTACCTAATCTGTGCGTGTGTTTCAGATTCTTGATTCGGTTTATGCACTTGGCAGCTCCAATTAATGATCTCTGCCGCTTCCTGTGCCGCTGATCTACAGCAATGGCGACCTCCAAGGAGCCGCCCAGCCCCAGTAGCAGAGACAGGGCCACCAGGATGTCCCCGAACCTCAGGCCGTCCAGCAGCGAGTCCTCCTCCGGCTACGGCGCGCGGCGGGCGCGGTCGGTGCCGAGCTCCCCGGACCGCAAATTCGGCCCTTCGTCGTCCTCCACGGCTGCCTCCGGCTCCCCGGACGTGTACCGCCCATCTTTGTCGCTCGCCGGCCGGCCTGTCTCGTCGCGGTCAATGTCCAGCTCAGGCTCATCCATTCATGGCAGCAGGTCCCAGCCGTTCCCCGGTGCGGCCTCAAAGCCCACGCTGGCGAGAGTGAAGTCCGACAAGGCCACTGCCACCTCGCTGCGGCCTCCCGCGCTAGCCGTAACGCCGAACAATTCGTTCAAGGACATGGCCAAGAAAGTGGCAGCGTCCAAGGCTCCGTCGTCCACCTTGCAGAGGAGTAAGCTGTCACCAAGTCCAAGCGCTGACAAGGTGGCAGCGGCGTCTCCAAAGCCGAGCATCCAGAGGGCGGTGGCGCCAGGAGCTGTGAGAGGTGGGAGGACTCAGTCGGTGTCCTCGGCACGGGCACCGGGGGCTGCTGCAAAGAACAGAGCAGAAGCAGCAAATGGTGGTGCTACTGGAGGCTCAAGGGCAAGAAATGTTCCTCAGAGGGCAATGGAGGCATCTGCAACCAGGAAGGAGAAGGAACAGGAGACATCAATGCAGTTTGAGGAATCTGAGAGCATAAGCACTCCGTCCATAGAAGAGCACTTTCATGAGCAGCTTCCTGACCCTGTCGACCTGAAATCCATGGACATGGCTGCTCTTGCTTCAGCTCAATCTGATCAGCAGGAGCCATTCTCTGATCATCAGGAGCAACAAGGCAAGAATGAGAAGGAAGTCAAGGGGCACTTCTCTGATGAGAAAGAAGGTGCAGGAGGCAGCAAATTGCATAATGGAGGGCAAGATGCTGATGCCAGCGTGAAGAACAAACCAGATATCGTCAAGGCTCCTGATGAATCCGAGCAACTGGAGAAGGAAGAGGCTAAAGCAAAGGTGGTGGACAAGGTGGTGCCGGTGTGGAGGAAGGATGATCCTAAGAGCAACGATGTGATTGAGGAAACTAAAAGCAAGCTCCTGGAGGAGAGGAAGAGCAGGGTGAAGGCCTTGGTGGGGGCATTTGAGACGGTCATGTCCTTCAAGGAGTAGTGCTCAGTCTCATTGTTGGATCAATCCTGTCCATCTTAAGATGACTACATCCTGTCATGAATATATATGTGATCACGAGTTGAGTGTTTATAAGATGATTTCCTTGGTTCATTGTATTCGATGTGCTAAATTTTTGTTTCTGAATGATCATTGTATTCAATGTGGATGTGTTTGTTGTTGCTGTTATTGATGTAGAATAGAATGAAATGCTGGTGCTTGTTGAGAGGAAAGTTTGATTCTGTTATTCATGTTTTTTTTTCGTTCTTGGTATCTGGCAAAATGTAGTTCATGGCGTCAGGAGATAAGGTATGCTTGCTGATTGCTGATATATGTGCATCATCAGCATATAGATGAAAAAGAGGGTTCTATATGTATTTTGTGAAACGATAGTTTATTTCTTTCAACCGTTAATTGTGTATGTATTATGCAAAATGATGCATATCTACAGGAACTGGTCACATATTAATCCCATCCCCTCTTTGCAAACCGAGCTCAATTGTTACACCACGTCATCAAAAGTTCAACACAACAGTAACCATTCAATTGACCAAGATATTCCATAAAACCATTTAGGCTTTGTTTGGAAGCCCCTAACCTTGCCGGTATCCCCGTCCATTCCCAGGCAAGGAAACTCCCGTGGAAATAATCCCCGGGCTAGATAGATCCTGCATTTGGAAGCCCACAGTGCGCGTCTTCCCCGGCCCAATCCACGCGTCTTCCCTAGGGAAAAAACACTCGTCTCCCCACATGGGAATTCTTCTCCCCATCACGACTCGCTCGACCTCGTCCTCGTCCTCACGGCGCTGCCGCCGCAATCTCGTGGGACACGGCGCTTTCTCCTGCCACTCTGGTAGATGTCTCGGGTTCCTCCGGTAGACACCTTCTCCTCCACCACCTCTTCTTCCTCCCTGCTCCTCAACCTCCTGCTCCAAGGGTTTTTTCTACTCTTTTCTCACAGATCTAGTGCTATTAGTACTAGTTTTGAGGAAGGAGATGAGGAGGAGGTTGATGTCCGTGAGGAGTCGCTGAGGCACAGAGATTGCAAGAGGAGGGGGAGGAAGGAGCCATCATCGACGCCTTCCTCTGCGGTGGGTTTGCCCCCACCGTCAACCACATTAGATTTCCCCTTGGAGTTAAGGGGGTTTTGATTTTTGAGTTTTGTTGTGAGATCTGGTACCATTGCAACCCGATCTGATGATCTGATGCTTAGGATGATAGTTCTCGGTTTCTTGTGCACAAGTTTGTGCTGCATGATGATAGTTCTCAGTTTGTTGTGCACAAGTTCTCGGTAAGATCCCAGCTGAAATGTACCCTCTGATTCGAAACTGATTCCAGCTGAATATCACCTTACCTGGGTGTGATGGGTGTATTTAATTGTCTTCAGTAATCACATGACTTGGGAGGGTTGGCATCTAGCATCATGCATCTTGACTTGGTTTGGCTCTGGTTGGTACATATCTGGCTTGTCTGTAGATTGTGTAGCAAATGGTCGAATGTCGATCTAATGTCGTGGCTCGTACATACTCTGCTTGTATACAACTATTCGTATACAATTATGCATTTTCAGTTGCCACTTATACTCTCCTTTGGTTTTAATGTGGCCAAGTTTTAGGCCCTCTAATCTTTATGGGTATCTGCCTATTTTGGGCATGTCAGTTCATATGTTGATGGACTGATGATTCGCTGAAATCCTAGCCGTTAACTACATAGTTGCTGATCCCCTCAACAAGAGGTTCCTCACAGCTGTGGATCATCAGTGTTGTGGTTTTCCTTTTTATGTTTTTGTCTGTTGTGTTTGGTTTTTGCTGCAAGCCTGCGAGAGGTAGATAGTTGCATGTGCATGCTTGAAACGTATGGATTCCTAGTGATGGTGGAATCTGACTTCTATTCTTTTGGGTACTATACTACTAGTGGTTCATTGAATATATTCAGAGTTTGCTGCAATTATGGTCTAATTGATTGATTCTGGCTACTATAGAATCTGACTTCTATTCTTTTGGGTACTATACTACTAGTGGCACATGTAGAGTTTGCTGCAATTATGGTCCACCATTTATGCACATTGAATCTGTACAATTTTGTCTAATGTTGCTTTCTAATTCTGTAATGGAGCTACCACATGTAACATCGGTTCATTCCTTTTGGGGTTTTGTAGGATTATCATTTTACCTAGCAGAGGAAGAACTTAAAAACATCTTTTCACCATTTGGGGCTGTAGAGGAAGGTACTTTATCTATGCTTTAGGGCCTGTCCCATGCTGTTTACCATAGGGCAATTGGAAATCTCCATTATTGTTTCCTACTGATATTTGTCTAGATAGCTGGGAACTGAAAGTAGATTTTTTTTTTTGCCTAGAGAGAATTAATTAAGTGTCATTCATCCAGAGTCAGAAGCTCCAGAGTTAGAAGATCATGAAGAAAAACAACGAACAGAAGCTCCAGAGTTACAAGATCATGAAGAAAAACAACAAACAGAGCAGAGGTAACTGATGAATTACTTCCCTTTCTTTCCTTTTAGAATTGTTTTTGTATGCTTTGTTGGCTCACTATATACATGTCATGCACATTAGTCCAATCTCTAAGAGATGCAACAGATTTTAATGTTTAAACTTTAGACATTGCCATGTTGCAATGCCATCCAACATGAACATTTGTGAACTATATACATGTCATTGTTGAAGAAAAAAAAAGTTTCTTGTAAAGACGGAAATATTAATTATTTGTTTTGTATGGTGATTTGTCATAATTTCTCCCAAAAAAATGGATGTGCAGATTGCTAAGGCCATAAACATAGTAGCGTCTCTTCCTTACTGTCTTACCATTTCTTACTACTAATATGCTTATTTACTACTAATCAGCATGTATTAGAAATATGTGGGGATGCCAAAATAATCTAAAATATGTTATTTTGGCATCTAATCTCAAAATATGTTTTTTTAATAAAACAAGCCATACACATAGTAGCGCCTCTTCCTTACTGTCTTACCATTTCTTACTACTAATATGCTTATTTACTATTAATCTGCATGTATTAGCTAATGGACACTAGAAAGGAGCATATTAGGAAATTTATGCTTGAGGAAGAAGAGGAGGACGATGAGTTGTTTCTTGTCTTGGTTCCTACTTTGCTTTCATGCCTTTATAATGAAAAAAGATCAGTCCACACACCAGCTCTTACCGGCGCTAAAAAAGTTAAGGAGATCTTAGAAGGCCATGAGAGTTAGTGTAGGGTTGAGTTCCGAATGGAGCTAGAGATATTCAGGGCTACATCAGATTTCCTTAGAAGGGAGGGTTTGATGCATGACACGAGGGGCGTTACCATCGATGAGCAACTAGTGATGTTTATGTACATGATTTCTCATAATGCTAGCAACCAAAAGCTTCAGAAAGCATTCTAACACAGTGGTGAAATAATTCATAGGAAAATAAAGGAAATCTTCGATATAATTCCAGCTCTAACTCATAGGTTTGTCAAGCTCTCAAGTTCGAACCAAACTCACATGAAAATTGTATCAGATCCACGATTTTGGCCTTACTTTCAGGTGAGCCATACACACTAGACACCTAACTTTTCCTAATATTTTCCTATATTTAATTTACAATGTTTATGCGCAGAACTACATTGGTGCTATTGATGGCACACATATCCCCATCACTATTGCTGAAGAGAAAGTAACTCCTTATAGGAATAGGAAAGGAACCTTGTCTCAAAATGCGATGTTAGCTTGTGACTTTGATCTGAACTTCACATTTATTTCATGTGGATGGGAAGGATTAGCATCAGATGCAGGAGTCCTTCGATCTGCTATTAGCAAGGGTTTTCGAGTTCCTGAGGGTAAATTCTATCTTGTGGATGGTGGATACGCAAACACACCTTCTTTTCTTGCCCCATATCGAGGAGTCCAATACCATATTGGTGAATTCAGGAGGCATCGCTCATCTCGAAGATATGATTATGCAGACTACAAAGAACTTTTCAACCATCGCCATGCTCTCCTTCGCAACCATATTGAAAGGGCTATTGGTGTTCTGAAGAAGAGATTTCCAATCCTGAAAGTTGGCACATTTCATCCCATTGAATCTCATATTAAGATCCCAGCTGCAGTTGTTGTATTTTACAACATCATTAGAGGTCAAAATTGTCAGGAGGGGTGGTTGGATCACCAACCTACCTACATTCAACCAGATGATTTTGTTGATGTACCAGAGGGTGACAATAATTACCAAAATGATATTGAGTCAAATGCTGGAAGTTCTCTTAGAGATCAAATTGCAACGCAAATGTAGGCTGACTACAATCATTAGTTGGACATGACCTCTCACAAAGTAGTATTAGTATTTTGTGCCCTTGACACTTAAATTATATGATGTGTAATAAGTAATGCACTTCATTTATGCAACTTGTTTTCATATTATGTGGTTGTTTCTCTTAAATATATCGCTGCACTCTTGTACCATTTATTCATTTCATTATGATATGGTTAGTGTAGCCATGGCTAAAGAAGGATCAAGGGCCTCATGGAACTTCTCATACTCATATGAGAAAGCTCTTTTCGATATACTACATGACCATAACAATCCAAAGTTCAGAGGACAAAATGGGTGGGTAACCGATGGTTGGAGAAGCATAGCCAGTAAATTCAATGAAAAGTTTCCAACTGCCCATTTCACAAAGCAACAAATCCAAGAAAAAGAGAAGGAACTGAAAGGGAACTACAAGGTAATATGAGATGCACAGAAACAAAGTGGTACGGGTTAGGACGATTCTTTGTGCATGATTGTTGCTGAACCAAGTATTTGGGATAAAATTATTCGTGTAAGACTCTTTACTCTATTTAACTAATAGTATTATTTGTGATATGTTTTGTTACTAACTATATTCTTTTCTTGCATCCAATAGGATCATCCAAAGGTGAAGAAGTTCCGCAACAAGCCCTTCCCTCTCTTTAACTACTTAGCAGCATTGTATGAAGGTGAAGTTCAACTACATTATTTCAGTTCATGCTTCAATGTTCATTTCATGATTTTCTCATTCCATTAATCATATATGGTCTCATATTTAGTACATCTATACATGCATGCTAGTATATGTCATGATTTAAATTATTTACCATGAACTTCATATTTATTTCATTGCTTATACGGAAATAGGAAGTACAGCAACTAGAGATTTGAATTTTGTATCAATTGAACAAGTAGAGCCTTCAACTGATCAAGTTATATCAAATGACAATGATGCCCATGATGTTGGTTTAAACCCTTTTTCTACAAATCTGGAAGGGCAAGCAACATCTAGTGCTCATACAGAAGTAGAAGAAGTGGAACGTGCTCCTTCTACTTCGTCTGGACAGAAAGGAGATGATATGGGGAATAAGAGAAAGCAAAGTCAAATTACTGGGGTCCTTGAGAGCTACTTGGAGTTCAAGAAAGAGCAAACTAAACAATTTGCCCAAGAACTAAATGAAACAACTAGACATAGTTAGAGTGATGATTTTTCTATTGGGAAGTGTGTTGCCGCACTAGAATCAATTGAAGACCTAACGGATATGGAGAAGGCAAAGGCACTACGACTCTTCAAGTGTGAGCTGAATAGAGAAATTTTTATCAACACCAAAAACCCAAGTGTTCAATGGCTTTGGATTAAGAGCGAGATTGCTCCATAAGTAAGTTGTCTTTTACTTTCCATTTGAGTTTCATAATCTGAATAGAGAAGTATTTGTTTGCAGCAAATCAGTGGCCTAAGTGATACCTATTTGCTTGTTTTTGTTTATATTTGAATGTATAATACGAAAGTTAGTTAATTTGTGTGCATTATGAACCTGGTTTTGTATGTTTCCACACATGATTGATCAATCATTGTCTAGTTTTTTTATATACATATGTTTTTGTCACTACCTGGTTGTGTGATAACAATATCAAAGCTTAAGATGTCATATTATCGTTGCATCAAATCAAAACATCATTTTTAGTGTGTTTGCTTCCCTAATTCCTGAAATTGTGCTTGGTTGACGAGTGATTTGTCTAGTAGGGGCAAGGGACTCAAAGAAGAGATGTGTGATGCAAAAAAATTAAGGCTAGGCTGTTCACTTGAATGAATAGAAGACTTGGTTTCTGGTTGGATTTTTTTAAGGAAGAAGTCCATTCTACACCCTCAAGTATCGACATGCGGACACCTAACCCTCTGAACTAAAAAAACGACCTTTTGACACCCCGAAGTTGCAAAACTAGACAACCTACCACCTTCGGCTGTTTCGTGCGATGGTTTTGCTGATGTGGCGTCCGAGTGACCCGATTTCGCCAGATCAGCCGCTGACTCGGTTGCAACGTGGCGATGAGTCAGCTTCTACTCCTTTCTTCCTCAGTCTCTCTCCTCACTTATCCATCATTTCTTTCTAGCCTTATTTCTTCCTGGTTCTTCCTCTTCCCCATTTTCTTTCTTTGCTTCATCTCTCTCTCCCCCATTTCTTCTCCAATCGAAAGAAACTTTGGCTCCATGGGGCTCTTGGCTTGGCCCCTCTCCCTACGCCTGCCGACGCCGGCACTCTAGCTCACCGCCACCGCCGCCCTGGCCCAGTTCGCCCCCCAGCTCCATGCGCCGCCTCCTACAGCTTCACCCGGCTCAACTCCTCCTGGCTCCCCTTTGAACCGGCACCGCCTTTGGCCTTCGACGCGCTCGTGCTCCCACTCGACAGCGCCTCCCCGACTCCTCCCCTACGTGCCTCTGGCCGCCACTGGTGCCGTCGCTGCTGGTGCTTGGTCACCGGCGCCCGGCCCTCCCATGCACCGATGTGACCCAACTCGGCTCCCCCCTTTTCTACCAAAGACCGACACATGGAGGTGGACGGAAGCGGGTGGCGCATCCGGATGCCAGCGATTTGCATCGCGTGGGTGTTCCTCCTGACGCGGGAGTTGGGGCACAAGATCGACGACGCCTGCGTCCACCCGCAGCTCGAATGTGGTCGGCCTCTGGATCTTGCTCCTAGCACTTGCTCTGGCCAAAATGTGCCCATGGCGCCATCTCCTGGCCGACTAGCGTCCCCCAGATCGCCCCTGCCTACCGCGCCTTCGGCCACCATAGACTTGGCCCGGCCCGGCCCGTCCCGGCTGCTCCCTCTGTTTGGCCTGGCCCCCATGGTGCCGCCAGTGCCATCGCTACCTCCCAGCTCCCTCGATCCTCCCCTGGTTTGTGCCTCCCTGCTCGCGGGCGCTCGGCCCCGCGTCGCCTTTTGCGTGGCCCACTAGTTCTTGGTCGCTGGCGCCCGGCCCTCCCGTGCGCCGATGTGGCCTGACTCGACTCCCCTCTTTTCTATTCTTTCCTGCTATTTTGCTTTACCTACTGTGATTTCGATTTTAAAGCTTAGCTTGATTTCTTCCTGATGTGTTGTTGGTTGATATTCATGCACATGAGAATGATTCTTTGACGTGGGGTAATGTTGCCCATGCATGAAAATGATGGAGGTGGGCTTCTGGATGCTTAGTGAAGGCACTACCGCTGGGCTATTGAGGAAGAAGAAGGCGGCGGCGGCGCCGGTGGGGCCGGTCGGAGGCGGCGCCTGGAGGAGATGTGGCCAGGGAGCAAAGCTCCGTGGGAAAAAATGGAGAAATGGAGAGAGGAAGGAGATGAGAAAAAGAAGAAATGGAGAAGGCACTAGGAAGGCTTCGGCCAAGAGGAAACCCCCAAGCGAAAATCATCTAGAGAAGTGAAGAAAGAGATTGAGAGAAAGCATTGTGGAAGAAGAACCAAGGAACCACTCGGCTGGAGGAAATGAGAGGAGAGAGAAAACAAGGAATGGACATAGGGGAGAGAAATGCCACATTAGCTCTCCTCCAGGCGAAACCGGTTTGATCGGATGCCACATCAGCAAAACCACCGCACGAAACAGTCGGAGGGGGTAGGTTGTCTGGTTTTACAACTTTGGGGTGTCAAATGGCCGGTTTTTTTAGTTCAGGAGGTTAGGTGTCCGCATGTCGATACTTGAGGGGGTAGAATGAACTTCTTCCTTTTTTTTTAATATTGTTTGTACTATTGTTGGTTTGGGTCCTCTTTCTAGTTGGATCAGGGAACACAACCAAGTTAAAAAAAAATTGGGGTTTGGTGGTTTTCATTCCGATTAATTTACATACTGACTATATATTGTACTAGTCTATATAATTGCTATACTAGAAGCTTAGCTTTTCACTAGTGTTTTTCCGTTGAACTGCTGTTGCATAATGCCCATCCCATCGGAGCTAGTGCTACTGCTCAAGTAACTGGAAGGGCAACCAAATATACACATTCCTAAGCATTATTGAAGAAGTGATTGTTAATTAGTTTCTAAAAATTGTATTTTTTTGAATCTGTATATTGTGGTTATCGATATAGTCCTGTTGCTTACTTGCGAAGTATTCCATGAAATTTAATAGCTCAACTCTAGTTACACAGATTACCAAGAAACTAATCACATGACTTTTTTCTTTCTATCTATTTTATGCTTGCAGTGTGGTTAGAGACGTAATTTTGGTGCATATCAGTGCCTTCTGTTTTCTACTGCATAATTTGCCAAAGAACTAAAGGAATCGCTGCCATATCAGTGCCTTTTGTCAATGATCAGATGTAGCATCAGGATGATCTTTGTTCATTGAACCGTAGGGATCAAGTTATCTCATATATGTACTCTGTAGTGACTGCAAATTGAATATTCACGTTAAGGAGCCTTTAGGGATTTGATTTGATGGCTGACAGTGGTTTATTAGGAGATGATGCACACTTCGACCTGTTAGAGTATAACATGTTTGCCTTTTTGTTTGCAATGCTGTTATGACTTTCAAAAAAATGCTAGATTTTTATCCCTGTTGGAAACTAATTAAACATCACTTCTTTAATGCTGGAAACAATTCTGTTGTTTTATCCCTGTTGTTCAATGCTGGAAACTAATTAAACATCACTTCTTCAATGCTGAAAAAAAATGCTGGAAACTAATTAAACATTATAAAAAAATGCTAGAAACTAATTGTGTTGTTCAATGTTGGAAACTAAGGGATGGAATTCTGCTGTTCAATGCTGGAAACTAATTAAACATCACTTCTTCGATGTTGAAAAAAATGCTGGAAACTAATTGTTTCTGAATGCTGGAAACAATTCTGTTGTTTTTGGATTTTACTTTTTTCGAATTTTTGAAATTTTTCATGGCCAGGATTTTTATCCCTATTATTTCCAAACGGCAACAGGGATTTTGTTTCGGGCGGGAAAATTTCCCCTTGGGGTTGAGGGGGATTCCATATGCCCTCAAAATCCCCCCTAGGGGAAATATTCCTTGGGTTTCTTTCCCCTCGAATCCAAACAAGCCCTTAAGTGAAACCATACCTAGACCGTGTCTTGTCTAGAAATAAAGAAGGGACAATTCAGTCATTTATTTTTGAAGTACAACAATGGGTGCACGTATGCACCACAACACACGACTAACACTGTGTCCAGTTGCACACGTCCGAAATTTACGGAGGTTGGGGACAGGTAGACCTGTTCATGGGCGACCCGCCCGAGTTCGGTCTATTTCAGGTCGGGCTTGGGACTCGATTTTTGTCCAAAAATCTTGGTAAATGTAATTAAAAAATAAAATTCTATTTTTAAAATTTTGGAAATGAATTAAATATTATTATTTTTATTCCGACTAAAATAATATACTTAAATCAAAAATTCAAATTTCAGGCTGGGCCAGGCTCGCACCTACCCATTTGAGACTGGGCTTTTCAGGCCTGATTTGAAGCCCGGCCCGGCCCGGCCCGATGTTTAAACAGGTCTAGGGATAGGTAACAACTGTATTTTTGGGTGGCCTGGCCTGAAGTCTTTGGGTTTGGGTACATCGGTAACTCGACAAACCCAGATGAAAACAGGCTTTTTGATGGTGTAGCGAGGG
This sequence comes from Ampelocalamus luodianensis, assembly GCA_036346255.1. Lineage (NCBI taxonomy): Eukaryota > Viridiplantae > Streptophyta > Magnoliopsida > Poales > Poaceae > Ampelocalamus > Ampelocalamus luodianensis. Next base: position 39,398,822 of record CM070624.1, read on the forward strand.
ATCACTTGGGAAGGTAAACATCCGTGGGAGGAGGTCAAACAACAACGACTTGAAGTAGAACGATACTAAATGAAGGAGGGCACCGATTGGTAAGGAATAGATCGATAATAGCCGGTCAAGGGAACGACCACAACTTGACTTTAGAGACATGAAGACTTTTGTTTAATTCATCTTTGCTTGATTAAGGAAGATACAATGTTGTTCCTTTTATAGGGATGTGATGACCCAGCTTGCCACTACCTAGGGTAGCAAGCCTAGTCTTCGGCTCATCACCTGATAAAGACTCGCTTTACCAAGGGATGGGCACATCAGAGTAGCATAACAGAAGCATTGCAATGGTCCAACGCTGATTACATATATTACATACCAAAATATATGGAGTTCAAGTGCATAATTTGCGATTAAAACAATGGAAGATTTCGAGTTCAACAAAGACATCATGTCACACAATGCGGATCTTGGTCTACTTACCATTATTATTGCTACTAAGGATCTAGCTATAGCTTCGAGTATTGCCAGCTCCATCGAAGATAGGAGTGTCGTAGTAGTCTACACCTCCTCCATCTTCTCCATAGGCTTGATCCTCGAACACTTCCTCCCCGGCCACCTAGAAATCTATTCCTAGCTTTTTGGCTCTCAGTCTAACAAAGGAGAAATAGAACAGGGATGAGTACAGGACGTACTCAACCAATCCCTGATAAGAAAGTGTTTCTAATGCTAGCTTCCAACTACAAGGACCCACGGTCCTACCAATGATAGATGGTTTTTAAAGATATTTCTAAAGGAAAGAGTCAATTTGATTAATTCAGAAAGCTATGATCATCAAGCACACACAGGTTGTGATAACCAATTTTTTTTATTTTGACCCCCTGATGCCATGTGAATTGCAAAAATGACCCCTGTGCCATTGTATTTGCAAATATAGCCCTCTCACAACCGCGGGAGCACAAAATGATGACACATGGCCCATCTTGGGGTCGGGGAGCGCGGCTAGTGAGGGGCTAGCATGGGAGTACATCCGAGCATGAGAGCAAAGCCACCGACCACTTGCCGCGGTGGCGGAGCGCGGAGGCTTACCGCGATCGCGGAGCACAGGAGGCTCCCGCCATTCCCGCGGTCACGAGGCGCAGGAGGCCGGTGCTTTCTATCGTGGCCGACCACAGGAACTTGTTGGCTGCCACGCGCCCGCCTGGCCGCTCCCGCCCGTTGCTGAGCACTGCTCCCCGCCTGGCACGCGCTCGCCCACATTGGCATCCCGCACAAAATGCGCTCGCCCAGCCCCGCTCTTGCAGCTCCGTCTTGCTCGGCAGCACGAAGCCATTTGCATTTCTTCTAAGCTAACGAGAGACCGAGAGGGAGGAAGATAAGCCATTTTCAATTGCATGTTTGGTGGTTTTCAATCAAAGTTTGGAGGTTGTGCAATTACATAAGCTGTAGGCTGGCTTGTGAGTGACAAGAAAAGGTAATTTCCATCCACATGCGACTATATTTTTAGCTAGTTGATTAGCATGTAGTTAGCTTAGTGGTCCTGTAATTATTACCGTAATGATGTCTTGATTGTGTAAAATGTGTTAGGTGACCATGGTTAGTTGACGTAAATGATTAGTTCATGTGGATGACATTGTTATTTAATTAGCACGTAGGGATTAATATAGTAATCCTTCATGCTGTAGAAATCTCCATTTTGAAACCATGTAAATGTACAAATTATTTGAAGCGTGGATGGTGTGCATTATTTCGCTCGTACGCGGACTATTCGTCATATACGTTACAAAATTTAAATGTTTGGTGCGTTTGGAAAAAAAATACTATGCAATGTGTAGGGTGTTAAATTTTACATGTATTAGTTAGAAATTTCAGGAATCCGAAACGTTATTAGCTGAAAGTACGGAGACTATTGGCCTTGTACATATGGAAATGCAAAACCAACTAAAAAAACATTCCGTAGAATATTCGCATGTTTTGCAATTTCCCGCATTTTATTTGCAATCGAACTTCCGATTGCTTGTTCTCCATCGTCCGAATTCTGAATCCAGTGATTTAAGTTTCTAAATTCGTCTAAAATCATATGCTTCCTTGCAGTATTTATTTTATAGTTTTGTGATTTTATTTGTATATATATATATATGTATGTTTGTTTGTTTTTCTCGTTTTGCGCCTAGAACTGAACGCCGTCGGAAATCTTCTTGACCAACAAGGAGATACCCTAGCCATAGAAGGCAAGACTTCGCTAAACATGTCGATTGAAGACTTGTTCGTGTTCTATGGTGATGGTCTCGTACGCGACGGGCCGTACGGGGTGGACCTATCAAAGTGTGAATGGACTTAGATTCAGGCACCGGGTCTGAAGGACATTAGCCTGTGCGAGCTAAGGAGATGCATGCATTGCTCGTTCGATCAGAACACTGGAAGGAAGAAGCTACGCATCAAGGCATTGTATGCCTCAGCGGATGGTGGGGCAAGCGAGACCTTTTGGCAACTTACGAAGGTGAGCAGTGATGCTTTGTGGGCCAACTACATGGAGGTTGTGTGCAACCCTACCACTGTGATATATGCTAGGCCGATGATGTATGTTCAGTTTGTTGAGAGGACGGAATCATCTGCCATGGGTGGTTCTGGTGGAGAAACTAGAGATGAAGCGCCTGGGTTGGTCTTCGGCGCTGATGCACACGCTGGTGCTGGTGTTGGCAGAGATGTGGGCGAGGAAATGGGTGATGAAGACTTCAGGAGACGTACGGAGGCTTTCGAGTTGAATAAAGATGTGGAGAGGTGGTGGGCAGCCCGTATTGACTGCTATGAATACCTTGGCGATAGCGGCGGGCGAGGGGCGAGGGAGGCGCGGGGCGGATGGCGCGGACCCCCTCTCTCACCTCACCGCCTCCTCTCTCCTCCACCTCCCATCCGCGAACACCACGCCAAACCGCCGCCTGACCCTCCCCCATCCGCCCCCACACCTCCCTCGCCCCTCGCGCGCCTCCTCGCCTAGCCCACCCCAGCTGCCGCCGCCCCCACCCTGCAAGGGCTACTTTCCGAAGCGCGGCGAGACCCTATGAGGACTTCGTATTTGAATAGCAATATTCAGATAAAAGACAGAAGGAAACAGAGATGAGAAGAATAGATGAAAAGTGAGATGGGAAAATAGATGAGCCGGAGGATGAGGTGGCTAGGGTTTTACTTGTATGAAATCTGGATAATTCCTTACAATGAACCACAACTGGCTTATATCGTGCTCAGCTAATCCAACGCATTAATTAAAGTGTTCTTAAGCTACAAACCATAAGATAAACAATGCATTAGCAATCAATTGCTACAGATTCTACTGAAATGCTTGTCGACTGTCGGATCCTCATAACTCCTCATCCTATGGCAGAAAGGAGATGTCCGAAAGGAAGTCCAAACTGAAGTCCGATTGTTTGTCTGAACGTGTCTACCGTTGGATCTTCGTAAGTCTTCATCCGATGGCTGGTAGAAGAGGTTCAAACGAATCATTGCTCCAGCTCCCGACAGATCTTCAGATATTGCATTCTTCAAACAATTCCAATCCTGACAATTTCTCCCCTCTTTGGAATGTTCTTGTTCTCAAGAACTGTAATCTGGAAAGACACGTGAGATGAAATCTGCATCCTCCCAAGTTGCAGCTTCCAAACGCAAGTTGATCCATTGAATTAGCCATTGGACCACAGGTTCGTTGTTCCTCGGCACCACCCTTCTTTCCATGATTGCCGCTGGATATACTTTAATATTTCCATCATCATCTACAAGAGGGAGTTCAGGACTAGGAATTACCTTGGATCCCAGATGCTTCTTGAGTTGACTTACATGAAACACGGGGTGTAGTTGACAACCATATGGTAACAACAACTTATAGGCCACCTTCCCAATCTTTTCCATCACTCGAAAAGGCCCATAGAATTTCGGATGTAACTTAAGGGATCTGTGAAGACAGAGTGAAGTGTGTCTATAGGGCTGAATCTTAAGGTACACCATATCTCCTACTACAAATTCTCTTTCTTTTCTCTTCTTGTTAGCATACTTGTGAATCCTCTCCTCAGCCTTAAGCAGATTGTCTTTGATGATTTGTGTTGCCAATTGTCTTCTCTGCAATAGACCTCTTACTTCCTCATTGGGGGAATCTGGCAGTATGACTTCATTAAACATTGGGGGAGGGAAACCGTAGAGAGCTTGAAAAGGAGTCTTCTCCAAGCTTGTGTGATAGCTGGTGTTGTACCACCACTCAGCCAAGGATAGCCAACTCTTCCATTTTCTTGGACTAGCAAAGGACATGCATCTAAGGTACCCTTCCAGGCATTGGTTGACCCTCTCGGTCTGCCCATCGGTTTGGGGTGGTAGGTGTGCTAAGCCTCAGCTTTACCCCCAAGGATTTGAATAATTCTTGCCAAAGGTGACTTGTGAAAATTCTATCCCTATCCGATACAATAACAACAGGCAATCCATGAAGCTTGTACACCCCATCGAGATACTCTTGTGCAACTTGCTGAACTGTATAAGGGTGGCTCATAGCAAGGAAATGGGAATATTTTGTAAACCTGTCAACAATTACTAATATCACATCCTTTCCTTCAGACTTGGGTAGCCTTTCAGTAAAATCCATGGTTATGTGAGTCTAGGCCTGTTAAGGGATTGGCAGAGGTTGCAACAACCCGGGATATGGAGTGTTTTCACTCTTGTTCTTTTGGCAGACAGGGCATTCCTTGACAAATAAAATGACTGCTTGTTTCATACCTACCCAATGAAATAGGAGCTTTATCCTTTCGTATGTTGCTCTTTCCCCAGAGTGTCCTCCCAAAGCTGAAGTATGACAGGACATGATTAACTGTTGTCTCAGGTCAGAATTAGTCCCAACTACCACTCTATTATTGTACCTTAATATACCTCCATTCAACTTGTAATTCGGCTCAGCCTGAGGGTCCACAGTCAGCTTCCTGATCATTTCTTTGCAATAGTCATCTGCATCATAGCTGCTCATGACTTCAATAACCCACACTGGTATAGCAGCTGAAATCGCGTTGACTTGCTCTCCCATGATAACTCTGGATAAAGCATCTGCTGCCCTGTTCTCTTTACCCTTCTTGTATTCTATCTTGTAGTTGTATCTCAATAATTTGATCAATAGATTGTGTTGTATTCCTTCAGTTAACTTCTGTTCATGAATGTACCTCAGGCTCTGTTGGTCGGTTCTAATTATCAAGGTGGATCCCGCAAAGTAATGCTTCCATTTTTTGAGAGCTTCAATGATGGCCAAGGCTTCTTTGTCATATGTCAAGAATGCTGCAGCCTTAGGACCTAATGCATTACTCATAAACGCAATAGGCTTGTGATGTTGCATCAATACTGCCCTGATGCCATACCCACTGTGTCTGCCTCCAAGACAAAGGGCTGACTGTGATCAGGAAGTGCTAGCACTGGTGCTTTGGTCATTACTTCTTTTAGTCTCAGGAATGCAAAACTCTGAGCTTCAGACCAGACAAAGGCATTTTTCTTGAGAGCATCAAACAATGGTTTGCATATGATTCCATAATCTTGCATGAACCTCCTATAGTATCCTGTGAGACCCAAGAAACTCCTTAGCCGAGTCACATTCTGAGGTGCAGGCCACTTCTCTATTGCCATTATCTTGGTAGGGTCTGTGGCTACCCCTTCACCATGTATGACATGGCCTAAATACTCCACTTGCTTTTGCCCAAATGCACACTTGCTCTTCTTGGCATAGAGATTGTTATTCTTAAGGGCCTCTAACACACTGCTTAGATGATGCTCATGCTCCTTCATTGATTTACTGTATATCAATATGTCATCAAAGAATACTAAGGCAAACTTCCTTAAAAACTGGGATAAAACTTCATTCATTAAAGCTTGAAAAGTGGCTGGGGCGTTGGTTAACCCAAAAGGCATGACAATGAATTCATAATGACCTAGATGTGTGCTAAATGCTGTCTTCTTGACATCTTCCTCCCTCATTCTGATTTGGTGATATCCAGATCTGAGATCTATCTTTGAGAAAACTTTAGCACCATGTAATTCGTCCAACAGATCCTCAATCACAGGTATTGTGTATTTGTTCCTAATAGTATTGGCATTGAGCTATCTATAGTCAATGCACATTCTCCATGTCCCATCCTTTTTTTAACCAATATGGCTAGAGAGGAATATGAACTGACACTTGGTCTAATAGTGTTAGAATTCAACAATTGTTCAATGATTCCCTCCATTGCATTCTTCTGATGAAAAGGTAATCTATAAGGTCTTTGATTGATAGGTTGCTCCTCATATTTCAATGGAATGTAATGGTCACATTTTCTATTAGGATGTAGCTCCTTACGCTCATCAAACACTGACTGGAACCTTTTCAAAATTTGCACTATCTCAATAGGAATGGTTATCAATTTATCTGAATCTTCTCTACTGTCACAAGCGTATACCACTGCTCCCATCACTCCTTTTTTCATTAGCTTCTGTAGTTTCTCAATGGTAACTATGCAATTAGCTTTAGGTAGTGTTTCATCCTTGAAGATAACTTTGTTTCTGCCATAGTGTAACACCCTGGCTATCCGGAAGCCAAGATGTCACCTAAAACATCTAACATACATCCATAATGCGGAAGAATTTGAAACAAGTATATCAACTAAAGGCAGCATTAAGTTAAACAGGATATGATGAAGGTATCCTTCCTTCACCTTTTAAGTTATTTAATTCCGATCATCAATAAAGAAGGTTCACACGCAGTAATAAATCAGCATCCATGTGGAGAAGGTATCCTTCCTTCACCAATTATAATTTAATTATTACAGTTCATCATCAACGAATGTAAGATAAAACTAAATTTAATCTTGAACATGAATAGGATGATGTGAGCGAGTAGTGCGTGTCTACTCCCTCCCAAGTGAGCCAACATCGGGGTTACCTAAAATAAACAAACAACGCAAGAGTGAGTCCATGACTCGGCAAGTACGATGAAAGAGAAAGAACACATATACAAACAGGACATCACCATTTAAGAATGCGAACCTTGCATCGAGTGAACACTTATGAAAACATGAAATGAATGAATGTAATCAAGGATGGATGCACACATGCATATACTGGTATAGTGAGTGACACACCCGTCGGTGTTCACTTAAGCCCGCACCTTAACAAAAGTGCGGGGATCCAAGTCCTATATGAAGAACGTTACATATAGGTGTCCAAAGCTGCCCATCTGGAATTGATGGGTCTTACGTGCCCATCTTTGGAATTGATGGGTCTTTCAATCCACTCCGTGGGCGAGGACATGACAATGTCCAAAATTGCCCACATTGGAATGGTGGGACTTACAATCCACTCCCGTGGACATAACATGAATAAAAGGATGCATGATATGAACATGAGCAGTGATAATACCATCTCTCGATATACTCCACATAATGAAAGAACATAACCAATTCAGCATCTCGGGTAACACAATATGTCACACTATATTCATGAAAACATTCACAATCATAACACTCAAAAGCAACAAAGTACTTGCCTTCCGGCGTTGACACGCGTTAGCGAGCAACGATGGCGCTCCCAAACCGGTAGCCTCGTGGCTAAACAATTAAATAACCGAAATAAGAACAACATAGAATCCAACCCGAATTAATAGTCTACAATACCCCCTTGAACTCCCAAGGAATCACCATAAAACCTAATCTGAAAAACAGGCTGCAACCCAAAAGCGTGTCGGGACAGCAGCACGAAAATGACAGTAGTTAATGACGTGGGACTCGAAATGAGATGAGTCCAGATCCTACCTCATCTTAACGAACATATCTATAACATTCAAGTTGATGAGATTTCCCAATTCGGCCAATAAACTTCTCTAATAAAGAAAACAAAACAGCAGCACAGCTTCTGTCTGAACAAACAGGACAGCAATACTAAAACAACCATAACTTTTAATCTACAACTCCGAATTGAGCGTTCTTTAACAATCTGAAAAGGTTATGAAATTACCTACAATAAACTAGTTGGCACAACATTCAAATTTTGCCTTTAACAAAAAGTGGCACACGGGTCAAAACTAAAGATAGAAACTGACATACAATCTGGACAGACTGACATACAATCTGGACAGTCACAAAGAAAAGTGCATAACTTTTGATCTATAACTTCAAATGAAGTGTTCTTTATCAATCCTGAAAGCTAGTGATATCACCTTGAAAATTTGTTATGGGCAAGACCTCTGAATCACCCTCTAACTAGGCCATAAATCAACCTATACAAAGACTGCTAATTCTCGTCAGGATTCTGGACAGCAGATAGTAAATCTATCATAACTTTTGACTCGAAAGTCGAATTCAGTGTTCTTGGCGGCCACCGAAAGCTAAGATCAATATCTACAAAACTCTAGGAGATGGACAACCCAAATTCGGCCTCTAAGATCACGAAACAGGCCACGCAACATTCAGGACAGAACTGAAATTCTAACAGCAGCAATTCAATCCAATCAAACTAATCGAATTCGCATCGAAACAACCTAAACAGCGAGGGAAATCGATCATTACCCTTGTAGAACCATCGGAGATCGCTGATCAAATCCACGAAGAAATTCTCCTTCAATCCTCTCTTCCTTCCTCTTCTTCTTCTTCCCACGGTCGGCCACAAGCGGCAGGAAAGATGGCGCCGGGAGAGGAGGAGCAGCAAGCGGCGAGGCATCGAGCACGCCGCCATCAGAGCACGGCCACTGTAGCACGGCTGCTACTGTAGCAAATGGGGCTAGGTTTGGTCCCCTCCTCCCCTTGCCTTCTAATGGGCTGCAGGCCCACTCATGGGCCTTGGGCCACTATGGTGGCTCCCTCTTCTCGAATATGGGTTGGCGGCCCATACTTCTCCTAAAATTATGAATTTTAACTTATTTCCTCTCTAATCTTACACATTCGATATCGAATAATCGGGTATTACATTCTACCCCCTTAAATAGGATTCGACCGAATCCTCACACCGACTCTCGCGAAAGGTCGGTTGCAACTAAAAATTAATAACAGGTAACATGTACTCGATATGAACAAATCTGAATAATGCTCGTGCATGCGAGCCTCCGGCTCCTAAGTGGCCTCTTTCTCGGACCGAGGACACCACAACATCTTGACGCAAATCGGCGTCTGTCTTAACACTCGTCCGACACTTCCGGCTATACTCATCGGACGAGACTCGAAGGTAAGATCCTACTCGATGGTCAGCGTTGTTAACGAATAACAAACTCGGATCTCCGGTACTCACTCCACACCAAATGAAACCAAAAGTGAGTACAACGTGTAGGAATCCGAGACGGTCTTAGCGAAACGACAGCTATCGAAAACAACCCAATGAACCTGGGGTTAACCTTCTCCTTGAAGTCGAACCACACAACAAGCACATAGAGCATGAAATCTTGTTCCATCTCTCCATTGAACTCTTCACGAACAAGGATCACCCTCTTTTAACCGGAAACATACAATCGAATTCTTTTTAAGCAAACTCTTTTACCGGCAAAACACATCTGAATAAGAAAAATTCACATCACAACTATACGTTACCAACTGAGTACTGAAGAGTAAAATCCAGAAATCAGAATTTCATCAAGAAAACCTTTCCACTTTCCAAGTGGCAAATTGCGAATAAACGTCACGAAAGCCAAAGGGGAGATCACTTGAACGCTCAAACCAAAAACTTCTTTTGTTTTGCCTGAATTGGAAAGAAGCAAACATGCCAACACAACACCAACTCACCATGCAGAAGACACCATCAACAACATAAAGCTCAAATGAGTAACAAGAAAACGCTTCAATACCCAAGGTAACATCCTTTTTTTTTCAATTCCTCTTTTAGGAATAAAATTTCTCTCAGACATTGGAATTCGAATTCATCGCATACCACAGGGCTCAAACCTCTTAATTTAACAACCTCAAATTAGGCTTAAACCGAAATACATCATCCACACCTTTGTGGAGAGACTCTATTGATTCCACTGAACACTCTGGACCACTCCTTCAACTGATGACATTAATTTGATAGAAGGCACCAAAGCCCTCAAAACCCATGCAATCTCATCACCTCCAACTTTCAAGAATATCACATCAGAATTTTCAAGATACCCGCTCATGAACTACAACAAAAGGGTTCTATCGACAATCATTCCACTATTCGAGTACTCAGCTTTTCTATCTCCTCTACACACCAATCTTTGGGTGACCAAAAGTTTAGTATGAAAACGGAAAGCCCAAATTTAACCTCAGAGACCTCTACAACGAATTCCTCTTATAACAAATAGTGAAATCATCGGATTAAATCTCTATGATCCCCACAATTCGATATACTCACTCATTGACATCATCAGAATCACTCATACCATATCGCGATACTTTCAATAGTGTTATTTGTATAAAATTGATTACGATTTCCATACATTTGATAATCCCCAACATTTCAACATGAACCAAGGTTCGGAACTACACTATACCATAGGTCCTACTTAGTCGAACAATATACGATTTTACCTCGAAACCAAACATTCCATCCGAATCAACTTCCTCCAAGAGATTCGAGTCAAAACCAACTCATCTTCTATTACTATTCCAATAGTGGGTAGCAAAACTCACCCCTACAATCACTTAACCACCACCAAACAAACAACAACTTACGAGTTGTAAAACTTTCTGACACAAAGCGGTTGATCCTTTCTCAAAAGAAAGAGGCGAATAAGAACAAATTTCACCACACGGGAAAATGTTATCTGCTCACGGTGAGCACAAAACCAAAAGAAATAACTGTAATAAAGATGAAAAACGAAAGTTGAGTTCACAATGGAGGCACGCATCCCTCGAAAAGGAATAGCAAATAACCACTAATAAGAAAAAAATGACATTGCGATTGAAACTCGACAACTCTTGAGTGAAAAGAGTAAAAGTTTATGAACAATTCGAATAACTACAAGTTACAAAACTTGACTCAAATTCTCAAATATTCCTCTGCACTCTTTCCTTAACACTAAATTAATTCTTTGACTAACATCGCTTTGCCACAACGCACAAGATAAGATCTTTAGTCCAAACCACAAGGACTAATTAAGAACCAATGAAATTCTTCCATACGTCATATTTGTTCGAAACAGTTCAACTACACAAGAAACATGAGATCCAAATAATCTCACCACCAAACTCGAGACATTTCCAATTACAGATTTCAAACGCAAGTAGATTATTCTCCTCTTAAAGGAACCAACATAAGTTCTTTGATTGCAACCTCACGTTGCCAACTCGGACCAAAGAGCCTTTAAAATTAAATCACACAAATCTCTTAGAAGCAACAGGACAATCCAATACCTTAATTTATTTAAAATAATTTCAGCTACGAGATGATTCATGGGCTCAAAGAAAATATCACAAAGCTAAACTTGAATTATTCTCATCTCAACGATATCACCAAAGGCGATCAAATTACTATGGGTATTAACATCAATTTCACAACAACAATTAGAAAACACTTCAAAAGACCCACGTGAAAAGAATGAATTGATTCTTTCTCAAAAGAAGAGACAAATGGAAACGATTTTCACCAACTAGAAAACTCATCCACCACTACTTGACTTGAACACGGGACCAAGGAAGAAACCAATTAAGCAATGAACTTATAGAACATAAGTGGAGTCCACAGTTGAACACTTAAGCCTCACAAGAAGAGAATATCGAACCTTAACAGATAAGAACAAATAAGTACTCAAATCAAAGCACTTGCATTATGAAGAACCATTATAACTTTGCAACATATCGCTACTCGATAAACTTCATTTACCACATAAAGCTTGAACCCCCAAAGGATCATGAACACAAAACTTAAAATTTGATCATTTAGGAAATATCACCATAGGTGATCAAATTACTATAAGAGTTAACCTCATTCTCCCATTTTGACGATTCAAAAACATCGACAACATATACTAGTACCAAGAATCATCAAACTTTATTACTCTATCCTAAAACTTCCCAAAGGAACACAAACAAAAGGTTGAAACAAATTTATTATAACAAGACTATGCTAAGCAATAACAATATCACAAGGCACGATATCAAAGACTACTTACGAAATTGCGTCTACTCCACTGTGGGTGTTGCTCTACACCTTCTTTAGCGCTCAAAAACAAATGATGATTGTATTAATCATGTATGAACATACGGTACTAATTCCATTTGCAAACACATAACCATATATAAACATAGAAATCATTTCAAAACATGATTAAAGATTCACTAACATAATTTTCTATAAACAAGGTTTCGAATCGATACACCGCACCCATCCGGTCCTTTATACAAGTTTCAACAATTTTAGCATACCATGGAATAGATAAATCTAGCTCTTATGTAAGATCTATAGGTTCTGAACAGATATGGACAGTCTTTATTTAACATACAGCATGTATCAAATACAAGGATATTTCAAATTAATCAATTTCACCTTCATAGATGGTAGTTAAGAATAACTGATTTGCACCATGCTAATAACCCAACTTGATAACTCATATCGTAATAATCTATTCGCTTAGTTATAACTTCTCATTTTAAGCATGACAAGACATCACAAAAGGATTCTAACACCTTACTGCAGCAAAAGAGAGACTTCAAACCTCAACGCTCGAAGTAATCCAAAAGAAACGCATAAAGCCAAAGCTTTCCCAGGCAAACGAACTTACAGCAGGAATGTAATACCTCGAATATCAAATAGAGAGAACATATTATTCGGAAGAGAAATTTATTCAAATTTGAATGCACTAAAGTTTAGAGGAAAATTGAAAGAAAATTCAGGATTTGAGAGAGGATTGGACCTTGGCTTTAGCCCAAGGTGTCCTAGCCAAGTGGGCGGCCTTGTAGTGGAGTCAAGAGGGGGTCTCCTTCCCAAAACCCTACCCTCTGCTACAGTACCGCGCCGCACTGTAGCACGCGTGGTACTGTAGCAGCCCCCTCCGTGCTGCTCTACCAAGATGAGGAAGAAGCTCAGGTGCACGCTGCCATGGTGGAAGGAGAAGAAGGAGAAGGAGAAAGGAGGAGGAAGATCATCTTCTCCAAGGTTCTCCCACCTACGTCCTGGTTGCTACAAGGGTAACGAGTGCCGATCCTCATCGTTTGATTAGTGGTAGATGTGTTTTGGTTCAATTTTGATTAGATCGATTTGCTGCGGGTAGAAATTCGATTCTGTCCAGATTGTTGCGTGGACTTTTTCGTGATGTTAGAGGCCGAATCTGAGTTTCCATCTCCTAGAGATATGTAGGTCTTGTTCTTAGCTTTCGGTGGCCGCCAAGATCACCTAATTCCGACTTTTGAGTCAAAAGTTATGATAGATTTAATATCTGCTGTCCAGAATCCTGACGAGAATTAGCAGTCTCTGTTTAGGTTGATATATGGCCTAGTTAGAGGGTGATTCAGAGGTCTTGCCCATAACAAATTTTGAAGGTGATATCACTAGCTTTCAGGATTGATAAAGAACACCTCATTTGGATTTATAGATCAAAAGTTATGCACTTTTCTTTGTGACTGTCCAGATTGTAGATCAGTCTGTCCAGATTGTATGTCAGTTTCTATCTTTAGTTTTGACCCGTGTACCACTTTTTGTTAAAGGCAAAATTTGAATGTAGTGCCAACTAGTTTATTGTAGGTAATTTCATAACCTTTTCAGATTGTTAAAGAACGCTCAATTCAGGTTGTAGATTAAAAGTTATGGTTGTTTTAGTATTGATGTCCTGTTTGTTCAGACAGAAGCTGTGCTGCTGTTTTGTTTTCTTTATTAGAGAAGTTTATTGGCCGAATTGGGAAATCTCATCAACTTGAATGTTATAGATATGTTCGTTAAGATGAGGTAGGATCTGGACTCATCTCATTTCGAGTCCCACGTCATTAACTACTGTCATTTTCGTGCTGCTGTCCCGACACGTTTTGGGTTGCAGCCTGTTTTTCAGATTAGGTTTTATGGCGATTCCTTGGGAGTTCAAAGGGGTATTGTAGACTATTAATTCGGGTTGGATTCTATGTTGTTCTTATTTCGGTTATTTAATTGTTTAGCCACGAGGCTACGGGTTTGGGAGCGCCATCGTTGCTCGCTAACGCGTCGCAACGCGAAGGCAAGTACTTTGTTGCTTTTGAGTCTTGTGATTGTGAATGTTTTCATGAATATAGTGTGACATATTGTGTTACCCGAGATGCGGAATTGGTTATGTTCTTTCATTATGTGGAGTATATCTTGAGAGATGGTATTATCACTTGTTCATGTTCATATCATGCATCCTTTTATTCATGTTATGTCCACGGGAGTGGATTGTAAGTCCCACCATTCCAATGTGGGCAAATTTGGACATTGTCATGTCCCGTCCACGGGAGTGGATTGAAAGACCCATCAATTCCAGTATGGGCACGTAAGACCCATCAATTCCAGTATGGGCAGCTTTGGACACCTATATGAAACGTTCTTCATATAGGACTTGGATCCCGCACTTTTGTTAAGGTGCGGGCTTAAGTGAACACCGGACGGTGTGTCACTCACTATCTGCATATATGCATGTGTGCGATCCATCCTTGATTACATTCATTCATTTCATGTTTTCATAAGTGTTCACTCGATGCAAGGTTCGCATTCTTAAATGGTGATGTCCTATTTGTATATGTGTTCTTTTTCTTTCACTGTACTTGCTGAGTCATGGACTCACTCTTGCGTTGTTTGTTTATTTTAGGTAACCCCTGATGTTGGCTCACTTGGGAGGAGTAGACACGCACTACTCGTTCACATCATCCTATTCATGTTCAAGATTAAATTTAGTTCTATCTTACATTCGTTAATGATGAACTGTAATAATTAAATTATAATTGGTGAAGGAAGGATACCTTCTCCACATGGATGTTGATTTATTACTGCGTGTGAACCTTCTTTATTGATGATCGATATTAAATAACTTAGAAGGTGAAGGAATGATACCTTCACCATGTCCGTTTAATTTAATCTGTCTTTAGTTAATTACTTAGTTCAAATTCTTACGCATTATGGATGTATGTTAGATGTTTTAGGTGACATCTTGGCTTCGAATAGCGAGGTGTTACAGTTGGTATCGAGCGGGCTTTAGGTCCGTGGTAATTGAATATTAAATTGACACACTTGTACTGATGGGTGGGGTTGGGAAATCCATTGTTTCGTATTTCTATTGTTATGTTTCATTCGTTGAGCAATTGTTGAATTGCTTTTGTATTATCTTTCTTGTTGTTAATCTATGATATGTTATGATATTCCATATCTATGAATCTATTCTATGATTGTCATGATATGATCATGTATAATCATAATTGATTATATTGTTTAAGCGTGTCGATGATGGAGGTTAAGAAGTGGAGGCCGTGGTTGTGGCCCTGGACTTTGTCAGATTGCACCGATATTTGTGGTAGCGAATAGAGTAGTATCTACCCGAATACCATAGTGGAGTGTTGAGGTGAGATTCTTTAGAAAATATTATTCTCTTCCTTGGTTACGTATGTGGCCGATTACGGTAATAGTTGCGTTTGATGAAGTTTTCTTGAGTTAGTGTTTTACATTTCTTCCGATGAGTTCTCATTGGACTTTCTTGGTTCCATAAGTCGACTACTTGTTCTCTGATTGCTGGTCTAAAGTTGTTCTTGGGATCGTTGGATATCGGCAAAAAAACTTATCTTTTGTTGGGAGTTTCGCCCTTCTTATTGGAGAATGTGAATCATTTATTATTTGAGTATTACAGATCTGAAAGTTTTACATTGCAAATTCTTTAACATGTGAAAGCTTTGACTTTATGTATTTCTTTTGGATTAGTTCGGTGTTGGAATGTAATGCCTCTTTTTACGAAAGATTAGGTTAAAATCTTTAAGTGATGTCTTGACATGCTTAAGTGAGGTGTTAATTAAATGAATTAATTATTATGGTATGAGTTATCGATTTGGGTTATTAGCTTTGTGCAAACAGTCTATTCTTAACTAGTATCCGTGGAAGTGAATTGCTTAAAGTGAAATGTCATTGTATTTGGTGCAGGATGAGTTTTAGATAAGAGGTTGTTCATATTTGTTCAAGAAGCTATTGTTGTTAAGAATTGTGGAAAAAAATGTGGATGTATCGTGTTGATCTTTACAATCGGATAATCGATAAATTTGTTAGATAAGTTGAAATCTAGGTCCTCTTTCGATTATTCTAACCGCTAGTGATGGTTAAGTTAAGGATGTGTTGAATGTTGTCTTGATAAATATTAATCTTGAATTTGTCTTCTATTTGGATCTTGATGATCTTATTTAAATGATAGCTTTACTTGATTCTTGCCATGCTAAAAATTATTGAAACATGTTTAAATGACTAGATGAGCGATGATGTATCGCCTTGTGAAACCTTGACTTATGTGTCCTATATTATTGAAGTTAAGGACATTTTATTCTAATTCTTGATCATAAGTTAGAATCGATTATATCCTCTTAAGCGTTGTTGAGGTTGCAAGCAGGTAGGATCATGTTTGTGCCATGTGTGGCTAGAGAGCATTTAGTGTGTACTATCTTGGCATCGAGTGTCACTAAGAGTTAAATGGATGAAAGCTAATCGGAGATTTACATTGGTGTACATTGGTGAGATTGTCATGTTCTATTATCATCTTGTTGAAAGAGTTTGTTTCAATTATAAGGTTTTGCACTAGGTTTTCCTAGATCAAGTATATGTAACCTTATTTAGATTTTAGAGACATGATGAAGTAGTTCATTGTGATTCTTTTCAAAAGTTCATGGAGTGTTAAGAGATTTGATGATTCTCGCCAATAGCATATTATTTCGTTGATTAGTGTGATTGTCGATTTGTGGTTGTGATGATAATGTTCAACGAAAAATCATTGCATGATCTTGTTTTAGTGAAAGTGTTTGAGTTTTGCGTTTGTTATCTTTGGACCTCATGAGTTATGTGGTAACTTTGTACATTTTGAGCAAAGAGACGGGTTGAAAGATTTTATTGGTTCTTAAGTGGTTCTTATGATTTGGTCTTAAGAGCTTATCTTGTTTAAGTGGCAAAGTGATGTAGTAATCACAGAAAATAACTTTCCTAGTTAAAGGAAGGAGTGAAGTAAAGTATTTGAGATTTAAGTCGCATTTCGCCACTTGCAGTTTATTTGGGTGTGCTTAAACCTTATGCATTTGTTCCATAAGAGTTTATCAAATTTTCAAAGGGCATTACCTTCTTCTCATTTGTGGTTTGGTATTTGCTTTCAATAGGGCTTGAGCCTCGACTATTGATTTTCCCTTATGTTTTCCGAGTACTTTGCCTAAGTGACTATTTTTTCTTGATCCTTTGTTCCTTTGCGGGTGGCACATGTTTTCCTAGTTGAAGAAAATTGATTTCATTAGCTCTTTCTTTTGAGAAAGAATCAATCTATTCGTTTCACGAGTCTTTTGAGGTGTTTAATGATTGTAGTTGTGAAACTTTGGGTTGGAAATTATTCGATGAGCATTGGAGGATGAAATAATTTCGTAATATAGTTATTTAAGAGGAGTTTATCTCATTAGAAGGTTGCCTTTGGAGGTTAAACTGATTGCATGGTTACAACTAGTAGAATCTATAGCGAGGCGTAGTCAAGTTCTTTTGTTCATTTCAATGGAACATAGAATTATCAAAGTATGAAAATCTTGATCAATGTATTAGAGTGTCGCGGTTGAGTACCTTGCGTAGTTGTGTAGATGAAATATGATGGTGTTGTAATGGGAGTAACATTAGCAAAGTGATCGATCATTAAAGAGATTAAAGAGATAGCGAGATTGTTGGATTATTGCCATGAATGACTTGGGCGTAGTAAGTAACTCTCTAAGAATTAGAATCTTGATAAAGATAATTGGATCGAAGAAATGTTTTTGTGTTGATGTCAATGCGCAAGTATGTTTGGATTGTGAGAATTTTAGGGATTTAATTTGAGGCTTCCCTATCTTCTATATGAGAAGTTCATGGTAGGAGTCTTGGAGTTTAATTTTGGGCTTCACATTCTTTTGCTAGGACCTTGAGTCTCCCAATTATTATGTGTAGAGAAAGTAGAATAAGGGTGGATTCGAACAATGGGATGGTCATTGATAGAACCCTTTTGAGGAAGTATATGAATGTGTGTCTTGGGAATTTGAGTTGTTTATTCTTAAAACATTGAGGTGATGTGATTGCATGTGATATCTATTTTGAGATGCATTGGAAGTCATCTGTCAAATTAATGCTGTCGGTAGAGAGTTGTTGAGAGAAAGTTTGGTGTAGTCGATAGAGCCTCTATACCGAGGTGTGGATGATGTATTTCGACTTGAGCATAGCGTTGAGAATGCCAAGTTAAGAGAGATGAGTTAGGGTGTTATGCGATGAATTGGAATTCCAAAGTTTGAGAGAAGTTTTATTCTGAAAGAAACTGAGAAATTGATGCTTCCTAAAGTAGAGACACGTTTTCTTGATTCTTGTTTGAGCTATGTGTTTTGTGAGATGTCTTTCGCAAGTTGAACTCGACATTTATGTTGATATGTGTGATTCTTTCGATTTGACGGAATAAATGATTTTTTTGGGCATTCAAGTGATTTCTCCTTTGGATTTCGTGACGTTTATTCGCAAAGCGCCACTTGGAGCGTGGAAAGGTTTTTCGTGATGAAATTCCGATTTACGGGTTTGACTCTTTAGTCTTGAGTAGTAACGCATAGATGCGATGTGAATCTTTCTTTTCGGATGGGTTTTGTCGGTAAAAGAGTTTGCTTAAAGAGAGCTCATGTTGTGTGTTTTTAGTTAAAGGAGGTGATCCTTGTTTTAGTGAAGAGTTCAATTGAGAGGTGGAACAAGAGTTCATGTTCTATGTGCATGTTGTGTGGTTCAATTATCAATTGGAAGGTTAGCCAAGGTACTTTGGGTTGTTTTAGTTAGCTACGGGAATCGGAAGTTGGCGTATCGCAAGGACCGTCTCGGGTCCATATGTGGTGTACTACATTTAGCATGTTTGGTGCCGAGTGAGTACTGTGAGAACTAGAGTTTGAATATTCGTTAACGTCATTGACCATCGAGTAGGATCTTACCTTTGAATCTCTTCGATGAGTGTACTTGGCAATGTCGGATTGAGTGTTAGGTCGGATGTAGTTTACGTCAATGTCTTGTGGTCTTGTCGATCCGAGAGATAGGTCATTTGGGACTGAGTCCGCATGCTTGTAGTATTATCCGCATATGTTTGCTCGGGCATATGTTAATAGATGTTTCTTTTGGTGGCAATTATTCTTTCGTTTATTTCGACGGTTAGAATTCGAGTCGAATTACATTAAGGGAGTAGAATGTAATACCTCGAATATCAAATAGAGAGAACATATTATTCGGAAGAAATTTATTCAAATTTGAATGCACTAAAGTTTAGAGGAAAATTGAAAGAAAATTCAGGATTTGAGAGAGGATTGGACCTTCGGCTTTTAGCCCAAGGTGTCCTAGCCAAGTGGGCGGCCTTGTAGTGGAGTCAAGAAGGGGGTCTCCTTCCCAAAACCCTACCCTCTGCTACAGTGCGCGCGCCTTTGCATGCGTGATACTGTAGCAGCCCCCTCCGTGCTGCTCTACCAAGATGAGGAAGAAGCTCAGGTGCCGCGCCATGGTGGAAGGAGAAGAAGGGAGAAGGAGAAAGGAGGAGGAAGATCATCTTCTCCAAGGTTCTCCCACCTACGTCCTGGTTGCTACAAGGGTAACGAGTGCCGATCCTCATCGTTTGATTAGTGGTAGATGTGTTTTGGTTCAATTTTGATTAGATCGATTTGCTGCGGGTAGAAATTCGATTCTGTCCAGATTGTTGCGTGGACTTTTTCGTGATGTTAGAGGCCGAATCTGAGTTTCCCATCTCCTAGAGATATGTAGGTCTTGTTCTTAGCTTTCGGTGGCCGCCAAGATCACCTAATTCCGACTTTTGAGTCAAAAGTTATGATAGATTTAATATCTGCTGTCCAGAATCCTGACGAGAATTAGCAGTCTCTGTTTAGGTTGATATATGGCCTAGTTAGAGGGTGATTCAGAGGTCTTGCCCATAACAAATTTTGAAGGTGATATCACTAGCTTTCAGGATTGATAAAGAACACCTCATTTGGATTTATAGATCAAAAGTTATGCACTTTTCTTTGTGACTGTCCAGATTGTAGATCAGTCTGTCCAGATTGTATGTCAGTTTCTATCTTTAGTTTTGACCCGTGTACCACTTTTTGTTAAAGGCAAAATTTGAATGTAGTGCCAACTAGTTTATTGTAGGTAATTTCATAACCTTTTCAGATTGTTAAAGAACGCTCAATTCGGAGTTGTAGATTAAAAGTTATGGTTGTTTTAGTATTGATGTCCTGTTTGTTCAGACAGAAGCTGTGCTGCTGTTTTGTTTTCTTTATTAGAAGTTTATTGGCCGAATTGGGAAATCTCATCAACTTGAATGTTATAGATATGTTCGTTAAGATGAGGTAGGATCTGGACTCATCTCATTTGAGTCCCACGTCATTAACTACTGTCATTTTCGTGCTGCTGTCCCGACACGTTTTTGGGTTGCAGCCTGTTTTTCAGATTAGGTTTTATGGCGATTCCTTGGGAGTTCAAAGGGGTATTGTAGACTATTAATTCGGGTTGGATTCTATGTTGTTCTTATTTCGGTTATTTAATTGTTTAGGCCACGAGGCTCTACGGTTTGGGGCGCCATCGTTGCACGCTAACGCTCGTCATAGCGCGAAGGCAAATACTGTTGCTTTTGAGTCTTTGTGATTGTGAATGTTTTCATGAATATAGTGTGACATATTGTGTTACCGAGATGCGGAATTGGTTATGTTCTTTCATTATGTGGAGTATATCTTGAGAGATGGTATTATCACTGTTCATGTTCATATCATGCATCCTTTTATTCATGTTATGTCCACGGGAGTGGATTGTAAGTCCCACCATTCCAATGTGGGCAAATTTGGACATTGTCATGTCCGTCCACGGAGTGGATTGAAAGACCCATCAATTCAGTATGGGCACGTAAGACCCATCAATTCCAGTATGGGACTTTGGACACCTATATGAAACGTTCTTCATATAGGACTTGGATCCCGCACTTTTGTTAAGGTGCGGGCTTAAGTGAACACCGACGGGTGTGTCACTCACTATCTGAGTATATGCATGTGTGCAGTCC
This sequence comes from Ampelocalamus luodianensis, assembly GCA_036346255.1. Classification (NCBI taxonomy): domain Eukaryota; kingdom Viridiplantae; phylum Streptophyta; class Magnoliopsida; order Poales; family Poaceae; genus Ampelocalamus; species Ampelocalamus luodianensis. The sequence continues at coordinate 39,419,997 of CM070624.1, forward strand.
ATCCTTGATTACATTCATTCATTTCATGTTTTCATAAGTGTTCACTCGATGCAAGGTTCGCATTCTTAAATGGTGATGTCCTATTTGTATATGTGTTCTTTTTCTTTCATTGTACTTTGAGTCATGGACTCACTCTTGCGTTGTTTGTTTATTTTAGGTAACCCCGATGTTGGCTCACTTGGGAGGAGTAGACACGCACTACTCGTTCACATCATCCTATTCATGTTCAAGATTAAATTTAGTTCTATCTTACATTCGTTAATGATGAACTGTAATAATTAAATTATAATTGGTGAAGGAAGGATACCTTCTCCACATGGATGTTGATTTATTACTGCGTGTGAACCTTCTTTATTGATGATCAGTATTAAATAACTTAGAAGGTGAAGGAATGATACCTTCACCATGTCCCGTTTAATTTAATGCTGTCTTTAGTTGAATTACTTAGTTCAAATTCTTCTGCATTATGGATGTATGTTAGATGTTTTAGGTGACATCTTGGCTTCCGAATAGCCAGGGTGTTACAAGGAAACTCTCACTAACCAAGCTATCAAACGAGTAAATGAGTCATTCTTTTTTCAATGAGAAAGAAGGAGCAACCAAGAAAACATCAATCTTGCCAATTGACAACGATCATAAGTAGTAAAAGCAACTCAACAGTCGAAAAGCAATAATTGTTTGAGAGAACCAAGAGGATCTATGGAAAACCATAACTATCATGGACCACAAACCCGGAGAAATTCATCAACCACCACGGGACAAGAATTGCCAAATTGAAATGAAAGAAGAGAACAACTTTCTAAAGTAACTCATACTTAGTACCGAAGCGATGATACTCGGGTAACTACTCCTCTAACCACGTCTGCGAACGATGGTGTAACACAGTGAATCGAGTAACAACCACGACCTCCACTTCTTATCATCCGTTAACAACACGCTTCACCAAAATACTCAATTATGAATATGCAGGATCATCTCACGACAATCAAAGTATTAGTTCATAGATAATGAATATCATAGTAGATCATAGATTAACAACAAGAAAGATAATACAAAAGCAACTCAACAATTGCTCAACGAATGAAACATAACAATAGAAATGCGGAAGCAATAGATTCCCAACCCCACCTCATCAGGTACAGTGTGTCATTTTAATGTTCTTCTATTAACCACGGACCTAAAGCCGCTCGATACCAACTGTAACACCACAGCTATCAGGAAGCCAAGATGTCACCTAAAACATCTAACATACATCCATAATGCGGAAGAATTTGAAACAAGTATATCAACTAAAGGCGACATTAAGTTAAACAGGATATGATGAAGGTATCCTTCCTTCACCTTTTAAGTTATTTAATTCCGATCATCAATAAAGAAGGTTCACACGCAGTAATAAATCAACATCCATGTGGAGAAGGTATCCTTCCTTCACCAATTATAATTTAATTATTACAGTTCATCATCAACGAATGTAAGATAAAACTAAATTTAATCTTGAACATGAATAGGATGATGTGAGCGAGTAGTGCGTGTCTACTCCCTCCCAAGTGAGCCAACATCGGGGTTACCTAAAATAAACAAACAACGCAAGAGTGAGTCCATGACTCGGCAAGTGCTGATGAAAGAGAAAGAACACATATACAAGCAGGACATCACCATTTAAGAATGCGAACCTTGCATCGAGTGAACACTTATGAAAACATGAAATGAATGAATGTAATCAAGGATGGACTGCACACATGCATATACCGGTATAGTGAGTGACACACCCGTCGGTGTTCACTTAAGCCCGCACCTTAACAAAAGTGCGGGGATCCAAGTCCTATATGAAGAACGTTTCATATAGGTGTCCAAAGCGCCCATCTGGAATTGATGGGTCTTACGTGCCCATCTTGGAATTGATGGGTCTTTCAATCCACTCCGTGGGCGGGACATGACAATGTCCAAAATTGCCCACATTGGAATGGTGGGACTTACAATCCACTCCCGTGGACATAACATGAATAAAAGGATGCATGATATGAACATGAACAGTGATAATACCATCTCTCAGTATATACTCCACATAATGAAAGAACATAACCAATTCAGCATCTCGGGTAACACAATATGTCACACTATATTCATGAAAACATTCACAATCATAACACTCAAAAGCAACAAAGTACTTGCCTTCCGCGTTGCGACGCGTTAGTGCAACGATGGCGCTCCCAAACCGGTAGCCTCGTGGCTAAACAATTAAATAACCGAAATAAGAACAACATAGAATCCAACCGAATTAATAGTCTACAATACCCCTTGAACTCCCAAGGAATCACCATAAAACCTAATCTGAAAACAGGCTGCAACCCAAAAGCGTGTCGGGACAGCAGCACGAAAATGACAGTAGTTAATGACGTGGGACTCGAAATGAGATGAGTCCAGATCCTACCTCATCTTAACGAACATATCTATAACATTCAAGTTGATGAGATTTCCCAATTCGGCCAATAAACTTCTCTAATAAAGAAAACAAAACAGCAGCACAGCTTCTGTCTGAACAAACAGGACAGCAATACTAAAACAACCATAACTTTTAATCTACAACTCCGAATTGAGCGTTCTTTAACAATCTGAAAAGGTTATGAAATTACCTACAATAAACTAGTTGGCACAACATTCAAATTTTGCCTTTAACAAAAAGTGGCACACGGGTCAAAACTAAAGATAGAAACTGACATACAATCTGGACAGACTGACATACAATCTGGACAGTCACAAAGAAAAGTGCATAACTTTTGATCTATAACTTCAAATGAAGTGTTCTTTATCAATCCTGAAAGCTAGTGATATCACCTTGAAAATTTGTTATGGGAAAGACCTCTGAATCACCCTCTAACTAGGCCATAAATCAACCTATACAGAGACTGCTAATTCTCGTCAGGATTCTGGACAGCAGATAGTAAATCTATCATAACTTTTGACTCGAAAGTCGGAATTCAGTGTTCTTGGCGGCCACCGAAAGCTAAGATCAATATCTACAAAACTCTAGGAGATGGACAACCCAAATTCGGCCTCTAAGATCACGAAACAGGCCACGCAACATTCAGGACAGAACTGAAATTCTAACGGCAGCAATTCAATCCAATCAAACTAATCGAATTCGCATCTGAAACAACCTAAACAGCGAGGAAATCGATCATTACCCTTGTAGAACCATCGAGATCGCTGATCAAATCCCACGAAGAAATTCTCCTTCAATCCTCTCTTCCTTCCTCTTCTTCTTCTTCCCACGATCGCCACAAGCAGCAGGAAAGATGGCGCCGGGAGAGGAGGAGCAACAAGCGGCGAGGCACAGTAGCACGCGCTACTGTAGCATGGGGCTACTGTAGCACGGCTGCTACTGTAGCAAATGGGGCTAGGGTTTGGTCCCCTCCTCCCCTTGCCTTCTAATGGGCTGCCGCCCACTCATGGGCCTTGGGCCACTATGGTTGCTCCTCTTCTCGAATATGGGTTGTGGCCCATACTTCTCCTAAAATTATGAATTTTAACTTATTTCCTCTCTAATCTTACAGCATTCGATATCGAATAATCGGGTATTACACATAGTGATTCACATAAAACTCCCTAGTCTTGAGGTTGAGACCTATTGGGCTGTGTGTATATATCCAATCCACTCCCAAAATGAAATCATATCCTTTTAAGTCCAATACTCTGAAGGTATCACTGAATTCCACTCCTTGGATAGTATATTGACAATTCACACACTTGGCTTTGCTCCATATGGTTTCCCCATTGGCCACTATGACTCTTACTGTGGTATTGTTTTGTATTGGATAGCCAGCCTTTAATGCCATCTCAGTGTCTTTGAAGGTAGAGCCGTTGCCACTATCTACCAAGGCAGTACCCCTCATCTTACCCAAGTGGATCATAAGAGTAAAGGTTTGCTTGGAGGAACTAGTCCCTTGGACTGCATGTACAGACAACTGAAATGGGGATGCTTCTTCTTCCTGAATCTCCTCTTGTACAGGCTCAGTCTCATGCAATTCCTCCTCTGGTTTTTCCCCTTCATCCTCTATCTCTTCTTCCTGAGTAACCATAGCCATAACTTGTTGATTCATTTTACAATTTTGCTTATGACCTGGGTACCATTTTTCATTACACCTGAAACACCTTCCATCATTCTTAATAGTAGTGTTTTGTTCTCCACTGGCATCAGTGGCTTTGTTGAACTCCGGTTTGCTTGCCTTGTAATTAATTCCTTTGTTATTGTTCCCTTGAAATCCAGTCTTGAAATTTCCTCTAAAGGTATTGGCTTCGGGCCTCTTGAAAGGATTGGACTGCTCTAACCTTTTTGCCACCCAATAAGCATCAGCTAATGTTGTTGGATTCTCGAGCTGAGAGTGACTTTGAATATAATCCTTCAGCCTGGATATGAAACTCCTGATATAGTACTCCTCAGGTAAGTGAGGATTATCCCTCCTGACCATTGCCATAGCCTCCTCAAATATATCGATGTATTGTGACAATCTGGTCTGTTGCTTCACTGAATGGAACACTACAATCACATCATACACTCACTGATGAGAAAACCTTTTCTCTAACATCAAGCAAAACTGATGCCAAGATAAATTTTCCATGTTAATTCCAGATCCTGTCCACCAAGTCTCAGCTTTGCCAATCAGATACAGAACCGCAATCTCCACCCTTTGATTCATCGGTATCCTGGATATCTCAAAATATTTGTTGGCCTTTTTAATCCAAGCATCAACTTTATCCCCACTGAACTCAAGAAAATCTAGCTTCGGGCCCTTGGCAAAATTTCTGTGGTTGTAATTGTACTGATGATGGAATCTATTAACATTGTATCCCATCCTCTCCTCATAATCTGAATTAACATACTCATTGAAGGTAGGGGAACTCGTCACTCTAGTGGCCCAATGCTGCTGTGAAACTGACTCATTTGGTAAAGGACATTGTAATATTCCAAATTGAAGGTTAAAACCCGGGTAAGTAGTTCCTATTGGCTGAGACAATAAGGGAGGTTCCTGAGTATCATAAGTACATGAGCTGGTGGAAGATTTAAATTACCCTCTGAGACCAGCATGCCATAGGGATTCAGCAATTCTGGAACCGATTTTGTGCTATCAATCTGATTCTGGTATGCACTCATCCCACCAGGTCGCACTACACTTGCTGGAGAAAAACTTGTTAAGGCTGGAGAGTTCTGATCTACGAGATTACCTCTGTAGCTCGAAAGTCGGTCAGATGGCTCCATGTTCACCTGGCTCTTCTGAGAAGATTGCAACACCAAAGCACTTACTGCTTCTGTCAGTTGGCTCATTTGCTGTTTGTATTCCATTTGCCCCTTTACGATCAGATCTATGCTCCTTTTTATCTCTTCTAACTCCACTCGGGAAGCAAAAGGTTGATCCTCTTCCGCAACCACATCATCTTTCCCATGTCTTGCCATCTCTACTCGCAGATCTAGTCAGGGATTTTACCAAGGGGATAAGAAATCTACCTCAACCTGATGTCGATCTAAGAACCTTCTCCCACAGTACCCTCAAATCCACCTGAAAACAGTTTGAGTTCTGGTATTTTACAGGAAAATGAGTTCCCAAACCCTTGCTCTTACTACTCACGGTCAAATTTGAAGCCAAGATCAAAGCTCTGATACCATATTGTCAGGACTTCGTATTGAACAGCAATATTCAAATAAAAGACAGAAGTAAACAGAGATGAGAAGAACAGATGAAATGTGAGATGGAAAAATAGATGAGCCGGAGGATGAGGCGGCTATGGTTTTACTTGTATGAAGTCTGGATAATTCCTTACAATGAACCACAGCTGACTTATATAGTGCTCAGCTAATCCAACACATTAATTAAAGTGTTCTTAAGCTACAAACCATAAGATAAACAGTGCATTAGCAATCAATTGCTACAGATTCTACTGAAATGCTTGTCGACTGTCGGATCCTCATAACTCCTCATCCTACGGCAGAAAGGAGATGTCCGAAAGGAAGTACAAACTGAAGTCAGATTGTTTGTCCGAACGTGTCTACCGTTGGATCTTTGTAAGTCTTCATCCGACGACTGGTAGAAGAGGCCCAAACGAATCATTTCTCCAGCTCCCGACAGATCTACATACATTGCCTTCTTCAGACAATTCCAATCCTGACAGACCCTCGAGCTCACCTGCGAGGGGCTCGCATTCAAGAGAAAGGGCGTCTGCAAGGTTGCCAGATCCACCTTCATCCTGCTTTACGACGGCACTCTCCCCGGCGAGCACCTCCTCACCCGCGTTCGTCGCCTCCGCTGTGGCACCTTCGCTGAGGTCGCCAAGCTCAGGACGCTCGAGCCCAACCACGACGCCGTGGAGGACCCTTGCCCCCTCGCCGCGGACTGCGGGGGCTGCAAGACCCAGTCCCTTGCGTACGTCGCGCAGATCCAACACAAGTACCTCCAAGTCCGTGACTTGCTCGTAAACTTTGGCAAGTTTGATCCCAAGAACTTGGAGAGCTCGAAGCCCGATGCCATCCTCAAGCCCATTGTGCCATGCGATGAGATATTTCAGTACAGGAACAAGGTGAGGTTTGGGTGTGGGGGTTAGGAGGGGTTTTTGGTGCGAAAGATAATGCCTTTTTTGGTCGTCGTGTTTGCAGATGGAGATCTCGTTTGGGACGAAGAGATGAATGCAAAGGGAGTGGAAGGGGGAGAAGGAGGAGGTGGTGAAGGGGAAAGAGAGGGAGGCTGATAGTTATGCGCTTTGATTGCACACACCAGGGTTCTTCGACAAGGTGCTTCACGTCGAGAAGTGTTTTCTGCTGAGCGAACCGGCAGATAAGGTGATGAACCGCTCGATGATCATGTATTGGATTCACTTCGTTCAAAATAAAAAGATGATGTATTGGATCAAAGTGTTTATACTAAATTTAGATTTTAGATCGGTTGAAGTGTGGTGGTAGAGGTAGCCCCACACTTTTAGCTTGATGATAGGATCATTCGGTACTTTTCTGGTTGTATTGGTTGGTTAGCTTGAAGCGCTAAATTTTAGTTTTTTAATTTGTGTGCATTTTTGTAATACGTGACTGCAGAACAAGGGTGGTTTAGGTAGTATCTACTGTTAGCACTGATTAATTAGGTTGTGCATTGGAGTTAAACATTACATTCAAGAAATATGGACGTGCATTGCTAGGATTATGTGCATAAGTATATTGTTGAATTCTTATGATCATTCTGTATGAGAAGACTAGAACTACGCAACTCGATGATTGTGTAAATGGTTCAAAGCTTGACTGCTTGTGCCATATTGTATTGCTTATGCTATGTCGTTGTGGAGTTAATGAGGTTGGGTGCATTTCTGGGACCATCCTGTTAACTGTTGGTGGTGGAGGTCAGTTTTTGTCTGTTCATTCAATTTTGTGTGATTATGTTACTGTACTATTATTGAACTGGTGAGCACATAGCACATTGGTTCTTAGTGTTTGATTACAGGTGATGGAATGTTGAATTGATTAGTTGCTAATTTCCATAGGTTCTTGCTGCTGTTCAAGAAAGTTGTATGGATCCGTCTCTTGGCCTCACGCCTTACGATGTCCAAAAGCACATTGGGTTTCTCAAGCATCTAATGACAAGAACCGAAAGGTATGGTGGCCCATCTGATTGTGTTTTTCACTTGTTCTACCAGTGATGCTGTATATCTCATTTTTCATGTCTGAAACCTGAGTGTACTGTATTGCATTCTGATTCATAATATGCTATTATATCTTAATTGCTAAAACTTAGCAACGCAATGACACTGATGCAATGGACTCAAACAAACTAAGATAACACTATAAATTGGATTGATATATGTTGTTTTTACAATAGAGCAACATAATATGGTTTTGGTATTTAAATGGCTACTCAAGTTATTGCCTTTGGCTTCATTAACTGCTTGACCATATAGTTATATCTAGAACAACATTCTGCATAAAATTTTCAATTGAAAAAAAGTATAGCTGATTAGGCAGGGACAAGTCATGTTGTTGTTTCGCACACAAACAAAGAAACTATTCAACCTCTTATTACCTTCTGAGCAATTCTTTTTGCATGATGAGCACTTTTAAAGATTCCATTTTGTCTGTTATTCCAGAGATATCAGCACTGGAGCTCCATAAGTGATGGTCAATTTTGTGACATCATATTATAAACCAGAGCTATTGTCGCCTCTTGTTAACAATATCACAAAAGTACCCGAAGTGGTATGTAACTGGATCCTTCTTGTTAGATGAATACAATTTTCACCTAATAGCATTCATCCTCACGTGATGAATTGACACTTGTATCAGTTAATGCATGTTTCCTCATGCTATTTATAGGAATTTATAAAATTCGATCATATTCGCTTCGTTGCATGATCTGAAATTCTGAACTTTTAGTTGTTTGCTGAGGTCTTAGGAGAATTTTCTCTTGCTTCTGCTCTTGGAGTGCCAAGGTGCTATAACAACAGGAGTCATCCAATGCAAAATATTAAGAGATGATCGATAGTGATGTTCTATGGATCTATCACTTATACATCATACTTATTTCCTAACTGAGGAAAATGTGAAAATTAATGTTTTATGGCTCCTCAGGGTAGATCATCAGATATCTGTAAACACACATTTACCTGACTTAAACTGATTGTATAATCTGGAAAAAAGGAGAAGCTAGACATTTCATGATACGATTATCAACTTTTCTGTATGTTTGCACATTACCCAACGATGTATTATTCATCAATTTGTTAGTCATTCTAATAATTCCTTCGATCTGATAAATTATCCATATCATGTATCAGGGGCACATGGATGCAAAACTAAATGAGATTGGGAGGCAGCAAGCTGTTGCGGTATGGTATGAGTTAATCAGATTATCATAAGATGTTTCCAGTAGGATATCTTATGTGGAACTTGTTTGACGTTAATGCTAAGGTTGCTCATTGGATGTCTAAAGAAGCCAAGACGGATACCATATACTCATCTGATCTGAAGCGAGCGGTACAGACTCTACACAAAAATTGCAATTTACCAAATGTATGTTTATTCAACTTGTGTCTTTTTCTGTTGTTTGAACCTCGAATATCTCAGGCTGATGATCCATGTTTCTTCCATGTCTAGCAATGTATATTTTGTAATTTGTACAAGATAATTGTTTGTAGATTATTAATGATTTTTTAAATAATATATATTTAATAGAATTACAGAAATAAATATACGTCTAATAAAATTACAAAAATAGGCTTCTGTCACCAATTCATTTGACGACAAGGCCCTGTTGCCAAATGAATTGGTGACAGCCTGATGTGGCAGATTCTATCGCCAATTCATTTGGCAACATGACCATGTCGCCAAATGAATTGGCGGCACGAGCTTTCCCTTCAAATTGTCACCAATTCAATAGGCAACAGAGTATTGTTTGGCTGACAATCTTGTTGCTGACTCATTTGGGCGATAGGCTAACGACGAAGCCTATTTTTGTAATTTTATTAAACATGCATTTATTTCTATAAATTTATTTAAAAAATGTATTATTAAAAAAATCAATTATTAATGAATAAGCAATCTGCACTGTAGGTTGTGTTTGATCTAGCACTGAGAGAAAGGCGTATTGGAGATCTCTAGGGCCTAAAGTTTAAAGATGCTGCCACAGAAAGGCCAGAGGCTTACCAAGCTTTTATGTCCCACAAGAGAAACCAACAAACTCGTGTAAGCGTTCTTATCCTCCTACTTTTGAGAAAATGTTGATATTGATTCAGATTCACTGAGAAGTATTATACTTAACAATACCACTCATACATGGTAGGGTGTGTCTGTACCACTCATACACAGATCTGGGCACTTTCAGACTAGTCGTACTTGTACCCTTATCGCTATTTTAAATAAGCACGTGATCTATGATCACTGATCAGTGTACCATTCACATCATTTCCTATATGATACTCCAAACATTCGTGTCATGCTGTAAATAATAATACATTGCCATCTTTTTAATTGTCTCAGTTTTAGAAGGGGGTTACGTTTTAGAAGGCGTAACCCCGACTACCCACAGTTGCGTGCATGCGGCCGCGTTGCAGGGGCGAGCCGGCGAGGCACGTGGGCCAGAGGCAGTGGGGCATGTGTCGTGCTAGAGAAAGTGCTTAGAGATAGGATTACCTATTTTCGTTTCACACGTCAGTTGGAAAATTAGGAGTAGCAGCAAAGGAGTATGAAAATAGAAATGACCAGGAATCACGTGTGCTAGCTCTAACAGAAATACCTAGCCCATCTTGTCAAATTCCCAAAATCTGACTGTTCAATATTCCATCATTTTACAATTATTCCATGTCCATGGATTTGCATTAGTAGCTAGCTGTTTATGCTTTTCTGCACTTGCTAGGCTAAAGGAATCCTAGAAAAGACACAGCAAAGGAGATCTTTCTCCTATCCAAAAGATTTTGTTTCTTTTGAAAATCTTCTCCAAATATTTGACTAATAATTATTAACTGCTTTCCCCCAAAATGTTATACGAAAAAAATCTTATCCTGCTTTTGATTCAGGCTTGTTCAACCCATTTTGTTAAGTATTGTATGTCCTTTTCTTTTGTTTGGGGAATAAAGGGGCTTCTTTTCCCATTGTATTTACTGCCTGTTTTTTATGGATTCTAGAACGTCCAGGTGTATATGTACTACAACTTGGCGTTTCAAAAAAAAAAGTACTACAACTTGTGGCAAGTTAATGCTTCACGTCCATTATGCACTGTTATGACAAAAGAAAAGTATTTGCTATGATTTACAATGATACTGTAGGCATTATTGATTTGTTGTATTCAAAATTGACACTTTGAGACCCCTCCAGATCATCAGCTGCAATACTTTGAAATTTCTAAAGTTGATCTTCAATACAGACGTCCTAAAATAAAAATAGAAGATGAACTTAGTACAAATATAGAAGATATTATTACCGAAAATAGTGATAAAGTTATATTTAAACAATAATAAATTGCCTGACTTATTATCTCATTTTGCATGTATGAAGAGGATGATGAATTATAATGGGATTGAATCTTTCAGCTTTGGAGCTGATAATAAGCTCAAAATATTTCCACCAAATTTATATAAATTTAAGCCAAAGGACCATATAATTATTGATGAAATACAAGAAAATATATTGGATAATTTTTGGTACCAATATAACAATAAGTGTGAAGATAAAGGTTATATGTTATTAGGGGTGGAAAATGGTAAAGGATAATCCGTTTTATCCGAGAAAACACAAATGTGGAAAGTAAAAATCCGCATTCGATACTGTTCATATCCGTATCCGGTGTTATTCGCATCCGTATTCGGTGTTATTCGCATCCGGGAAAAATTGGATAGTATTCGTATCCGTATTCGGTGTTATTCGTATCCGGGGAAAAAACCCAGATAGTATCCGAAAAAACAAATACTATCCGGGAAAAACGAATACGAATACTATCTGTTTTTTCCCGAATACGAATACGAATACTATTTGTTCTACCGAGATTTGTCACAAAAGTTGTAGGATATTCGCATTCGACCGAATTGAGTACATATTCGATTAGAATTCGTATTCGTTACGACATTCGATTCGTATTCGTATTCGAGAATATTCGAATTCGTATTCGTATTCGTTTAAAAAATAGGGATTCGTATTCGTATCCGTATTCGTTTAAAAAATAGGAATTCGTATTCGTATTCGGGACTATTCGATTCGTATTCCATCCGTTTCCATCCCTATATGTTATCAATATTAAATAGTCTCATTGAATACTTCCATATGTTAAATGAAACTAGACCTATTCTAGAAAATCCTGAAATTATAGAACCGAAGCCTTTATATGTGGTATTTGAAGGAAAAATACCAGGCCTATATATATCATTTGAAGAAATAGTGGCTCAAAAAATAGATTCAAAATTAGCATGAGGAATATCTTGGAAGAAATATGCAAATATTGATGAAGCGTTAACTCAAGCTAGAATAATATTGGGAATAAATTATTATATGAAACCAGCTCCCAAAGATTATATTCAGAAATATAGAAGAGCAAAAAAAGGAAACCTTCATAATCTTCACCTTTGGTAAATACAAAGGAAGAAGAGACATCAAAAGGGATAGATCCCTTAAATGATTCATATATAGACTTGAAGGTAAATAGAATATTTAAGAATATATTTCCACAATGGAAAAAGGATATAAAGGAAGAAATTTTAAAAGCAATTAGATCAGAATATGATATTACAAGTAGCCACAAAATTCAAGAGAGAATAGCCACAAAAGATCCCTTTAGCAATATTATCCATGAAATTCTTATTTCCAGATTAAGTTTTAAAACCAAGCAAACATTGTCTTGCCTAGGGTCAGACATCCAAGAATTGATTTGGGAAAAATGCCTAGAAAGACAAATGAGAGTGTCCTCCAACCTTTAAGAACACTTTATTAACCTATATTAGGGGAGAGATTTTAATCCCAGCATTAAAATTAATATTCATACTTTTTCACTCCTCCACTTTGATAACCAAAAGATTTTTTAAGCTATACCACAAATATATAATATTGAGAGCAGAGATAGATCTTAGATTCTTCCAAAAACTACAAATACGAACCCAAGAATACATTTCTCCTCAAGGCATCATAGACCAGGGTCTAGTCCATATTTTTTATGGTACACTATATCAAATTCTGCAATTCGACCTTGGCATCGCGATTAAAGAGGCATGCAAGAGACTGATATCTTCTAGGGGAAAATACAAAATTATCTTATATTCTATTCCTCTAAGTTTCACGCCACCAATAAGGTTAGCAAAGCATGATATTTATATTCTCAAAGGATGTTTCAATTTTCTTCATGAAAGAAGGACTGATATCCTGACAGAAGAACAAAAGGAACTCTCTCAGAACACAAATCATGATAATTGGCGATGGTTCAAAGAAACCATGGAAATTGAAGAAAGCATTCATTTAGACACCACATACCAGATGGTCTTTCAGAACCAAATAATAAAAATATTGTGTGGTGGGCATAATGGGTTCTTACACAAAGGTGTTGGGCGCCTAATAAAACCAAATTATGGCAAAGACACCCTTGTTAGGAAAGAATATCGGCAAATGTTAGATTGGTATGAAATAATTCAACCAGATGAAGATGAAGGAAAGACCTCTGCACCAATGATAATAGATGATGACAACGATTGATGGAAGCTGGAAAATTGCAGACAGAATAAAGCCTGATCAAAAGCGTCATCAGGACGAATATTCTTCCTAGCAAAATGAAAAAACAAGAATGCACCAGAATGCCAGTTCATACATGTACTAAAAGGACATACACGTATACTCAAGCACCAGAAACCATCAGAAGAAAGAAGGATATGGACGACAAAGGACATACATGCACTACCAAAAGACAATGCATCGTGGCATTAACTTTCAAAAAGATTATGCCTGCCAGCGAAGCCTACACACTCTAGGCTATTTTAAATAAAGAGAAGCATAGGTGTATGTCCTTTTAGTACATATATAAACTGGCATTCTGGTGCATTCTTGTTTGTCATTTTGCTGGGAAGAATATTCGGTCTTGATTATATATTCTGTATTTATTATGTTTATTTTGCATATGATAGAGTTTTTATCCCAGTGTTTCATAGGTATTTCTCTAATTATTTGGATATCTGAGACCCCTCCAGAGCATCAGCTGCAACACTTAGAAATTTCTAAAGTCGATCTTCAATACAAACGTCCTAAAATAAAAATAGAAGATGAGCTTAGTGCAAATATAGAAGAATATTATATGATAAATACTTGTGTAGATTGCATTGGGTTACAATCATTTGCACCCAATTGGTATAGAGATATAAAGTGTAAAAAAGATATAGAAAAGATTGTTCAAAGATTAGAAGATATCCAAATAATTGGAAAGATACCTATGAAATATTGGGATAAAAACTCTATCATATACAAAATAAACATAATAAATCCATAATATATAATCAAGACATGTCCAATAGAAGCTACTCCAAAGGATATAGAAGAATTCAATATGCACATAGAAGAACTATTAAAGTTAGAAGCAATAAGAGAAAGCAGAAGCCCACATAGGTCAACCGCTTTTATAGTTAGAAACCATTCTGAAATAGCTAGAGACAAGTCAAGAATGGTTATTAATTATAAAAAGGCTAAATGATAATACCATAGATGATGCTTACAATATTCCAAATAAGTAAGAATGGATTAATAGAATACAAGTAAGTAAGTATTTTTCCAAATTTGATCTAAAAGCTGAATTTTGGCAAGTAAAGATGGTAAAAGAATTTATAGAATGGACAACATTTACATGCCTTCAAGGACACTTTGAATGGCTTGTAATGCCTTTTGGATTAAAAAATGCACCAGCATTATTAAAGAAAAATGCAAAATATATTTAATGAAAACCAAGAATTTATGTTAGTATATGCCTACACACTCTAGGCTATTTTAAATAAAAAGAAGAAAGCCCGAGAAGGAGCTCTGCTCGCACCCTCCCGCAGCTATAAAAAGAGAAGTCATCTACAACGAAGGAGGCACAAGGACCATGAGAAGAGAAAAACAAGGAAGAACCACTACCACCACAACCACAACCACAACCACCAAAACATCAAGAACATCAACCTTCCACTACAACTAGCTTAAAGCATAATGCTTTAGCCTTCCACTATTAACATAAGTTTGTTCACTTAAGAAGAATACCATTGTAAGATATTCATCCAGTAAGAAGGTTTGTAATATTATCAGTGTAAGGTACCTTTCTACTTTTGTTAATTGTCGGGGTTCCCGAAAGGAAAAAATATATGTAAGCAATTTTGTGGAAATGAAGTAGTTTTGAAAATCTCTTAGTCTTTTTTAGCATGATCATATGGGACAAGGTTTTATGCTAAGGACCCTATAGGAGAAAACTCTCCGGCGGTTCTGTAAATTCCTCCTGAGTTTGGCATAGCCATTATAGGGTGGTGTGAATGTTAAGGTAGGGTTACCTTTAAATATTCTTCTTTGTGTAGCCTACCTTTTTAAGATTCTCCTTATTTGTAGGCTCTGTTTTCAGTATATTCTTTAATTTGGATTTTGCCCATGTTCGGCAATATTCATAGTGTCTATATCTGATAATGACACAGTCTGTTTCCCCTTTGTGATCAACAGTCCACTGTTTTCTTCCGTTCTTCTCAACATCTGCAGAATCTGGTTGTGTTTACTTATGCTTAAAACTGTTGTTTGATCTTGTTAGCCCGAGTTTCTTGCATACATCTTCAATTGTGTTACTGATCTGTGCAGCAGAGCATGCAACTCGCCTGTTCTGGAAGACCGAAATACCATCCATCCATAGCATTTGGTGATGGTGATGATGCTGTCATCTTTTATTAAGCGTCACTGTCGATGGCTCATGAGGTATATGATGTGATTTGATTGTAGCTCGTGGAAGTTAAGTGTAAATCCCTAGCACATTCACATTCTTGTTTCTCCAAGAACCATATGCCACATGACAAATCCACATCATAACGTGTGGCTCAATGATCTTAAATACAGGCTACAAGGGATAAGCTGGATTCTCATTTTGTGCTTTTTATATCAGAAGCTAGCAGGCAAAGATCAGCTTCTTTCAGAACGAGGAAGGCAAACATCAGCAGAGTAATTTCTTGTGAGAGTGATTGAGAAAATGTATCATCTTATTTTCCATTATTCAGGTTTGTTGTATGAAAGATGATTTCCAAAGTTGAAATTTGGAATATTCTTAAACTTGGTACTGCAATCTAGGAAAAGAAAGTGTATGTTCTTGTGCATGTGTGGTTGTTCCGTGAATTCCTTGATTATTGTGGTGCGATGCATGGTTGAGGCTAAGCTTCAAATTTGCATGAAAATTTCTGGCAAATTGCTTTGTCCCTGTTAGTTTCTTGCATAGGCTATAATTTTTTTTTCCTTGTATGCTACATGGCATGTGCCTACGGAGTTACACATTTTTTTGTTATGCAATCTCTCTTACTTTTATTTGTTTGGGTGCTTAATACTGTTTTCTATCAGAATTGTGAAATGGAGTACATATGTTTACACATAAATTGCAGTCGCACTTTTGATTTTATACTGTTTTTGCAGTGAAAGTTGCCACGGCATACTCAGAAGATAGGGCAGAAGAAGTAAATAACTGGGCGGTTACCATTTTATTTCGGTTTGCTATTTCCTTTTTCTTTTTCTATATTTTTTCCTTAAAGTATTATGTTTTCTTTTGTGTTGTATAAATATTAACATCCCGATTTCATAAAAATTAGTACGAAAGCATCTCCTTCCAGCTGGTATGAAATCTACCTGTAGAATTAGCAATACTTACTGCTCGGTGTTTATCCCTGGTCATCAGTCACCACATAGGTTTTAGGAACAAATTTTACTTCTTGAAATGCTGAAGCACAAAAGGACCCTTTTTGTCCTTTCAAACCGAAGGAACACGGTAGGCTACATTAGAGTAATTTCAAAAATCTATCGTGCAACCAAGGAACCTTAGCTAGAAATAGATCACGGGATTACCACTAGACGTGCAGACTCGCAGCGGAAGAAGAGTCGATGTAGCGCGTTGTTGCGGTTGTAGACGTATTGGCCTTGCTCCTCTTCCAAATGTTCCTTGTGATCATCACAAGTTGCAGATCATCCTAGCGTTGAAGCCTCACAGCAACGTCTCCAAGGTATCCATACGTACGGGCCAGGGATACCACGAGTCAGAGTGTTAGCGCCAGCTGCGCGGTTTTGGACGGAGGAGGTGTGGTGGCTAGGGTTTTGGGAATTCCGAGAATCTCACTAACCCTATGTCACCGCCCCTCTATATATAGGTATCCATGATGGGTCTCGAACTTTGAGGCCTATTAGGAACTCGTGGCACATAAGAATTCGGATCACCATCCAAAACATGTCCCAGCCTTTTAAACGTGCGACCCTATAAGTTCACGTACACTTATACATGGTCTAAGTACTCCTACTCGTCCACTAATCGGTAGTGACCCCTAGCAAGACATGTTGACTAGCAAGACATGTAAAGAACACATCGGACAAACCTTAACAAATCTCATATGCATTTCCCTTTGCCTCACGATATCGATCAAACTCAAGGCGAGTACGTGTCATCCTTGTTAGTTAGCTCGACCACTCTTTCTCAATCACGTGACTCGAATTCTCCGACTATAGTTAACTCTTTAACCGTGAGTAGCATAACCATGCGTTTCTAAAATACGATCACTCGAGAGGCCTAGAGATCTCTCCCGTTGCATGGAGGAGTAAATCCTATCTTGATCGACCATGCCTCGACACATGTATCAGGATAAACCCGAAAGCTACCTTTATAACTACCCAGTTACGGAGTAGCGTTTGACAATCCCTAAGTAAGTCACTACACATCTTGAGTATGTGCGACATCTCAAGTCTAAGAATATAGCAGACCAATTGATGACATATAAGAATACAACGTTCTCGCAGTGTCTCATGGTGGGTCAATCTAACCCTATGTTCGCTAACATGAGTTCATATTATTAGTTTGATATCTCTATATCTATAATCCGTAAAACATGGTCATCAACCAATACATATACTAGTCTATTCATATATGTCCTTATATGTTTCCGACTAGAGATCGCTTTAGAATAAACATCGCAAATATAAATATAGAGTTTTACAATCAAGTCACATACTTGATAATAAATATTAATGATATTATTCTTAGAACAAAATAACATATTATCCAATAAATTATGAACATAACGAAATATAATCATCTCTATGATTGCCTCTAGGGTATATTTCCAACACAAACATGGTAATGATATATGTTTTCCTTTCCTTCAGCACATTAGAATCGCACAGACGAATGAAGAGAATAAGTACAGATGCATTATCCGAGTACGAAGAATAAACAGATACAGGATCATAGAAGATACTATTAGATATTTGCAAGGTAAAAGGTATGCAGAAAAACTGGGAAATAAATAAATTTGAAAGCAAGACTATATTTGAGTGATGTTACACATGTTACATTGATTGTACAAAGCTACGGATGCTTACATATCAGTCAATATGGATCAACCAGCGGAGTGGCTTATTGTATTTCTTCTGTACGTGAATGCTTGAAGATGGGTCACAATTTTGCCAGTAAATCATGATTATGAACTGCATGATGGCAATTTTGTACCACCTGTCAGGTAAGGAAAATGAATAGACAAAAATATCGAGTTTTTACGTCAAAAAAAAAATATCGAGTTTGTACCCTGAGGATAAGAAGCCTACCAAATCGTTTTCCAACAGAGGCAAGCAGCACGAAGAAATAGCAACCAAGTTTTGCACATTCCTGTCTTCGTATTGTTTGCAGGGAACATCTGCTGCAGAAAAAAAACTTTGGCAAATCCTGGAGGTAACCTATAAGCAATGTTCTTTACCAATTCAGACACAACAAAGCTCAGAAATATAACCATATGTTACATCACATAAAGCAGGCCGAGAACATGCATACAAAGACTACAAATGACACGAGATGTTTCCTCAACAGTCCTTCGGCCAATTCATTACATGAGTCTCAAGAAAAATCACACACAATAAAATAACTCCAATCTCAAGTAGCAAGCTCAAACGTTAGCAATCTAAGAAAAAAAAAACAATGAACCGCAAGTCCAGAATAAAGAATGTGAAGATACAAACCAGACTTCAGCACATTAATATAAGAAAAGAAACTCTGTTATAAAAGTATTCGCCCTCAACAAAAAGAAAAAATTATAATGTAAAAGCTAAACCCATTAATGCAGGTAAGGACTAAGTAGTAGGTCAAAATTAGAGTTCTTTATTAGTGGTGCCCTGGCATTGTTGTGAAGAGATCAAAGTGCTCATCCAAACTTATGAGGACACATTCATACTGTGGTCATTGATGACAACGAACCGTGGAACTAAACAACTAAATGTGTCCATAACATATTTAGAACTTTATCAAGCAGCAGTATAAAATCGAAGCATCAATGGAACCTCGAAATGAAAACTAACAAGACCGATAGATCAGAATGTAATTTTCCTGCATCTCTATCTGGTTCAAAGAAGACCGAAAAATTTCTCAGATGATTGTGGAGATATTGTAACTGTGAGATCATCTACTGGAGGAGTACTGGTTGAATAATTGCTTAGAAGGAAGCTGCATAATATATTAAGATTTACTATTTTAACTTCAATCTTCAGCAAACAGTACACAGCTGAATAGCTGAATAGCTGATACATACAAATGTATTCGGTACAAATTGGATACATATGCACACACAGCCAACCTTTATTAAATTACAAATTTAGTAAGTTTCACCTTTACACTGCTGCAAATAATTTTCAATTTTCGTTTGGTGTAAACAGGGGGCCAAAACAAAGGTTTATATAGTTTTTTTTTTAATCATTTTGCTGATTTTGACCACTAAGACCTATGTCATGCACTTATCAAGTGGATCCCACCTATTCTACATAGACCATTACTTTTTGCTCATTTGATGTTCCTTATCAACTTCTTTTAAATTCTCAAAGAGCATTCTTTTTTCTTTTATGAAAATGGCCAGTTAAGTACAACTTCATCCTAGTAAGGAAGAACAGCAAAGTGCCAACTGCACAACCACACCAGCATAACTGCAATATATAGCACTCAACAATAAAAATTCCATTCAATAGAAGATGAATACATAGACGCCGTGTAATAAGTACCAAAACAAATGTTATTGGGGATCTAACAAAAGGGTGTATCCATGGATCAAAATCCCGGCCGGTAACCGCCGGTTACCGGCCGGTAACCGCTTACCGGTGGGTCTCCGGGATCCAAAATCCCGGCCGGGATTCCTGGGTTTTTCAAATTCAAATTTAAAATTTCGAAATTCAGCTGGTTTTTAAGCAAATTCAAACGAAATTCGTCCGAAAGAAACCGGTTTGACGGTAACCGAACGTAATCGGCCGTTACGGTACGCCCCGCCGGAAATCCTCCGTACGGTTATGTGAACCCTGGGTGTATCCACTGTTAATCTTACAACTTTTGTGCCTCGATACTTGGATAAAACAACTGTCAGTTTACTCCTTAACATAGTTTCCACCAGTTCTGAAGAAAAGGAATATTCTCAGACAAGAATATTATATTGGTTTCCAGATATTCCTGATAAATAGTTTCTATTTCTAATAACACTGAAACAAAACTGATTGCAAAGAAATCATTAGGTACTGTTCTATCTATTCTAGAAATGTAACAATTAAATAGCACGTATTAGTGCGGTACACTTACAGAGATTCTGTTTTATGGCCCTCAAATTGTTTGGAGTCCTGGACCATAGTCCTGTGTGAAGCACTTATGCCTCCTTACTGGTGCTTAGATGCACACAATGGATGAGTCCTACTCTACAGCCTCCAGTAGATAAGCAAATCTCTGCTCATGTTGGAAGGTTGACCTGAAGATGAGATACAGTATTATCAGCATACTGTACAAAGTTCACCAGCCTTTTCCACCACCCATCAGTAAGCCATGACTTGGATACAACAGTCATGACCTGGATACAACAGCCATGAAGTGAGACACCATCAAGTCGGTACAATCTTGAGAGGAGAAAAATCCAACTTGCTCCATCCAATTAGTCATTTGAATTAATCTTTTCAAGTAGCAGTGACGCATTAACCCCAAGAAGATGAGGGTTTAGCTCTGACACTGCCCTTAAGTCTTGCATTGAGATCGAGTTAGTCCCTGGAGGTATAATACCACCCTGTCCATGCACATGATTTTGCAGTGATACACCATTTATTAGCTTACGGCACAACTGCTGCTTCAATGCCACATAGCTTAGTTTGCCGTGTTGAGATCTTGCTCCAACTAGCTCAGCACAAGATCCAATCAACTGCTTCAAAAAAACAACAACTCCATTATTCAACAAATTAGCACAGTCCATTGAGACCCCTTCCAACCCTTCTGCTTCCGCCGTTTTCTCCATCCTCTTTCTCAGTGACAAAATATCACATAGCTCACCAAGTTCATAGCAACTAACAGAGCTATCATTTGAAGTGATAGAAGCAAGGGCTGAAGATTTTCGAGTCCCACCAAAACTAGCAGGGCCAAACTGAATCCCAAGAGGAGCTTGCACCGGATGGGCATGGTGTATAATTTCTTCTCCCAAGTTTTCTCTAGGAGCTATAGCAGAAGGGCCATTGCTCTGTGGGGAGTCATGAAAATTCAATGGTGCCTTTTCCACACGTGATCGTTTGGTTAGTGGCTCCGCATGCTCACTTTGTCGAACCTGTGTACATCTCTTAAGATCACTCAAATTTGGAGCACCATTCTCCCTAGTAATAGTCTCACCATGATTCAGTGATGACTGCTGGGTTAATGCATTTTCCCTTCTGCTCAATGGTCTATTGTCTTTCACATGCTGGTTCAAAGCATCACCATTGTTCCAGACAGGAGGAACCAGTGTATGTTCTGAACTATTGACATCCCCGGTCAGCTTAGGTGCATTAATTGATGGTGGTCGACTTGCTCGACTGGCATTATGAAGGATAGAACGGATGAGGTGGTTGTGCAATGGGAGGTTCTCACGACCAAGTGCAAGAAGACAGAGCTTATCAAACTCGTTCTTGCTCAACTTTGACGATAAGAACGTTTCCAGATGCTGAAAGTACTTCTTTGCCCGCTCTGGCCCAATCCTCTTAACAATCTTGGACTTGATCTCACGAAGGTCGATACGTGTGCTCTGTCCTACTGCAGGTGATAGTATTGGTTGCACGCTTGGTGTTGGTGGCACTGATGGTGGTGTAGAGGACAGCATCTCTCAGGAAAGAGATTCCATGTAAACACAATTGAACAAGAAAGTACAACCCCAAGTAAAAATCCAGTAAATATTGTAACCTTCCTCCAATCTGACCTCTCTTAGTAGACCACCCAGCCACAGAAAATTACTGCAATGAACAAATATCTGATTTAGGAATATAACAAGGGTACGTGTAAAGTAACAACAAAAGCATGAAAGAAAATGCCAATAGCCAATGGGATTATCCAAGAACAATGAATCAGAGTAGAACTTTATCTCCAAGTGATAAAATACTACAGATACAAAGCCCTCCAATCCAATACAGACTGCCATAACTTGAACAAACACCGATGAAAAGAGACTAGAGTGTTAACTCCTTACCCACTAGACCGAGACAGAGAGAGAGAGAGAACTCACTACGTGACCTGGATATACACATCAATTATATATATTTCTAAACGCACATATTCAAAACATAAACATTGATCTAATATAATAGCAAAATGGACTAGTCAATTACTAAAAAATGTGTTGGTCTCCACAGACTATTTTTTCCATGGGCTATGGGCATTTGATAGGTCCAAAGCCTTGCAAACTGAATGTATGTTTAGTAAAATGTGTCACTGCTGTGTCAGGACAAATTATTTCCTAAAATAAAATACACTCTGTAACTCCAGCAATATGTTTGGGAGTCTTGCTGGTTTGTGTTAGTGTTGGCAGCATCCAAAGTTGCTTCAGAAAATTGTGCAGGACCTTGAAATCTTTAGTTGACTAATGGCTATAGCCAATAAGTAAGATCCAGAACACCTAATAAACCAACAAAATGTGATCAAAACCTATGGTATTGGCATGTTTGGGAATGAAACAAGCCATGACAATGGTAAATTTTGAAATCAATTTTCATTTTGAACAGCAAAATTTGTCAAGCATCTGCTTAGAAAATCGGAAGTTTCCACTCATTTGGAAGATGATGTTTTTGACAAAATGTGATCAATGAAGAAAATCCTTCACAAAAGAAGGGCTTGAAACAGCTAAACCAGATACAATTTATGAAAACAACAGGACAAAAGGCACTTTACACCGAATTTTGTGCAGCAGTGACCAGTGAGCTCAACACCATGCAAATAATCAACCACAAAATAACAAAATCGCATTACTAGTTGCACTAAAATGGTATGCCCAGGTCAACTATAAACTAAAAAAGAGTGTAACTTCCAAACTAAACCTAAAATAGGATAACACAAACAAAAGTTTCCCTGATCCGCCTTTATGCACACTGCACAAAATTCAAGCTTGTCAGCTAATTTGCTTCATGTAAACAAAACCAACTACGGCGTAATCAAGAACCTTCCAATCCAGAATCCACAAACTAAAAAATGGACCCACTTGCCATCTTAGCAAGATCAGAGAAGACCATAAAAGAAAAATTACCAAATAAGACGCCTCAGCCCTCAGGCTCTTCCAATCCAACCCAATTACTCCTAATTCCAACAAATGATAAGAGAGGATTTGCACCCAGCTCATCAATTCAAACTTCCAAGCTCATCTGCAAACACAAAACATCCACCAAACAGAGAATCCAAATCACAAGCTCCCCAAAGTGACCAAATTTTGGACAGCACACAATTCAAAATTCAAACTATATCTCCAACTCAGACGGACTCAAGCCCCTCTGATTCAATCCACAGCACCCAAATCCAAAAGGTAAAGAAAGCTAGGGTTTACCAAATTCAAACTCACAAGCTCATCGGCCATCTCCACGCACAAAGCAAAGAAACATCCACCAAACAACGAACACGCATCAAACGTCCACCGGACGACCAAACCTGCGCCACCAAGACACTACAGAGCTCAAAGTAAATCCCCAGCTCGCCCCTCTGATCCAATCCGGACCACTCCAATTACGACCGAATGCTAGGGTTTTGGCCCCGAATTCGAACTCCCCGGCGCCCGAAATCACCAACCGGTAAACCCTCCGGCGAGTGGCGTGCCGCCATTGGGCGCCAGGCGAGGCGCTCCGCCATTGCCGGCCGCGGCGCGCGCGGGGGCGGATCGAGGAGGGAGGAATTGGGACGGGGTCAGGGAGCTCTCACCTTTGCTAAGCGCGCGCGCTCGCTCTCTCTCCCGGGAGCGTAGGAGGAGGCGAGGCAGGGGGTGGGGGGGGGGGGCGGGGGGGTGTGTAGGAAGCGATCGCGATCTTCAGCCGGGCTCCCGCCTCCCGTCGCTGCTATCGCTGCAAAACGCAGACTGCCCAAACGTACTGTTGTGGGGTGCTTTGCTAGCCGCCGGAGGGGGATTCGAGTGCCGCGCGGCGGCGGCGGCTGGTGGTGGCTTGCTGGTGCCACAGAGGTGGGGGTGGTGGTGCGCGCCTGCCCGGTTGCTGCTCGCTGCTGTTTGGTTGGGCTCTGTGTTGGTGGTGCCGTCTTCCGTTCCGTCACGGTCTGTGTTTTATGCTTCTAGCTGTTCTCTGAGACACACTCTCCCTCCCTCCCTGCTACATCCTTGTCTCTCCACACTTTTTTTTCCCCTAGTGCTTATTTTTCCCTTTCTGTTTCGTTTTTCGCCTGACAGAGCAGGGGAGACGATAGTGACGGAAATTTTAGTATTACACTTATCTCTTATGGTATTACTAGTAGTTTTTTTGATCTTTCGCTTTGTTGAGGGTTGAGACGGTGTTTGTTGTTTGGTTAGGTTTAGTGGTGTTGTTACACACACTACTACAGAAAACCTCATTACAAACGGTTCAGAATCGTCATCACATACTGTTTTTGAATTGTCTGAAATTTTACATCTATGATAACAGACGGTTATCACAGACGGTTTTTAAGCTGTCTGTGATATGTACGATAACACAGATGGTTCTATTTACCAACCGTCTGTGATATGTATGATATCACAGACGGTTCTATTTACCAACCGTCGGTGATAGAACCGTCTGTGATATCTGGATATCATAGACGGCTGTTAATGGAAACTATCTGTAATAGTGTCCCTTCACAGACGGTTTAACGGTCAAACCGTCTGTGATAGTTCTTTAAACCTACTAAATTTTTTGATTTTCGGCTAGCCTCAGAAATTGCTAGCCGTACACTCTGAAAACAAGTAGGCAGAAAATAGATACATCACAGATGAATCAATCGTTGACAACTCAAAGTGATCATTTACAACTCAAAATCAATTACAAAAGAATGTGTATCAAGTATTGTCGCTAGAGTTACAATTGAATTACAACTACTCAAAGTGAATTACAATTGAATCAATTGTTCGAAGGTCGTTCAGCGTTGTCGACAGAGCGAAACTCTCTGTCGGCGTTAATGATCTGTGTCTTGATGAAGCCGCAGAGTCTCCTTCGAACCTCTGAGATCTCTCTCATAACGAGTGTATCTAAATCTATGTTCAAACTCTGTTGCTAGCAGGACTAAAGTAGTAAGCACATATATTTAAATTTATAATTAGAAAATAATTATTGCGAGATTGACAAACCTCGGGATCCTTCAGCTTAGCACTCATGATGTGCTGCATATGATGGCAAACGTAGAATGCACATTCTTCTTATTTTTGCTGGCGGCACTGCAAAAATAGAACGTACCGAAAATCGTGTCCTGTGTTACAGTGTGGCACTCGATCCCTTGTATGTCCCTCCTTTGGCAACACAAGCGATGAACAACCTACATGTTTCCAAAAAGTTATCCTTGGCCATTTTAAATGAAGGAAGACTACAATAGAGTTATGTATGGAGTATACCTGTCGAGTATTCCTTGCACAAGGGTGAAGTCGTGGGTTTTGTTGAGTAGGGAATCAAGATATATTACCTTGTTTCTCTTTAGTATAATGACTAAAAGGATCCAGTGGTGCCTACTCATGTATGTCGCTATAGTCATTAAACCTAAGTTCGTGTTGCGTATAAACTACAAATGAAATTTATATAGCAAGTAGTGAAGCACTTATTTCTGGTTGTAGGGCACCATTATGTAGTCCTTGTCGTCCTGAGTAAGCAATCTTGTCGTTATGTAGTTCACGACGTAGGATGCGTCTGCCATGATGGTTTGCTCAGATACCACGTGTGGATCGAGGAAACCCACCGGTTCTTTCAATTGCCGTGCATTTTTCAACATGTATTTATACATAAGTAATGAGTTGTTATATTAATCAGTATTACGTGAATATAGAACTTGATTGTACACACTTACAGTGTCCATGTAATACTCCGGAAGTGTGAGAAGTCAAGAATCGGATTAATTAAAAACAATCGGTAGAGAATAATTTAATGGGAAGTTTTATTTTCGCCACAAATCCAATTTTTAGAGAGGGCTTTTCTGTTGTTTTGCTTCCTTTTGGGCTGGGCCTTGGCCCATCTCCTAGTGGTGGCGGCCAAGGGGAAGGGCCACCTCCCCAAACCCTAGCCGCCTCCCTTTTCCCTTTTTCCTCCTCCTCTTGCACCGCCTCCTCCTCCTCTTGGTCGACTCCTCTCCTCCCCTTGCACCTCCTCTCCCAAGGTGTTGTCCCCTGCACCTCCCTATCCCAAGGTGCTGCCCTCATGCAAGGAAGAAGAAAGAGAGGAGAAAAGAAGGAGAAGAAGGAGAAGAAGGAGAAGAAGAAGAAGAAGAGTTTGTGTGGGGTTTGGTTCAGCGAATCCTAGTGGTTCTACAAGGGTAACGAGATGCCCTCCCGCTGTTTAATCCTTATTAGATGCGAAACCGATTAGAATTGATGGTTAATTGTTGGGCTGCAGAAGATGCAATTCTGTCCGTAACCTTGCGTGGGTTTTTCGTATGTTTAGAGGCTGAATTTTAAGTTTCCATCTCCTAGAGATATGTGGGTTATGTCGTTATATTTCAGTAGCCGCGAAGATCACTCGATTCCGAGGTATGAGTCAAAAGTTATGATCGATTTAGTATCTGCTGCCAAAAATCTGATGAGAATAATCTGTCTGGTTATTTCCTAAAATTTGAAAGGGAATTTGGTAGAATCTGAAAGTTCACCCAACTAGGTTATTGTAGGTAATTCGATAACCTTTTCAGATTGATAAAGAACGATCAATTCGGAGTTACCAATTAAAAGTTATGGTCATTTTAGTTTTGTTGTTCGTTTGTGTAGACAGTTTCTGTACTGAAAGTTCAGACAATGGTTAGCCTAATTTTTGGCCGATTTGGAGTATCGTGTCAACTAGAGTATTGTAGATTAGTCAGTTAAGAATCTACAGAAATTGGGTTTACCTCTTTTGACTTCCAGATCATGAGTTATGTCTTTTACCGTGCTGCTGTCCGAATCAGATTATGGCAGCAAACGTTGTTTTTCGCTTTCAGCTTTATAAACTCGTTTTGAGTCATCTAGTAAGCATTGTAGAATGCCGATTAGTAGCGCTGGGTATTTTATGACCTTATTGAAATTATTTTACTTGTTTAGGAGGTGAAGCCTCAGGTTTAGGAGTATCGCCTGGCCGCTAACGCGTCACATCGTGGAAGGCAAGTAATTGTAAAGTGTTACTACCGCTTAACCGGTTGTTCTTACTACTTGCAATCCCTATGAGTTTCGTATTTTGAAGTATTATGCCATGGTTGGTTGACTTACATATGAGATGATGACAGTAATTATTATTTAATGAATTACATTGGATATCTTGTGTGTAGTCATGAAATGGTTGCTTTATGTGTCGAATGTGGATCATGGATGTATTTTTCCATAATGATTATGTGGTAGTTGTACAAGTTAATCCTGTTGGTGCCATTATGAGATGTCACATATGTGGTTTATGATTATCATATCACTCATAACATATCATTACATTGCATTGTGGATGTCGCCGCTTATGGCGCGATCAGACGCAAGACAAAGATCGCACATTGTCAGAGATGATGCACACTCTTACCTTGATGGGTAAGAGTGCGAGTGGAGCATGGCATGCATTTGCATTAAGCATTATGGATGGAGAACATGCATTCTTTTGTCAATGGTTGAATTTTATGAGGCGGACTCATGCTAGTCCATGTGGTTTATTGAATGAGATAGTGGAATGTGGTTGTGGTCATGCAATAATATAACCCGTGTTGTAGCTTGTTTGTCAATTGATTAACTCGTTATGCAACTTACTTGTTGAGATTTTATCTCATTCTTGTTGTTTCTTTCCCCTTCGTGTGATTCTTAAGCATTCTGGGATGGGTAGAGCGGCACTACAATAATGCACTCAATTCATAGTTTCATGTCAGTAATAAAGTTGAGAGGAATTTAGCCTATTGACTAGTTATTCACGAGTGATCTGTTGATTTATTATTGATGCATTTGTGGACTACACTTGGATTGATCTGCTAGAGGTTGTTTAATTATTGAACTTGTTATGTTATCTTTATTCCCATAGTGGTTTATGCTTCCGCTTATTGATTCTTGCCTAGAGTTGTCGCGAAATTTTATATTCTTATGAAATTATTGGCTAGTCAGAGTGGTTAAGTAGTATCCTGTGGTTTGTGGGTCCTGGGTGTTACATTGGTATCGAGCCTAGGCTTTAGGTTCTAGGAGAAGTAAAAAAAAATTGACACACTTGCACATGTAGGATGGGAAGGGTTTGCATATCTTGCATATACCTTGTTGAATTCTTTAATTTATTGCTTGTGCTTCACTTGTCCGAGTTTAATGTTTTGTTTGCTCAGGTTGCGGTGGCTGCAGAATGCCACCTAAGGGTAGTGGCCGTGTTCAGATCGCTACGCCGGCAAAGACAACCGGTAGCTGAGGAGGCCGAGGATGCTCACGGTGGGTGGTACCCAAGAGGAGCCGTGGGTCGTGGTCGGGGCCATGCAAGAAGAGTTGAGGGCTTTGAAGCGGGGCGGGTGGCCCTGGTGCGATGCCGCTCCGGTGCTGAGAGGCGGCGGTGGAGCAAGTTATGCATTCATCTCGCGTGAGTGGGTAGGGTTGAGGCCGGCGGCCGACGGCGGCAGCCACCGCTCTGTCGGCCGATCGGCCGTCTCACGTGGAGGACAAGATGGAGGCTTTGAGGTAGTGGCCTCCGATCGCGCGCGCTATGTGGCGAATCGGCCAAGGGAGAGGCCCAGATCCGTGGAAAGGAGTGCATCTGCCGCACGGCCGCCATGGACTCCCATCGTGGCGGAGTTTGTCGGCGCTTGAGAGGCGGTTCTATCCAGAGACCTTCTCGACAAGATGAAAATTGACTTGGGCAAATACACTCAAGACAAGCGATGCGTGGCGAGTATGAGGTGGGCTTCAATCGATAGTCCGCCGTCCCACATGTGGCTCGGGATGATGCGAGAAGGCCGAGCGCTTCGTGGGGCTTAGGCCATCGATCCGCCATCCTGGCTGGTGCTTTTCCGATCACATTTTGCACCGTGGAGCAGCCTTGGGGATCGAGATGCAAGATGCGACACGGAGGACACTCGCAAGGCCTCGGAGGAGATCACCAGGTCATAGCGAGAGGAGGGCCATCTGGGGCCCTATGTTTAAGAAGGCAAAGGGTCGTCGTCACCACCCTACCGTGGTAGCGCGCGCATCAGCTCACCGGAGGGAGCTCTGCAGCATGCGTGCCACACCGGCCCTGAATGGGCTTGGTGTGCTGTTGTGGGATCCGCACAGCGAGTGATCGCTGCTTGGAGGGGGCGGTGTGCTATCTGTGGTCAAAACCACAAGGATGTGGTGTGCGTGCGTAATCCCAAGGGGAAACTACGGTGGGAGTTGGCGCCTACACCTTGGCGGGATTCTCTCGCCCCGATGGCACTGCTCGGATGATGGTTGTGGCTCCTACCCGCGATCCCTACCGCGTCCCTACACGCGTTACTGCCCGCGCCTCCAACACCTTCATCGATCGTCTTGGCGCCCACCGAGGATACTGGTTCAGCACTTACTCCATCAACCCCGGTACTCGGTGGACACCGCGCCGACCTACCGAGTGTGGAGATCCTTCTTCTTCACCGTCCTCGCGCATTCTCCATGCCGACATCGGATGGCGAGGATCGTGAAGACGTTGTGACAGTACCTTATCGCTGACTCTTTCGATGCTCGCGCATTTTTGATTCTCGAGCCGCTTTTGTCTCGGAGAATTTTGTTGAGCGGCAGGCTTTGGTGCGATTAATTGGGAGGCGTGGTCGTTAGTTCTCCTAGTGGGCTTATATCCGCTTCCGTGTTTGCCCCGGTTGTGTGGTGATTCTAGCGATGAGGAGTTCGTGGCGAATTTGGTGGTTATATCCCCGAGCCCTTCGATGTGATCCTTGGCATGGATTGGCTCACGCGTATCAAGTCGTCATCTCTTGTTTCGGAAGACGGTCACCTTGCGTTCTCGTCAGGCGTGAAGTTGTTTTCAAGCGAGTGCTCATGAGATTCTCTCGTTGTTGTGCGCTTGTTTCCTAATCGGCGGATGCGTAAGTCGGGTGTTGTGGGCTTTGGTGGAGGGTCACGAGGTCGCCTTGAGGTTAGAGAACATACCGTAGTCCGCAAGTACCGGATGTTTTTCCCGATGAGCTCCCAGACCGCCACCCGAGCGAGAGTCGATCTTCCGTATTGAGCTTGTTCCTGCACGCGGCCTATTTATAAGTCCCGTCACGGATGGCACCGTTGAACAAAGTTGAATTAAAGAAGCGCTTGGATGAACTCTTAGCTAAGGGGTTCATTAGACCGAGCACGCCACCTTGGGCTGCTCGGTTTTGTTTGTGGGAAAGAAGGATGGCACCAAGAGGCTTTGTGTGGATTATCGAGCACTCAACCAAGTGACAATCAAGAACAAGTATCCCCGCCTCGTATTGAAGATCTCTTCGATCGGTTGAGAGGTGCCAAAATATTTTCCAAGATTGATTTGCGATCCGTTATCATCAATCGCGAATCGTGGAGGAGGATATAGAGAAGACGACTTTTAGCACAAGGTATGGGCATTACGAATATGTCGTTATGTCTTTTGATCGACTAATGCTTCGCTGTCTTTATGGAAGCTATGAACAGGATGCTCCATGAGTACCGATTCTTTTGTGGTGGTCTTCATCGACGACATCCTGGTTTATTCCAAAACGGAGGAGGACCACGAATTGCATCTCAACTGGTCCTAGATACTCTTCGAAGAATAAATACTATGCGGCTAAAGAAGTGTGCTTTCTCGTTATCCAAGTAGGATTTTGGGTCATACCATCACCAAGACCGGATACAGTGGATCCGAAGAATGTGGCGCAGTGGTTCAATGGCGGAGGCCAACCAATGTGTCGAGATCCGAGTTTCTTTGGTCTTGCCGTATTACCGCGCGCTGTGCAGATTTTTCTAGCATTGCTAAACCAATGACCCGACTCACGCAAAGGGGTTCCTTTGTGTGGACGGACGCCAGAGGTCGGGTTTGCACTTTGAAGAACAAGTCGGTAAATGCACCTATTCTATCCTTGCCCGGAGTGGCAAGCGCTTCACGATGTACACGGATGCTTCTCGGATTGGACTCGGATGTGCATCGATGCAAGAGGGCCGAGTAATCGCTATGCTTCTAGACAGTTGAAGACTCATGAGCGCATTATCCCACTCATGATCTCGAGTTGGCGCAGCTTGTGTTTGCTCAAGTCTTGGAGGCATTACTTGTATGGGGAATAGCATGATATCTTCACTAATCACAAGAGCCTTAAGTATATATTCACACAAAGAAGAGCTAAATTTGAGGCAATGAGGTGGTTGGAGTTAATCAAGGATTATGACTCGACTATCCAGATCACCCGGTAAGGCTAATGTGGTGGCCGATGCCCTAAGCGGTGACGGGGTACCTCGGTAGCGTTATCCTTGGCCTCTGAGTTTGAGAAGATGGGTATTTCTTTCTGTCTTATCGTTCTCAAGGCAGCAGAGACACAAATGATCATCCGATCGCCATCCCCGAGCGCGTTCTTGAAGCTCAACAAAGACGATCGGCTCCTTTCAGAGGTGCGGAAGAGGATCTCTGAGGCGCTCCGAGATTTTAGTGTGGATGAACACGTGCGGTTCGATTCAAAGGCCATTGTGTGTACCCTAAATCACCGGTGAAGGATGATATTCTTCGTGAGGCTCACCGGACCCCATATTCGGTACATCCAGAGAGACCAAGATGTATCGTGATCTGAAACAAATCTTTTGGTGGAAGCGGATGAGGTGGATATTGCTAAATATGTCGCTTGTGGCGCTTGTCAACAGTAAAGGTCGAGCACAAACGCCCCGCTTGGTTTGATGCACCCTTGGAGGTACCGAGTGGAAGTGGGAGCATATCACTATGGACTTTGTGGTTGTTGTTGCGCCGCCGAGGGCGAGATGCAATTTGGGTCGTGGTGGACAAAGCTTACCAAGTCCGCACACTTCATACCGATAAAACGACCAACACAATAGCAGACCTAGCCCCGTTGTACATCCGAGAGGTGGTGAGACCGCACGGTGTACCCAAGTCCATTGTTTCGACCGAGATGCCAAGTTCGTCTCTAAGTTCGCAGAGTCTTCAGCCGCGTTGGGCACGATGGGCTTCCTCAAGATGACTTTTCACCTCGGACGGATGGTCATCGTGAGCGGACCATTCAAACCACGGAGGACATGCTTCGTGCTTGCGTGCTATCTTGGAAGGGTAGTTGGGAGGATTATCTGCTTTGGCGAGTTCGCTATAACAATAGTTATCAAAGTAGTATCAAGATGCCTCCTTTGAGGCTTTGTATGGTCGGAGGTGTGTTTCCTCTTTGTTGGGATGCATGGGTGAGAGGTCGTTGCTCGGTCCGGATCTTGTTCACAGACCGTGGAGAAAGTGCGGGAGGTTCGCCGAACTTGTTGGTCGCTCAGAGCCGACAAAAGAGTTATGCGGATGTTCGGCGCCGAGTTGGAGTTTGCGGTGGGTAGCCTTGTGCTCCTTCTCGTGTCTCCAACCAAGGGTATTGTTCGTTTGGTACCACCGGAAGCTTAGCCCGCGATACATTGGTCCTTTTCGGTGGTTGCCCGTGGGTAGTTTGGCTTATCGCTTGGAGTTGCCAAACTCATTGAGTGGTGTGCACAATGTTTTCCATGTGTCTATGCCGAGGAAATACTTGCGGGATCCGAACACAAGATTGACTCGAGCAGTTACAAGATGGAGCAGATCTCACCGTGGAGAGTCGCCCGATTCGTATCTTGGATACATCAGCGGGTCTTGAGGAATAAGACCATCAAGTATGTGAAGGTCCTTTGGACGAATCACGAGAGAGAGGCTACGTGGGAGCCGGAGGATCATTTGCGAAAAGAGTACCCGAGCTCTTCGAGGTGGTGAGTACTCCTAGTTTGGGTTGTCGTTGCTTGTTGTTCTGCTCCTTGTGGTTCGTAGAATTGGATCTGAGGTGAATCCTTTTAAGGTGGGAAGAATGTAATACTCCTAAGTGTGAGAAGTCAAGAATCGGATTAATTAAAACAATCGGTAGAGAATAATTTAATCGGGAAGTTTTATTTTCGGCCACAAATCCAATTTAGAGAGGGGCTTTTCTGTTGTTTTGCTTCCTTTTGGCCGGGCCTTGGCCCATCTCCTAGTGGTGGTGGCCAAAGGGGGAGGGCCACCTCCCCAAACCCTAGCCGCCCCTCCCTTTCCCCTTTTCCTCCTCCCTCTTGCACCGCCCGCTCCTCCTCCTCTGGTCGACTCCTCTCCTCCCCTTGCACCTCCCCTCTCCCAAGGTGCTGTCCCCTGCACCTCCCTATCCCAAGGTGCTGCCCTCATGCAAGGAAGAAGAAAGAGAGGGAGAAAAGAAGGAGAAGAAGGAGAAGAAGGAGAAGAAGAAGAAGAAGAGTTTGTGTGGGGTTTGGTTCAGCGAATCCTAGTGGTTCTACAAGGGTAACGAGATGCCCTCCCCGCTGTTTAATCCTTATTAGATGCGAAACCGATTAGAATTGATGGTTAATTGTTGGGCTGCAGAAGATGCAATTCTGTCCAGAACCTTGCGTGGGTTTTTCGTATGTTTAGAGGCTGAATTTTAAGTTTCCATCTCCTAAAGATATGTGGGTTATGTCGTTATCTTTCAGTAGCCGCGAAGATCACTCGATTCCGAGGTCTGAGTCAAAAGTTATGATCGATTTAGTATCTGCTGCCAGAAATCTGACGAGAATAATCTGTCTGGTTATTTCCTAAAATTTGAAAGGGAATTTGGTAGAATCTGAAAGTTCACCCAACTAGGTTATTGTAGGTAATTCGATAACCTTTTCAGATTGATAAAGAACGATCAATTCGGAGTTACCAATTAAAAGTTATGGTCATTTTAGTTTTGTTGTTCGTTTGTGTAGACAGTTTCTGTACTGAAAGTTCAGACAATGGTTAGCCTAATTTTTTGGCCGATTTGGAGTATCGTGTCAACTAGAGTATTGTAGATTAGTCAGTTAAGAATCTACAGAAATTGGGTTTACCTGTTTTGACTTCCAGATCATGAGTTATGTCTTTACCGTGCTGCTGTCCAGAATCAGATTATGGCAGCAAACGTTGTTTTTCGTTTTCAGCTTTATAAACTCGTTTTGAGTCATCTAGTAAGCATTGTAGAATGCCGATTAGTAGCGCTGGGTATTTTATGACCTTATTGAAATTATTTTACTTGTTTAGGAGGTGAAGCCTCAGGTTTAGAGTATCGCTTGGCCGGCTAACGCGTCACATCGTGGAAGGCAAGTAATTGTAGCAAGTGTTACTACCGCTTAATGGTTGTTCTTACTACTTGCAATCCCTATGAGTTTCAGATTTTGAAGTATTATGCCATGGTTGGTTGACTTACATATGAGATGATGACAGTAATTATTATTTAATGAATTACATTGGATATCTTGTGTGTAGTCATGAAATGGTTGCTTTATGTGTCGAATGTGGATCATGGATGTATTTTTCCATAATGATTATGTGGTAGTTGTACAAGTTAATCCTGTTGGTGCCATTATGAGATGTCACATATGTGGTTTATGATTATCATATCACTCATAACATATCATTACATTGCATTGTGGATGTCGCCGCTTATGGTCGCGATCAGACTGCAGACAAAGATCGCACATTGTCGAGATGATGCACACTCTTACCTTGATGGGTAAGAGTGCAGTGGAGCATGGCATGCATTTGCATTAAGCATTGTGGATGGAGAACATGCATTCTTTTGTCAATGGTTGAATTCTTATGAGGCAGGACTCATGCTAGTCCATGGTTTATTGAATGAGATAGTGGAATGTGGTTGTGGTCATGCAATAATATAACTGTGTTGTAGCTTGCTTGTCAATTGATTAACTCGTTATGCAACTTACTTGCTGAGATTTTATCTCATTCTTGTTGTTTCTTTCCCCTTCGTGTGATTCTTAAGCATTCCTGGGTGGGTAGAGCGGCACTACAATAATGCACTCAATTCATAGTTTCATGCTGTAATAAAGTTGAGAGGAATTTAGCCTATTGACTAGTTATTCACGAGTGATCTGTTGATTTATTATTGATGCATTTGTGGACTACACTTGGATTGATCTGCTAGAGGTTGTTTAATTATTGAACTTGTTACTGTTATCTTTATTCCCATAGTGGTTTATGCTTCCGCTTATTGATTCTTGCCTAGAGTTGCTGCCGAAATTTTATATTCTTATGAAATTATTGGCTAGCTGTAGAGTGGTTAAGTAGTATCCCAGGGTTTGTGGGTCCTGGGGTGTTACAGTCCAGCATCATAGAAGTGAGGCATCAAGGGCTTTGAGGTTGAATAGGTCGAATAAGTCATCGAAGCCCACGACGAAGGGAGCCGGCTCATGGAAGAAATGTTCCTTCGTGTATCTAATGGTAATTGCAGTATCGCACCCCTTCTCTTTGGTCTTCCGCATGTACCAAGCATGCAAAGACTGGCAACTTATTCCAGCGTGGGCTAGTACTGTGTCGGTGGCCAACAGACTTCCGAGGGAGTATTTTCTGGGCTTGGGAGGCGCCTTAACGTTCTACGATTTCGATTTGTCCTGAACGACTTGGCCGCTATGCGTCTTCCTGTGAGATGATTCGGGAACCGATACGATGCCACGGTTTTCTTGTTCCTTCAGCGTCTTCTCCATAGGAACCGATGAGGCTGGCTTCTGAAGCGAAAGTTGAGGTGAAGTCATCGAGGGTCCTATTGGAGAGGCATGGTCATGTTGAGATGGTTAAGGTGGAGTCATCAAGAGTCCTATTGGAGAG
This sequence comes from Ampelocalamus luodianensis, assembly GCA_036346255.1. NCBI lineage: Eukaryota > Viridiplantae > Streptophyta > Magnoliopsida > Poales > Poaceae > Ampelocalamus > Ampelocalamus luodianensis. Next base: position 39,455,902 of record CM070624.1, read on the forward strand.
GCCTTCTAAATCGAAGGTTGAGGCGGCACTGTAGGGTCCAAGGCGATGTCCTTCTTGGGCCATTGGATAAAAGAGTACACGACATCCCCTAGTGTTATGATGTCTTTGTTCGGGTGAATCTCCAGCGGAACAGTTTTGAAATTGTCATGTACCATGTCCACCTGGACCTTGGTGTGACCCTACGCCACCTGGGCACCGTGCTGCACTATCCCTTCCTGGCATGGATACGCCATCCCCCGCCTAGCCTCAATAGACATCGACCTAACCATCCTCAATTGGAGCATGCACGGCGTCGCCTCCTACAAAACGATATGCAATTAGCTAAGGCGTCCTATAGGTCTATATTTGGAGCATTCTAGAGATGTATATTACCTTGATGTCATCGATAGGTAATTGGATGTCGTCATGTTCAGAATTTTACGTGGACGCGACGCTACTCCGATGTTGAGGAGGACTGGATCCCAAAATAGCGGGGGCGGCTTGCGTCATCTTGAGGAGTTGATTAACTTGATCCTGCAATCTTGTTAGCTGTCCTTGAAATCTTGCAGTAAGCACCTGTTCCAACCGGTCTTCATGCTCGGCCTTGGATCTCTTCCTACTCTTATAGGTGCAGTAGTCGTCTGCGAATCCATCCCTCCAAGGTACGTAAACCCTAATGCCTCACGTGCGACCCGGGTACTCCTTGTTTCCTAAGGCTGTAGATAGTATATCCTTCTCCCTGTCTATTTCGAATGAGCCTTCGGATCATGCGGAAGTCAATACTTGCTGCAAGAGGTCATCATGTTATTATAGACATTATGAAGTTATGGACTTATTAACAACTAGGTAGTTCGATATATCTTACTAGACGTTGGGACACTTCCTGGTCTACCGGGTTTGTGAAAGAGATGCTGCCCGAAGACGTAGCTGATACTCTCCCTCTTAACTAGGTTCGAGCGCGCTCGTTTGTGATCTTAGGAAATGGCCCTGTTGCGTTCTCATCCTCCGCCGCCCATTGCTCCTTTTTACCTGTGTACCCAGTGGTGTCGAGTTTATAGTGGTGAGTGTTTTGTGCCTGGAGAGCCTTGTGCGCCGCTGTAAGATTGAGGAGGCCGACTAGAGAGGGGTGAATAGGCGTTTTAAAAAACTTCTATGCGCTAAAACCGATTTCTAATGCGGAAGCTAATACAAATACGATTTTGCACAATTAAAGCCTAAATCAACTAGGTTCAACTAAGTGAACCAACAATACAAGTCTATTGATAATAATCAATCAAGCATGGACTTGTAAGCAATGTAAATGATACTATTGCAATCATACACAATGAGTAAACAATTTAATACAAGGTATATAAATTGCACAATGTAAAACAAGCATTCATACACAATGAATGTAAATGCAATAGTAGAGCAATAGAGATCACACTACAAAGACACGTCGATGTTTTACTGTGGTGTTCGGAGACTTGTCGGTCTCCCCTAGTCCACGTCGAGGGAAACCCAAACCAATTGGGCCGGCTCCACGAATTAAGCCTTCCTCCGAGGTATCAACACCTCACTCCACTAGGGTTGCTCTTACTCCACTCCGGAGATGGCGAGCACCAAGCCACTCACAAACACCGGGCATTCTCACAAGCTTCACTTGTGAAGATCACCAGAGCACGACGCCTCCACGCCATCTAGGTGTCGGCAAACACCAAGAGTAATAAGCTAAGCCCCTTGCTTTACTCTCACCACGTGCAACGAATGCACAAGCTCAAGTGGATACGAAATCCACCTCTAGATGCAACACATGCAACTAGAGACCTCTCTCCTTGCTCACAAGGTGCAACACATGCACAATTGAGAGAAGATGCTCACACCAGCTCAAGAGAGTGAAATGGGATGCCAAAGGTTGTCTCTCAATCGGCCAAGGTGGTATTTATAACCTTTACACCAAAAACTAGTCATTCGGAGACGAAACAGCCAAAAACTAGCTGTTACAGACATTTGCGGTCGTACCGCGCCCTCACAAGGGCCGGTACAACCGTTCTGTGCGATCATACCGCTCTTTACATGGCGGTCGTACCGCAGCTCAAAATCAGTATAGACGACACTCGGTAAAAAGGTCATAACTTTTGACTCCGATGTCGGAATTGAGTGATCTTGGACTCTATTGAAAGCTTATTCAGTAGGCTACACAACCCACCTATTTAATTTGATATCAAACACATTTTATCAAATCAAAAGGCATAATTTCAAAGAGCTACTACCATGGTCTAAGTCCAAAGTAATAGCAACAAGCAATCTTAGACCATACCAAGGGAAAAATACATGAATCCCAATGATTTGCAAAACACATTTGCAAACTTAGATCATGCCACAAGGAGTAGGTACATGGACTTCAACCATTTGCAAAACACATTTGCAAAGTATAGTCACATGCTACAAGGATTATCCATGAGCATCAACTATTTGCAAAACACATTCGCAAATATAGGCAACATGTTAGAGTGAGCTTGTAACACTCCAGCCCAATACTGAGCCTGGAATGCCACTAAACTACCCTAACAATTTAACTTACTATAAAATTACAGCAGGCTTATCAACGATAAAACCCGTCCACGGGTCACAATAACACAAGCATAATGATATGACAAGCATAGATAATTTAGTCATAGGAGCATAGCAAGGTAATAAACTAAGATTAACGCAAACCAAGCATCTAAGGTTATTCAATACCATCATGTTCTAGATATAAATCATCATGTTATACTAAAAGTTTCTCATGTCCAATGAATCAAGTAATTGGATGTAGTGTATGATTCCAAGTGCGCTAGCCCTTCCCAGGTGAAACGTCATCAACGGTCACCTAAAACAACAATAAAGCAAGAATGAGTCCAAGACTCAGCAAATACATAATAAAGCCATAAACAACAATTTATCAACCATAATCAAGGTTATCATCATCATCTATGTATTTAATGCCGTTCTCATACTCAAACAATCAAGCCATATTCCATATAGGTAAAGTTGCACAATTTAACAATTTGCTCGTATATGCGAATGCACCATCATGCTCATGCTCATATGCATCTCATCACCGATACTGCACAATGGAGTGTTCACCGTCGATGACACACTCTATCCTTCACTCCCATGAAGTCCCCACCGAAGTAGGATTTATCTAGAGCACTCCGGACTAGTCATGTATCTTTCTCACCGACCTCACCGGAATAGTTACATGACTTTCTCACTGACCTGGCTCATACAACTCCTGCCATGATGAATGTATATGATGCAACATCTTTAATTATTCATCGACATAATTCATCTCATTAACTCAATATCTCATTCTCATGAACTCAATATCGTAATCTCATTCACTCAATGTCATCAATATCATGTATAAGAATAAGCATAGCGAAAGCATAACAAATAGCATGATAAGTAATATCAATGACAGTGGCAAACAACCCGTTGTTCACCACTCTATCATGTACTTGCCTCTTAGCCCTTTGAAGCCAGATGATGAAATTGTGGCATGACGCATGAGGCTACGGTCCTTGAACAAGAAAGTAATAACACACACTCAAAAACATCATCAAAATCACATCATCACAGCACCAACCCGTCACACTAATCGACCTCGCATGTTTACGCTAAACCACCAAATTAACCCAAGTCTACCGGACGCACTACCCGCCGTCCCAGTAGTAAAATGGCTCTAACTTATTCATCTAAACTCTAAATTCAACCAACCAAGACTTTCTGGAATCCTCAAGAAATAACCTATATTTTCCTAGTTATAATAAAATTCTGATTCTACCGTTTTCTACCCCGTTTATTTACCCGAAGACAGATCTGCCATCTTCTGGACAGCAGACTTCCAAAATTCATATCTTTTAATCTACCAATCTAAAAATTGCGTTCTTAGACTTTCTGGTAATCTTAAGAACTTACCTACAACATTCATGTTGACCAAATTCCTAGATTAACTCACCTACTATTTTTAATCTACTAAATACTACAAACTGTCAACACACGACAAACTCTACGGACAGCAGAACTATAAAATTCATATCTCGCAATCTATGCATCGGATTGACATGAATAAAAATTCTACCGAAAGCTATCGAAATTCTATACAACTCTCTAGTAGATGAAATCATCAAATTACGCCCTTACGGTACCCGAAATAATAGTACAACAAAACAGCAGACTAAACCAATCTACTGCTCGATTTTCCCCCGACTAGAAACATGCTAATTCTTTCTTCTAATGTCGATTCTTCAATCCCTAATTAAATTAACAAAACAGAGAAGAAAAATAGATCGTTACCTCAGAGACCGCGACGAGGAACACCGATCTCCCGCGTGATTCTCTCCTCTTTCTTTCTCTCTTTCTTCTTTGCTTTTCCCTTCCTCTTCTCGTTGGCCTCCTTGCGGCATCAGTAGAAAATCCCATGCAAACCAACTAGCTAGCAGTCTCTCTCTCTCTCCCTACTATTGAAACCAACATGAGCTAATGCAAAAGTATTCACGTGAGGGCACAACAAGCAATGGCTTGCATGCATGCGTGAACTTCTAGCAGCAGCACACGCAACTAGCAAAGCAAGCCAAGAAATTATCTAGCGGCAGCAGTGGCAAGGCCAGGAGCAAGTGGCAACAGGGAGGGGCGGCTGTGCAGGGGGAGGCAGTGGCTGGCGGCTGCAACGGGTTGGAGGCGCAAGGGGGAAAGGCAGGGGCTAGGGTTAAGGCCGGCTCCAACTTGGGCCACGACACCGTGGGCCGAGAGCCTGCGTCCCATGTTTTTTTCCCCGTTTTAAGCGAAAACCCCCTCTAAACACTTGTTAGTTCCATTCCCTTAATTAATTATCATGTCTAAAGTGAAACAGGGTATTACAGAGCTAGAGCAAGTGAGGTTGAGCTATCAACACATGATGAGACTCAAGCTACTAGACAAGACCCCTCTTAATAGTACGGCAACCTATACTAGCAATCTGGTCTTCCAACCAAACACCAAGACCGGTAAAAGACTAGGAACACATCCTTAGCCCTAGCTAGTCATAACTTTGCCTTGAGTATCTTCTTGAAGGTTGATGACGCACATCTTCACTTCAAGTCCGGGTCATCATCTTAACATGCATCAACCCATGATGCATTCTTTACTTGACCTCAATCAACACATGATGAGTCTTCTCTTGACTTGATGATCAACTCATGATCATCTCTTCTTTGAGATCTTGATATACATCAACACATGATGCATCCTCTTCTTGAACCTTTACTTAATGACGATCAACTCATGATGCCATCCGAAGTCTTCATTACCCTAGAACATAACCTATTCATCCAACTCGTGGAAAATGTTAGTCCCATAACATTAATTACCAAGATATACCTGCAAAATGCTTCTAAACAAGCTGTTGAAAAACTTGGACCGGTACTACCGCCCAGCAAGTTGCGGTACTACCGCTTGGTCCGGTCGTACCGCACGAAGGAGCGGTACTACCGATTGCAGGGTTTCTAACTAAGCCAAAAAGACATGCTCTCTGGAAAATTCATACCGCCATACAAAATTCGGTACAACCGCATCGCGGTACAACCGTTTCTCAAATGCGGTACGACCGATTAACAAAGAGAGCTCCGAGCCAAAATGCATCGGTTCTGGTTTTATGCAACCGCCAACTAAAAATTGGAACGATCGATGTGCGGTCATACCGCACCAAGATCCGGTTGAACCGCAGCGCAGTCGAACCGCCCATAACACGTTGGTTCATCCGATTTCTGACAAAAGCACTTAGAGTTTCCAAAACTCAAATTCAAATGCATTTTCATTACCATGTCGCCATCCATAAGCTGGGACTAAGCCTTTAAACATCTTAGCACACATGTTAGTCCCACATCACAATCTCAAATAATTGAATATAGATAAACATGAGTATATATAAACTACACAAGTTATATATACCAAGAGTATATACGAACTACAAGTTGTATATACTAAATATGAGTGTATACAAACTACACAAGTTGTATATACTCATATGAATATATTAACTACACAAATTAAATATATTCAAGGATATATGAGCATCTATGAACTACACAAGTCTCATATGCTCTCATATACTCATATGAATATATTAACTACACAAGTTAAATATATTCAAGGATATGTTTGAAAGTAAAGATCCTTAATATATGTGGAAAGAGAATATGGATCAATACTAATGAAACCACAAAATATAGAATGAACTCCCCCTAAATGTGTGCATACACAAATGTGTAATGGAAACATATGCATATATCCAAGTTAACCTTTTTGGTGGAGTTTAACCTATATTTTGGATTCGTGGAAAGCAACTATATATATAAATAAAGTAAAATACACGCCTCTTGTATTTTCATATTTATATCCAAACGAAACTAAGCAATAGATAATCAATAGAATTGTTAGTCTTACAAATAGATTTGTCATTAATAAATGCATACCTGTTTGGATTTTTCTTTTTATATCCAAGCTGAGACTAATCAATATATAACAATAAGAGTGTTGGTCTTACAAATAGATTTATCAATATGAATGTATACCTCTTTGGATTTTTCCTTTTGTATGCAAGCCGAGACTAGACATGATATAACAAATATTAGTGTTAGTCTCATATGAGGATTTGTCATTCAGAATGCATACCTTATTGATTTTTACCTCTTTATCCATTTGAGACTAAACAATAAGTATAACGATAAAAGTGTTAGTCTCATATGTAGATTTGTCATTAATCACCAAAATACTCTATTAACATATAATGGCGGGTCTAGATCCTTTAATCTCCCCCTTTTTGGTGATTGATGACAAATCCATCATTAATAACAACATTTGGATATAAATCAACATAAGATATGAATTTAAGCTTTTTAACTATTCTCATGCATGAAACTACTTCTCCTTTTGAACTATGCATGGAATAAGGTGAAATCAAGTAGAGAGAATAACTTACTTATCCAAATGTAGCTCACATAAATTCTCCCCCTTTTGGCATTAATCACCAAAAATCCAAAATAACCATCTCGCTTACTTGCTATCTATATAAGTTACATACGCAACGAACTAAAATTTCAGAATTCAAAACATTAAGAGTTTAAATAATATGGATTGCAAGTTTATATCCACTAGGTATTTTCGAAGATAATTTCCATTGGAAACATATTTTATACAGAAAAAATAGAAGTTACCCAACCAATTAACTATAAAAACAAATAGTATCAAACATATATAGTATATAGTACATACTACACAAAGAAGTCTCCAATATATCCAACACAAATGAATACAAATATGTAAAACTTCATAAGTATACCATATATAGATAATGAATACAAATGTAAATCCTCCACGACATTTAAGCTGAATGAAAAGCAAAACATATACCACATGTATATGTAGGAAATCAGCATAAAATCAGATAATTGATGATATTGAGTGCTCTCAGAAAGCGAGATACAAATGAATTAAACTTTGCTATCTCAACCCTTTAGTCTATACTTTTCATAAATTAGATAAGAACACTAAAATTCAGATTTTGAGCTCTATCCAATGCTTAACTTTACTGACAGAACAATCACATGTATAAGAAGTTCAAATAGATACTTTCTGTCAACCATAGATCACCAAGAACCATCAATATCCACTACTGCAATCCACATAAGACTATAACAAGACTAACTGATTTATTACTTCAAACCACTATAGAAGTACTAGAAGTTCTAAATACAATTTGACAACAGCAAGCAAACTGGTGATTACTTTGACAGCAGCAAGCAATCTTGTAGAGCTCAAAATTGAACTAGTAATTCTACCAAATTCAGAATTAGACCATTTCAATCACAAAGCAATATTAAGCCCACAAAATCCAAACAAACGTGCTAATAAGTACCTTGGGAGGTGGCTTCAGATGGTGGTGGGGGAGGAAGGGGGAGGAGGAGGCCGAGCGGCGTGGCTCTGGTATGGAGGAGGCGTCGGGGTAGGAGGCGTCGGGGAGGAGGCTTCGGGGTAGGAGGCATCAGGGAGGAGGCTTCGGGGTAGGAGGCATTGGGGAGGAGGCTTCGGGCAGCAACGGCGGCGGCGCTCGGGTGGGGAGGCAAACGAGCGAGAGTAAGGGGCTAAGGGCGTTGGGGAGGTGAACGGGCGAGAGTAAGAGCGAGTGACGAGTAAGGGCGCAAACCCTAGCGGTTCCGCCTAATAAAGGGATATCACAGACGGTTCCATAATAGAACCGTCTGTGATATGGGGTTCCTAGCTTAGCCTCACATTAACACAAATTTATCCACTAAAAATGCATTTGACTTCAAAAAATCATATCTAATTCAACTCAACTCCAAATCAAGTGAAGCCAATTTTGATATTCCACGTTACATCAAAATAAGAGATTACAACTCCATAACACATGATAATTCCACGTTGACATCAAAATAAAAGATTACAAGTCCATAACACATAGCAAGTCCACATTGACATGTCTCATGTTATGGAATAAATTCTTATTTAAAATATAGCCCTTCATAATGATCGACACGCATATAGCTAGCTTCCTCACCGGGTTCTTCTTCGAGCCTGATGCCGTCTCTGAAAGGAGGTAATTCGTCAAATTGATTGTACTCTTCCTCATCCACGACATTCTCAACTCCGACAATCCTTCTTTTTCCATGAAGAACTACTTGGTGGTTCTTATTTGCCGAGTCTGTTACATAAAAAACTTGAACAACTTGCTTAGTGAGTACGAATGGTTCGTCGTTGTATCCAACACGTTTGAGATTCACAGTAGTGACACCGTACTTGTCGACCTTCATGCCCTGCGGAAGTTTAACCCAATAGCATTGAAATAGGGGGATCTTGAAAAGTACGTAGTCGAGATCCCAAATCTCCTCTATGAACCCAAAATAGGAGTCAACCCACATGGCCCGACGGTATTGAACTGCTCATAAAACGCATCTACGCGGACATCACTGTTCTAGACTGTGCTCTTCCTATCCTGAGCTATCGTATAAAATGTGTACCCATTTATGTCATATCCTTGCCATATCACAATTGTAAATTATGGCCCTTTTGCCAACCATAGCAGCATATCATCACTTGATGACCTCCAGTGAATCGCACCTTTAACCATTCATTGAACCGACGGTTGTACTCTCTCGTGATCCAAACCTCCGACCAGTCTGGATTCTGTTAGCGTACCATGTTGTAACATCCCAAGTTTCAGGCTTGTGTTTCAAATGTAAGAAAATGAGAATAAATTAAAACTTTTTCTTACATCATGTATTTCCTGTGTGTACTAAACAATTCTTGTACAAGAGTTATGGAAATACACAGTCACAAGTCTTTTGATCCAAATCTTGATCCTCCAAAAACAATCTTGTCGAATCTTTTGATCATCTCCTGGAAAATATTTTTCCTAAGTTCTTGGGATGACATGTGACCCCTCTGAGAAATTTCACAATTTTTAGAAATTGTTTGAATATTTTTAGAGGGCAGTCAAACCTGTTTGACTTTCAGTCAAACCTTAAACCAGAACCTTGCAGAATTTTTGGAGAAAAATGCATAACATAAAAACCTCTAAAAATTTTGCACAAGGTCAATATCTAAGCCAGCAAGCTCCTGTAAAAAATTTTGGAATTTTTGAGTTATTTTGCTACCTCTAATAAATCCCCAAAGGTCTCAGCTTAAATTAAAACCTAAAAGCTGATCCACTGTTCCTTGGGTTTGAGTCGGACTCGGGCTCGAGCCACTTGGTTGAGCCCAATCAACTAACTGCACCGGGCCCCTTTTAAACGCGCGGTCAATTTTGGCACCATGGACTCATGTTCTTGCTCGAAACCCTAATCCTTCCTCTATATAAACCCCTCTAGGTCCTTCTGGTGTTCCTTTACACCACACTTTGCTCACTCTCTGTGTTTGAGCTCAAAACCACTTCAAATCCTCAAACCACCATTGTTGACCCGAGGGCTCCAATGGTGATCTTGGTGTCCAGTGGTTCACCTTCAATCTTTCTTGTACCCTTTTTAGCTCCTCAACTTCCTTTATATTTCCCTTCACTTAATTTTGGGTTGCATTCACAGGAATCACTCAATTTTAAGTTTAGAGATTTTCGGCTGATTTCACCCCCTTTCTTCTCCAACTCCGGTAAGTGGTTCATTTTGCAATTACTTGCTGTTAGAGTTTCTCTGGGCTATAATGAAGTTATGGTAATGAGTTGGTTCCACTCATTTTGCTCAGAACCTCATCCTCTACTTCGTCTTCCTCGGCTCCGGTGAACTTCATCGTGTTCGAGTCTTCCCCGGCCATCTTTGAAGCTCATCTGCGTTAAGGTAGCTTCTATTTAGTCCCTAGAAGTGATGGCACTCGCTTTCTTGGACCGCAGTGGAGCATTTTGCTATTTTCATGCTTTGCCGAAAAAGCTCCATCTATGTTTTCCGGCTCGCCGGCGTTCTAGACCTCCACCGCCGGCGAGGTCATCACCATTGGGTCCGCAACGCTATTGCGAACCCATTTTGGTATTTTGTGGGCGCCGCCGCGACCGGAGTCGCCGACGACAAGCCGTGGGTTGCGCTCGCGATTTTGCCGGCCGAAACTCCCGTTTTCGTCATTTAATTAGGACACAGTTAATGCTTAATCATTGCCAATCATTAGAAGTATTAATGGTGTCCTAATTTGGCCTAATGTCTCACTGACATGTGGGCCCAACCCCTGTAATCCCCTCCGCTGGCGCTAATCAGTGTGTTTTGGACATCATTAATGTCTAATCATTGATTAGTTTAGTGTCGGTATAAAAGGCTGTCGGAAATAACCACTGGGCCACTGCCAGGTGGGTCCGTAAGCTTAAAACCAAAAACCAGAAGTCGTTAGGGCTAATTTTGGGTTTATTTATTGCTAATCATTGTTAGCAATAAATGTGTCTGAAATTGTCTCTTTGGGTCACTGGCATGTGGGCCCTCAGTTCTTAAGTCATCTCTGCTCAAAATCTTTAGGACACATTAATTGCTAATCATCACTAATCATTGGTCATTAGTAATTAATTATCTGTCCTAAAATATTCTTGTGTCTCGCTGCCATGTGGACCCCGTGCACTGTGCACGTGTGTTAAAGCTCGTGTTTGTGACTCACAGTCACTGACATGCGGCCCCACGTGTCAGCGCTCCATTTTTGCACTTCGATCTTTGGCCACCGTCCATTTTGCGATATGTGGCCCAGATCAGTTGGGCCGATCGGGTCACCCGATCCTCCCATCATCGTGGACCGTTCATTTCATGATCAACGGTCCTGATTCGTGTGTCGTTCACGAGGTCCGAACCTCCCTCGTTCTTGGCCATCAGATCTTTGATCAACGGTCGAGATGAGTTGGGGCGTTCGGGTTGCTCTCGCGCACCTCTCGCGCGCCGTTAGATTCCAAATCAAGGGCCCATAGTTGTCCACGTCGATTCCTTTCTGTTAAGTGTTGTTTATTTCAGTAAGTAGTTATTTGTCAACTGAAAAATTGTATAAAAACTTTAGAAATTCATATCTAATGCAAAATAGATCCTTTTTTAAATGAATCTAACTGTAATAAATTTGTATTTCACTAAAGCTTAATATAAAATGCTTTTAGCTATACTTCTGTGGTAGAAAATCCTGTAATCTTTGATAGGTTGTTTTCAGCCATTTTTGTATATTCCAGAATTGATTTAAAACTTGGAAAATGCATATCTTTTTCTGTATATCTACAAATTGAATGGTTTTAACTTTGATCAATTTGTTATTAACTAAATTTTAATCTAAAAATGGTTGTAGGCCTAAATCAGCACCAGAAAAATATGTTAATAGATTTAACCTTATTGGTAGCATTTAAAAATTCATTTAATGTTGTAAAAGACACAAGTAATTCCCTGTAAATCCTGAATAGATAAGATTTATGCTGGAAAATCCCTCTGTTGGCATACTTTTATATGAAATAGGTTTTTGCACATGTTTATGTTTTTGGAAAATATAATGTGCTAGGTTTACAACTTAGAAAAATCATAAGTAAATCATTATAACTCCAAATTTAGTAAGCTCAACTTTGCTGTTATTAGGATGTCATAATATACCTGCTATAAAAATTTCGGACCTTAGATCATTCTAGAAATTTTCGCCATGAACAGTACCAATAATTAATTTAGTTGATTTAAATAGGCTGAGAAAGTGTGATTCGGTTGTAACTTGTGCATCCTAAATCCAAATTGCATGATTCTTGTTCCTGAAATTGTATAAAATCATCCTCTAGCTGCTGTGTAGATTTCTTGGGATTTGGATGTCTTTTCGCTGTTGAGTTTTATTTAGTGTTCTTCGTTCTTATTGGTTTTATCGTATTTTCGCGTTAGGTTTCGAAGATTTTATTGAGCCTGAGAATCCTCCTCTACAGCAAGACCAATCCCAGCAAGGCAAGCAGTTTGATCATGTTAATCCTTGTATTTTCAAGTATTTATGTTGTTTACAAATTCTACGTATGCATTGCTATCTTGTTTTAACTATTGTTGATAGTGGGCCTAGTAGATGCATTTCCTTAGGCAAATGATTATCTTTTACTACCGTGGGCCTAGGTTATTGCTGTGATTTAGAGTTCATGGATGAGCTCTTGTCACTTAGTAGTTTGCAAATTAATTGCTTAGCCATGCTTAGCTTCCGGTAGAAATGGGCGGTTATCGACTTGTCGATAACCTTGATCACATAAAACTTATTATGATTATGATTTCCACTTTGTGCCATGTCTATTTATGAAAACTAAAACCTAAAAACAAAAGGATTTAGACTTGGGCACAATGGTAAGACGGTGTGATTTTTGGGTGTGACTGGAATGGTGCCTAAGTCAATTAAGGACCAAACATCTTGTGAGTACCTGTTATCCAGGCAATTTGTGTGTGCTAATCACACTAGAGGGTATGGGACCTCTCTTGACTTAGTACTTTGGCGTGTATTGGCTCCGGGTCGCAGGGGGTCGCAGGAGGGATGGTGTGGGAGCATTGCAATGTCCGAAAGGCTTCCCCCGTGATGGCTGGTTGTCTTTCGGCTTGCAATGTAAGCGTATGGGTTTCTATCCATACGAGCAGCTCGTAGTTAATGCACAAGATTGGAAATGTCTCGTAGGACTTAGCCGTGCCGGCATACCTTCGGAAGTGTGCTTTGTGGCTTAAAGGTGGTCTGAAGTATGGGTACATTGGTACAACCCTGCAGGGTTAAAACTATTCGAATAGCCTTGTCCTAGGTTATGGACACGTTTGGGTAAGCTTTTCAAGAGTTAGACTACAACATTTTAATTAAAACTTGATGGGTGGTACGAATCGGGGATTCGTGCTATGTTGGGGTGGCTATTGGGATAGTCACTTCTAGGTGGTTACTTGTATTTATTATTAATTCGCTGTTATATTCAACATCAAAACAGATTTGTAAACTTGCTTTTCACATGTATTACATTATTGCAAATAAAGTTAGCTTTATGCAAAATGAGACATACAACCTCCACCTAAATAAGTTTGCATGTAGCATATGAATAGGTCTGCTATTCCACACGTCAGTCTTGCGAGTACCTTGTGTACTCATTGTTCTTGCTTAAATGAAAATTGTTGCAGAGGAAGAAGGTGAGCTCGATGGGCCTCACTTTTGTGAGCTGTGTTGTGGTAGCTTGCGGGGCGACTAGCTTGGCGGCCCGGTCGGTTGCCTTGTGGGTTGTGTGGCTAACCGGTCGACTTTTGTTCTAGCCATCTTATGGCACCTTTTGCTTCCGCTGTCATTCTTGTATATTGCGTTATTTGGCCGGTCGGCTCTTTTGTAATAACTTACTTTATCTATGTCCTTTACTAGACTTGTTAATGTATGTTGTATGGAAATGATGTGTAATTTTGTGATGATGTGCATGTGCTGCAATTCTGGGAAGCATATGTTCATCGAGGCTTAGAATGTTTAATTAGTAATGCTAGAACCATTTGGAGGTTAAGTGTTACTAGTTAAATATTCCGGGTCCTCACACATGTCTCTGTTCTCGTCAATGTACGGGGACACTTGGGTCATGTTTTGTAAGACTGTGAAATGGGCTTGAGCATACGTATCCAAATCGGGAGTGATTGCTTTCCTTTCGATGGTCCCAATACCCTCCCTCTAGTCTCCCCTCATGACGAGATAGAGACACACCTATCGGTTCTACCTAAGCCATGTAGTCGACGTAGAACTCAATGACCTCTTCGGTTGCATAACCTTCGATGATGCTTCCCTCCGGTCGAGATCGATTCCATACGTAGAACTTGAGAATTCCTATGTACCCCTCGAGCGGGTTCATATGACGTAGGAACACAGGGCCACATATCTTTGTCTCTTTCATAAGGTGAACAATGAGATGGACCATGATATCGAAAAATGACGGAGGAAAATACATCTCAAGATAACATAGAGTCATCACCACCTCGGCCTGCAGAGCATCTAGTCCTTCGGGATCGATGACCTTTTAAGCAATTGAGTTAAAGAAATAACATATCCTCAAGATTGCTAGTCGGACCTTATCTGGCAAGATACTTCTAATTGCAACAGAAAGCATTTGTGTCATCAGTACATGACAATCATGAGACTTCATACCAATTAATTTTAAATCTTCCATAGAAACAAGTTTCTTAATACTAGCGGAGTAACCGGACGGAACTTTCACATCATGCAAGCTCTGGTATAGTTCATTTCTCTTGGCCTTGGACAGAGTGTAGCAAGTTGGAGAAAGGTACGTTCGTCCTTTACCGGTCTCTTTCAGTGCTAACTCGGTCCTTATGTTCATATCAACCAAGTCACGTCTTGTGTTAACACCATCCTTTGTTTTGCCACTAATGTTCAGTAAGAGACTAATCAAGCTGTCACATACATTCTTCTCCACGTGCATGACGTCGATCCAGTGGCGAACTTCTAAGTGCTCCCAATAAGGCAAGTCCCAAAAAATTGACCGCTTCTTCCAGATCATGTTCTTCTGACGGGTCCTTAATTTATGTCTCTTCCCAAGCACAACATCGATATCCTTAACCATATCATAGACCTCTTTCCCTCTAAAAGCTCTTGGAGCTGAACCGTCTTCCTTATTTCCATCGAATTGTTTCTTCATCTTGCGATATAGGTGAATCCTGGGAAGAAATCTACGGTGACACATATACACGGTTTTGCGTGAGTTGTTCAGCCATACACTCTCGGTACCATCTAAGCAGTGCGGACAGGCTTTGCTCCTTTTGTACTGAACCCCGACAGGTTACCAATGGCAGGAAAATTATTGATGGTGCAGAACAACATGGCGCGTAAAGTGATGTTCTCTCGTTTGTATGCATCCCATACTTGTACCCCTTCGTTCCACAGTGTTACAAGATCTTTGAGCAGTGGTGCTAGGTACACATCAATATCGTTCCCAGGTTGGTTTAGCCCTTGAATAAGTAGTGACATCAAAATATACTTTCGCTTCATACACAGCCAAGGAGGAAGGTTGTACATACATAGATTCACGGGGCAGGTGCTGTGTCGGCTGCTCATGTTACCGAAATGATTCATTCCAAAACTCGTTTTAGTAATTAATTGCACATATAGAGGATACGGGTTCTCCGTGCACGACCTTTATATGCAAAGTATTTATCACAGATGGTTCTACTTTAGAACCGTATGTTATGTACCTTCAACACAGATAGTTCGTATTAAGAACCGTCTATGATGAATGCGATTATCACAGACAGTTCGTATTAAGAACTGTCTGTGATAGTGGCCTATCACAGACGGTTACTTTGGAACTATCTGTGATAAGTACAACACAGACGGTTCTAAAGGAACCGTCTGTGATGAGACGTCTAGTATTAGACTTTTTGTAGTAGTGACGTTTCGTCTCGTTTTTTGTCTTAACGTTGTTGTTGCCGTGTTTGGATCTTAGGCAGTCCTTTCCCCTCCTCACTGACTAAAACAAGGTGTTTGTTAGCGAAAAAAGTTACTTTGCTAGGTAATCTAGCCTACTAGATCGTGGAGTCTGTCTCACCAACGTGGCTTTCGGTCAGTTCTTGCAGCATTTGCTCCTTCAATGGATGGCTAGGCTGCCATCTACATTTCATATTGCATGCACTTCACGACGAACTGGCTACCATCCTCTCCATGCATCTTGGTGCGCATATCACCATCCTTTACGATTGCAGCCTTCTGAGCAGGTGCCATCTTTGCACCAAGTCGTCCACCATCGCCATCTGGATTTATTAATGGGACCATGGGAGAGGTAATATTAGATGGGTTCGATTACCATGTGGACAACATTCCAACAACTAATTTCCTAGATTGATTACACAGTGACATGCAATGTATCTATTTGGTCCAAATAAAATTGATTTTAATATTTGTAGAAATTATTGCGATTTTTCCTAAACATGTTTTCATTTCATGCTCTGGGAGCTAAACAAAACAACATTACCTTGCTAAGTTGTAGCCAAAATAGGCTACCTTGTCCTTGCTTAACTGAACAAAGCTAGTGACGTTTGGATCCTAAGCGATAGGGATTCTAGCCTTGCTTAAAGCTAGGGGAGCCGTTTGGTAGCAACAAAAAAATTGGCTTTTCCTCACAATCTAGCCAACAACTGCCAGAAAAAATTCACCCACCGTGGAGAGCCAAATGGCTCGTCATCGTCAGTGCATGCGAACGTGCGCATCCTAGTTCGTTGTGTTAAGAAACCGCTCAGTCAGTCGGGCACAGTCAAGGGTGGGCTCCTCATCCCTAACTCTAGCAGGGTCGTAGCCTATAAATAGGGGGTACTAGTCATTTTAAAGGTTGATCACTTGATGAAGGAATAAAGAGAAGCAAGAAGTCTCCCTACATCTCTGTGTTCAATCTCTTATTCTGTTCTTGTGATTCATGCATTGTTCTTACGATTCTGAATTTGTCTACGAGATAATCGCTCAGACTAGACTCGCTAGCGACGGTTCCTCAGCACGTTATCAACACGAGGTAAACGTCGATGAACGACACTCGTAGATTGAATCGTTTTTCTAGATCGCTTTTAATTCTGCAATTGTTGCTTTTTAGATTATTTTCTACGGTGCAAATTCACTCTGATCTACCACGAGCCGACTTGAAGTCGCCAACCAAGCTGATCGGTAGATCGCATGAAAGAGAGGATATTAATTGCACTGTAGATCATTGCATGAATAATAAATCGTATTGCATCGCATGAACACTAATTGCATTGAAAAAAATCTGCGGCCTGAAGACCATCGCCAACAAAGATTGGCGAAAGTCACGTCGGCTCGAGACGCGCGCGGTGCCATCGGCACCGCCCGCACGGTTTTCCCCTCTGCGCCGCTTGAAGCCGACGCGCCTCGCATGCCCACAAGGCCCCACCACCGGCCTTGGCGCGCCCCTGCACGAACGCCATGAGCATGCCACCGAACCGGCCACGCTTGCGTCGCACGGATGCCGCACCACCGGCGCTGGCCGCCGCAGGCGTGCCACGCAGAGCCGATCGGGCCGCGGCCACGCCACCATGGCAGCCTCCCTGCACGAGGCCGGTGCCACCGCACTGCGCCCCCATGGCTGCCTCGCATGGCCGCCCCGCACGGCACCTCCACCGATGGCTCGCGCACGGCCCCGCACGGCCGGTGCCGGCATTGCACCGTCCGAAAGAAATAAAAGGGGGGGAGAGGATGAGTGGCACTGATGCCGCACGGGATGCGCCCGCGCCGCCGCCTCGCAGCACCGCCCCACTCGCCTCGCCGTCATCTTAGGCAGTCCTTTCCCTCCTCACCGACTAAAACAAGGTGTTTGTTAGCGAAAAAAGTTACTTTGCTAGGTAATCTAGCCTACTAGATCGTGGAGTCTGTCTCACCAACGTGGCTTTCGGTCAGTTCTTGCAGCATTTGCTCCTTCAATGGATGGCTAGGCTGCCATCTACATTTCATATTGCATGCACTTCACGACTAGGCGCTACCATCCTCTCCATGCATCTTGGTGCGCATATCACCATCCTTTACGATTGCAGCCTTCTGAGCAGGTGCCATCTTTGCACCAAGTCGTCCACCATCGCCATCTGGATTTATTAATGGGACCATGGGAGAGGTAATATTAGATGGGTTCGATTACCATGTGGACAACATTCCAACAACTAATTTCCTAGATTGATTACACAGTGACATGCAATGTATCTATTTGGTCCAAATAAAATTGATTTTAATATTTGTAGAAATTATTGCGATTTTTCCTAAACATGTTTTCATTTCATGCTCTGGGAGCTAAACAAAACAACATTACCTTGCTAAGTTGTAGCCAAAATAGGCTACCTTGTCCTTGCTTAACTGAACAAAGCTAGTGACGTTTGGATCCTAAGCGATAGGGATTCTAGCCTTGCTTAAAGCTAGGGGAGCCGTTTGGTAGCAACAAAAAAATTGGCTTTTCCTCACAATCTAGCCAACAACTGCCAGAAAAAATTCACCCACCGTGGAGAGCCAAATGGCTCGTCATCGTCAGTGCATGCGAACGTGCGCATCCTAGTTCGTTGTGTTAAGAAACCGGGCTCAGGTCGGCAGACCTGGTCAAGGGTGGGCTCCTCATCCCTAACTCTAGCAGGGTCGTAGCCTATAAATAGGGGGTACTAGTCATTTTAAAGGTTGATCACTTGATGAAGGAATAAAGAGAAGCAAGAAGTCTCCCTACATCTCTGTGTTCAATCTCTTATTCTGTTCTTGTGATTCATGCATTGTTCTTACGATTCTGAATTTGTCTACGAGATAATCGCTCAGACTAGACTCGCTAGCGACGGTTCCTCAGCACGTTATCAACACGAGGTAAACGTCGATGAACGACACTCGTAGATTGAATCGTTTTTCTAGATCGCTTTTAATTCTGCAATTGTTGCTTTTTAGATTATTTTCTACGGTGCAAATTCACTCTGATCTACCACGAGCCGACTTGAAGTCGCCAACCAAGCTGATCGGTAGATCGCATGAAAGAGAGGATATTAATTGCACTGTAGATCATTGCATGAATAATAAATCGTATTGCATCGCATGAACACTAATTGCATTGAAAAAAATCTGCGGCCTGAAGACCATCGGCCAACAGCATTGGCCCGAAGTCACGTCGGCCTGGAGCCGCCGCCGGTGCCATCGGCACCGCCCCCGCACGGGTTTTCCCCCCTCTGCGCCGTTTGAAGCTGACGCCGCCCTCGCATGCCCACAAGGCCCCACCACCAGTCTTGGCCGCGCCCCTGCACGAACGCCACGAGCATGCCACCGAACCGGCCACGCTTGCGTCGCACGGATGCCGCACCACCCGAAGCGCCTGAAGCCGCACGGGCGTGCCACGCCTGTAGCCGACTGGCCGCACGGCCACGCCACCATGGCAGCCTCCCTGCACGAGGCCGGTGCCACCGCACTGCGCCCCCATGGCTGCCTCGCATGGCCGCCCCGCACGGCACCTCCACCGATGGCTCGCGCACGGCCCCGCACGGCCGGTGCCGGCATTGCACCGTCCGAAAGAAATAAAAGGGGGGGAGAGGATGAGTGGCACTGATGCCGCACGGGATGCGCCCGCGCCGCCGCCTCGCAGCACCGCCCCCACTGGCCTCGCCCGTCTCCGGCAACCGGCCTCCTCCCGCAGAGGCGCCGGCCTCCCACTCGGCCACCTCTGCGCTTGTAGCGCTACCCTCCCCGCCCACCGTCTCAAAGCTGCCTCTATCACCGGCCGCCCGTATGCGCCGCTCCCGTCGTGCCCGGCCGCTCATACGCGCTTGCTCACCTGCACACTTTAGCTGCGCCACCATGGCCTTGGCAGCCAGGAGGGGAAAGCCTAAAAAAGGGGCAACCGCGCATGAGCCTAGGAGGCCAATTGTTTTCATGGGCTAGAACGGGAGGGCCGGCCATGTATTTTTGGAGAAAAGAAAGACTAAAAGGGGTGGTAGCAAAGGCTAATTGGGCCAACCGTGAAAGGAATGGAAAAAAGGAGGCTCGTACGATAGAAAGAAAGAAATGGGCCCAAATAAAAGGAAAAGGTCCGTACGGGAGAAAACAAAAGGAAAAAAAGGGGAAAGAGAAGGAAATTTTGGATTTTGCAAATAAGTCCTCAGAAATTCTAAAAATTGTGCGCAAAATCTTCTCTGTACTAAAATTTTGCGTGTTAATACTCGAAAATTGCAGAATTCGCCGAAAGTCATTTTTCCAGTAGAAAAGGGCCTTGGGAATTCAATTTTTGAATCATTTTTTGCATTTGAAGTATGTTTAACTTTGTTATTGTTATTTCTATATAATTTATTTATTGTATTTACTGTTTTGATTATCTGTGATTGTTTATATTGCTTTCAATCACTAGAAATAGCAGTAAATCATGAAAAATACATAGAAAAATATGGGATCACGAACCAGGAGTTCAAAGAGTATTATGAGAATTTTGCAATCATTTTATCCAGATTACTAGCAGTAATCTTATGAATTTTTACATGAATATGAATATGACTAGCATCACGAACCAGTAGTTCAAAGTATTGACCCAGCATGGCCAGAATTTGTATAGAATTTGTATCAGTCTTCAATTCTGTGGTAATGTAATCACAGATGAGCAGAAGATTGAGAAGACTCTCTACCTTTCACCCGAACGCGGTGCAATCCGCACGCAACTATCGCCAAGATGGCTACAAGGAGTATGCCGAGTTAATTGACATCATGCAAGTTGCGGAAGCTCAAGATGATGTTCTAAGAAAGAACTACATCTCGCAGCCACCTAGTAGCAATGTTGGCCATGAAGCTAATGCTAGCAGCTACATGGTGATGAATCCTCTCACGAAGGGGACTGGCAAGAAGGGTAAGGCCGTGGGTCGCACGTTATTGATGTTTTTCAGTCTAAGAAGAAGGGCAAAGGATAGCATGAGGCACGCCTCGCCATTGCAGGCATAGAGGACTCACATCCATTAATTAGTTGCACTTATGGATGTGGACAACCCAGTAGCAGCCCCCATCACCCCTCCTTTGGACATCACAGCGGCCGTAGCCGTAGTTGCCCAAGAGAAGAAGATCCCCATGGAGCAGATTGAGGCAGAAGTTCTTGAATACTTCGCCGATTCGATCTAGTGCACGCATTGCACTTGGATCTTTTATAGAAACTTGCAGTTTGTAATTGAAGCAGAACTTTGAATTATTGAATAATGGTTGCAAGCTCTAGGAGTGCAAAGCATTAAATCTTATGAGTGAGTCCTGCAAGACTTATTTTTCCGTCTTTATAATAGCAAGTTATGTTCTGATATCTGAAGTATTTTATTTATGTGTTGCTTGCTTTCTGCTACATAATAATAAAGTACATTATATTAGAACACATGTGGCGCCCTATGGAGGAAATGTGCTTAGCAGATAGCGACACAACGAATACCATCCCGAGAGAAACGAATTTTTTTCCAGTCGACCAGCAAGAATGTTGGTAGTCTTACGACAATCGTATGCAGCGATACTTGTATAATAGGCTCAAGAAGGGCCATAATTATACTCCCAATGGGCACAACTTTAATCATTGAATAAGACTTGTTGTACCTAGAATCGACTAGAACTCTCAAGGATATTCGCGCTAACGGTTTCTACGTAGAAACTGAAGAAGAGTATGGTAAGCAATACTTGCTCATTGAAAAGCGTAAATACAGTGCAACAATGGCATTAGAATGTCTTCCTTCATATGAAACTGGGCTATACTACACTAATATTAAGGCACCTGCAGCCTATACTGCCCTGGAATTTGAATTTAGAAGCTCTGAACTTTTCTATCTCTAGCATGATAGATTATGCCACCTAGATCTTAGGATAATGAGAGATATTATTCACATGGACATAATATGAAAGTAAAGAATTTTCCTAATCAGGAAGATTTTGTGCGTCCCGCCGTATATGCCACCGGAAAATTAATTACTAGACCTTTTGCTCTGAAAGCGAAACGACGAATTCAGAGGTTCATCATAATGATAAAGTTATAGATAATTTTGTGGGGCTTGCACAAAATATATGTTTCACTAGATTTGTGGTTCAGAGGAGGGATTTAGAGCCATTTTACTTTTGGAACAACGGGTAGTGCGTCCGGTAAAGTTAAGTTAAAGGCGTCGATTTTGCGTGTAGGTGAGGAAACGATTTGTTCAATGTATTGGTGCTATGATGGCATGATTTTTGAATGTATTTTTAATTGCTTCTCCAGGGAGTATTGTTTCGAGCATCGTGCTGCCTTTGCATCACCCGATTCCTAGAAGTTAAAGTGGCAGGTGCTTGGTAGAATGATGAACAACGGGTGGTTGATGTTGTCTTGTTGATTTATTACCATGTGATTTAATTATGCTCTTGTTAAGGTTTTTTACTTAACATAGTAATATTGATTAAAAGAATAAGATTGTGTTGATCATGCAATTACCATGTGGATGATATGGTGAGATTATTATTGCTTAATGAACTATTGTATCATTCACTTGTATAAGGGCTAGGGCGGTGATTACTGCCATGATTATAGCTAGTCCGACATGCCCATATTAAAATCCTAACGAATGTGGGGGGAGAAAAGTGTGTTACCGACGGGTGAACAATTCTCTATACTGGTATCAGCTGAAAGAGGTGCATTATGGCATTTGCATTCATGAGAACAATCTTGATGAGATTTGAGAATGAGAAGTATGAGATTTATGATAATGCATTAAATATTTAATAAACTTATGTATTTACCATTGTAACTTGTACTTACTGAGTTGTGGACTCACCCTTACTCTATTGTATTATAGGTGGTCGTTGATGTCATCTCGCATGCGAGGGGATAGCTTACATGGCACATTCGCTACCACTACAACTATCTGAATCACAATGTCATGGAACCTTTTGCTTTAGTGCAATGATAATTCCTTTAGGAACTATTAGACATGTTAAATTATGTATGGATGGTACTTGATTTATTCATTCATAGGTTAATATTGGACTATTTATTACCTGATGGTTGGTTATTCAGTATTGCTACCTAGTATGTTAATTCTTATGCTGATTTGGTTGCATTTAATGTTTTTATTGTGACCCGTCGATGGATTTTATTATTTAATTGTTTGCTGGAATTTATGGTAAAATATTGTCAGAAGTGGTAGTTAGTGTTGCTTAGTGGCATTCCAGGCTCAGTGTTGGGCCGGAGTGTTACATCAACAATGTCTACCTTCATGGGGCTGGGTTTTTCCCCTGATTGTGTGATGTTATGCATAGCCCAAGGATGTTAAATATTAGTATGCTTGTGTTATGTTTGATGCAATGGTAGAATCAGCTAGGAGCCATTGTTGCATTCTGGTGAAGTCCAAAAGTATAAAGCTTTTCTTCATTTTTGTTACACTGAAGTTAGGGACGCAGAAGGTGCGAACCTTTTCCCCATGTTTTTCTACCCATTCAATTTGAGTGGCCCTATACAAGTGATTGTTCGTGTAAATCATAGTGTCGTTTGGATAGATTCTGATGTCTTCTCTTTAAACTAATTCGATAATCCTATTGGACATTGCATGATCTCATAGTATGATTTGTGTACAGTTGATTGATAACTTCCGAAAGCATGTCAGATTGATAAATGCCCTCCTCTTTTTGGTTTTGAGCTTTATGATGTTATACGCAACCTGAGGTTAGCTTTGCATGCTTGTGTTATGTTTGATAGAATGTGCCAGCCATCTAAGTCAATTGCCTACGCTGTAGCTCAATGGAAAATTACCCTATTATCTTATTTTTTTTGTCGCTAAGATTTTTTGTTTCTTCTATTATTGCTCATCTAAGATAGTTCATTTCTCATAAATTTCTAGGTGGTTACTAACCAGCGAGAAAGATATATGACCCATTAGATTGTTATATCTCCACAGTTGGCAACCATGGTAGTTTGTTGCCTCATGGTGTGCATGCTTATATTTTGTTCTTCAACATCCGTTCCGACAATGGCAGAGGAAAACAAGAGGAAGTTGACACTAAATGTGGTATTCTACATGTGCTTTTACATTTGGAGACCTTCTATTTTTTACAGCTATTTAGACAAATGCGTGTGCAATCATTGGCTCAATTCATTTTGATCATCACGATAGTGCCAAAGTGTAATATCCCATTTAACCTTGGAGAACTACATGAATTAGAGGAGAAATAATATAGAATTAATACTGAAATTTCAGAACTTATGAGAGGGAAAGAGAGCTTGGGCCAAAGGCCCATGACTCCATTGGCCCAATGAGGGGGCAGCCACCACTTAAAAAGGAGAGGGAGCTGCCCAAACCCTAGCTTCCCCTTGCAACCCCTCCCCTTGTGCAGCCGCCACCAGCAGCCAGCCTCCTTTCGCTTCCATCCTCTTCCCCTTTGCAGCCACCACCTACTGGCTCCTCCCCTTGCCGCCTCTCCTCCCATATACTCCCAGTGGTGCCCTCTGCTGCCCTGCCTTGGGTGCTGCTCCTGCTGGCTAGAGAAGGAGGACATGCCAGAGGTTTCGGCCGGAGGAGGAAGAGAAAGAAGGAGGAAGAGAGAGGGAAAAGAGGAAAAAAGAGGGAAGGATATCGTAGGAAATTCATGTTTTGGCTTTGTGACTCTGAGGTAAATGATCTGAACACATTATATTTGTCCTAGGTAAATCTCTAATCAGTTTTTAGGATGTTTGGACAATGGAAAGAGTAGATGACTTTTTTGTCTAGGTTCGTCAGGATGAGGGCAAAACGTTACGGGGATGATTAAGGGAATTTAGGCTTGGAACAAGAGTTCGGCGTAATTAGCTTTTCAGGAAGGTATGGATCGTTAAAAACAGAGTAGCGAGTGAAAAGATACAGCCACCAGAAGGATGCTGTACAGATTTCGGCCGTAATTGGCGGCACGTTTTAGTATGTAGATTAAAAATAGAATATGAAATAATTAAGGGTTTTGGTCCACATGAAAAGAGTAGGTAATTTATTAAGGGTTCCAGAGAGTCCAAGAACATGATTTTTGGACGATTATAACAGAAGTTATGACTTTTGGAAGACTATAGTCCAGAACTGGGTTGCTGCTGGACGCAGTCGTAGGAAAAACAGTAATTTGACTGAGTTAATGGCAAAATGGAATTTTAGGCATAACTAGGAAGTGGTAGATAACTCCCTGTAGTTTTTGAAAAGTTGTAGTTCAATATATTTGCATGTGTGGATTAAAAGATATGAAGATAGTAAGTCTGTTGTCCAGAAGATGACAGATCTGTCTTCTGGGTTAAAAATAGGAGTTTAGATTATTTAATATGGACATTTGATCAACTAAGAAGTTGTAGGAAATTTGGTATAGATTCCATAATAGGAATGGTTTTCCATAATACGATGTAGGAGTTGAAAGTTAAGACAATTTTAGTGTCGGGACAGCAGGGGAGACTGTCCGGTAAAGGGGGAAAGTTGTGGAATTGGGGAGTGCGTATGAGCGTGGTCAATTAAGTATTGTTTTGTATTGCTATAGCTTGTGTTGAGTTTGGATGTTTACTGTAGGAGGAGTAGCTTTGGGATTGCTGTGACCTTAAAATCATCCCCATCGTCGCAACTGGAAAGGCAAGTGCATGGTGGAATGGTATTTGAATGTTGGAAATTATTATTTGGTTAAGTGAATACTTGCCATGATTATTCATATGGACTATGCCTATTTCACATTGCCCACATGCTTTTGATAACTAGATGATGATTATGAAAGAATGATAATTATATCGATTGTTAACGAAGAAAGATAATAATCATTGCATTGCATGTTGAGCATTCATGATGGAAAAAATGTGACCTACGGGAGTGGAATGTGGTCCCCGTATGAAAAGGATGGGAAATTGGTCCTCGCACTAAAGGATGCGGGCATAAGTGAACACCGACGGGTGTTACACTTCGCTATACCGGTATAAGCAGAAAATGAGTTGAGACATGAGCATGAGCTTTGCATTGCATTCATGAAAAGTGAAAAGTGATATGAGATAATGAGATAAATGGGAATTAATTGTTATTAAGATAATGCTTCATTTGTTATTCTACTTTGTATTTGCTGAGTTGTTGACTCACTCTTGCTAATTTGTTATTTTAGGTGAACGTTGAAGTCGACATGCATTGGGTGGAAGTAGAACAAGGAACAATTGTACTTTTTTAGCTCTTCACTCCACCTAGAAATTCATCACTTTTGGTCATATACAATTTAGTATCTTCCATTGTAATAATTGGATAACTTATAGTTTACCTTAGTTCCTTATGGTTCATAATATTGCTAGTTGATGCATTCCCTAGTTTAAACTTATTTATGATGCCTTTTGGTAATTATTTGAATCATATTAAATTCAATTTATGGTCTAACGTGTTGCTAAAATTTATGTTTAACATGTTGCTAAATGTTTATTCTTGAGGTCTAGATGTTTGTAATACTTGATTATTGGTTAAAATTGGTAGCAACAGTAGTTGTAGGTGACATCTTGGGCTTTTGTTAAGTCGGGATGTTACACGAAGTTAGGTGTTTGATTGTACCTTTTTTACTCCTACTTTAGATGTTGACTGATATGTTATTTATATCAGGTAAATCAATCAATCATATATCAATGTTTCGTTACAAAAATTGCTAACATTACACCTTTCTGCATGTATGCAGTTTGAGCATTAGTTAGTTATCTGAGTAAACCATCTAGAATTACTTTTTGTTAGTTTTGATGCAAATGTCATTAAACCTTCTAACTAACATTTTTTGTATTACAGATTGTTTCACTAGAGCTATTGATAAGTTATTTCAAGCATAAAATTCTTTTTGGTACTCTTTAAACTAACTTTGCTGATGCTGGACACCCAAAATAGATGAAGTGACATGGTAACTATTGCAGCCATAAACCTTGGATGACAAGTATCACTGATTTTCTCCAAAATTGCTGGGTTATTCTAGTAGTATTGCAAAGGTATAGGCCTTTGAAGATACAAAAAGACAACAGAAGCACTGAAAGATCTAGGCTGATTCCAAGGGTCATGTTTTCCTTAATTCTACACTCACTATCTCAAAGATATTATTCTCAGAACAACATAGTTAGCTATAAGTTAGCAATACTTCTATTTGCCTTGTTTAAAATCTCATGATACCATGATTTATGGAAGGACACTATAGTGTCATTTGTAATACTCCGAGTTTCGTTTAGAGGGAATTTAATCGGGAAAAGGCTACTAGTTCCTTTTTCTAGTTTTTGGCGCAGTTTAGTGGGTTGGGCCTCCGGCCGAGCCATCCAGCCTTGTGGCGGCCAGACTCCCCTGGGCCTAGGCCCATGCGCCCCTAACCCTAGCCGGCGGCCCCTCTTTCCCCTTGTCCGAACCCCACCCTCCCTTTGGGCCGCCCATCCCCTCTTTCCTCCCCCACGTCCCTGCCCTTGGAGCCGCCTCTCCTTCATCCCTGGTGGCTGCTCCCTGCGGTGGTGCCTCCCAAGCTCGCCTACGGAGCTTCCCGCCGCCGCCAACGCGAAGAGGAGGGGCGCAAGGCGCCGCTCGGCCAAGGGAGGAGAGGAGGAGGGAGATTGTCGTCTCCAAGGTTCTTCCACCCACTTCCTGGTTGCTGCAAGGGTAATGAATGCCGATCCTCCTCGTTTGATTAGTGGTAGATGCGATTTGGTTCATATTTGATTAGATCGTTTTGCTGCGAGTAGAAAGTCGATTCTGTGCAGATTGTTGCGTGGTCTGTTTCATGATGTTAGAGGCCCAATCTGAGTTGTCCATCTCCTAGAGATATGTAGGTTTTGTTCTTAGCTTTCGGTGTCCGCCAAGAACACTGAATTCTGACGTGCAGATCAAACGTTATGGTAGTTTTCGTCTCTGCTGTCCAGAATCCTAACGAGAATGAACTGTCAAGTTGTCTTTTAAAATTTGAATGTGATAATGGAAAATGCAGGGCTTTCACCCAACTAGGTTATTGTAGGCCTTGATCTTAGCTTTTGATATTGATAAAGAATGCAAAGTTCTGTGTAGCCAATTAAAAGTTATGGCATTTTCCGTGCTGCTGTCCAGAAATTGCCGGAAGATCTGACAGATAGTATTTGTTGGTCTTGTGGAGATTGATACATATAGAATTAGAGGTTTCCACCAACTAGGTTGTTGTAGATAATTTCATTACCTTTCAATCAAATCCGAGAACACCCCTTTTAGAGTTTTAGATCAAAAGTTATGCTATTTTTACCGCTGCTGTCCGTATAGACTTTCTGCTAGAATGAGGTTTAATGCAAGTTTTGGGTATAAATTAGATGGTAGAATTGGGGTTATGAGTTAGGGCGATGCGAGTAGTGTCTTGATGACTTGGTTCTTATTGAGTAACTTTGGTGTAGGGGGTGAGGCGCCAAGGTTAGCGGCTTCTTCGTTGCCTCCAAACGCATCGCAACGCTAAAGGCAAGTATAATGACTTATGTGTGATTTGTAAATCCCGGATGCTCGTTGATTGGTATGGTGTTATGTTGATGTGTGATAAGCTTAAATGTTCATATGCCATCCACAGGAGTGGAATATCCACGGGAGTGGAGGTTATGGTAGACAAGAATGATATGATGATCATGTTCTTTGTGTACGCTCTTTCATATGTGTGGAGATGATATTAACCATTGTTCATAAAATTATTCATGCGATCATGTTCATGTTCCGTCCACGGGAGTGGAGCTCCACAGGAGTGGAGTCTAAAGTCCAATCAATTCCAGTATGGGCAAGTGAAGTCCCACCATTCCAATGTGGGCAGTTTTAGACACCCGTATGAAACGTATTTTGGATCCCCGTATTTCGATAAATACAGGCTTAAGTGAACACCGACGGGTGTGTCACTTGCTATACCGGTATAAGCACGAGTGCAGTCCATCCAGTTCATGGCATCCATGCATTACAGTTCTTTCTTTCAAATATTTCTTGTGCTATGTATCTACATGAAGTATGTTCTTGTAATCGTTGTACTTGCTGAGTCCGGACTCACTCTTGTTTGTTGTTTTGTTTTAGGTGGCCGTTCATGATGACTCTATCGGGAGGGAGTAGACTTGCACTAAACACACATCACCATATTCCAGTTTCAATAAAAGAACTTGGTCGAATTCCTTTATTTGTTTAGAGATAAACTGTAATAATTGAGGCGGCATGTGGGTGATGTCTCCTGTTTGGTTATGGATGTTTATTTTCCGTTGTGGTACTTGACCTGCATAGGTTCAGATTAGATTTGTGCGATTATGCCTTCTGAGCGATTCTCCTTCCATTCGTTGTAACTTGGATTACTGCTTCAATTTTCATGATTATGGTTGTATGTTAGAGATTTTAGGGTGACATCTTGGCTTCCAAATAGCCAGGGTGTTACAGTTGGTATCAGAGCGGGCTTTAGGTCCGTGGTAATTAAGTTATTAATATGACACACTGTGCACAGTAGGTGGGGTTTGGGTAATCCATCGTATTCGTATTTCTAGTGGTGTGTTTCAATATGTTGAACTGTTCTTGAATTGCTTCTGTACTATCATTCTTGGTTTTAATCTGTGATCTGCTATGATATTCTATATCTATGAACTAATACTATGATTGTCATGAGATGATCCTGTATATTCATAATTAAGTATTTTGGTGAAGCGTGTTGTTAACGGATGTTAAGAAGTTGAGGTCGTGGATGTTGCTCTGGGATTCACCAGGGTACACCACCGTTCGTGTTATGTGGACAGGGGAGTAGATACCCCGAGTACCAAAGTTAGAGGTGTTGAGCGTGAGTTGCTTTAGAAAGTTGTTCTCTTCTTTGATTTTTTGAATTTTGTTCAATTCTTGTCCTGTGGAGGTTGATGAACTTTTCTTGAGTTTTTGCTTACATTTCAACCGATGAGTTTTCATTAGTCATTCTTGGCTTTATAATATGAATACTTGTACTCCTGACTGCTGGTCTATTGTTGTTTGTTTTTGTGTGAACGTCGGTTATTAGTAAGATTAAACTTTTCATGGGAGTTATACACATATTGTTGGGAAATATGTCTTCAAAGCTTCTCCTTCCGCACCGTCACCGCCATTGACTTTGCGAATTAGGATGAGTTCTCCGCTTGATTGCCTATGAGCATATTGATTGTCCTTTCCAAGTTCCCATTCCGCTGCAAGAGTTTATTTATTTCTTTAGCTATGCATGGCAAATTAAGTAAACGCTAACCACAAGGTCCAATTATTATTATTATTTGTTATTTTTAGATCTTTTTAGTTAAAACGATATAGATGGTATTTTATCGATGTTTCACTGTGTGACCTCGCTACTGATCTGATACTAGTTCAGAATACACAGAGGGTTTCAGATGTGTAAATCTGGGTCCCGACGGCAAATCTTCTGTAAAATCTCAATGATACATTTTTTTTATGAGTAGAAGAACCAGTGGCATGAAATATGTTGGGAGCACTATATATGTTCTCGGACACTATAGTGTCATTCAATTTCTATCTGTGTATTTAACCATGGGTTTAAATGTTTAGTACAAAAAGTGACTACAATTTTATGAAAGTAAAATACTAGATAGGTGCTTCATGCAGGGTGAACGAGATAAATTATAGTTACTTTTTTTTACAGAAGACAAATTTAAGGTACTAATTTGTATATGTTTTGCCAGTAGCGATATGAGACAAGCTACTAATACAGAATATGAATAATATTTTATGCAAAATATGGATTTTCGATTGCAACGCATCGACACCCTACTAAATCTTAACTAATACTAGTTCTTAACTAATGAATCACACAAGTGTTTAACTTGAATTTTTGGCAGAAATAGCACATTTGCGATGCGTTATTACAGAAGTAGCAGCTGTCGCGACAAATTAGCAATTCTGAAGCCACGTCCACACGGTCACCGGCCGAACGTGATGTCCGCGAGATACATCGCCTCGTCCGACCGGTCACGGGCCGGACGCCCCTCCACGTCACTCGTTCGGCTGGTCACGGGCCGGACGCCCCTCCACATCGGCTCATCCGGCTGGTCAAGGGCAGGATGCCCCTCTAATTAGCGAAATATTAAATGAACTAGTACCGTCCAGGAAATATTAAATGGTTGCTTTAATTAGCGAAATATTAAATGAACTAGTACCGTCCAGGAAATATTAAAAGTTATGGCACTTTACATGCTGCTGTCCGAGTGCGGAAGTTCGATGCATGTGTTTGTGGGTCTTGTGGAAATTGATACATATAGAATTCGAGGTTTCCATCAACTAG
This sequence comes from Ampelocalamus luodianensis, assembly GCA_036346255.1. Lineage (NCBI taxonomy): Eukaryota > Viridiplantae > Streptophyta > Magnoliopsida > Poales > Poaceae > Ampelocalamus > Ampelocalamus luodianensis. The sequence continues at coordinate 39,487,060 of CM070624.1, forward strand.
GTTGTTGTAGATAATTTCATTACCTTTCAATCAAACCTGAGAACACCCCTTTTCGAGTTTTAGATCAAAAGTTATGCCATTTATACCGCTGCTGTCCGTATAGACTTTGTGCTAGAATGTGGTTTAATTCAAAGTAACGGGTATATTTTAGATGGTGCGATTGGGGTTATGAGTTAGGGCGATGCGAGTAGTGTCTTGATGACTTGGTTCTTATTGAGTAACTTTGGTGTAGGGGGTGAGGCGCCAAGGTTAGCGGCTTCTTCGTTGCCTCCCAACGCATCGCAACGCTAAAAGCAAGTACAATGACTTATGTGTGTTTTGTAAACCCCAGATGCTCGTTGATTGGTATGGTGTTTTATTGATATGTGTGTAACACCCCAGCTCAACACTAAGCCTGGAATGCTACTAAAAATTTACTTAAACTAAGACCAATTACAAATTTTCGGCATAACCTCCTTTGTATAGTCAACTATACCGAGGCTCTAACAATTAGTCATGGCAAATAACAATAAACTCCATATTCAAGTTCATTCAAGCATACAAGCTAATCACATAAACATAACCAAAGTTTGCTATTCTCATTGTTATAATTAATCTGAAACTCAAACCATCCATAAGTAATTCTTAAGGTTGAGTGGTAGTGCGTGCATCCAAACATCTACTCCCACCCATGCATGTCGTTCCTGCCATATGTACCTAAAACAGATTAAAACAAGGGTGAGCCCAAAGACTCAGCAAGTATCAACAAGGCCATAAACAGAACTCAATCATAGCATCGATAATCCATAACAACATTATGCTAAACATAGTCTTTAAACTTAAGAAATGCAACCCATGCAATGCTCCTTTTGAACTTTATCTCTTTTCGCATTTTACCAGTAATGCGGGGTATACATCCGTCGATGTGTACCCTTGCCTGTGCCCTCTGGCACAGGGACCAAGAGCCTATACACCACATGTATAGGGACCTTTGCCCATCATATTAATGATGGGGACCTCTTTACTCATTGCCCACATTCCACGAATGTGGGGACCTCAAGCCCGTCATCTACATGACGGGGACCTCGAACATGCATAGTCACCACGTGACCAGTCCTCCAACATGATTGCATGATGCACATGAACAAAACTTTAAACCATCATACATATGGATTCACAACAACAACATGCATGAATAAACTAATTCATACTTCTAGCATTCATCACCATTGACATTCGTAGCATTCTAACAACCATGAATAGCACATATATTCATTATACTAGCAAACATGAACAATCCTTCATGAATAACATTTAATCATTTCTCAAGTATTCACCATTCTTAATTCATACATTTCACATTATCAACCTGGTATGGTTATTACATATCAAGTACTAGCACCCTCACAAACATCCACAATTATTCACTTAATCGTGGTTCTTGCATTCACCAAGATAAATTGAAACTCATCACACTAACATCAACCTTAACCATAACTTGCATTCACCAAGATAAATGGAAACTCATCACATTAACATTCATACATGGCTATTGCCAAGACAAAACACAAACATTCTCGAAGATACAAGCATAAATATGCTATAACCGAATACTTGCCTTAACTGTGCGAGAACGGTGGACGCGAAGAGGCGCTGCCCTGGGATCACACTCCCACCTGAACATAAAGATATCCCAATCTAAGACCAACATACTGGACCCAAAAGAATAAAAACAACACAAACGAACTCGCTAAACGCCCAAGCGTTTTCAAATCTTCCAATTTCTAGCGATCGCTTTGGTGTTCCTGGGACAAGTCGAATTCTAAAATACATAACTTTCTGCTCAGGAGTCCAACTAAGATGTTCTTAGGATTTCTGAAAAGGTAATTGAATTACCTAAATAAACTTAGTTGGGGAGCCCTTTTGATTATGCCAACTACTGCCCCTACCAAGCCAATCTACAGCGCAACAAATATCACGTCGGGTTATCTGGACAGATCACTAAAACCATCATAACTTTTGCTACGAAAGTCCAAATCTTGTGTTCTTTATCTCTATCAAAAGGTATAGAAATTACATACATTTTTCATTATACTGAGATCCTCTGATTTCGACTTTAAATAATAGATTAACTCAGTTTTCTACAGACTGTCAGGATGTTGACAGATTAACCAGACAGCGGCACTAAACAATTCATAACTTTCTAACCGTTAATCGGATTTGGGCGTTCTTGGCGGCCATTGAAAGATAAGAACAAGACCTACATAACTCTAGGAGATGGGATCTCCAGATTCTGCCTCTAAGGACCCTATAACTGCCCGCCAAAACTCTCGACAGAAAGCGATCTACCGGCAGATTGACGATAGTTCTAATAAACGAATTCGTAAACGCATCTAATACCAATTAAACAACGATGAAACCTCTTCGTTACCCTTGAAGAATCATAGGAAGATGAAGAACTTTCCCTGTGAAGATTATCTCCTCCTCCTTCCTTCGCGTGACCGGGCAGCACCAAGGTTGATCCTCGCCGGCAGCAAAAGGTCTCACCGGAGGAGGGAACAATGGTTGAGAGAGGAGGTGCTACAATACTATGTGCTATAGTACGGCGTCGCTACAGTACCGCATGCTACAGTAAACATGATTAGGGTTAGGAAGGGGGAGGGTGGCACCCCCCTTTGGCCGGCCACCTATAAGGCCCACTTGGGCCAAGGCCCAGGCCCAAGTTGTCGGGGTTTTGCTTAAAAACCCCCCCTCTTTTCTTTCTAAAACATTTTACGTTTAGCTCCCTCTCTTTTCTTGCTTTGATGCTTTTCTAAATAAACCTTCCCCCCGATTAAATTAATCTCTACCGATTAAATTATTCTATCTCGATTAATTGCTTCTCTCGCTTTCGGAGTATTACATTCTCTCCTGGTTACATCCTTTCGAATATATTTTAGGGTATTACAATGTGAGACACTTAATGTTCATGTGCTATCCACGGGAGTGGAGGTTATGGTAGACAAGAAGGTTATGATGATTATGTTCTTTGTGTACGCTCTTTCATATGTGTGGAGATGGTATTAACCATTGTTCATAAATTTATTCATGCATTCTTGTTCATGTTCCGTCCACGGGAGTGGAGCTCCACGGGAGTGGAGTCTAAAGTCCCATCAATTCCAGTATGGGCAAGTGAAGTCCCACCATTCCAATGTGAGCAGTTTTGGACACCCGTATGAAACGTTCTTCATACGGTATTTTGGATCCTCGTATTTAGATAAATACGGGCTTAAGTGAACACCGATGGGTGTGTCACTTGCTATACCGGTATAAGCTCGAGTGCAGTCCAATCAATTCATGGCATCCATGCATTACAGTTCTTTCTTTCAGATACTTCTTTGTACCATAATTTTACATGAAGTGTTTTCTTGTAATCGTTGTACTTGTTGAGTCCCGAACTCACTCTTGTTTGTTGTTTTGTTTTAGGTGGCCGTTGATGATAATTCTATCGGGAGGGAGTAGACATGCACTACACACACATCACCATATTCCAGTTTCAATAATAGAACTTGGTTGAATTCCTTATTTGTTGTAATACCCCAAAAGTATTTGAAAGGACTTCCGGGAGAGATTTAATTTTGAGTTAAAGGATTAACTGTTTAGAAGTCGATTTAGGAGGCGAACCTTTTGGGAGTTAATTAATTAAGCAACCAACGAGGGGGGTTTTCGCTTTTGCTAGACAACCTGGGCCCCGGGCTACCACCGGGAGGCCCATTAGTGGGCTGGCCGGCCAAGGCCTAAGGGGGGGGCACAAACCCTAGCCCCTCCCTCCTCCAAGCCGCAGCCCCCTCCCCCTCTCTCCCACGCCTCCACCCCTCTCCCCCCTTGGTGGCCGGCCCTTCCCCTCTCCCATGCCTCCCCCTTGCACCCTCCCAAGCACCCCTCCAAGCCCCATGGCTGCCGGCCAAGGAAAGAAGAAGGAACATCCCCTTTGTGGCCGGCCAAGGAGGAAGAGAAGAGGGAAGGAAGAGGGGAGAAGAGAAGGGAGAAGAGAAGGAAGAGGGATCCCATCCGGAGTTCGCGATCTTCAACTTCCTGGTTGCTACAAGGGTAACGAGTGTCGATCCCCATCGTTTGATTAGTGGTAGATGTGTTTTGGTTCAATTTTGATTAGATCGTATTGCTGCGAGTAGAAGGTCCATTCTGTCCAGAATGTTGCGGGGTCTGTTTCGTGGTATTAAAGGCCGAATTAGGAGTTTTGGTCTCCTAGAGATAGGTAGATTATGTTCTTAGCTTTCAGTGGCCACCAAGATCACCCAAATCCGATTAACGGTCAGGAAGTTATGAATTTTTTAGTATCGCTGCTCTGTTATTCTGTCAGTTTTGAACAGTCTGTAGAAAATGGGATGAATCTGCTAGTTAAGGTCAAAATCAGAGGACCTCAATATAACGAAAAATGTGGGTAATTTCTATACCTTTTCATAGAGATAAAGAACACGAGATTTGGACTTTCGTAGCAAAAGTTATGGTGGTTTTAGCGTACTGTCCAGAGAACCCGACGAGAATTCTGTTGTCTGATGATTGGTTTGATAGGGGAAGTTAATGATAGAATCAAAAGGGCTCCCCAACTAGGTTTATTTAGGTAATTCAATTACCTTTTCAGAAAGTCTAAGAGCATCTTAATTGGACTCCTGAGGAGAAAGTTATGTATTTTAGAATTTGGCTATTTTCAGTGAGCACAAAAACGATCGCTAGAAATTGGAGGTTTTGTTAACGCTTGGGAGTTTAGTAAGATCAACTGTGTTGCTATTTATGATTTTGGTCCAGTATGCTGGTCTTAGATTGGGGTTATCTTTATGTTCAGGTGGGAGCGTGATCCCAGGGGCAGCGCCCTCTTCGCGTCCACCGTTCTCGCACGGTTAAGGCAAGTATTTGGGCTATTGTATATTTATGCTTGTATGCCGTGACTGTTTGTGTTGTGCTCATAATAGCTATGCATGGATGTTATGGTGATGAGTTCCAATTTATCTTGGTGAATGCAAGTGCATTGTTTGTTAAATGGGTGTGATTGATTAGCTATGTCTGTGTGCTTTTTGATATAAGGTTGCATAGCAAGATGGTTTACTTGATGATTGTTTAAGTATGGTGATTGCTCAAATTATGCTTATGCTTTACTGTGGTACAATGTTGTTGTCTTTTGATAAGATTGATGATGAATAAGAGATGAGCATATGCATATTGAGAACATGTTGTGGCTTGGTCACGCGGTGACCAAGCATGTTTCCCTTTGAGATTCCCGTCATGAATGTGACGGGCCCGAGATCCCCTCACTCGTGGAGTGTGGGCTTGAGGTCCCCATTACTTGCGGAGTAATGGGCAATTGGTCCCTGTGCGTGCGCGCACAGGCATGGGTATGCGGCGACGGTTGCATACTCTGCATTACCGGTGTAATGCACACAGAAAGTTAAAGATAAAGGATACTTGAGCATTGCATTGGTTGCATTTCATAAGTTAAAAAGGCTATGTTTAGTGTTGTGTTATTGTGGATCATTGATGCTATGTTTGTGTTCTTGTTTATAGCCTTGTTGATACTTGCTGAGTCTTTGGGCTCACTCTTGCTTTAATGTGTTTTATGTACCAATGGCAGGATCGACATGAATGGGAGGGAATAGATGATGGATGCACTCACTACCTCACACTCTTAAGGCGTTTACCACTTAGCTACAATTTTAGAAATAAATAAACTGATGATTATCACTCATAGATAGGTTTGGTTGAGTAACTGTTTAATTGTAATAATGAGATTGCCAAGTCTTGGTATGTTCAATTGATTATCAAGCTTGATCATGAGAATTTTGTTAAATGCTATCATTTATCGTTGAACTCTCGGTATAGCTGATTAAACAAAGGAGACTCTGTCAAAAAATTTGTAGATTGGGCTAGATTAGTTTATTTCCAGTAGCATTCGGGCTCTTTGAGAGTTGGGGTGTTACTGATTGGTATCGAGCTGGTTTGTAGGTCCGTGGTGACTAGATTATATATATATATATATATATATATATATATATATATATATATATATATATATAAAATTTGCTAATGTTAATCAACTTAAAAGTTTGACACACTGGTGCACAGTAGGATGGGGATGGGTCAATCATTGCATTTACGTTTCCGTTATATCGTTTTGATTATTGCTGATATGAATTGAGTTTGGCTGCTTATTAATTAGTTATTATGATTATTATGAGTGGGAATAGTCGTTGTTGAGAGGTTAAGGTAGTGGTTGTGACCCTGGGCTTTACCAAGTTACACCACCGTTCGTGGAGTGGGAATAGAGAAGTGCTACCCCAGATATCTTAGTACAGGTGTCGATAGCGAGAATCTTTAGAAGAGTTGTTCTCTTCCCTGAATTTGAATTTGGTCAATTCTTATCCGGTTGCGATTGATGGGTTTCTTTGAAATTTTTTGGTGTGTTTCCTTTGGCTTAATTTGCCCGTAAATCAATTATTGTTTTTCCCAACCGTTGAGTTATTCTCGCGATTGGTGAACTTTGCTAATTGTCAAGATTGACTTTTGTAGTGTTGGTTTTGTTTTTCTTATTGGAAAGCTTGACCTATTTATTTGCTTGATGTTTTTGGTTAATGAAAGTTTCCTTTTGCAAGTCCTTTTGTTCATGAAGGCTTTGACTCAACGTATCTCTCTTGGGTATTTTGAGCATTGAAGATTAATGGTTGTGTTATGAGTTTCAAGTTGAGTCCGCAGTGTGTGCATGATCGATCTTAACTAAGGTCCTTATCAAGGAAAGTTGAATAAGTGGAGGTTGTCCTCTAGTGGTTCTTGATGAGCTGTGACCATGAGTATGACAATATTTAGTTGGAATCAATAGAGTTATTAAGAGGTGTGGTATTTTGACGAATTGGTCTGATCGTTAGGATTGTGGAATCAGGTAGATTTATTGGATAGCATGGAGTAATGTATCTCTATGGATTAGCCTACCCATTAGTGATGGTTATGTTAAGAATGTGTTTGAACGATGCCTTAGAGGATATCAAATTTGGAAATTTTCTTAAACTGGTTACTTGATGATCATACATAAATGCTAGATTGAAACATGTATATTAGATTAGACGAACGTTGAGGTAACATGTTGTGAAACCCTGTTGTACAGGCGATGAGATTATTAAATGTTGACCTTGTGTTTATAGATGGTTATATGACTACAAACAGAAGTAGGACCCTATTTGTGTACATGATACATACAATTGACAATTGTTAATGACAGTTGGAGCGGGTGTGAGTAACACTAATGGTTGAGTGGATGAATGAGTAAGTGACCTCTGATAGTGTGCTTTGCGAAAGTATCATTTGATAGTATGAACTAGTGAAAATAGGTTTGTTTCAACCTTGTGGCTTGTGTTTCTCTTGGAGAAATTTATGATGGGATAAGAGGCTATGATGAGTCTCGCTAAGAGTGTATTATTTCATTACTAATGTGATTGTCAGTAAGGGATTATGATGATAATATTGAATGTTTTGTATAAAGGGACTGGATCGCTCGCCAGATGTTGATTAATTGAATATGTTTCTAGTTCGCATTTGTGATCTTTCAGACCCCATGTTGATGTGATAGCTGAATTTGTTTAGAGCAAAGTGACATGTTGAGAGGTTTTATTAGTTCCTAAGTGGAATAGGTGTTGTGATCTTCAAATACTCTTTGTCAAAATTGCCATGGTGATGCTGTAACCAACGAAAGTCGAGTGAAGTAGAAGTATTTGAGATTGAAGTAAAGTTTCATAACTTGCAGATTATTGAAGATTGTCTAAAACTTTTGTTCTTGCCCATAAGAGTTTTCCGAAGTCTAAAAGCGTGTTTTATTCTTGTCGAGGTTTGATATTCTCGATTGTGGGACGTGCGCCCTCAACTTTGATCATATCTTTTGGTTTTGAAACAGATTTTATCGATTGTTTCTCTTGATCTTGTAACTACTGTAAGTGGTAACGTTTTCCTTTGTGCTGAGATTTATTTCTATTTGCCTCTTCTTCCAAGAAAGGGTTAACCGATCTGTATTGTAAAGTCTCGTAGGTGGTGTTTTGGCATCTAGACAGTGGTGGTCTAGTAGATGGTTTGGTGAACCCTTAGGTGTCAGGTTGTCTGAGAGGCCTGGAGTAATAAATCGATTTATTAGAATAATCCTTGGAGAGGATTTGAGTTAAAAAGAATATTTGTCTTTGGAGCTAACAGATTTCGTTGTCGCAACTAGTAGGACCTATAGCGAGATGTAGTCCAAGATTTGGTGTTCTTTTTGACCGAGCATTAGAATTAGCAAGTATGGAAATCTGAATCAATTTATTAGAGTATCACAATTTGGTAGTATTGCGAGGCTATGAAAGTTATTCTTGATGATGTGGGTTAATGAGAGTGGGATTACAAAGTAATCGAATCGCCATGTCAATTAATGGGATAATGGAAAATGTTGAGTAACGTCAAGAGTGATTTGGCTTTAAATGAGTAACCTTCTGAGAGTTAAAATCTTTCTAAAGGTAAACTGGTCAAGAAAATATTTTTTTTCATGATGATGTTAGTGAGTGAGTATGTTGGAATTGTGGGATTTTACGGATTTAATCTGAGGATTTCCCTATCTTTTATATGAGAAGTTCGTTGTAGGAGTCTTGGAGTTTAATTTGGGCTTTGCATTTTTATGCTAGGACTTGGGGCAACCAGTGATTATGTGTAGAAGAAGTAGATTAAGTGTGGGCTTCGAACGGTGGGATGATCATTGAAAGAGCCCTTTTAGAGAAAGTATATGAATGTGAGAGTTGTGAATTCCAAGTTGCTTATTTCTAAAAGACTGAGGTGATGTGATTGCGTGTGTGATCTATTTTGAGATGCATTGGAAGTCATCTGTCAAACTAATCATGTCGATAGAGGAGTTGTTGAGAGAAAGTTTTGGGTGGCGTCGATAGAGCCTTTATACGGAGTTAGGGAGGATGTATTTCAACTTGAGTGTAACGTTGAGATTGTCAAGTTAAGAGGGATGAGTTAGTGTGTTTTGCGATGAACTGAAACTCCAAAGTTGAGAGAGATTTTATTCCTAAAAGAGATACTGAGAAATTGATACTTCCTCAAAGGAGTGAATTGTTTCCTCGATTCTCGTTTGAGTTTTGTGCTGTTGACCAATGTCTTTCATAAGTTGAGTTTGACTCGATTTTGCTATGTATGGTTCTTATCGGTTCAGGAAGAATAAAGGAAGTTTTTGATTTTGGGCATTTAAAATGATTCCTCCTTTGGTTTTCGTGATGTTTATTCGCAAACTGCCACTTGGAAGGTGGAAGGGTTTTCGTGATGAAATTCCGATTTTTGGATTTGACTTTTTAGCACCGCGCTGGTAACGCTTAGTTGCGATATGAATCCTTCTTTTTCAGATGGGTTTTGTTGGTCAAAGAGTTTTGCTTAAAGAGAGTTTTATCGTATGTTTCTGGTTAAAGGAGGTGGTCCTTGCTTTAGTGAGGAGTTTATTTGAGAAGGTGGAACACGAGTTCTGTGTTCTATGTGCATGTCGTGTGGTTCGGTATCTTTGGGAAGGTTAACCCAATATACATTGGGTTGTTCTCGCTAGTTGGCGTATCGCGGGATATCTCGAGTCGTCTTGTGAGTACATAACGTCATGTATGTCTTTGGTGTTGAGTGAGTACAGGAAGGTCAGTGAGAGTGTTGAGGTATAGATATGGGTATACGTTATGGTGTTATGTTTACGTCGGTCTTAGCGAGAAGAGACTTGGGAGGTAGTCTCGTATGATCGAACTTTAACCAAAGTTTATCACGTCGGGTACATCTTGTTGGTTATTGATTTTCAATTGTGGTTGTTGTTGTTCTTGAGTAGATGGCAGGTAGAATTCGGGTCGAATTCGGTTTAAGGGGTAGAATGTAATACCCCAAAAGTATTTGAAAGGACTTAGGAGAGATTTAATTTTGAGTTAAAGGATTAACTGTTTAGAAGTCGATTTAGGAGGCGAACCTTTGGGAGTTAATTAATTAAGCAACCAACGAGGGGTTTTCGCTTTGCTAGACAACTGGGCCCGGGCTGCTGCGGGAGGCCCATTAGTGGGCTGGCCGGCCAAGGCCTAAGGGGGGGGCACAAACCCTAGCCCCTCCCTCCTCCAAGCCGCAGCCCCTCCCCCTCTCCCACGCCTCCACCCCTCCCCCTTGGTGGCGGCCCTTCCCCTCTCCCATGCCTCCCCTTGCACCCTCCCAAGCACCCCTCCAAGCCCCATGGCTGCGGCCAAGGAAAGAAGAAGGAACATCCCTTTGTGGCGGCCAAGGAGGAAGAGAAGAGGAAGGAAGAGGGAGAAGAGAAGGGAGAAGAGAAGGAAGAGGGATCCCATCCGGAGTTCGCGATCTTCAACTTCCTGGTTGCTACAAGGGTAACGAGTGTCGATCCCCATCGTTTGATTAGTGGTAGATGTGTTTTGGTTCAATTTTGATTAGATCGTATTGCTGCGAGTAGAAGGTCCATTCTGTCCAGAATGTTGCGGGGTCTGTTTCGTGGTATTAAAGGCCGAATTAGGAGTTTTGGTCTCCTAGAGATAGGTAGATTATGTTCTTAGCTTTCAGTGGCCACCAAGATCACCCAAATCCGATTAACGGTCAGGAAGTTATGAATTTTTTAGTATCGCTGCTCTGTTATTCTGTCAGTTTTGAACAGTCTGTAGAAAATGGGATGAATCTGCTAGTTAAGGTCAAAATCAGAGGACCTCAATATAACGAAAAATGTGGGTAATTTCTATACCTTTTCATAGAGATAAAGAACACGAGATTTGGACTTTCGTAGCAAAAGTTATGGTGGTTTTAGCGTACTGTCCAGAGAACCCGACGAGAATTCTGTTGTCTGATGATTGGTTTGATAGGGAAGTTAATGATAGAATCAAAGGGCTCCCCAACTAGGTTTATTTAGGTAATTCAATTACCTTTTCAGAAAGTCTAAGAGCATCTTAATTGGACTCCTGAGGAGAAAGTTATGTATTTTAGAATTTGGCTGTTTTCAGTGAGCACAAAAACGATCGCTAGAAATTGGAGGTTTTGTTAACGCTTGGGAGTTTAGTGAGATCAACTGTGTTGCTATTTATGATTTTGGTCCAGTATGCTGGTCTTAGATTGGGGTTATCTTTATGTTCAGGTGGGAGCGTGATCCCAGGGGCAGCGCCCTCTTCGCGTCCACCGTTCTCGCACGGTTAAGGCAAGTATTCGGGCTATTGTATATTTATGCTTGTATGCCGTGACTGTTTGTATTGTGCTCATAATAGCTATGCATGGATGTTATGGTGATGAGTTCCAATTTATCTTGGTGAATGCAAGTGCATTGTTTGTTAAATGGGTGTGATTGATTAGCTATGTCTGTGTGCTTTTTGATATAAGGTTGCATAGCAAGATGGTTTACTTGATGATTGTTTAAGTATGGTGATTGCTCAAATTATGCTTATGCTTTACTGTGGTACAATGTTGTTGTCTTTTGATAAGATTGATGATGAATAAGAGATGAGCATATGCATATTGAGAACATGTTGTGGCTTGGTCACGCGGTGACCAAGCATGTTTCTTGAGATTCCCGTCATGAATGTGGCGGGCCGAGATCCTCACTCGTGGAGTGTGGGCTTGAGGTCCCCATTACTTGCGGAGTAATGGGCAATTGGTCCTGTGCGTGCGCGCGCGCAGGCATGGGTATGCGGCGACGGTTGCATACTCTGCATTACCGGTGTAATGCACACAGAAAGTTAAAGATAAAGGATACTTGAGCATTGCATTGGTTGCATTTCATAAGTTAAAAAGGCTATGTTTAGTGTTGTGTTATTGTGGATCATTGATGCTATGTTTGTGTTCTTGTTTATAGCCTTGTTGATACTTGCTGAATCTTTGAGCTCACTCTTGCTTTAATGTGTTTTAGGTACCAATGGCAGGATCGACATGAATGGGAGGGAATAGATGATGGATGCACTCACTACCTCACACTCTTAAGGCGTTTACCACTTAGCTACAATTTTAGAAATAAATAAACTAATGATTATCACTCATAGATCGGTTTGGTTGAGTAACTGTTTAATTGTAATAATGAGATTGCCAGGTCTTGGTATGTTCAATTGATTATCAAGCTTGATCATGAGAATTTTGTTAAATGCTATCATTTATCGTTGAACTCTCGGTATAGCTGATTAAACAAAGGAGACTCTGTCAAAAAAATTTGTAGATTGGGCTAGATTAGTTTATTTCCAGTAGCATTCCAGGCTCTTTGAGAGTTGGGGTGTTACAGTTGTTTAGAGATAAACTGTAATAATTGAGGCGTCATGTGGATGATGTCTTCTGTTTGGTCATAGATGTTTATTTTCTGCTGTGATACTTGACCTGCATAGGTTCAGATTTTATTTGTGTTTTTATGCCTTATGAGCGATTCACTTTCCATTCGTTATAACTTGGATTATTGCTTCAATTCTTATGATTATGGATGTATGTTAGACTCTTTAGGTAACATTTTGGCTTCTAGATAGCCAGGGTGTTACAGTTGGTATCAGAGCGGGCTTTAGGTTCGTGGTTAATAGAAAAAAAAAATATTAAATTGACACACTGTGCACAGTAGGTGGGGTTGGGAATTACATTGCTTCCGCATTATCTGTTGTTATGTTCCATTTGTTGAGCAATTGTTGAATTGCCTCTGTACTATCTTTCTTGTTGTTAACCTATGATATGATATGCTATGATATTCTATATCTATGAATCTATTCTACGATTGCCATGAGATGATCATGTATAATCATATTTGATTATATTATTTTTACGTGTCGAAAGTGGTTGTTAAGCAGTGGAGGCCGTGGTTGTGGCCTTGGACTTTGTCAGGTTATACCACCGTTCGTGGTAGACGAATAGAGTAGTTACCCCGAATACCATAGTTGCAGGAGTTGAGCGTGAGCTACTTTAGAAAATTGTTTCCTTTCTTGACCTTAAATCTTGGCAAATTCTTACTCTTTGGTGGATGATGACTTTCTCCTAGGTTCGTGGTTCATGGTAGTTGTTGTGTTTCAATGGCCTCTAATGGTTCTCTAAAACAATTATTGTTTTCCGACTGTTGAGCTGTTTTTACTACATGTGATCTTCCTCAATTGGCAATATTGATAATTACATGGTTGTTCCTTCTTTCTCATTGGAAAAGAATGACTTATGTATTCGTTTGATAGTTTGGGTAATGAAAGCTTCCTGTTGCAAATTCGTTAGCATGTGAAAGCTTTGGGCTTTACGTATTTCTTTTGGATTATTTTGAGTGTTGAAGATGGCATGTTTCTCTTTTACGAAAGAAATATTAAAACCTTTCTTGTGGTCTTGGCGTGGTTTAGTGAGGGTTATATTCAAAGAAATTAGTGGATATGATTTGGGTTATCAAGTTGGGTGCAGAGTGTGGTGCGAATCGATCTTAACTAAGAACGTTGGAAGGGAAGTTGATTAAACTTGATGGTGTCTTGTAGTAGTTCTTTATGAACCTTGATTAAGAGTATGGCTATGCCTAATTGGAGTCAAAAGAGTTATTAATAAGTGTGGGATATTGACGAACTGGTTTGGAGATTAAAATTTGTTTAGTTGGCTAAACTTGTTGGGTTGTTTGATCTCAATGGATGAAATTAACTATGTGGGAAGGAAAAGTCGAGGTGATGCTAGATTAATGTCTTAGTGGATATACATTTTGCAATTATCTTTTCTATGGATACTTAGCATACCAGTGGATCAAGAATTTTATGGGAGGAGTTCTAGACAGCTCTTCTATATAGAACGATGGGATGAAATTGGTTGTAGTCATGCTGAGACTGTTGAATAATGGAAGATTTCGATTCTTGAAGTTTATTGCGAATTTGTACCAAATTATGATTATGAGGTGGAATACCTGAATATGTGCTTGTATTTGTACATGTGATTAGGAAAGGAAAGTAGGTAGCAACTAGATTTCTTGATGAAGCCAGTTGTTAGCAACGATGGTTGGAGTGTTGTTGTTGTGTGTTACAATTTAGTGTTGAGCATCAGTAAGAGTTGAACTGATGTGATTTAATAGGTGATTTATGCTTACATGATTGTAGAATAGTCAGGTGATAGCATGTTCATGATGAAAGTGTGTTGGTATAACCTTTTAAATTGTGTAGTAGTTTCCCTCTAGGATAAGTGGCTGTTGTAGTGAGGTTGTAAGTTTTGGTATACTCTCAATTTGAGGATGATGTGATAAACTAGTATGTAACAATTTGGTGAGCCTTTGGGGCTTTATAATGGAAGAGTGGACGCTGGCCATTCGAGTTAAGAGCGAATTATTCTTGAGATTAGTAAGATTGTCTACATGGGATTGTGACTTATGAAAGTGGTGATGATTCTTTTAGAAAGAAAGTAATTTAATCGTCTTTCGTAATGTCGGTTAGATGAAAAAGGGGGAGTTTTGTAATCGTGATCTTTTGGAGTTGTGATTCATGTTGTAGCTGAAATTGTTGAGCAAAACGATGTGTTGGAAGGTTCTATCTAATTCCTAAGTAGTTCATGTGGTTTGGCCTTAAGAGCTTATCTTGTTTGAGCTATCAAAGTGATGTAGTGATAATAGAAAGTAACCTTCTTTGTTAAAAAAAAAATAAAGTAGAAGAATTTGAGTTTGAAGCCAAGTTTTGTAACTTGCAGTTTATTCGAGTATGCCTGAATTTTCTGCTTTTGCCCCATAAGAGCTTCCCGATTTCCAAGGGCAATACCTCCTTTTCATTTGAGGTTTGATATTCTCTTCGTGCGGTACTTGTGCCCTCAACTGTGGAGTCCCCTTATGTTTCCGAGTTATTTGCCTAACTGACTATTTCCTTTGGTCCTGTGTTTACTACGAGTGGTAAATATATTTTTTTCCTTATGGTCAAAATGGTTTTCATTTGCCTTTTCTTTTGAGAAAGGATCCACCGTTCGTTTCACCAGGGTCTATCAAAGTGTTTGTTAATTGTTGATGTGAGACCTTGGGTTGCAAGTTAGTTGAGGAGCATTGGAGGATGAATTGATTTCGTGTTATAATTCTTGGAGGGAACTTCATCTAAATAGAATGTTGTCTTTGGAGACTAAACCGATTGCAAAGTTGCAACTAGTAGAACCTATAGTGATTGTGATCCAAGATCTTTCGTTCACTTCAAGTGGAACCTTAGAATTAACAAAGGTATAGAAACCTTGATCAATTTTTTTAAAAAAAAGTATCACAATTTGGTAGTATTGCGAGGTTGTGAAGGTTATTCCTGATGATGTGGTTTAATGAGAGTGGGATTACAAAGTAATCGAATCGTCATGTCAATTAATGGGATAATGGGAAATGTTGAGTTAATGTCAAGAATGAATTCGCTGTATTGAGTAACCTTCTGAGAGTTATAATCTTTGTAAAGGTAAACTGGTCAAGAAAATATTTCTATGATGATGTTATTGAGTGAGTATCTTTGGAATTGTGGAATTTTAGGGATTTAATCGAGGATTTTCCTATCTTTCATATGAGAAGTTCGTTGTAAGAGTCTTGGAGGTTAAATTTGGGCTTTGCATCGTTATGCTAGAACTTTGATCGTCCAATGATAATGTGTAGAAGTTGTATAAGGGTGGATGTCGAATAGTGGGATGATCAGTGATAGAAACCTTTTGATGAAATACATGAGAATATGTGAAGTGAGTTCCGAGTTGTTCATTCTTAAAGGATTGAGGCAACGTGATTATGTGTGAGGATCTATTTTGGGATGCATCAGAAATCACCTAACAAAGTAATTCTGTATTGTTTCTGTGTGGTCGATAGAGCATCTCTACAGAGGTGTGGGTGATGTATTTTGGTTTGAGCATAGCATTGAGAATGCCAAGTCAAAATAGATGGACTAGTGTGTTGTGCGATGAATCGGGATTCCAAACAAAAAAGTTGAGAGAAATTTTATTTCTAAGAGAGAAATTGAGAAAAGAATATTTCCTCGAGTACTGAAATGCTCCATTGATTCTTGTTTGAGCTATGTGTTTATGACGGATGTTTTTCGCAAATTGAGCTTGGCTTCATGTTGGCATGTGTGGTTCTTATCAGTTCAGAAAGAATAAAAGAAATGGTTGATTTGGATATTCGAGTGATTTCTCCTTTGGTGGACGTGGTGTTTATTTACAAATTTTCTAATTTGAAGGTGGAAAGTTTTTGTGATGAATTTTTGATTCTGGGTTTGACTCTTTTAGTACCGAGTTGGCAATGTGTGGTTGCGACGAGAATCCTTAATTCGATTGACTCTATTTGTATGAGTTGTTGGAGCGAGTTCTGTTGTGTGTCCCTCGTTAAAGGGAGTGATCCTTGTTTGGTGAAGAGTTCGATTAAGAGGTGGAACAAGAGTTCTGTGTGCTATGCCCAAGGTATTCTGGTTTGTCTTTGATAGCTGCAGGATTTCGAAAGTAGGCATATCGTTGGGGCCATCTTGGGTCCATACGCGGTGTACTCAACCTTTGGTATGCTCTGGTGCCAAATGAGTACTAGGGAGATCCGGAGTTTGAGTTTTTGTTAACGTTTTTGACTATCGAGTAGGATCTTACCTTCGAGTCTCGTCCGATGAGTATACCTGGAAGTGTTGGGACGAGTGTTAAGACAGACGTCGATTTGCGTCAAGATGTTGTGGTGTCCTCGGTCAGAAAGAGACCACTTAGGAGCTGGAGGCTCGCATGCATGAGCATTATTCAGATTTGTTCATATCGAGTACATGTTACCTGTTATTAATTTTTAGTTGCAACTGACCTTTCGCGTAGGTTGGTGTGAGGATTCAGGTCGAATCCTATTTAAGGGGGTAGAATGTAATACCCGATTATTCGATATCGAATGCTGTAGATTAGAGAGGAAATAAGTTAAAATTCAGAATTTTAGGAGAAGTATGGGCCGCCAACCATATTTGAGAAGAGGAGCGACCATAGTGGCCTAAGGCCCATGAGTGGGCGGCAGCCCATTAGAAGGCAAGGGAGGAGGGGACCAAACCTAGCCCCATTTGCTACAGTAGCCACCATGCTACAAGATGGCCGTGCTCTGATGGCGACGCGCTCCTCCTCTGCATCTTGCTGTGGCCGACCGTGGGAAGAAGAAGAAGAGGAAGGAAGAGAGGATTGAAGGAGAATTTCTTCATGGGATTTGATCAGCGATCTTCGATGGTTCTACAAGGGTAATGATCGATTTCCCTCGCTGTTTAGGTTGTTTCAGATGCGAATTCGATTAGTTTGATTGGATTGAATTGCTGTCGTTAGAATTTTAGTTCTGTCCCGAATGTTGCATGGCCTGTTTCGTGATCTTAGATGCCGAATTTGGGTTGTCCATCTCCTAGAGTTTTGTAGATATTGATCTTATCTTTCGGTGGCCGCCAAGAACACTGAATTCCGACGTACGGATCAAAAGTTATGATAGTTTTCGTCTCTGCTGTCCAGAATCCTGACGAGAATGAACTGTCAAGTTGCCTTTTAAAATATGAGTGGGATAATGGAAAATTCCGGGCTTTCACCCAACTAGGATATTGTAGGCCTTGGTCTTAGCTTTTGATATTGATAAAGAACACAAATTTTGGTGTATCCAATTAAAAGTTATGGCACTTTCCGTGCTGCTGTCCAGAATTGCCGGAAGTTCTGAAAGACAGTGTTTGTGGGTCTTGTGGAAATTGATACATATAGAATTCGAGGTTTCCATCAACTAGGTTGTTGTAGATAATTTCATTACCTTTCAATCAAACCTGAGAACACCCCTTTTCGAGTTTTAGATCAAAAGTTATGCCATTTATACCGCTGCTGTCCGTATAGACTTTATGCTAGAATGTGGTTTAATTCAAAGTAACGGGTATTTTTTAGATGGTGCGATTGGGGTTATGAGTTAGGGCGATGCGAGTAGTGTCTTGATGACTTGGTTCTTATTGAGTAACTTTGGTGTAGGGAGTGAGGCGTCAAGGTTAGCGGCTTCTTTGTTGCCTCCCAACGTATCGCAACGCTAAAGGCAAGTACAATGACTTATGTGTGTTTTGTAAACCCCAGATGCTCGTTGATTGGTATGGTGTTTTATTGATATGTGAGACGCTTAATGTTCATGTGCTATCCACGGGAGTGGAATGTCCACGGGAGTGGAGGTTATGGTAGACAAGAAGGTTATGATGATTATGTTCTTTGTGTATGCTCTTTTATATGTGTGGAGATGATATTAACCATTGTTCATAAATTTATTTATGCATTCTTGTTCATGTTCCGTCCACAGAGTGGAGCTCACGGGAGTGGAGTCTAAAGTCCAATCAATTCCAAGATGGGCAAGTGAAGTCCCACCATTCCAATGGGCAAGTGAAGTCCCACCATTCCAATGTGGGCACCCAATCAATTTGGACACCGATACTATGAAACGTTCTTCATACGGTATTTTGGATCTCCGTATTTAGATAAATTCGGCCTTAAGTGAACACCTGAATTATTTCACAATTTTTAGATTTTGTGTGTCACTTGCTATAGCGGCTTGTGAATTTTGTTGGGAGAAATCTAGTGCATAAAAACTCCTATAAGCTCGAGTGCATTTTGGAGCCCGAGCTCCAATCAATTCATGGCATCCATGCATTGACTCGGTCGCGCCACCTATTCTTTCTTTGGAGATCGATACTTCTTTGTACCATAATTTTACATGAAGTGTGTTCTTATAATCGTTGTACTTGTTCGTAGCTTTCTCCGCCGATTTCTTGAGTCCCGGACTCACTCTTGTTTGTTGTTTTGTTTTAGGTGGCGTTGATGATAATTCTATCAGTGTGGGCTAGCCGATCAGGTGCAAAATGGAATTAGTGCATTATAGATTTGGAAATGATTTAGTAGTTCAGTTTATATTTTCTCGTTGAGTCATTAATTCAATTAAACTTGTAAAATGCATAACTAATTCAATTTTTATCCAAATTGCATGAAACCAGTGCTGGAGTATGACATGCACTACACACACATCACCATATTCCAGCATTTCGTGCTAACCACACAGTTTCAATAATAGAACTTGGTTGAATTCTGCATGTAGCATATGAACAGTCCGCTAGTTCACACGTCGTCTTGCGGTACAAAGACAATCTTTGTACTCGGTGCTTTGCTTAATGTTTTTGTTGCAGAGGAAGAAGGTGAGCCCCATGGGCCTCACTACGTGAGTTGTGTTGTCGTTTCGTGGACGACTTCGGATGCCTTGTGGGTTGGAGGCACTGATTGGCTTTGTTTATAGCCATCTTATGGCACTTTTGCTTCATTGTCGTTCTCGTTTATTTTTGTAGCCATCGGCCTCATGCGTAATAACTCTACTATTTGTTTATCTTCCGCTTGGTAGTGTGGTGTTTGGACTCTATGTTTGGAATGGAGTTCTTGTCTAATTTTGTAACGGTGTGTATACGCTTTAGAAGTATACATCTCTCGAGAATCAATTTATTTGATTTGTGATGCTAGGACCGGTGGTTGGTTAAGCATTACAAGCCAAATAAATCGGGTCCTCACATAATCGTTGTACTTGCCGAGTCCGGACTCACTCTTATTTGTTCGAGGAGTAGAGATACTTGGTTGAATTCCTTATTTGTTTAGAGATGTAATAATTGAGGCGTCATGTGGATGATGTCTTTTGTTTGATCATGGATGTTTATTTTCTGCTGTGATACTTGACCTGCATAGGTTCAGATTTTATTTGTGTTTTATGCCTTATGAGCGATTCACTTTCCATTCGTTATAACTTGGATTATTGCTTCAATTCTTATGATTGTGGATGTATGTTAGACTCTTTAGGTAATATTTTGGCTTCTGGATAGCCAGGGTGTTACAGTTGGTATCAGAGCGGGCTTTAGGTCCGTGGTTAATAGAAAAAATATATTAAATTGACACACTGTGCACAGTAGGTGGGGTTGGGAATTACATTGCTTCCGCATTATCTGTTGTTATGTTCCATTTGTTGAGCAATTGTTGAATTGCCTCTGTACTATCTTTCTTGTTGTTAACCTATGATATGATATGCTATGATATTCTATATCTATGAATCTATTCTATGATTGCCATGAGATGATCATGTATAATCATATTTGATTATATTATTTTTACGTATCGAAAGTGGTTGTTAAGCAGTGGAGGCCGTGGTTGTGGCCTTGGACTTTGTCAGGTTATACCACCGTTCGTGGTAGACGAATAGAGTAGTTACCCCGAATACCATAGTTGCAGGAGTTGAGCGTGAGCTGCTTTAGAAAATTGTTTCTTTTCTTGACCTTAAATCTTGGCAAATTCTTGCTCTTTGGTGGATGATGACTTTCTCCTGGGTTCGTGGTTCATGGTAGTTGTTGTGTTTCAATGGCCTCTAATGGTTCTCTAAAACAATTATTGTTTTCCGACTGTTGAGCTGTTTTTACTACTTGTGATCTTCCTCAATTGGCAATATTGATAATTCCATGGTTGTTCCTTCTTTCTCATTGGAAAAGAATGACTTATGTATATGTTTGATAGTTTGGGTAATGAAAGCTTCCTGTTGCAAATTCGTTAGCATGTGAAAGCTTTGATAGTATAGAACAATTGTTCAGATTTGCGGGATAATCAGTTGTTGCAGCAATAAGTCGGCAACCCGTAGAATGACAGACGTGGGTATCAATGAGGAGTTGTTGTAATCCGAGTACTTCGAGTTATCACCAAGCCTAATGCGTTGCTTTGGTTATATTGCCTTAATACTGAAACGATGCTG
The DNA here is from genome assembly GCA_036346255.1 of Ampelocalamus luodianensis. Lineage (NCBI taxonomy): Eukaryota > Viridiplantae > Streptophyta > Magnoliopsida > Poales > Poaceae > Ampelocalamus > Ampelocalamus luodianensis. The sequence goes on from CM070624.1 coordinate 39,507,752, forward strand.
GCTCGATCAGGTTAGGAGGTGGGTAGTAGAGCCGGGAATCCCACGAGCAAAAGAATGGCAGCACAAGGGTAACTTGCATACGAAACCATGAAAGATAAAGCGACCTCACTAATTTATGATATACCTCGCTACCTACCATTCTACATAGAACTGAAATCTCCAATGCCTAATCCAATACCATATCTGAGTATTTTAATTTATGATATGCCTCTCTACCTACAATTCTACCTTGAAACACTTGCATTTAATTTCCTTTAATTATTGCGGTTAAAATTCCTTTTACTTTATCCTTTGCAACTCTTACTAGTGATAGGAATAGTTGCATGCGAGAGGAATTAGCTTTCCTTTGCTCCATTTTGGGTTTGATAAACCTTGGAATACTTCAAGGGAAGGTGCTACAAATGTCATGTGCCCTTGCAGGTCATCAAATACTTTCTAGCGCCATTGTCGGGAGCATAGCGCTTAGTTATTTTCTCTTGTTTAAATTTAATATATTTAGTTGGCTTAGAATTTACTTATTTTTCAAGTTTTGATATTGCATGCTTCGGGTTGACCATATTTATTCGATTATCCACCACTAGAACCATTGAGGAAAAACTTAGACTGTTAGTCATTTTTCTAGCACTGAATCCCCTTATATTGTCTAGGACATAATTACATTGGATCTGAACACTTGCTTCTCGGGTTGGTTCGTGAGGACAAAGGTACGACAACCATTATACTTAAGACCATTCAAGCTGACCCAGCAGCATATGCTGTGAAGTAAATTTATATTAAAAGCTGATTGGTTACTTTCTGTCCAAACGATGAGTCTTATCAGTTTTATTCTCATTTGATAGTCTTGAATTTGTCTTCCTCTTAGGTTCTCCAAATGATTGGTGATACCACTGAAGACCAAACTCTTAGTGTTGGAGTTGGGGCGGAAGTAGTGGATCTAAGATGTCCACACTTCAGCAGTATGGGACTAATCTAACAAAATTTGCACAGGAGTACTATATTATTATTATAACACAATTGAGAATGTACTGGAATAATTACCAGTAAATTGATCATTTTCTGTAGGGAAAGCTAGATCCTATTGTCGGAAGGCAAAAGTAGATTGAGTGCGTAGTGCAAATTTTGGGCAGACAGACAAAGAACAATCCCTGCCTAATTGGAGAGCCTAGTGTTGGAAAGATAGATATTGCAAAAGGGCTTGCTCAACGCATTGCTACTGGGGATGTGCCTTAAACAACTGAAGGGAAAATGGTTTGTCCTCATTCTAATGACATCTCTTGAGTTAAATGTGTTGCAATATTGACTTTCGAGTTATGTTTTAGCTCTATGTTAGTTAGATTTCTTTGTTGCTTCCTTTCTGCTTTCTTTATCATGTTTATGTTGCTCGGTTTGGGCATACCTGTGTAGCTTTCCTGTTTCCATAGACTGGCTAACATTGACCATTTGAGCACTATGAGATAGTGAAGAATTAGCCTGCCTAATCTTTTTGGCCAGCTATTGTCAAGCCGTGTGGAATGACATTAAGAAGAATGATAAATCTATTTTCCTTCTTGTACACCCATTCTTCTTTCAGTAAAATTATCTTTTGTGTAGAATTATAGTACAATTCTTCTTTTATTAATGTTCACACATTTTAAACTTTGTTTGGACGAATAATGTGGGGAACTTTTTGCATTTGATTGAGTGGTTTATTAAGATGAAAAGAGAAAACTTTCCTTTTTTAGACAACTAGACATTCATTCAAATTATCTCTACTACTAAAAAGAAGGACTTGGTTGTTATCCGTCTTCCCCTTCCCCACCCACCTCGTTTGTATGCTCAATTGAAATAGAAAGTTTGGAACATCAAAAATATAAGATAGGAGAACCAAAATGGAAGAAATATAAGCATCAATTCGAGAACTGGCAGTAAAGGGATTGGAAGCTTGGAATTGACAATGCACTTTTGTAAATTGTACTTGGCCTTGAGTCTCATCTTAATATGTTCTATACCTACAAGCATGAATGTATAGCTGCAATAAAATATTTAGTACTCTAAATTTTTGTTTTCCGTTTCAACACCATCTGTTGCTGCTTCCCATGTGCCGTTGTCAAACTCATTGTCCTTGCCGTGGTGCACGTGCCACAGTGCTCTACTGCCACGCCATCCGCACTCGCCGATGGCGTCGGCGCAGGATGCAGGTGACCACGGCCAAGCGAAAAGAGATGGAGGAGCTCCTCACCTGGGATGGCTCCCTGAGTTGCTAGCGGGGGTGGCGTAGGCCAATAAGACAAAGACGGTAGAGGATTGGCCGGTCACGACGGCGCCAACGAAGGAGCTTGCAAGGTGGAGAAGGAGATGTTGGGGATCTTCTACGGCACTAGCTTCTCGAGGAGCCCGTCGTAGTGTAATAATAGGAGTTGATCAGCGCTGCCATCTCATCCACATGGGCTTCTTGATTGCTAGCTTCTTAGCTTCTTTCCTTCTTCTTTGGAAAAGAGAAACTACTATTGTGATTAACTACAACATTAGTATTATGTTGAGGTGCTAATTAGTTGCTTTTTGTGGCACAGATAACTTGAATGTACTATGAAATGCAAACTACACAAGCAAGTACAAGGAGGAGGAAGATGAGGACTAGCAGTAGAAGAGGGAGAACCGTGGCTTGTGCAATTGCTTTGCTTTTCAGAAAGGCCCGCTTGTACATCTTTAAAGGTATTGTAAGATTATCACTAGGAATGCACGTTGTGCTATTTACTAGTCGCGCTGCTTGTGCATGACCAAAATATAAGTGGCAGATCAATTGTTAACTATAAAATGAGTATCCTGTTACTTCATTAGAGTGTTTCTTGGAATATTGCCAATATTTTCTCTGATAGGAATAGTGTGATAGACATGGGGTGCTATTGTGTGCTTGCTCCTGAGATGAGAGCAATGTAAGAGAGCTAGAAGGGTTGTTGCATAAATGTGATAGTGTGATAAACTGATAACAGATCAAGAATAAATGCCCACACCTTCTTTCAAAGATTCTTATAATTCTCATTAAATAGTTTTCTCAATCATAATAACGTTAGGACTGCTTTATGTGGGTTTGTGGTTAACTATTGCCTTAATTTTTTTTGGGGTGGTGTCATTTTGATGCCACTCTTTGGCTAATGTGGTTGTAGGTCAGTCTATAATGGCGGGCAGATCATTTTGTGGTGTAACTAGCACTGTGAGATGCTCTTGTTCACCAGCAGCATGGTGAGGCCTTTGTCACTGATCTCGGTTAAGTTTAATGGGAACATGTCTATTCCATAATTGGTGATATGATCTGACATGTGTGATTGGCGATGGATTTGGTTTCTTGACACGATTAAAATATACTTGCTCAATCGCTATGCTCATGAATATTATTTGTTCTTCGGATCGGAATTGGGTATTTTTCTTTTTCGTTGTCACTAAAGATATGGTCGCCTAAACGCTACGGAGTGCCAAAATCTTTTGTATACTGATTAGGTTTTTTTTATTCTGATGATGTAAGCTTAAGTCCTAGATGCCACGTATCATATCAATTGTTTCTTGTGTACATGCATATTCTGATGTATGATTGCTCTCACCGGTTCTGTTATATCATATCAATTGGTTCTTCTGTACGTTCATATTCTGATGTATGATTGCTATCACTGGTTCTATTTATTAAGCATGATCATCTTTGATGGTAACATAATTATATACATTTCAATGCAAGAAAATTTTCTTTTTCTAATGTGAAACTTTGTGATATTGTTCGCTTCCAATGCTCTCAAGCCTTATTTGACACATGAACCCCTTGCAATAAGGAACAATGTATGCTTAAATGAAATGATTTGAACATTCTATTATTGCACATTCAAGTGAATAGTATGTTTGAGACATGGTTAGTATGCATTGCACATAAATTATTGGTGCAAAGTATGAGTTTCCTTTGCAACGTACGAGCACATGACTAGTTCTTGTAAGAACACATCTATATGAGCTTGACTATTGATCATGATCTATAAGGCGTAGAAACTCTCTAAGAAGCTCATGAAGAGACAAAAGAGTATGGCCTATATGCTCCACCCTAAGGGGTACCATCAAGAAAGTATCATCTTAAGCTAGAAATGAATTTTTGTCCACACAAAACTGCTAATTTAAGGACTAGTCCATTGTGTAGTTGTGGATGAATGTAACTTGAGGTTCTATGGATGCTCAACCTTAACGGGTCTTCACTGAAAAATGATATATTAACAACATTTTGTAACAACTGGGGAATCTTTGTAGCTTTGGCGCCTTTAGGATTTGGTGGGGGTTGTTGGAGTTTTTGCTCATTTTAGCCCAGCCCAAACAGAAATGTCCTGAAAATCTCAAAGGCCCATTGCTTGCATGGTAGAAGGTGGAAAGTTTAGTATCACATTGCAACTCTAGGTGAAGGAACACACATTTATAAGTGAGAGTGAGTGTTCCCTGGTTGAAGCAATCAAAAGAGGCACACACGCGTGCTTGCTTATGTAATATCCCGTTTAGGTACAGAGAATATAAGGAGATTGAGAGATTCCTTATTTGCCTCGCAAAGAAACATGACAGAATCTGTAATCATCTTGCAACGTAATTTTCGTGACTGAAACGACTTCGAATGGAAAACCTCATAACTACAAAGTTGTAGATCATTTTCTATAGTACAATTTAGAGTCCTCATTTACCTAATTTGGAGTTCTAAGGTTTGAGATATGGGGCCCGCAAGGCAGGCCGTACAGAGAATCAAGGTCCGCAATCGAGTCAACTTCCAAGGCAAATTTCGTAATGAAGACGGCATTTTAAGAAACACTCCACAAATAGAAAGTTAAAGTCCTATGAGTTATCTAAATTTGAAGACAAAAATCACTTCATTCCGAGTTAGGGAGAGAAAGTTACAACCTCCAGAGTGTTCGCCGCCTCTCCTCTCCATTGACACTTGGAAATAAAGTAAGGAGAACTAGGGCCTCGGGCCTTTAGCCCAGAGGCCCATGTGGAGGCCGGCCAAGTGGGATAGGGGAGGACGGCTGAAACCCTAGAGCCCCTCCCTTGCCCCTCCTTCCCCTAGAGCCGCCACTCTACCCTCTCCATTGACGCCTTGGTCCAACACATCCTCCCTTGCCCTCCTTCCCTAGAGCCGCCACTCTCTACTCTCCATTGACGCCTTGGTCCAACACCTCCTAAACCTTGCGCTCCACAACCATTGATGTCCTCCCAATCATAGATGAACAAACCGGATAAAGCTCACGCATGCGAGACTCCAGTTCCCAAGTGGCCTCCTTTCTCTCTGCTGACCAAAGCACCTTAACGTATTTCAAAGTTTTGTTCTCAACTCTTTTTCGATCTTTCCGCACTGCACCGTTTAGACTCAAATGTCGATCTCGGTCAATGGTTAGGGTTCTAATGAAACATGATGCTCGATCACGAAGGAACTTCCTCAACATAGACACATGAAAAACGTTATGCACTCCTCGCATAGCCTCTCGTAGGTCTAAGCGTATGCCAACTTCCCGATCCGAGCCAAGATCGTGAATGGCCCAACGTACTCTGCTAAGCCTCCTTTGGTACCAACTCGACAACACCTTTAGTGGGGATACTCGTGAGCACCCGATCTCCCACTTCAAATTCCAAGTCTCTTCTCCTCACATCCGCATAACTCTTCTCGCTCGCTGAGAGTCGCTAAAAGATTCTGTCTCACCAGGCCACTGCTCAACCGCTTTTGCACCCACCGGTCCCAAAACTGCCTTCTCACCCCGGCTTCCTCAAAAAGAGGTGACTGCACATACGCCCATATAAAACCTCAAACGGAGCGGCTTTTATGCTCGAATGATAGCTGTTATTGTACGCAAACTCGCCAATGGCAATTGATCCTCCCAACTACCTTTCCAAGACAGACACATGACCTCAACATGTCCTCCGTGGTTTGAATAGTGCGCTCTGACCGCCCATCTGTCTGCGAGGATGGAAAGTGTACTCGAGACGGAGTTGCGTACCCAAGGCACTCGCAAACTCTCCCAAAACTTGATATCGAACTCGGCATCCCCATGTAAATGATGGTCTTTGGCACTACATGCAATCTCACAATCTCCCGCAAATAGATAGGAGCCAAATCACTATTTGAACTAGTCGTGCGGATGGGAATAAAATGTGCGATTTGCTTGAATCGATCCACTATAACCCAAATCGCATCCTTGCCTCGCGGTGAACGAGGCAACGCAACAACAAAATCCATAGAGATATCATCCCATGGCCATTGGGGTACCTCCAAAGGTCGCAATAACCTCGCAGACGCTTATGTTCAGCCTTCACCGCCGACAAACACCACAAGAGGCTACATAATTGGCAATATCCACTTTCATTCTTTTCCACCGAAGTTCTCGCTTCAAATCACGGTACATCTTTGTCTCTCCCGGATGAACAAGATCTGAGTGCGATGTGCCTCCTTTAAGATGTCATCCTTAACTCCCGCTTCGTGGCACACATAATCGTCCCTTAAATCGCAATGCTCCACACCCATCCAAACTTAAATTCCTTCCTTTCCCAGTCCAAACGCTTCGACCTCTCGCAAAAATGGGTCATTTTTTGCGCTTCTTGTACTCATTGTGGAATGGTGACCCAAAATCACCGTGTCTCGACATGAGCGAGTCCCTACATAGCAATACGATATCTCCATGCGGTCAAAACTGCAATAAGACAATCCAGTAGCCGGTGTCGCCTTGCGACTAAGAGCATCACCACCACGTTAGCTTTGCCGAGGATGATATCAATCGTGAGATCATAATCTTTTATCGGCTCTAACCATCTTCGCTGCCTTAGATTCAAGTCCCTCTGGTAAAATGTACTTAAGACTCTTGTGATCGTGAAAGATATCACAAGATTCTCCATAAAGATAATGTCTCCAAAGCTTCAAAGCTAACACTCTGCAAAGCCAATTCTAAATCATGAGTTGGATAATTCGCTCATGCTTCTTCAAATTGCCTAGACGCATAAGCCGTAACCTTCCGCCCCGCATGAGCACACAACTCAAACCAACTCGAGATGCATCGAGTACACCGTGAATCGCCTCCCGTGCTCAGGAATAGTAAGAACCGAGCGAGCCACCAACTTTTCCTTCAAAGTCCGAAAGCTGCGCCACAATCATCGCCCCACAAACTTCACATCTTTACGAGTGAGCTCGACAACGGCTTTGCAATGATGGAGAAATCCTGCACAAAACGCCGTAATAGCTCCGCCATACCTAAAACTTCTCACTTCTTTAATATTGGTTGGTCTTGCCCATTCAACTCATTGTGGAGATTTTCCTCGATCGATCGATATTCCTTTTTCATTTATAATATGCCCAAGGAATCCCACTTCGGACATCCAAAATTCACATTTCTTAAACTTGGCATAGAACCTATTCTCTTAGCGTCTCCAACACCAACCTCGGATGACGCCATGATCCACTTTAGTCTTAGAATAGATCAAGATATCATCAATAAAAACTACAACAAATTCATCCGGATACTCATGCAAGATCCTGCTCATAGTCTCCATAAAAACAATAGGCATTCGTTAGTCCAAATGACATAACTTTAAATTCAAAGTGCCCGCACCTTGTAGAGAACGCCGTTTTCTCAATATCTTCCTTTCGGACGGGGATCTGTTATAGCCCGATGAAGGTCTATCTTTGAAAACACCTTTGCCCCTCTCAACTGATCAAATAAGTCTTCAATGCGAGGCAAAGGATATTTGTTCTTGATGGTTAGCTGGTTAAGAGCACGGTAATCAATACACATGCGCCAACTACCATCCTTCTTCTTGGTAAACAATAACGAGCTCCCCACGGAGACACACTAGGTCGAATAAGATCTTTCGCTTTTAGATCATCCAACTGTTTCTTTAATTCCTCCTCGAAAGGACGTGCCAAACGGTACGGGGTCATAGAAACCGGTTGAGCACCCGGTATCAAATCAATCCGAAACTCCACGGGACGAGGAGGGGGCATCCCTGGCAACTCTGCTGGAAAAACATCTAAGAACTCTCGAACCACCGAACTAATTTCGCAGTCAAAGAGGAACTTGGCTTCCCATTAGTGACAAAAGAAACCCACTCTTCACGACTGGCTACCAGGATACAAGCTAGCCAACACACAGAGAGAATAAGAGGGGCACTACCTCGAAACTACCTCAAGCCCGAAGGTGCTTGCGAGTTCTGTCTTCCAAAAGCACGAAATAATCGCCGATAGCTATGTAACCAGTCCATACCCAAAATAACATCAAATGGCTCCATTTTCGGGACCATTAAATTAGCAATGAAATCTTCCCCATCCAATGAGATCACACAACCGGATCGATGTGGAACTAGCAAGAATTCCCCAGAGAATTAACTATAATCGACTTAGCTATAGATTGCACTCTCAAATTGGTCTGCTAACAAACTCTAACGATACAAAAGAGAAAGTAGCTCTGAGTCAAAAGAACATAAGCCTCCATCGAATCCACTAAGAGCGCACTGTCACCACATCAGACGCGTCTGCCGACTTCGCGTCGGCATGGCATAGGAAACGCTGCTGGGCGGAAGAAACTCCGATACCGATAAGAGTGCGACCACTATAGGAGGTCCAAGGTGCCGCAATCGAAACGGCTGCAGAACCGGTGGCCAAAAGTACCGGCGGTGGCATCCTCCGTGATGCCAAGATAGGGCCGAGGTCGACCCCAAGACCGAGTAGGTGTGGTCGCTAACATCCGAATCGACCCTCGCGAAGACGCCGCTGCTGCGTGTGCGATGCGGTTCGGTTCCTATTTAATAATCCGCGGGATTCCGCCGACGGACCAATGCCTTGTGGCCCTCCGACCACAAGTGGCGACAAGATCGACCAAGAACACTCGACGCCCGATGCTCATTGCCACACTTGAAACATTTCATACCGCCTCGAACTGGGCGCAACCTAGGCCCACTCACTGCGATCCGAAGTAAAAGATGACGTGGCCTTGTGGTTCGGACTTGAAGGAATTTCACTGCCTTTGAACTTCTTGGAACCGGCGTAAATGACCCACTTCTCCTCCAAAATTCTTCTTCCGCCGCCACTAGCCCCATCCTCGACCATGGTACCTCCTGTGCTCGGTAGATCCTCCCAAGCCGCATCTCTAGCTCCATGCCCCGGCTTGCTCTACCGTGGAGCTAAAGTCACGCAATTTAGCGCTCCCAAGACTGACGGAACTCCCTGCTCGAGCCCCCGCGAAACCTCTTAGCCTTTTCTCGCCTCATCAGAGCCACGCTGGCACAAAGCGGATCGATTGTTAAAACCCGCTTCATATTCCGACATCGTCATCTTACCTCGCTTGTAGCTCTGCAGTGAGACTTCCATCCTCTCCACAAACGATGCTGGATAAAACCTCCTCCAAACTGTTCCACAAACAACTCCCATGTAACAGGCCATGAGCAAGAGTCCTAGCCGTCAAGACTCCTCCCACCAAATATCCGCTTGCCCTTAAGCCGAAAGCCACAACCGAGCCCGCATCTCCGACGCCATCCCTAAAGCACCAAAGTGTCTCTCCATGTGACGCGGCCGGTTGGCCGCATCCACCGGAGTGCCCAAGCCATCAAAAGTATCAAGGCGCAGGCGCCCACCGTGAAGTCCCATATTAATTGCTGCGCAGTACTCTGCGGAGCCACCAATGGGACAGAATCGGTCACGGTGGTGGAGCTCGGTTTTCTTGAAGCAGGCGACCTCCTCCTCGACCTCGTAGGACTTGCTTCACCACTATAATTGAACCACGCGGGGCATTGCTCGCCTCGTCCGCACCCCGCCGCCACGACCACGACCTCGCCTCTTGCCATCTAAGAATACCACAATAAAACTAACCACAACAAGCATAACAATAACTAGTATCAAACATTCAAGAATAATCATATAATGACAATAGCGTAGTGCAATGCAAAAGAAAACCCAATCCCACCTCATCGCTTAGTGTATCAAAATTAATTTTTCGATGCCCGCGGACCTACAGCCCGCTCTGATACCAACTGTAACACCCCAACTCAGAACGAGCCTGGAATGCTACCAAAACTAAATACAACTAGAGCGAATGTACAAATTTTCATGAGTCTCCTTGTATAATCAATGAAAACAATTCTCTAACGAGTAAACATAATATTTAACAGTAATTTCATTAACCAATTCACTCATGCATAAGGGATAATCATATGAATGTAATCAAATAACACCATTCTCACATCCATAAATTATTTCATCAATCATAATCATAAAATAACCATAGGTATTTCTCAGCAGTCTATTTATTCTTATGTGATGCTAAAATAACAATTGCATTAATTTTGTGAAGTGGTGCGTGCTTTCCAACCATCTACTCCCGCCCATGCATGACGTCTTTACCAGAAGTACCTAAATCAAAACAAAGCAAGGGTGAGTCATAGGACTCAGCAAGTATCATCAAGGTTACATAATCATAAAGACATGACAGCATAAACAACTTTAATCAACTTCATTCATGGCATTTCAAATACTAGAAATTTAATGATAATGCTATGCACTCTTTGTTCTTTATCTCTTTACGCATTTTACCGGTAATGCGGGGTATTCATCCGTCGATGAGTACCCTTGCTCGTGCCTTTGGCACAGGGACCAAGACCTATACATCACATGTATAGGACCTTTGCCCGTCATCACAATGACGGGACCTCAGATATATTGCCCACATTCCATGAATGCGGGGACCTCAAGCTGTCACTACATATGACGGGGACCTCAACATTGTACTCTTGGTCACCACGTGACCAAGTCTCAAAATGCTCCAACATGCAAAGAACTACAACATCGATTTCCAATATCATACTCAATATGTAGTCGTGGTATAAACAATAGCATCATGAAGGAGCTTTAAACATAATCTCGCAAACATCATCACAACTAGAATCATCTCCACAACACATTCACATGGCAATGATGAACAAAACACCACTCAATCATGACATGCAACCAACACTACACATAAACCCGAATACTTGCCTCAACCGCGCGAGAACGGCGGACGCGAAGTGGGTGCTGCCCTTGGGATCTCGCTGCCACCTGGACAAGAAGATAACCCCAAACTAAGAATAGCATACTGGACCAAAATCATACATCACATTACAATCAAAATCGCTAATCTTCTTATCACGTCTAGTTTTTTTCTAATTTCTAGCGATCGGTCACTGCGGACAGCAGACTTCAAAAATTCATAACTTTCTGCTCAGGAGTCCAAATAGGATGATCTTGGACAATCTGAAAAGGTAATTAAAATGTCTAAATAAACTTAGTTGGGGAGACCCTCTGATTCGGCCATCTACCCGACCTACCAATCTATTTAATCAGAGCAAACATTTCACGTCGGGTTTCTGGACAGCGACAAAGAAACTATCATAACTTCCTCTACGTTCGTCCAAATTCAGTGATCTTTAGTTTTCCTGAAAGCTAAGAGGATTAGCCTCATTTTTCGTTATGGTGAGACCCTCTGAAACCCTCTAAATACGCGCTTCTATCAGGTTAACTAACACTAGCAAATCTGCTTCTCTCCAGAAACACAGAAGTACTAATAAATTCATAACTTTGGCTACCAAGTCCAAATGACTTGATTCTTGTCGGCAATGAAAGGTAACTACGATAGATACAACTTTCTAGGAGACACCCAGACCCAAATCTGCCTCTAACTTAATCAAAACCGACAAACTTCCTGCTGCAGAATAGCGACGAACTGGCATCCGAAAATTAGACAACTAGAAAACGACCTAAAACAAAGAACCACGGGTTACCCTTGCCGAAACGAAGAGAGAACACAGCGGGATGAAGACCACCATGATTCCGCTGCGGATCCCTTCTTCTCCTCTTCTTCCCTTCTCTTCTTCCCTTCTTTCTCTTCTTTTCTCCTCCTTCTTCCTCCTTGGCAGGTGCAGGGAGCTCCTACTCCACCTTGGACAGCAGCAATGGAGGTGATGGGGAGATGGAGAGGCGCAAGGGAGGGTGGAAGGGAGGTGGAGAGGTGGGAGGTGGGGAGATGGGGAGAGGGGCGCCGGTTGGGAGTGGGAGGGGAAAGGGGAGGAGGGAAGGGGCTAGGTTTTGGGGAGGAGCCCCTGGTCGGCCACCTAGATGGGCCATGGCCTGTGCCCAAGTTGCCGCCAAATGCTCTTTCCCCTCTAAAACTGCAGCACGACAACAAACCAATAAGTCCCTCCCGTTGTTCCGCTTTGATTCTTCCCGAATAATCGATCTCTCCCGAAATAAAATTATTCTTCCTCGATTCAAATCTTAACTCATTTTCGGGATATTACAAACACATCCTCCCCTTGCCCCTCCTTCCCCCCTAGAGCCGCCACTCTCCCTCTCCATTGACGCCTTGGTCCAACACCTCCTCCCCTTGCGCTCCATTGATGTCCTCCCCCTTTTTGTGGTGCTTCCGCCATTGCTGCCGGCCAAAGGAAGGGAGAAGAGAAGGGAGAAGAGAAGGAAGCGGGATCGCCATCCGGAGTTCGCTATCTTCAGCGGCATCAAGGGTGGGAGCGTGGTCCCAGGGGCAGCACCCTCGTCGCGTCCACCGTTCTCGCACGGTTGAGGCAAGTATTCGGGCTATAATATATGTATACTTGCATGATATGATTGTGGTGTATCTTGATCGTATAGCCATGCATGCCTGTTTATGAGATGAGTTACTGTTTATTTTGATGACTACTAGTTATGGTTAAAGGTTCTTCCGCATGTTGTTATTGCTTCCGTGCCAATGAGAATATGTTGTATTCCTGCATATGAAAATGTTATCATGGTGCATATGCATGTTGAGAGCATACAGGTGCCTTGGTCACGTGGTGACCAAGCACATACAGTTGAGGTCCCCGTCATGTAGATGACGGGCTTGAGGTCCCCACATTCGTGGAATGTGGGCTAATGAACAAAGAGGTCCCCATCATTAAGATGATGGGCAAAGGTCCCTATACATGTGGTGTATAGGCTATTGGTCCCTGTGCCAGAGGGCACAGGCAAGGGTATACAGCGACGGTTGTATACCCCGCATTACCGGTAAAATGCGAAAAGAGATAAAGTTCAAAGGAGCATTGCATTGGTTGCATATCATGAGTTAAATGGCTATGTTTAGTGTGATGTTAATTGAGGATCATCGATGCTATGTTTGTGTTCTTGTTTATGGCCTTGTTGATACTTGCTGAGTCTTTAGGCTCACCCTTGCTTTAATGTGTTTTAGGTACGAGGCGAGAACGACATGCATGGGAGGGAATAGAAGTTGTTGCACTCACTACCTCACACTCTTAAGGCGTTTGCCACTTAGCACCAATTTAGAAATAAATAAACTGTTTGGTTATCACCATATATGGTTTTGGTTTGAGTATCTGATTATTTGTAATAATGAGGTTGCCAGTCTTGGTATGTTCATTTGATTATCATGCATGAATGAGTAGACTTGATTATGAGAAATATTGTTAAAGGCCATGTTTTATTGTGGAACTCTCAATATAGCTGATTAAATAAAGGAAACTCACTAGAAAATTTATAATTTGTGCTAGGTTAGTTTAGTTCAAGAGCATTCCGTGCTCTTTGTGAGTTGGGGTGTTACAGTTGGTATCAGAGCGGGCTTTAGGTCCGTGGTTAATAGAAAAATACTAAATTGACACACTGTGCAAGTGAGGTGGGGTTGGGAATTACATTGCTTCCGCATTATCTCGTTGTTATGTTTCAGCTTGTTGAGCAATTGTTGAATTGCCTCTGTACTATCTTCTTGTTGTTAATCTATGATATGATATGTTATGATATTCTATATCTATGAATCTATTCTATGATTGCCATGAGATGATCATGTATAATCATATTTGATTATATTTTTTATGTGTGTCGATAATAGTTGTTAAGAAGTGGGGGTCGTGGTTGTAGCCTTGGACTTTGTCAGGTTATACCACCATTCGTGGTAGACAAATAGAGTAGTTACCCTGAATACCATAGTTGCAGGAGTTGAGCGTGAGCTGCTTTAGAAAGTTGTTTTCTTTCTTGACCTCAAATCTTGGCAAATTCTTGTTCTCTGGTGGATGATGAATTTCTCTTGGGTTCGTGGTTCATGTTAATTGTTGTGTTTCAATGGTCTCTAATGGTTCTTTGAAACAATTATTGTTTTCTGACTGTTGAGCTATTTTTACTACTTGTGATCTTCCTCAATTGGCAATATTGATAATTCCATGGTTGTTTCTTCTTTCTTATTGGAAAAGAATGACTCATGTTTTTGTTTGATAGTTTAGGTAATGAGAGTTTCTGTGGCAAGTTTGTTAGCATGAGAAAGCTTTGACTCTATGTATTTCTTTTGGATTATTTTGAGTGTTGAAGTTTAATGCATCTCTTTTCTGGTGGAATTGTTAAAATCCTTTTGTGATACCTTGTTATGGTTAAATTAGAGATTGTAATAAACTAACTTGATATGGTATGGGTATCAAGTTAAGCCATTGGTGTGGTGCATAATTAATATTAATTAGTAACCCTGGAAGTGAAATTGATTAAGTTGACGTTGTCGTCTACTAGTTCTTGATGAACTGTATATATGAGTAGTGACTGAGAGTATGACCATACCTATTTGGAGTCAAAAGAGATATTAATAAGTATGGAACATAGATGAATTTGTCTGGTCATTAAAATCATTTAGGTTGCTAAACTTGTTGGGTTCTTCGGTTCCCATGGATTAATTTAAATGTATGGAAAGGGAAACTAGAGGAAATGCTAGATTTACATATTCCCTAGTATGATTAGTTATTAGAATTGTGTACAACCGGTTGAATGGATTGAATATCAGTGGATCTAGAATTTATGAGAGGATTTCTATGTAGTTCTTCTATATAGAATGACACGATGAATTTGGTTGTAGTGTTGTTGAGACTCTTGATCGATAGAAGATTTCGATTTTTGAAGTTTTAGTGTATTTTTGCCGAAATCCAAATGTGAGGAGGAACAGTTGAATATGTGTTTGTTAATATCCATGTGATTTGGGAAGGAAAGTAGGTAGCAACTAGATTTCATAATGAAGCCAGTTGATAACAACAATGGTTGTAGTATAACTGTTGTGTATTGAAGTTTGATGATGAGCATCGCTAAAAGCTGAACTGATATGATATAATAGGTGGTTTATGCCCACATGATTGCGAAATAATTGGATGATAATGTGTCTTTTATGAAAGGGTTTGGGTAGGAGCTTTTCAATTGTGTAGTAGACCCCTTCTAAACTTAAGAGGTCGATGTAGTGAGGTTGTATGGTTTTGGGTATACTCTCATTTTGAAGATTGGATCT
This sequence comes from Ampelocalamus luodianensis, assembly GCA_036346255.1. Taxonomy (NCBI): domain Eukaryota; kingdom Viridiplantae; phylum Streptophyta; class Magnoliopsida; order Poales; family Poaceae; genus Ampelocalamus; species Ampelocalamus luodianensis. The sequence goes on from CM070624.1 coordinate 39,523,054, forward strand.
AACGGCCCCGACGAGTTGATGAACAGCGCACGCGCAGGAGCTCCTCGCGCCTAACGGAGGTCATGACCGTCAGATCTAGATCTGGCGGTCCAGAACTCCACGAGGAGGTCTTAAGATTAAAGATTTAACAGAAGGAGATCTTAATGATCCCGATTTGATCGGGGAGGTCCTGGACGGTCAAGATCTCGCGGGGGAGGTCTTTAGCGGTCAAGATTTACCCGAGGAGGTCCTACGCGACAGGGTTTTAACGGGAGGAGATCTGGATGGCTTAGATCACCAGAGGAGGTCTTGAACGGTCCGGATCAAGCGGAGGGAGGTCCTAGGCGATACGGACTAATAGAGGAGAGGTCCTAGACGGCTAGGATCTCAACAGGGAGGTCTTCAATGGCCATGATCTAAGCTAGGGGGAGGTCCTACGACTGAAGGCTTTACAAAAGGAGGATCTAACGGCTAGGAGCTAATCCACAGAGGTCTTTAACGGCTGAGATTAACTCTAGGAGGTCCTGAGAGTTAGAGATTTTACCGAAAAAGACTATACGGCTAGGATTTAGATTGAGGTGATCCTAAACGGCTACGATGCACCCAAGGAGGTCCTGGCAACCAGAGTGCACTCAAAAAGGATCTAACGGTTGAGGGCTAACCTCAAGAGGTCATGGACGGCTGGGATGAGTTCGAGGAGGTCTTAAGACTTGACAAAAATGCGACAAAGTACAGACCACCGTGTTGAGCTCGCCGGCACATCGCCGACGACTACGGCCACGGCGGCGCGCAACTAAGGTACTAAAACGTGCACAATAATATTGCGAACCTAATGGTAGCATTTTCGGCGCGGAGCAGGCCTAGGACGCCGGCGAGCTGGAGGGGGGCGGAGAAGTGTTTTCGGTGAAATCCAAAAACGAGAAAAAGATGTGCTCCGAGCTAATCTAGCAAGTGCTTGAGCTAAAGGAGGCTAAAAATAACTTACCTGAGCACAGAAGAGGATCGAGGGAAGTCGGAGGAGACCCAGCGGCGGAGCAGTTCACCGGAGCTAGAGAAGATGACATCGACAAGGCGTTTGGAGCTAGCAGAGGTAAAAAGAATGGTAAGCGAAGGTTCGTGATGACCCAGAGGTGGTCCAGAACCAAAGGATTGAGTGGAGGAGACTCACTGGAGCTGGGAACGATGAAGTCCCCTTTTTGGCCACGAAGATCTCCAACTTCAAATTGGGCGGTTCCTGAGAATGCAACCCAAATCGAGTTAGGGAGACGACTTGCAACGGCAAAAGGTCCAAAAATAAAGTGAAATAAGGACTAGAGAAACACTGGAGCTCCGACGACGACGAAAAGCTCCAAGGTCCCGAAAATGGCGGATAAAAGGAGTGTTCATGGTGGTTTGGGTTTAACTCAAAGAGGTTGAGCTGATGGTGATTGCGAGTGGAAGAGGAGCCAGAGGAGGTCCTCGGGGGTCTTAAGAAACTAGCGAGCAGAGGCATAAGGGAAGGGGGGCACCCGCGGTGAGCTGCGGCGAGCTCCGCTCGAGGTAGTACCAAGGACCGGCAAAAAAATGACGGCAAGTGTCGAGCACGATCGCGGGCACACGAGACCCACGATTGCCCAAACAATGGGGATGCTGACGAGATAGCTTGAAAGGACAAGGTCAACGCTCATTGTCGGCCATGCCCGGCGCGAGGAAGAAGGAGAGGAACGACAGGAGGAGGAGGTCGGGTGGTTGTGAGCCCTACGATCGGAGATGGACGGTCACGCGTGCCCGAGGAGTTTCGAGGTGGAGTAGATAGGGGAGATCATGAGCGTTGGATGTGAATCCAACGGCTCAGCTCGCGCGCCCAAACTCGACTTAAGTGGACCTGGTCCAACCGAGTCGGTTGAGTTGGGCTCGGGCTCGGGCTCGAGCCCGAGTCTGACTCAAACCAGATTTTGAATTTTAGGTTTTATATAGAGCTGGACTTTGGGGATTTAATTGAGGTAGCAAAACATCTTCAAAAATTCTAAAATTTTTACAGGAGCTTACTAACTAAGGTATTGACCTTGCATAAAATTTTTAAAGGTGTGGGTGTTGTACATTTTTCTCCAATAATTCCACTAGGTGCTGGACTAAGGCTTGACTAGATTTTAAATTGGTTTGACCTGCCTCCAAAACTATTCAACCAATTTCCAACATTTGTGAAATTTTTCAAAGGGGTCATATATCAACCCTAGAACTTAGAAAAAGTATTTCCAGGAGATGATCAAAAGATTAGACAAGAATGTTTTTGGGAGGCAAGGTTTTTGGATCAAAGTGACTTGTGACTTGTATTCGCATAATTCTTTTACAAGAATTCTTTAGAGCATACAAGAAATACAAGATGTAAGAAAAAGTTTTAATTTCTACTCATTTTTTTACATTTGAAACACAAGTCCAAAATTGGGATGTTACATAGGGGCTACAATTTCTTTTTGCTATGTGATGATGTAACATCCCAACACTACTACAAAAAGGTTAATACTGGACGCCAATGCGTCTCTTCATCGCATCAATGCCGCTTCGGCTCCCCAATGTGTCTCTTCGTCTCACATGTCAAATTTATTTCTTGTTTTATAAAAAGGATCATCCGTCATCAAAGATGATCATCATCGATCCCCACATATAACTCTAGTACTCTTCTAAAGCAGAATGGCTCCCTCTTCTATTTTCTTGTCGCCGGCATTGATGGCCTACCTGGCCATACTGTACGAGAACCTCTCCAGTCGTACGTTGGCGGATGCGGTGGAAGGACATTGTTTCAACAATGTCCTCACTCCTCTGTCTGAGGATTTGCCAAAGCAGGGGGCGACCACCTTCCGCCGTCTTGACATCCTCTTCCGTCGTGTCTTCCGAGTGATCTCCCACTTCCAGCAAGTTTACTGCGTCATCAACATGGCCCCCCACAACAACGTTGCACGTCTCGAGGAGGCTCACTGTCAATTGAACTGCTTAATCGAGGCGGCAGGTGACCGAGTTGACCATGTCGAGACCCCCTCAAGCAAGGGAAGAGAGCATATGGGCTCAATACTTCTTAATTCAACAGTCTGAGTGTCTTTGGGAGACACTTGAACAAGCACGTCAGCGGGTGGATGCATCCGTGCTGATGATCACAAACCGTCCGATACCGACGCCACTGCCTACGAAGTTTTGAAGACGGAGATAGCAGCCTACCTCTGCCACTAAAAAAACTTTGTTTATTTAGGTTTATACTGTTTTTAATCTTTGTAAGAAGCGACTGGTGTGAGACCCCGGTTTATTAAGCTTGTAATACTTAACCTTCCACTGGTCCTAGTATCACAAACAGAATAATCCGTGCCTCGATGGACATGTGCTTCCTAGAAATTGCAGCACACATTCATCATACAAAAGCATGCATCATTTCCATACAACATAATATATCAAGTCTACCAAAAGACATACATAATATAAGTTATTACAGAACAGCGGACCGGCCAAATGACATAAGTATCAAGTAACAGCGGAAGCAAAAGATGCCATAAGATGGCTTAAACCAAAAGACGACCGGTTAGCCACATAACACCACAGGGCAACCGACCGGGCCGCCAAGCTAATCGCCCCACACATCGCCACAAAGACAACTCACAAAAGTGACGCCCTTCGGGCTCACCCTCTTCCTCTGCACACAACAAGCAATGCAGGTGAGTATAATAATGTACTCGCAAGATTTACGAGTAACAAGCCTATACATAGCTACATGAAAGCTGTATCAAAGGATGTTGGTTATATGGTTGTTTTGACGCATAAAGCCAGTTTCATTTGCAATAGTGTAATAGATTGAAAGCAATTTGACCATTCAGTTTTTAAGCATTGAAATAGCAACGAGTAACAATAATTACCAAGTAACCACCTAGAAGTGACTAACCCAATAGCCACCACAAATAGCATGAATCCCTGATCCATACCACCCATCAAGTTTTAATTTAAAATGTGGTAGTCTAACTCTTGAAAAGCTTATCTAAGCGTGTCCATAACCTAGGACGAGGCTATTCGAATAGATCAAACCCTGCAGAGGTGTACCAATGTACCCACACCTCAGACCGCCTTTAAGCCACATTGTAAGATCGAGTAGGCCGACTAGAGGGGGGTGAATAGGCGTTTTAAAACTTTTATGCACTAAAACCGAATTCTAATGCGGAAGCTAAATAACAATTCGGTTTAGCACAATTAAAGCCTAAAACAACTAGGTTCAACTAAGTGCACCAACAATACAAGTCTATTGATAATAACCAATCAAGTATGGACTTGTAAGCAATTCAATTTAAGCAATGTAAATAATACTATTGCAATCATACACAATGAATAAGCAATAAGGTAAAGCTCAAGAATGCAAACCACAATTTGACACGGCGATATTTTTCCCGTGGTGATCGAAGACTTGCCGGTCTCCCCTAATCCACGTTGAGGTAAGTTCAACCTTTTGGATCGGCTCCAAAGCGCGAGGCAACACCTCCGAGGTAAGTCCAAACCACTTGGACCGGTTCCAACCGAACAACCACCTCTAAGTGAGTTCAACCGCTTGAACCGACTCCAACTTGAATTTATCACCCCAATCCACTAGGGTTGCTCTTACTCCGCTCCGGAGATGGCGAGCACCAAGCCACTCACAAATCGCCCGGGTCTTCTCACAAGCTTCACTTGAGAAGATCACCGACGCACAACGCCTCCACGCCGTCTAGGTGTCGGCAAACACCAAGAGTAACAAGACTCAACTTTCACTTGAACCAATCAAGTGCCAAAGCTCTATGGATAAGCAATCCACAACCTAATGCAACACATGCACTTAGGGTTTGCTCTCAATCACTCACTAAGTGCAACACATGCACACAAGAGTATGAGAGGCTTGCTCTTAGCTCAAAGAAACTCAATGGGGCACCAGCAACTCAGCAACCTCATCCTCACACAGCCAAGGTGGGTATTTATAGCCCACACACAAAAACTAGCCGTTGAGAAAAGATTCCAGAGAATCTGGACAAAACCGGTCAGACCGCCAACTAATGGCCGGTCGGACCGCCCAAGTGCCAACGGCTATAAAACTAGCCGTTGGACTCACAATCGGTCTGACCGCCAACCAATGGCCGGTCAGACCGCTCCAACCGGTCAGACCGCCAGAGGGGCCGGTCAGACCGCTCAACTGAGCAACAGAGCAATCCAGAAAAACACTCTTCTCGAAAACACGTATCGTCAAACAAAATTCGGCACTACCGCACTCCGATAGTACCGCTTCAAACTCCCGGTACTACCGCACCCTGGTAGTACCGTTTCTTACGGCCGGTACAAACGAAGATCGGTCAGACCGCCCAACCCATGGCGGTCAGACCGCCCAACCCATGGCGGTCAGACCGCCCAACCCATGGCGGTCAGACCGCTACCACCGGTCAGACCGCTACCAGAGGCGGTCAGACCGCCAGCAGTCACCAAGACTGAGAAGACTTTGCACATTTGCTTCAACTCAATTTGCAAAATATATTTGCCAAATTGATGCAACATGTACACACGAGATGAAAGCTAGATTCTCAACAAGTCACAAAAACACACTTTGCCGACTTTTAGAATCATCGCCACAAGAAATAAGGTACATGGACTTAAACCGTTTGCAAAACGCATTCGCAAACAAAAGTCACATGCTACAAGGAATAACCATGAGCCACAACTATTTGCAAAACGCATTCGCAAATATAGGCAACATGTTAAGTTGAGCTAGAGCAAACACAATGAGCTATCAACACATGACTAACTCAAGTTACTAATTAAGACCCCTCTTAATAGTACGGCAACCTATTCTAGCAATCCGATCTCTCAACCAAACACCGAGATCGGTAAAAGACTAGGAACAAATCCTTAGCCCTAGCTAGTCATACCTTAGCCTTGCACATCTCTTGAAGCTTGACAATCATCAACGCATGATGATTTCCTTTGCTTCATGATTTCGACTTGATGTCCATCAACACATGATGACACCTTCTTTTGTCTTGATGATCAACCAATGATCATCTCATCTTCTTGAACTTGACACGCATCAACTCATGATGCATCCTTTACTTCAAGCTCTCCACTTTAATATCATCAACGCATGATGATCATCCTTTTCTTGAACATCATCAACACATGATGATTTTTTCTTCTTCAAGAATCACGACTTGATGACAATCAACATATGATGTCATCCAAAGTCTTAAAACACCTAGAACATAACCTATTCATCCAACTCAAGGAGAAACGTTAGTTCCATAATGTGATTATCATTAATTACCACAACATACCATTAACTCATAATGGTTGGGACAAGATACCAAAATCTTTCCCTCTTTGGTAATTGATGATAACCAACACAATTACATATAATTGAATGTAATTGGTATGAGTATATATAAACTACATAAGTTATATGTATATACTCAAGAGTTATATTTTAAAATAGATCACAAAGATCAATACTAATGAAACAACAAGGACATGAGTATATATGAACTACACAAGTTATATATACCAAAATGAGTGTATACAAACTACACAAGTTGTATATACTCATATGAATATATTAACTACACAAGTTAAATATATTCAAGGATATATTTCAAGGTAAAGATCCTGTAACACCCCAGGATCCACATTACCCTGGAATGCTACTAAACCACTCTACAGCTAGCCAATAATTTCAAGATAAATTAATTCGGCAACATCTCTAGACAAAAAGCATTAAGCGGAAGCATAAACATCTAAGGGAATAAAGATAACGGTAACAAGTTCAATAATTAAACAACCTCTAGCAGATTAATCAAAGAATGGTTCACAAGTCCATCCTTATTAAATAACATAATCCTCCACAAATAGTTAAGCATTTGGCTAGAATTTCATCGACTTTATTACAACATGAGTTGATGAACCATGTGCATTATTGTGGTGCCGCTCTACCCATCCCATGAATGCTCAACAATCACCTGTAGGGGGGAAAGAAGACAAGGGTGAGATAAAAATCTCAGCAAGCAAACTGTTTACCCGGCTATTCAGACTACAAACAAACATACAACATCAATAAAGTATCCAAATATCCACACCCATAATGTGAATCCACATTCATTTACCGACCAATTAAACTACAAAGATATTAAGCATCAATATCCAATCCCCATAATGATCACAATTATAGCCTCAACCATATTTACTACCAATGATAGTAAAATATTAACAATTGAATCTTGATCAACTGCTCCATGTTAATCACCACTACCACTACCAATGACAATAAAGTATTAGCGTGTTTTACCTCATAACTTTACTATTTCTCGCATCCACAATCGCTATCCACAATTACCACAAGAGAGAAGAATCTCATGCCACAACCACAACCTCTACCATACCACAAGGGTGAACCCCATTCCACAACCACAACCACATTACTCATACCACAAGAGACTCTCATGAGTCAATTTCACATTGCAAGCGTGAAGTTGCGTTTGTTTGCAAAAAATAACTTCACCTCAATATCTTGCACAAGTATGCAAATGATCTTTCCACAATGTAATGCATATGTATGCTATGCTCTCTGCACCTTTACCCAACAAGGTAAAGGTATGCATCGTCTACGGCAATGCGATGTTGTACTGTCGGCCGCGGCTATGCGGCGACATCCACAATGCAAATGTCATGATATGTCATGAATGATATGATAATCATAAACCACAAGAATTTAACCACGAAGGTCAACAACATACTCATCATGAATATTTTCTCATAATCCACATGTGTCTCATTAAGCACAATACCATCGTGTCATAAGACCATTACCACATAACCCACACCGATTCACCAAGATCAAAATCAATCGATATAGATGGAACTCTATCACATAGACCACCACATGATCATCATGAAAATAACCACAAGGAATTAACAACATGTCCACCTTGAGTTTATTTTCATATTCCGCATTGGCTCATTAAGCGAATTACCACGATACTACCCAAACTCATCCAAACATAGCAATTGATTAATATCTTGCTACCACATTTTTACTTAGAAAACATGTAACCATGGCATATCATTTAACATTACGTCAATCATGCATAGTGCAAATAGTAAGAAAACGGGTTAAACCGTAGCACAACCGCTACATTTACTTGCCTTCCACGATGCGACGCGTTAGCGGCAAAGCGATACTCCTAAACCTGAGGCTTCACCTCCTAAATAGGTAAAATAATTTCAATTAAGACATAATATACTCAGCGCTACTAATCGGCAATCTACAACGCTTACTTGACGACTCAAAACGAGTTTACAAAGTGAAACCGAAAACAACGCTTTCTGCCATATACCGATTCGGACAGCAGCACGGTAAATGACATAACTCATGAACTGGAAGTCAAAATGAGGTAAACCCAATTTCTGTAGATTCTTAACTGAATAATCTACAATACTCTAGTTGACACGATAAACCAATTCGGCCATAATATTAGGCTAACCATTGTCTGAACTTTCAGTACAGAAACTGCCTACACAATCGAACAGCAAAACTAAAATGACCATAACTTTTAATAGGTAACTCCAAATTGATTGTTCTTTATCAATCTGAAAAGGTTATCGAATTACCTACAATAACCTAGTTGGGTGAACTTTCAGATTCTACCAAATTCCCATTCATATTTTAAGAAATAACCAGACAGATTATTCTCGTCAGATTTCTGGCAGCAGATACTAAATCGACCATAACTTTTGACTCAGACCTCGGAATCGAGTGATCTTCACGGATACTGAAAGATAACGACATAACCCACATAACTCTAGGAGATGGAAACTTAAAATTCTGCCTCTAAATACACGAAAATACCCACGCAAGGTACTGGACAGAATCGAATCTTCTGCAGTCCAACATTTATCCAACAATTCTAATCGGTTTCGCATCTACTATGGATCAAACAGCGGGGAAGGCATCTCGTTACCCTTGTAGAACCGCTAGAACTCGCTGAACCAATCCCCACACAAGACTTCTTCTCCTTCTTCTCCTTCTTCTCTTCCTCTCTTTCTCCTTCTTGCAAGAGGCAGCAGCCTGAGCGAAGGGGAAAACGCGAGGAGCAGCACCGAGGGGGAGGCGCAAGGGAGAGGAGGATTCGGCCAAGGGTGAGGAGAAGGCGGCTGCAAGTGGGAGGAGAGAAAGGGGAGGCGGCTAGGGTTTGGGAGGTGGCTCCTCCCCTTTGGCCGCCACTACAGCGGATGGGCCAAGGCCAGGCCCAAGTAGGTGAGAAAACACAGAAAAACCCTCTCTTTTCTTGTCTTTGCTGAATTCTGAAATTAAACTCTTCTCCGATTAAATAATTCTCTACCGATTAAATTTAATTAACCCGATTCTTGACTTCTCACACTTCCGGAGTATTACAGATCCTTAATTTATGTGGACAAGGAATTATGGATCAATACTAATGAAACCGCAAGATATAGATTGAACTCCCCCTAAATGTGTGCATACACGAGTGTGTAAATGAAACATATGCACATATACAAGTTTTCCTTTTTGGTGAAGTTCAACCTATATATTTGATCCGAGGAATGCAACAAGATATAATAACAAGTTGTCGAATGCATACCTCTTTGATCTTTATATCCAATTGAGACTAAACAATAGGTATATCAGAAAGAGTGTTAGTCTCACAAAGCATTTGTCATTAATAACCAAAACACCATTAACATATAATGGCGGGTCTAGATTCTTCACACATGATTAAGAACACTTCCAAAGGTATGCCGGCACGGCTAAGTCCTACGAGATATTTCCAATATTGTATATCAACTACGAGCCGCTTGTGTGGATAGAAACCCATACGCTTACATTGTAAAGCCAAAAAGACAACTACCCCTCGGGGTAAAGCTCTTTGGACAACTACAATGTTCCCACACACAATCATTTCATTTTACCTCAACGCAACACACACACGCCCTCCTGCGACTCGTAGCCAACACACGCCAAAGTACTAAGTCAAGAGAGGTCTCATTCCCTCTAGTGTGGTTAGCACGCACAAATTGCTTGGATAACAGGTACTCACAAGATGTTCGGTCCTTAATTGACCTGGGCACCATTTCAATCACACCTAAAAGATCACACCATCTTACCATTGTGCCCAAGTCCAAATTGTTTTGTTTTTCAGTTTTGGTTTTGCAATTTAGACATAGCACAAGGCTGAAACTTGTATATCGTAATAAGTTTGTGTGATCAAGGTTATCGACAAGTCGATAACCACCCATGTCTATCGATAGCTAAGCATGTCTAAGCACAAACATCGTAAACTACTAAGTGATAAGGATTCATCCAACGAACCCAAAATCACAGCAAGATAAACCTAGGCTCAGTAGTAGAGGATTAACATTTGCCTACTGATAATGCATCTACTAGGTGAACTATCGACAATAGTTAAAACAACATAGCAATGCATACATAGGATTTGCAAACAATATATTAGAATATAAAAATAGTAGGAGCAACATGATCAAATGATGCTACATCTGCTTGCCTTGTTGGAGTGCAGGATCTGATGGTTGTGGCTCAGAATTACAATCAATATTATCTTCGGAACCTAACGCGAAAAGGTGATAAGCAAATAAGAACGAAGAACACCAAATAAACTCCAACAGTAAAAGACATTCAAATCGAATGAAATTTACACAACAGCTAGGGAATGATTTTAGACAATTTTAGGAACAAGAATCATGCAATTTGGATTTAGTATGAAAAAGATATAGACAAAATACACTTTCTCAGCCTATTAATTCACTGATTTAAATACTGGTACTGTTCATGGCGAAAATTTCTAGAATGGCCTAAGGTCTGAAATTTTTATAGCAGGTAGATTATGACATCCTAATGACAGCAACATTGAGTTTATCAATTTTGAAGTTATAATGATTTACTTATGATTTTTCTAAGTTGTAAATCTAATGCATGTCATCTTACAGAAATAAATCCATGTTCAAATCCTATTTTATATAAAAGCATAATAACAGAGGAACCTAACAAAATTGATTTTGCACAAATTGGAATCGCACAGAAAAGATATGCATTTTACAAGTTTAATGATATTTCTGGAATAATTAACATTGGCAGAATCAAGTTATTTTAGTTACATAATTTTCTGCTACTGGAATATGCCTAAATGCATTTTTATATTAAACTCAAGGGGCAAATGGATTTATTACAGTTGGAAAAACACCTACAAAGGAGTTAACAATAATTAGTTATGAGTTTTTAAAGTTTAAAATACAATTTTTAGTTGACAAATAAAGACTTACAGAAATAAAATCAAACCCAATGGGAATTAAGTGACGTGGACGCTCGTGGGCCTTTGATCTAAAATCCTACGACCCACGCGCACAAAGAACAGCGCACGCGCGCGATTCCAAAAAGGAGCCCACCGTTGGATCAAGATCCAACTGCTCACGAGGAGGGATACATTCGGACGGTGCGGTTGCCTCGGCCATCCACAGCCGCAGATCGCGAGATGAACGGCTCGGAGCGCATCTCCCTTCGGAGAGTCTAATTGCACTCACGATCTCAGCCGCAGATCGTGAGATGGACGGTCCAGAATGATTAGGGAACCGGACGGTCCGAAAGCACTCCAGATCGGGGCCGTTGATCACAAGATCGACGGTCCACAACCAACGAAGAACAACGCACGGGGCTTAAGTGCGCCGGGAGGGATTTTAATGAGAAGGACCACATGACAGTGAGACAGAGGGGACTTTTAAGACAACAACTAATTCCAAAACTAATTATCAGCATTAATTATGTCCTAAAGACTTTTCACAGAGAGGGTTTAAGTGGGCGAGGGCCCACTAGGCAGCGACACAGTTTGCCGGCTTAAGACACATTAATTGCTAACCAATGATTAGCAATTAATGACCCCGGAATCTATCTTAATAACCCCGGACTGAGGTTTAAGGCCTACGGGCCCACATGCCAGTGACCCAAAAGGTTATTCCCGACAGCCACTAATACTAACTCTTAATTAGTCAATGATTAAGTATTAATGGTGTCCGAAAGTGACCACCGAGCGCCAGCGGGGCGATTTAAGGGGCTGGGCCCACACATCAGTGGCACAAAGGCTTGATTAGGACATAATTAATACACTCAATGATTAACAATGATTAGGCATTAATTATGTCCTAAATAACTGACGAAAACGGGAGATTACGCCGGCAAAAACCCGAGCGCATTCAACGGCTAGTCGCCGGTGACTTCGGCCGCGGCGGCGCCAACCAAGTACCAAAATGGACTCGCAATAACATTGTGGACCTAATGGTGGCAACCTCGCCAGCGGTAAGGGACCAGAACGCCGGCTAGCCGGAAAAACAAAAATGGAGCTTTTACTACAAGCTTGAAATAGCGAAAAGCTCCGCTGCAGCCCAAAGAAGCATGTGCCAAGGCCTCTAGGGACTAATAAGAAGCTACCTTGATGGAGAGGAGCTTCAAAGATGGCCGGAGATGCTTGCCCACGGTGGAGGCTTGCCGGAGTGGAGGAAGACGATAAGAGATTAAAGACCTGAGCCAAAATGAACACCTGCTGGTGGTCAAAATAGCTACACAATAGCCCATATAAGCTTAATGAGCAATTAATTGAGAAAAGGAGCACTCACCGGAGCTGAGAAAGAAGATGACCAAAATCGACCGAATTTGAACAAACCCCAAATTGGACAATTCCTGAGAATCAAATCCAAAATTAAGTGAGGGGATACGTTCAAGATAGTGAGGAGATGATAATGGTGTAAACAAAATGTGAACGAGAACCACTGAAACACCAAATTCACCACTGGAGCTCCACGGGTCAACAATGATGGATTGTCGGTTTGGGGTATTAAGCTCCACAATTGAAAATGGAGCTCAAGGGTGGTGTAAAGGGATACCAGTAGGTATTGAAGGTGCTTAAAAATCTTTGAAAGCATTAGGGTTTGGACCAAGAGTTTTTCGGGAGACATGGTGCAAAGCTCAAGACACGGCCGAAAGCAAAAAGGGGTGAAAATGATGGTGTTGGGTATGGTATGGCCGAAAGCACCTCTCACAACCCTAATGTTGGCTAGGGGCGGCTGTAGGGAGCATGAAATGACATCCCCATGCCCTAGATACTGCTCACGCACGTCTGGAGGTAGGAGATGACTCAAATTGCACTTGGGCAATTTCGGACCATTGGATTGATCGTGGACGGCTGAGATCTCCCCAGCCTTTTAGGTTTTAACCATCAACAGAGGAGATCGTGAGACCAACGATCAAGAATGGACGGCCACGATTGAAAAGCCCTCCGGAAGGTCCGAATGTTTCAGACAATCAGGACGGTTGGGTCGAGATCCAACGGTTCAAATTGAATAGCGCATTCGCACGGTCCGAATGTTTGCGTGGTCGGGCGTGCGATAAGGATCCAACGGTGGAGATTCAACGTGCGCTCTTAAAAGAGGCTCGGTGCAGTTAGTTGACTGGACCGAGTCGATTGGTTCGAGCCCGAGTCTGACTCGAACCCAAGGAACAGTGAAACTAGGTTTTGAGTTTTAAATAGAACTGGGACTTTGAGGATTTCTTTGAGATAGCAAAGCAACTCCAAAAATTATGAAATTTTTACTGGAGCTTGCTAACTCAGATATTAACCTTGTATAAAATTTTTAGAGGTTTTTATGCTATGAATTCTTCTCCAAAAATAATGCAAGGCTCTGGTTCAAGGTTTGACTAAAAGTCAAACAGGTTTGACTGCCCTCTAACAATATTCAAACAACTTCTAAAAATTGTGAAATTTTTCAGACAGGTCACATACCATCCCAGAAACTTAGGAAAAATATTACCAAAGGATGATGACAAGATTTGAGATGAATGTTTTTGGAAGACAAGGTTTGGATCAAAAGACTTGTAACTTTGTATTTCCATAACTTCTTACAACAATTGTTCAAAGCACATAGGGAAATACAAGATGTAAGAAAAAGTTTTAATTTCTACTCATTTTCTTACATTTGAAACACATGTCCAAAATTGGGATGTTACAACTGGCCACGATATTTGGCCATATGTAAATTCCAAAATGAAAAAAAATCTAGTTTGGAGGTGATCGAATTACTATATATGTTGAACTATATATATATATCATAGACGGTTTAGTAGAACAAATATTTGTCTGTGATATGTATCATAGTTAAAGCAATTTTTCAGCAGTATTTAAATGACAAAATTGACATATAAACATGTAATTTCTTCATATCATGTGTAAACATATACATGACAATATATATGCTCAAAACATAGAACTTTGAACAACCTTATCACAGACGGTTCCATAATAGAACGGTCTGTGATATGAGACCATATGAACTAATTATCAATTCAATTTTATATTACCTGGATGTCTACACGATCTCTGCCAACAACGCCTGAATTTTGGATAGTGACCTTCCCGAGGCCATAACTATTAGTTCGCTACTCCGAATTTAGTGATCTAGACCGTCCTGTAAAGTTAACAAAATTATCTACATCTTTTCTAATTGGATGAGGCCCTAAATCCGAGCATAAATACCTCGAAATGGCCCACAATACTTTGCGTCGAAACTCGACGAACTAGGGCATGCTGAAAATCAATATTTCTTAGGGCAAAACAATCTACGAAACGTATAGTGACTAATCCAAGGTAATTCTAGGGATTAACAAGGGTTACCCTTAAAGAACACGAAGGATCATGGAAACACAGCGAATTTTCCTCTCTTCCTCCTTTCTTTTCTTCTTCTCCTTCCTTCCTTCCTTCCCCTTGCTCTTTGCTGGTTGTAGACTTCTCCTCTGGCCTCCTTCTCCCTTCTACTCTAGCCCTTTGCCACGGTAGTGAAAGCCTTGCTGCGGTAGACATTTTCCTCGCGCGGCAGAGTTTTTCCTTACTGTGGCAGTGATTGACGGCGGCGGCAACCTACCACGGCAACCAAAACTTTGCCACAGCAGCGAAAACTCTTGCCGTGGCAGCCGATGGCAGGAGGGGCGCGGCAGCAGCATGACCACAATAGTTTGCCGTGGTAGCAGAAATCCTTGTTGTGACAGCGAAATCCTTGTCGTGACAGCAGAAATCCCAGCCGCGGCAACAAATAGCGGCGGTTGCACAGGGTGGGAGCTAGGTTTTGGCTAGCCTCCCCCTCTCTTTCTTAAGTGGTGGTTGGCCCGCATTGGGCCATGGGCCGACTTGGCCAATAATCCTTCCCCAACTCAAATTTCTAAATTTTTAACTAATAAATTCCAATTTCTTACTTCCTAATTATTGATGATTATGCCAAATATTACACATGTTTAAGTGTAGGAACGTGTGATCATACTTGCATGCTATGGATGGATATTGAGATGTCATACCATGATTGTTGTCAGGTTCTAATGCTTCATTTCAGTGGTTGATCGCGCCATCAAGTCTTCGTACATGGTTAAGGCAAGTGCATGGTAGAGCGGTAGATACCGGTTTGTGTGTCACTTGTCTTTATTGATTAAATTACTATGATATATTTATGTTTTATCCATACTTATTACAATGTCTTTATGGTGATATGATGATGATGATGATGATATGGCAATGATGATGATATGGTAATGATGGTCATATGTGATAATGAAAAAATGCAAATGAATAATGAAATAATTTGCATTCGTGCATCATGTGAACAATCATGTCATGAAAGAGGATGATGGAATACATAAAATGATAAACTTCTTTATGTGTATCTTTATTGTTCTTTAGTTACTTCATTTATACCTTAGAGAATTGGTGTATTTATCTAGAGTTTGCTTAGTGGAAATTGATTACATTATCATAGTCATGTGGATCATGATTGATATTAGAGTGCATAGTAATGATGAGTTATGGTTACGTTAGAGTGATGGTTTATTCTTTGGTAATATTGCTAATCAGTGTTCCTGGATGCATGGTTCCGAGCGTTCTCGGGTGCGTGGCCTCGAGAGTTCTTGGGCGCGAGGTCTCCAGTTATGTGTGATCATTTATCTTTATTGCAATTAACTTGTTATGCTTGTTATAGGATGAACTGTTGTAGGTTTCTATTCATGCATAGGTTGCTTTAATTATAAGTAATTATGATTTAAATTTATAGTGGTAAATGTATAGGTGACATTCTAGACTCTTTGTTAGGCTGAGGTGTTACACATGATGTGGCTAAAGTATTAGAACCACTCGTTCAAATTCGAACATGGAGAGATTAGTGCAGCTGTTATGGCATGCGTTATTTTGTTTCAATCTATTTCGCTGCATGTTAAATGAGGTTTCCAAATAATGGGTTGGTTGATTCTATACAGAAGAGAGGGAGACACCTATCAGAATATCATAATAGAATTGCCATCCTTTGTTGCTCCTTTTTTTGCTACGTTGCTTTCAGGCATGTGTTGGGGGAAATAAGGTTTTTGGCAGCGTCGTTAGAGCATTCTATCTGTGAGTTCTCCAAGTCATTCTATTGGTTTACATGATTGCTTTCGTAGATTATGTAAATGTAGCATTGTTGTTGCTATAACTATGTTACATTTGTGGTTTATGTATACTAGTTATTGACTCGCTAGTTTACGCAGTACTGTTTTGGTTTACGTTTACCCATTGCTTGAGTATTGGTTTACGTAGTTATGGTTGGGTTTACGAGAATTATTGTCTATCAACTAATTTATGTATTTCTAAAAAAAAAAATATAAAGTGCAGATATTTCAAACTTTTTATTAATTAATGTATTTTTTATTTATTTTTATTATTAATCCCTTGCCAACTTTATTTTTAATTCTGACCTCTTTGGCTACGCCACCACTCTTGGCGTGGTAAAACAATATTGTCACGCCAGCACCATGGCGTGACCAAATCCTATCACTCCACCACCAGTGGTGGAGCAGTGTTGTTTGGTCATGCTACCAACAGTGGTGTGACAAAAAAAAATTCTATTTAGCTAGATTTACCATATGGTGTGGCAGTGTTGTGTTACCACGCCACAGGTGGTGGCGTAGCAAAATGGTCAGCTTTGAAAATAAAAGATGACGAGAGGTTAGTAATAAAAAATAAATTAAAAAACCTTTAGCGTGGCCAAAAGGATCAGATTTGAAAATAAAGATGATGAGATATTAGTAATAAAAATAAATTAAAAAATAGGTTAATTAATAAAAAGAGTTCAGATATTCCCTCACAAAACTATGTAGCATCTCTCCCCGTACGTGAACGTATAATTTGAGATTTTTTTGAAACCCTATATGATCTGTTCTCACGAGTCAATGTGTGCCAAGTCTACAGTGTCAACCAAAGGCATTAAGGGTCTGTTTGGTTTACGACCCCAGGCAATTATACTGAAATTTTGACAATGTCAAAACCAAGGCAATGCCAAAAACAGACAAAAATAGTGTTTGGATCGTAGCCACACCAATTCACATGCAATACCAAAATTAATCTGTTTGGATTGCAACCATGCCAAAATTTGCCAAAAATATGAGTATGATACGTGGGTTCTGTGAGGACCCGGGGTATTTAACTTGTAATACTTAACCTACAAATGGTTCTAGTATTACCAATTAAATATCCGAAGTATCGGTGGACATGTGCTTCCTAGAATTGCAACACACATACATCCTTACAAAATCATGCATCATTTACATACAACTTACAACAACAAGTCTAGTCAAAAGACATACACAATATAGAGTTATTACAAAAGAGCCGACCAACCAAATGATATCAAAGTAACAAAAATGACAGCGGAAGCAAAAGCGCCATAAGATGGCAATAACAAAATTCAATCGGTTAACCAACATAACCCACAAGGCAACCGACCAGACCACCAAGCTAGTCGCACCCGCCACAGTAAAACTCACAGAAGTTGATCCCTTGGGGATCCACTTCCTCCTCTGCAACAATAAAGCAATGCAGTTGAGTACAAAAATGTACTCGCAAGACTTACGAGTAACAAGCCTATACATAGCTACATGTAAGCTGAAATAAAGGAGATGGTTATATGGTTAATTGGACGCATAAAGCAACTTTCATTTGCAATATTGTAATAGATTGAAGGCAATCTGTCAAATCTATTTTTAATCATTCAAATAACAGCGAGGTAATCAATAAGTAACATGAGTAACCACCTAGAGGTGACTAACCCAATAGCCACCACAACATAGCACGAATCCCGATTCGTACTACCCAATCAAGTTTTAGTGAAAATTTTATAGTCTAACTCTTGCAAAACCTAACCAAGCGTGTCCATAACCTAGGACGAGGCTATTCGAATAGTTCAAAACCCTGCAGGGGTGTACCAATGTACCCACACTTCATACCGCCTTTTTGCCACAAGATTAAGCACACTTCCGAAGGTATGCCGGCACGACTAAGTCCTACGAGACGTTTACAATATTATGTATCAACTACGAGCCGCTCGTATAGATAGAAACCCATACGCTATATTGTAAAGCTGAAAGTCAACTACCCACAAAGAGTAAAGCTTTCGGACAACTACAATACTCCCAAACATCTTCCCTCCTACACAACCTCCTACGACTCGGAGTCAACACACGCCAAAGTACTAAGTCAAGAGAGATCACATTTCCCTCTAGAGTGGTTAGCACGCAAAAATGCTTGGATAGTGTGATACAAAATGTTCGGTCCTTGTTGACTCGGGCACCAACCATTCACACCCAAAAGAACACAATCATACCATTGTGCTCAAGTCTAAATCATTTTGTTTTTAGTTTTAGTTTTTCCAATTAAACATATTACAAGGTGCTGAATATAAAGTCATAATATGTTTTTGTGTGATCAAGGTTATCGACTAAGTCGACAACTGCTCAATTCTACCGGTAGCTCAGCATGACTAAGCAACATTAACTCGTAAACTACTAGTGACTGTAACATCCCAAGTTTAGACTTTTGTTTCAAATGTAAGAAAATGTATAGAAATTAAAAACTTTTCTTACATCTTGTATTTCCTGTATGTTCTAAACAATTCTTGTGAAAGGATTATGGGAATACAAAGTCACAAGTCATTTGATCCAAATCTTGACCCTCCAAAAACATTCTTTGTCAAATCTTGTGATCATCTCCTGGAAATATTTTTCCCAAGTTCTAGGGATGGTATGTGACCCCTCTGAAAAAAGTTTCACAATTTTTAGAAATTGTTTGATAATTTTAAGAGGTAGGTCAAACCTGTTTGACCTTGGTCAAATTCACTACATAAAAACCTCTGAAAATTTTATACAAGGTCAATGTCAAAGTTAGCAAGCTACTGTAAAAATTTCAGAATTTTTGGAGCTAGTTTTCTACCTCTAAAAATTCCTCAAAATTTTCAGCTCTTATTTAAAGCCCTAGTCAAACTAGCTGGGTTCGAGTCGGACTCAGGCTCGAGCCACTTGGTCGAGTCGAACCAACTAAGGGTACTGGTTCACTTTAAAATGAGGCGCGCGTCTCTCGACCGTTGGATCCAAATCGGACGCTCCAGATTGAGTGTAACGTTGAGACCCCCGATCGTCGCCATTAAATCTTGATCGTCCATTTTAAATCCAACGGTCATGGCGTTCTTCTTCTGTTCTTCTTCTTCCTCCTTGCTCCCGTACCGCATGCGCGCCATGGCAGAGAGGGGTTGCGCTCTGTCAATTCCCTATGCATCCACTCCAACAACTCTCTGACCTAGCATTAATTGCCTGTCACCATTTCGCACTCAAAGTCTTTCTCTGAGCTGCTCCCATCGCTTCAAGCCCTGGCACGGCCGAGCCCAAACCCTAGCTCACCATGGGGCTCCATCTTTGCTTGTAACCGTTGCTCACTGGCTATAAATAGCCCCGAGCTCCTCTGTGTTCGTTTTTCAGCACCACTTTAGCTTCCTCCACTCACTTGAGCTCCCAAAACCCCAGAATTCCCAAATCACCATTGTTGGCCGTGAAGCTCCATTGTGGACTTTGGTGCTTTAGTGGTTCATCTTCAATTATTCTTGTCCCTTTTTGAGCTCCTTAACCCCCTATGCATTTCCCCTAACTTAATTTTGGGTTGTATTCACAGGAATCACTCGATTTTAAGTTTGCATCTTTTCGACGAAATCACCCCCTTTCTTCCTCAGCTCCGGTAAGTGGTTCTTTTGGCAATTAATTGCTTATGGACCTTCTGTGGGCCTTGATGCAGCTATTTTGACCACCTGGTGGTGTTCATGTTTGCTCAGGCCGTATTTTCTTCATCTTCTTCCTAGTGAGCTTCTCCGTGGTCAAAGCTTCTCCGGCCATCTTTGAAGCTCTTCTTGGCTAAGGTAGCTTCTTATTAGTCCTTAGATGCTGTGGCACCCGTGTGAGGACCCGGAATATTTAACTAGTAACACTTAACCTCCAAATGGTTCTAGCGTTACTAATTAAACATTCTAAGCCTCGATGGACATATGCTTCCCAGAATTGCAGCATATGCACATCATCACAAAATTACACATCATTTCCATACAACATACATCACTAAGTTCAACAACGACATTCATAAAGTAAAGTTATTACAAAAGAGTCGACCGACCAAATAGAACAATAAACAAGAATGACAGCGGAAGCAAAAGGTGCCATAAGATGGCTAGAACAAAAGTCGACCGGTTAGCCACACCACCCACAAGGCAACTGCGGTGAAAACTCAACCTGTTCACCTGAAGGGCTGGTGAGGTAGACAATCTTCCTGGCACAATCGATTTGCCCCAAGTGTTGGGACAGCCAATCCATGCCAAGAATCACGTCCAGGCGCGCCGAGTCGAGTAGGATAAGACTCGCCAAGAATCCCACTCCTTCAATGTGGATAGGAACGTCCCAGCACACTTGGTCAGCTCTCATTTCCGAACCCGGAGAGCGAATAAGCAGTGGGATCCCCAAAGGAACACAGTGGAGACCACTATCAACAGCAAACAACCTCGAAATAAAAGAATGCGAAGCTCCAGAGTCAAATAAAACTGTAGTAGGACGTAAATTGACAAGAAGCGTACCCAACACCACGTCGGGCACCTCCTGTGCCTCCTCAGCCGAGATATGGTTGACTCGGCCTCTCCCCAAGCCCGGGGTCTTCTGGTCAGGTGGGTGACCACTCCCTTGCCCGCATCCTCCATTAGGACGAGGGGCTGCTCCAGTCTTCTTAGGACAACTACTCGCGTAGTGGCCCTTGTTGTGGCAATAGAAGCAGGTGACGTCGGCCGCGGGGTTGCGGGGAACACCCTGCTGCTGGATCGCAGGCGCACGTGACTGAATCACAGCCTGCGGAGGACGTGGAGCTGGCGCCGAAGGCCTCGGTGGTGGGGAAGCCTGAGGACGGGCCACCGGTGCTGGCCCAACACGAGGACGAACAAGGCCGGCCTGTGCAGACCGCTGGGCCTCCCACTTGCGCTTGCGGGACTCGCCCAGCGCTCTCGCCTTGTGCTCAGCGACGATGACCTTGTCCACCAAGGTCTGAAAGTCAGGGAAGTCCACAATAGAGAGCTTGTCCTGAAGCTCCTCAGACAAGCCCTCCATGAACTTCTCCTGCTTGGCCTCATCAGTGGCCACCTCAGCAGGAGCATACCTCACAAGATGGTTGAACTCATGGAGGTACTCAGTCACAGATTTACGCCCCTATTTGAGCGCAAGGAACTCCTTCTTCTTTAGCTTCATGAGGTCGGCAGGAACATGGGCCCGACGGAAAGCTGACCTGAACTCCTCCCACGAGACCACGTGTCCCGCAGGCTGCATGGCGAGGAAGTTCTCCCACCATGAGAGTGCCGCACCCTCCAGCTGATGGGATGCGAAAAGTGCCCGCTCCTGCTCCTGGCACTGCGCAACATTGAGCTTCCGCTCAACCAGACGCAGCCAGTCGTCTGCGTCCAAAGGATCCTCGGACCGGAAGAAGGTGGGAGGCTGCGTGCGAAGGAACTCCGCAAGTCCCCCACGAGACTGGTGACCACCTCTTGATCCAGAGGCACCAGAGGTAGTGGAGGTGTTCATCGCGATAACCTCCAACACCCTGCGATCCTCCGAACGGTTGCGTTCGATCTGCATGAGGACTTCAGCCATGGTAGGAGGAGGGGGAAGCTCCTCATCGGGACTACCCGGCTGATTCCGACCACTACGTGTCCCTCCTGCCATCCTGTTTTACTAAGACAAGTTAGCTACAAGTCCGAGATCAAAAGGTAAAGAAATCCAAACTCAATTAAAAAGGGCTCAAGAATAACCACCAAAGAGCACAAGACCATAAGTCACCAAATCAACTCCCCGAAACGACTAACCCGTATGGAAGAACGAGTAATCATTTGAGAAGACCCAAAATTTCAGAACTAAATTCTAGCTAAAAATAGCCCAAAATCAAGGTATAACCACCTAATAGAGTATAGGCATTTAGCTAATTTCATATCACTTCTTACCCCTTTTATTCCCACAAGTTTTAATTGAATTAACCTCTCATTTCCTACCTCCTATACTAATTACTAGCTAGCAGTCCAAATTTCTTTCTCCAAGCTCTCATGGTTCTCCCAAAACCAATTAAATCGATAGTAGCTAATTTTTGAAAGGAAGAGAGGAACAGACTTTTCCAAAACTTGATCAAGAGTAAGGTGAGATGAGCAAGCTAAGGCAGTAAGGAGTAAAATCAGAGAACTTACTTAAGTTTTGTAAACCTTTTGAAAGTAAGTTTTCAAAATATCCTAGAGACGACCAAGCTAGGGTTTCTACGGTCAAGATGGCTCGATACCAACTTTGTGAGGACCGGAATATTTAACTAGTAACACTTAACCTCCAAATGGTTCTAGCGTTACTAATTAAACATTCTAAGCCTCGATGGACATATGCTTCCTGCATTGCAGCATATGCACATCATCACAAAATTACACATCATTTCCATACAACATACATCACTAAGTTCAACAACGACATTCATAAAGTAAAGTTATTACAAAAGAGCCGACCGGCTAAATAGAACAATAAACAAGAATGACAGCGGAAGCAAAAGGTGCCATAAGATGGCTAGAACAAAAGTCGACCGGTTAGCCACACCACCCACAAGGCAACCGACCGGGCCGCCAAGCTAGACGCCTCGCAAGCTATCACAGCACAACTCACAGAAGTAAGGCCCCTCAAGCTCACCTTCTTCCTCTGCAACAATTACATTTAAGCAAGATAACTGAGCACACAAGGTACTCACAAGACTGACGTGTGGAATAGCAGACCTATTCATAAACTACATGCAAGCTTATTTAAGTGGAGGTTGTATGTCTCATTTTGCACAAAGCCAACTTTATTTGCAATAATGTAATACATTTGAAAGCAAGTTTACAAATAAATTTTAATGTTGAAAGTAACAGCGAAAATAACGATAAGTACAAGTAACCACCTAGAAGTGACTATCCCAATAGCCACCACAACATAGCATGAATCCCCGATTCGTACCGCCCATCAAGTTTTAATTAAAAAGGTTGTAGTCTAACTCTTGAAAGACCTTGCCAAGCGTGTCCATAACCTAGGACGAGGCTATTCGAATAGTTTTAACCCTGCAGGGGTGTACCAATGTACCCACACTTCGATCGCCTTTAAGCCACAAGGCACACTACAGAAGGTATGCCACACGCTAAGTCCTACGAGACATTTCCAATCTTGTGCATTGACTACGAGCCGCTCGTATGGATGGAAATCCATACGCTTACATTGCAAGCCGAACGACAACAAATCCCATCACGGGTGAAGTCTTTCGGACACTACAATGCTCCCAACACCATCCCTCCTGCGACTCCTTGCGACCCGGAGCCAATACACGCCAAAGTACTAAGTCAAGAGAGGTCCCATACCCTCTAGTGTGGTTAGCACGCACAAATGCTTGGTTTAGTGTAACAAGATGTTCGGTCCTTGTTGACCCGAGCACCTTTCCAGTCACACCCATAATCACACCAATCATACCAATGTGCACAAGTCTAAATCATTTTGTTTTCAGATTTAGTTTTCATAAGTAGACATGGCACAAGGCTGAAATCATAAATCATAATAAGTTTTATGTGATCAAGGTTATCGACAAGTCGATAACCGCCCATTTCTACCGGAAGCTAAGCATGGCTAAGCAATTAATTCGTAAACTACTAAGTGACAAGAGCTCATCCACGAACTCTAAATCACAGCAAGTTGTAACACCCCAACTCAGCACGAGCCTGGAATGCAACTACCCTAAGCTGAAAAACTAAATTTCGGCAGAACCTCCTTTGTATACGAGGATACTGGAGGTTCCACACAACAAAACACACAAGTAATCAAAAACTAGTCATGAAATCCAATTCTAAGGTCTAAACATGAATCAACGTTAAAGATCTAAGATAACAAATAACCATATGACATAAAGTCCTCATTTATGTTCTATCCAACCTCAATGATCATAAAGGTACCATCCGAGACTAAATTTATTTATTACAAACCAAAAGTTGACAAAAGAGAATCATTATTTCTTATAGCAATGAGTCTAATGTGAAGTGCATTATTCGAGTAGTGCTCATCTACTCCCTCCCAAGTGAACTTCATCAACGATCACCTAGAAATAAACAAACAAAGCAAGAGTGAGTCCATGACTCAGCAAGTACAATGATTAAGAAAAAAACATTCATTCATTGAAGATCAAACATAACATCATTGGGTTCGATCATAACGCATTGGATTACTTATGAATACATGATATGAATGCTCAAATCAAGGAATGGACTGCACACACGCAGATATCTGCAGATAGCCGGTGAACACCGTCGGTGATCACTCAAGCCCGCATCTTAACAAAAATGTGGGGATCCACTTCCGTATGAAGAACGTTTCATACGGTGTCCAACATTGCCCATATTGGAATTAATGGGTCTTATCCAACCATCTTGGAATTGATGGTGGTTCTCATCCACTCCGTGGACGCCAAATGTCAATGAATGCATGCAACAATTAAATGAAATATACCATAACATCATTTCTATTCATGAACTCAATGTATTGAACAAGGCATGAATAATTCATTTCACATGTCTCACAAGCTACCAAAACAACTCATGCTAATAACCACAATACACAAACATCCAAATAAACATGGTACTTGCCTTGCGTTGCGGCGTTATCCGCAACGAAGGCGCTCTTATACCCGTAGTTTCACGCCTAAACCAACGAAATAACTTAATAAGTATACATGATACCCAGCTCAACTAGTCGGTGTTCTATATTGCTTCTATTAGAGTCAATTAAATCCTATATCGCATAGATCTGGAAAGCAATGAGTCTGTCCAATAAGAAAATCTGGACAGCAACACGGGACTAACATAACTCACAGCCTGGAAGTCGAAAAATAGCAAACCCAATTTCTGTAGATTCTTAACTGGTCTAACTACAAAACTCTAGTTGACGCGACAAACCAATTTGGTCAAATTAATAGGCTAATAATTGTTTGAACATTCAGCACAGATTCAGCCTACCAAAATTCAGCAGAAATATTCAGTTGATCATAACTTCTATGTTACAACTCCGAATTGAGCGTTCTTTACCAATCTGAAAAGGTTATCGAATTACCTACAATAACCTAGTTGGGTGAACTTTCAGATTCTTCCAAGTTCTCTATCATAATATAGAAAATATACAGACAGATTAATCACGTCAGTCTCTGGCAGCAACTGTTAAAACAGACATATCTTTTGACCCATAACTCGGAATCAAGTAAACTCAGTGGCCATCTAAACCTGACAGGGGATACTTCAATTTTCTAGGAGACACCAAGTTCAAAATCTGTGAATAACAATTTCTTATACAATTTACAAATTGACTGCAGAATCTCGTCAGGATTCTGGACAGTCAAGACTAATTCTATCATAACTTTTGACTCGGACCTCGGATTTGAGTGAACTCGGCGGCCACTGAAACGTAAGAACAAGACCTAGATATCTCTAGGAGACCGAACCTTCAGATTCTGCCTAAAAATAACCGAAACACCCTCTACAACGAACCGGACAGAAACAGCTTCTAATTTCAGCAGTCCGCCTAAACAAAACGTAACCAAAACTCTTCTAACAACAATCAAACCACGAGGATCGGCATCGTTACCCTTGCTGCAACCAGGAGTAGGTGGAAGGATCCTTGGCGAAGAAGCTCTTCCTCCTTTTCACCTCTTTTGCCCCAAGCGGCTGCTGTCCTCCTCCACTCCTTGCGCAACCGGGCATGGAGAAGGTCCGAAGGAAGATTGGGAGTCAAACCAGCAGGAGCAGCACCAATGGAGGTTGGGGCGACTCCTAGGGGCAGGGCATGAGGGGAAGAGAGGAGGATGGGAGGGGTGGCGCCAAAGGGGAAAAGGGGGTTCTGCCAAGGGGAAGGAAAAGGGTGATTAGGGTTTAGAGGAGGCGCATGGGCCTAGGCCCATGGCGCCAAGGGGTTGGGAAGGCTTCCCAGAGGCCCACGACCTAAACAACTCCGAAACCGAGAGTTTTAAGTTTTCCGGAGTTCCCGATTAAATTCTTTCTTTCCGACTAAAAGCAGGTATGACATTCTACCCCTTAATCGACTCGACCCGAATTCTACTCACGCCACGGACACAAGAGCAGAAGTCTAAGGAATTGAAAACAAAATTTAATACGTACCAAAGAACAAATAGGTTCGATAATGCTCGCGCATGCAGATTCCGATTCCCAAGTGGCTTCTTTCTCCGATTGATGAGACCAAAGAATCTTGACATACTTGTGGTTTTATTCCTCAAAACCCGCTCTGATTTGTCCGAAATTTTACCGGTCGGGACTCAAAAGTAAGGTCCTGCTCAATGCTCAACGGCCCATTGGAATTGCATGCTCGGGTCAAATAAGAACTTCCTCAACATGGACACATGAAACACATTATGAATCCTCTCATAGACTCGAAGATCCAAACGGTAAGCCAAATTTCCAACTCTTGCCATAACCTGGAAACGGTCCGATGTACCTTGGGCTAAGCTTTCCTTTAGTACCGAAACGCATTACGCCTTTGGTAGGCGATACTCGAAGGACCTCGTCACCCACATTGAACTCCATTCTCGCCTCGACATCTGCGTAGCTTTTCGTTTGGCCTCGAGCACTAACAAGTTCCTTCTAACTGGCCACTCTAGCCACGGTTATTGAACCCATTCGGACCCAAAGCTGTCCTCTCTCCCACGCATCCCAACACAACGAGATCTGCATTTCCGCCATAAAGGACTTCAAAGGTGCAGCTCGAATCTGGAGTGATAACTATTATTATAGGCGAACTCGCCAAAGCCTGTGATCTTCCCAACCACCCTTCCAGATAAAACACAACACCGAGCATATCTTCTAAGGTTTGAATTGTACGCTTCAGATCGACCATCCGTGCGAGGGTGGAATGCAGATACTAAGACGGAGTTGCGTGCCCAAAGCACTCGCAAACTCTCCCAAAACTTGAAACAAATTTGGCATCTCGGTCGGAAACAATAGTCTTTGGCACCTGCAACCGCATTTATCTCTCGCACATAAAGTGGAGCCAAATCGCTCGCAGAATTGGTGGTTCGAATAGGAATGAAATGTGCACTTCATGAACCGATCCACTATCACCCATATAGCATCCTTCCTCGCTGAGTGCGAGGTAAACCAACCACAAAATCCATGGAGATGTCATCCCATGGCCACACCGAACCTCTAAAGGTTGCAACAATCCTGCCGGCCGCTATGTTCAGCCTTAACCCATTGGCAGATCCCACACGAGGCCACATACTGCGCAATATCGACTTTCATTCTCTTCCACCGTAAATTCTTCTTCAAATCTTTGTACATTTTGGTCTCACTGGATGTACAGATATAATGAGTACGGTGGGCTTCCTTTAGAATCTCATCTTTAATCTGGCCTCTGTGGCACACAAAGGCGACCTTTAAATCGCAAAGTACCGTAATCATCTATACCAAAATGGCCTTGCTTGCCTTCATCTAGGCGCTTCCTCACACGCTGGAGCATTTGATCATCTTTGTTGTGCTTCCCGCATTTGTTCGAATGGTGACTCAAGAAGCAAACGGGTCTCGGCCTCTGCGGTACCCGCAAAGCAAAAGATATATCCATACGCTCAAAATCAGCGATGAGACAATCGAGGGTAGGAGGTGTCGCCTTGCGACTCGTGGCATCGGCTACAACATTTGCCTTGCCGGATGATACCGAATGGTGAGATCATAGTCCTTTATCAACTCCAACCATCTCTCTCGCCTCGAGTTTAAATCTTTCAGGTAAAGATGTATTTGAGACTCTTGTGATCGGTGAAAATGTCACAAGATTCGCCATACAAATAATGGCGCCGATCTTTAAAGCCGATTACATGCTGCA
This sequence comes from Ampelocalamus luodianensis, assembly GCA_036346255.1. NCBI lineage: Eukaryota > Viridiplantae > Streptophyta > Magnoliopsida > Poales > Poaceae > Ampelocalamus > Ampelocalamus luodianensis. The sequence goes on from CM070624.1 coordinate 39,551,354, forward strand.
AGCTCTAGGTCATGAGTAGGATAGTTCTGTTCATGTTTCTTCAACCGCCGAGACGCATAGGCAATCACCTTACCATCCCGCATAAGTACACAACCCAGCCCAACTCTAGACGCATTCAATAAATAGTGAACCGCTTCTCGGTTCTCGGAAGGGTGAGAATTGGGGCGGTCACCAATCTATCCTTCAAAGTACAGAAGCTTCGTTCACACGCATCCGTCCACTGAAACTTGACACCTTTCTGTGCCTAAATTCATTCTCAGATTAAATTTCATTCTATAACAGAGCTACAGAATCGGAATCATTCAAAAGGACCTAAAATGACAAAGTTATGCACTTTTGAAATTTGAAACATTAAAAGACTTAGAAAATTCGAGCTCGGGAGGTCCAATTGAACTAGAAGACAAAGGAGAGGTCGTGGGCCGTCGATCCTTCATCGCACGCCACGGACCTCAGCACGCGCATAAATGCACCTCCTCCCCCGACTGGGAGGTGCGGGACCGTTGAGATTGGATCCAACGGCCACGACGGTGCATGCAGCGCGACGCAAAGGAGGTCCTCGCGTTTATCAGAGGTCGTGGACCGTCCGATCGAGATCCGCGGTCCCGAGCACTAGGGGAGGTCCTAAGGCTTTAAATCTGAGGAAGGAGGTCTAGTCCGTTAGATCTAAATCTAACGGTTTAGACCAGAGGAGGAGGTCCTAAAGCTACGGATCTAAAGGATGAGGTCCTAGACGGTCAAGATCTCCAGAGGGAGGTCTTGATCGGCTGGGATTAACACGAGGAGGTCTTGGATGGCCAAGATCTACTCGGGGAGGTCCTAAGCGATAGAGTTTTAATCGGAGGAGATCTGGACGGCTCAGATTAGACCTAGGGAGGTCCTCAACGATCCCGATCGACGCGGAGGGAGGTCCTGAGACTAAGGATTTTACAAAGGAGATCTAACGCTCAGATCTAAATCCGGGGAGGTCGTGAACGGCTAGGATTGCGCCTAAGAGGTCTTGAGCGGGGTTTTCTCTGAAAAAGACCAGGGGTGGCTTTTTACCAAGAGGACCCCGAGGGTGGTCTAGGGTGGTCTTTGCAAAATGACCAAGGGAGGTCTTTTGCCCACGGGAAAAGATCTAAACGGCTAGGATTTAACCAGGGTGGTCCTAGACGGCTAGGATCGACACTAGGGGAGGTCCTAGCGCGCAAGATTTTGCACAGAGCCAGATTCAACGGCTAAAAACTAACCCAGGGAGGTCCTTAACGGCGGAGATTACTCTAGGAGGTCTGGGACTTAGCGATTTTGTCGGAAACGACTCTACGGCTCAGATCTAGCCTGGGGGTGGTCTAAGACGGCCATGATTTACCCTGGGAGGTCGGGGCTTTAGAAGGCACGCGCGAGCTGCCGGCAAGACAGCATTAATGGACAACCTCGGACAACCATTAATGCTAATCATTGATCTCATATCATGCCCGAGTATGACACGGCAAAACACCCGAGTCAAGGAAAAGCTCGCCGCCGACGACATGGACCACGCCGGCGGAAACCGAGGGCACCACTAAACTCATAAAAGCACCGCGGACCTCATCAGGCTAACTCGACGCGCGGCGGCTCGAACGCCGCGAGCCGAGAGGGTGGTAATTAGGTCTTCGGCAAAACCGACAAATACTAAAAGGCTTGCTACGCTCTAATCTAGCTAAACCTTGAGCTCTAAAAGACTAAAGAGGACTCACCAGGGCCAAGGTGAGGTCCAAAGGAGCTCGGAGGAGAGGTTGATGCCGAAGGAGGTGCTCCGGTGACCAAGCCCGCCGGAGACGAAGAAGAAAGCAGGGACGACCTTGAAGAACTGGTACCCACAATGCCTCCCCCTGAAACCAACCGATTTGGTTTAGACAAGATGCCCAAGGTGGATAATTGAACAAGTTGGAAAACCAAGTTCGCAATTAAACCACAGGAGCTCGGGTGATCTTGAAGAACTTCAAAAACCGACAATGGTGGTGTTCATGAATCTTGGTGGAGGGAGAGGAAGACTAAGGGAGACAAGGAGGAGCTCGGGGTCTTAAGAAGACAAAGGAGCAAAGCCATGGGCAGAGCAAGCTTCGGGTGCACACACCCTGCCATGGACTTGCTAGATGTGACAGGAGCCGGTAGGGTCGACTCCTTTTAGGGCAAAGGTCTGACAGACAATCAATGCATGGCAGAAAGAGACGTTGGGAAGGACCAAAAAGTGATAGGCCACTGCTCCCAACTGCTCTGACACTGACACAAGCACAGGTGCGGGAAAAATCATGACGACCAGACCTCCCGGAGGTCGTGAGGAAGAAGAACAGAGCCAAAGGGGAGGTCCTGGACGCCCCAGATGCAATCGGGGTGGTCCTGGACGTCCCAGATCACCCGAGGTGGGGAGGTCTTAAGCGGATGAGGAGGTCCTGGGGAGGTCGTGACCGCAGGATGGAGATCCAATGGTCTGGACCACCCCGAGGCGCTGAGGTCAGAGGGGAGGTCGGGAGCATTGGATGGAGATCCAACGGCTTAGAGTGATGAATGCAACCGCAAGGTCCGAACGTTCACTCGAACGAGGACCGTGCGACCGAGATCCAACGGTCAAGACGCCACGCGGCGCGAGATCGAGCGAGTGTGGCGGCTGCACGACTTGACTCGAGCGAGTCCAATGGCTGGGTTGGACTCGGGTCTGACTCGAGCCCGAGTCTGACTCAGCCCCAAATTTGAGTTTCACTGATCTGAAGTTGGAGGATTTATTTGAGGTAGCAAACCCACTCCAAAATTTATGAAATTTTTACAGGAGCTTGCTAGCTGAGTTATTGACCTTGTATAAAATTTCCAGAGGTTTTCGTGCTATACATTTTCCTCCACAAATTCCACAAGGTGCTGGTCCAAGGTTTGACCAGAATTTGAACATGTTTGACTGACCTCCAAAATATTCAAACAATTTCTAAAAATTGTGAAGTTTTTCAGAGGGGCTACACATCAACCCAAGAATTTAGGAAAAATATTTCCAGGAGATTATCACAAGATGGAACAAGAATGTTTTTGAAGGATCAAGATTTAGATCAAAGACTTGTGACTATGTATTTCCATAACTCTTGTACAATAATTGTTTAGTACATACAGGAAATACATGATGTAAGAAAAAGTTTTAATTTCTACTCATTTTTTACATTTGAAACACAAGCCCAAAATTGGGATGTTACAACCCGCTTCTTTGGACAATGTGGAGCTTTTTGAGCCATTTTCGTTTTCGGCCGTAGTAGTCACCGTTCCTTTTTCCGGCTCGCTGGCGTTGTGGGTCGCCGCCGCCGTCGAGGTCATCACCATCGGTTCCGCAAGGTTATTGTGAACCCATTTTGGCCTTTCGGTTGCGCCGCCGTGGCCGGAGCCCCGGCGACAAGCCTTTCTTTGCCCTCGGGTTTTTTGCCGGACGAAGTCGTCACTGGGATTTGTCGATTAGGACAAAGATTTGCTTATTAAATGTTAATCATTGCTAATCATTGGGTTAACATTTAATAGTTGTCTTAATCGGGTCTTAGTATCACTGATAGTGGGCCCGTAGGCTTAAAACCGCGGTAGCGTGGCCTTTAGGACAAAATCTAGGGTCATTAATTACTAATCATTGGTTAGTAATTAATGTGTCCTAAACTGGCCCACTGTGCCACTAACAGGTGGGCCCAACCACTTAAACCTTCCCCGTTGGCCCTGTGCAATGCCGTTAGGACATCATTAATGATAATCGTTGCTAATCATTGTTTAGCAATAAATGGCTGTCTTAAAATGACCTTGTGAGTCACTGCCATGTGGGCCCGCACCATTAAACCCCTCTGTGCACTTAAAACTCACGTGCGTGAGTGCGCAGCACTTAGTCGATCGTGGACCGTCGAGCTTGTGATCAACGGCCCAGATCTGGGGAACGTTCGGACCACCCGAGCTCCCAAACCGCTGCGGGCCGTCCATCTCGCGATCAGCGGCTGAGATTGTTGTGTTGTTTGGGTCGCCCGAACCGCACTTGATCTAGGCCCTCCATCTCTAGATCTGCGGTCAAGATTGATTGGGCCGTTCGGGTCACCCGAACGCCCCGTTCATTTTGACCATTAGATCTTGATCCAATGGTGAGACCCTTTTTGGACCGCGCGCGTGCGCTATTCTCCAGCGCGCGTCGGCTGTTGGATTCCAGGTCTACGGCCCACGTTGTTCCATGTCATTTCTTTTTGAGTTGGATTTGTTTAATTCTGGTAAATCTTTATTTGTCAATTGAAAATTGGTTTAAACTTTGAAAACTCATAACTAATTCATTTTAATTCCTTCTTAAATGATTCCAACTGTGTTAATTTCCTGTTTAACTGAAGTTTAATCTAAAAATACATTTAGACATTATTATGTGCCAGAAAATTTTGTAAACAATATTAACTTGTTTCAGCCATTATTGAATATGCCAGAAATTCAAGTAAAACTTGTAAAATGCATAACTTTTTCGGTATAACTCCAAACTAAGCAAACTCAAGCTTGTAAAATTCCTCGGTTAGCATACTTTAATATGAAATAGGTTTTGATCATGGTTATAGTTCTGAAGAATGATAGATGCTAGTTTTACAATTTAGAAGAATCATAAGTAATTCATTTTAACTCCAAATTGGGTAAACTCAACTTTGCTGTTCTTAGAATATCATTATCTACCTACCATAAAAATTTCAGGTTCTAGATCATTCTAGAAATTTATGCTATGAACAGTACCAGTAATTAATTTGGTTTGAATTACCAGGTTGAGAGAATTTGTTTTAGCTATAACTTTTGCATGCTTAGTCCTTGCTGCTGTATAAATTTCATGGGATTTGGATGACTTTTGTTTTTGAGTTTCTTTCGGTGTTTTCGTTCTTATTGGTTTTATCACATTTTTGCATTAGGTTCCGAGGATATTATTGATCTTGAATCTGATCCCCAGCAGCAAGACTTTGCCCTCCAGCAAGACAAGCAGACAAGACAAGACTATTATTTTCAAATTCTAATATGTTGTTTGCAAATTCTACGTATGCATTGCTATCTTGTTTTAAACTATTGTCAACTAGTTGACCTATTAGATGCATAATCTGTAGGTAAATGTTTATCCTCTACTACTGAGCTTAGGAATACTTACTGTGATTTTGGGTTCGTTGGATGAGCCCTTGTCACTTAGTAGTTTCGAGTATGTTGCTTAGCCATGCTTAGCTACCGGTAGAAATGGGCGGTTATCGACTTGTCGATAACCTTGATCACGATAACCTTGATCACACAAACTTATTATGATCTTTATGATTTAGCCTTTGTGCTATGTTTACTTGCGAAAACTAAAAACTGAAAACAAAATGATTTCGACTTGGGCACAACGGTAAAATGGTGTGCTTTTGGGTGTGACTGGAATGGTGCCCAGGTCAATTAAGGACCGAACATCTTGTGAGTCTCTGTTATCCAAGCAATTTGTGCGTGATAACCACACTAGAGGGTATGGGACCTCTCTTGACTTAGTACTTTAGCGTGTGTTGCCTCCGAGTTGCAGGGGGTCATAGGAGGGATGGTGCTTGGGAGCATGGTAGTTGTCCGGAAGCTTTACCCCGGGTGGGTAGTTGTCTTTCGGTTTTACCATGTAAGCGTAATGGTTTCTATCTATACGAGCGGCTCGTAGTTAATGCACAATATTGAAAATGTCTTGTAGGACTTAGCCATGCCGGCATACCTTCGGAAGTGTGCTTATTGTGGTTTAAAGGCGGTCTGAAGTGTGGGTACATTGGTACACCCTTGCAGGGGTTCAAACTATTCGAATAGCCTCATCCTAGGTTATGGACACGCTTGGGTAAGCTTTTCAAGAGTTAGACTATAACTTTTAATTAAAACTTGATGGGTGGTACGAATCGAGGATTCGTGCTATGTTGTGGTGGCTATTGGGTTAGTCACCTCTAGGTGGTTACTTGTTATTTATTGTTACTCGCTGTTATTTCAATGCTTACAAACAGATTTTACAAATTGCCTTCGATCTATTACATTATTGCAAATGAAAATTGCTTTATGCGTCCAATTACCCATATAACCATCTCCCTTTGTTACAGCTTTCATGTAGCTATGTATAGGCTTGTTACTCGTAAGTCTTACAAGTACATTAGTGTACTCACCTGCATTACTTGTTGTGTGCAGAGGAAGAGGGTGAGCCCCATGGGCCTTATTTTTGTGAGATGTGCGGCTTTTGGGACGACTAGCTTGGCGGCCCGGTCGGTTGCCTTGTGGGTTATGACTAACCGGTCGTCTTTTGTTTATAGTCATCTTATGGCACTTTTGCTACCGCAATTATTTCTACTTTAATGTCATTTGGCCAGTCGACCCTTTTGTAATAACTATATTTATTGTATGTTTTTTTTGCTTGATTTACTTATGATTTTTTTAAGTTGTAAAACTAGGGCATAGCATTTTTCAGAGGCAAAGACATGAATAAAACTTATTCTATATTAAAGCATATTATCAGAGAGATTTAACAAATTTTAGTTTGCTCAATTTGGAGTTACAGAGAATTACTTATGCATTTTACAAGTTTTAATGAATTTCTAGAACAATAATTAATGCTAAAGCAAGTTAATTCAATATATAAAATTTTCTGGTACAGAACAGTGTCAAAACACATTTTTAGATGAAAGTTTAGTTAAACGAAAATTTAACACAATTTGAATCATCTAAAATGAAGCTAAAATGAATTAGTTATGAATTTTTAAGTTTAATACTATTTTCAGATGACAAATAAAAGCTTACCGAAAATTAAACAAACTTAACTCAACGGGAAGGACATGGACAAACGTGGGCCTTAGATCTAGAATTGCACGGCCCACGCGTGCTCTGGAACACAGCACACGTGCGCGTGCAGCCCAATAGTATCCACCGTTGGATTTAGATCCAACGGTCCACAAGAGATGGGACATTCGGACTTCCCGAATGCCTCACCAAATCTGGGACATGGACCTAAAAATGAACGGCTTAGATCAAGGTCACATTCGGAGGTCCGAACGTTCATGAGATCTGAGCCGCAGATCTAGAAATGAACGGCAAAAGAGAATCGGAACGCTAGGACTCCAAAAGCGCTGAGGAGGTCTAGACCGTTGGATCAAGATCTAACGGTCCAGAGCTGCAGACGAGGTCCTAAGGTTGAAGAGCTACAAGAGGAGGTCCTGAATGGCTCAGATCTCCAAGGGAAGATCCTGGACGGTCAAGATTTACTCGGAGGAGGTTCTAAATGACAAGATTTAAAAGAGAGGAGGTCCTGGACGGCCAAGATCTACCAAAGGAGGTCATGGACGGTTCAAATCTCCACGGGGAGGTCCTCAATGATAAGGTCTAAAAGAGGGGACATCTTGAACGGCTCAGATCTCCATGGGGAGGTCCTCAATGGTCAAGATCTACCCGGGGGTGGTCTAAAAGGTCAAGGGCTGCGAAGCGGGAGGTCCTAAGGTTTTCTTTACAAAAGGGCAAGGGGTGATCTTTTGCAAAGAGGACCCCGAGTGTGGTCCCGAGGGTGGTTTTTGCAAAAATGACCACGGGGTGGTCTTTTGCAGAGGGGATGATCCTAATGGTCAAGATTAAAACCAAGGAGGTCTTTAACGGCTAAGATCTAACCTAAGAGGTCCTGAAGTTTGTCTTAGTGGTGGTCTTACGACAACAGGACAACAGTACTTTGTGGTTTGCTCGCCGGCGACTCTGGTCACGACGGCGCAAACCAACAGCGGCAAATATGTTCACAATATAATTGCGAACACCCTGAGGGTACCCTCGACGACGGAGCTGGCCTAAAACGCCGGCGAGCCGGAGGGATGTGGAGGTGCAAATACGGCCGAATACGAAAATAGCGAAAAGCTCCGCAGCGGTCCAAAACAGCAGGTGCCCAGGCACTAAGGGACTGTCGCGAAGGTACGTGAGCGCAGAGGAGGTCCGGAGGAGGTCAGAGGTGTTCTGACGGCGGAGACCTGCGCCGGAGTTGAGGACGACAACGAGGACGAGGAGCCCTGAGCGAAATGGAAACAAAAGGACAGTAAGGACAACTTCGCAATGGTCCAGAGGTGGTCCATGAGCAATTGATTGAACGGAAAAAGGTCTTTACCGGAGTCGAGGACGAGAGGGACCACCCATGACCGCAACCGCGCCAACTCAAAATTGGACAAGCCCTGCGAAGGTGACCCAAAATAGAGTTAGGGGAAAGACTTGTGATGCTCAGAGGTCCAAAAGGGAGCGAAATGTTGGGCAAAAGGACCACTGGAGCGCTGTCGACGACGAAGAGCTCGAACAGTCGAAAATGGCAGAAAAGGGGGGCTCTCGGTGTTTTGCACACAAACTCACAAAGAGGGAGCTGGGGTGACAGAGAGGTGCTAAAGGGGAACCAAGGGAGGAGCTCGGAGGTCCTCAAATAGCTCGGGGTCAACGGTTGCGCGAGGACAAGATCTAATGGTGGACAAGACCTAAAGCTGGTCTGGGACAAAATGGAGGCGACGGGAGCAGGTGTAGACAAAAGGCTACTAGGCTAAACACTGACACGCACTGAAAAACGGGGCTCATAGCTGTTGAAGGGGGCCCGTGAGGTGACTAGGCACTGCACCACAGCTGCCATGGCGCACGCGCATACGGCGCCGAGGAAGAAGAAGAATAGAGGAGGGAGGTCTTGGCGGTAGGATCTGGAAAGAACGGATGAGATTGCGCAAGACCTTCGGAGGTTTGAGCGGCATAGGAGGTATGAGGCGTTTGATCAAGATCCAACGGCCCAAACACACGCACCACTTTGAGCGAGTTCGAGTGAGCTTAGGTGACTTAGCTCGACCAAGTCAAGTGGTTGGGCTCGGGTCTGACTCGAGCCCAACAGTGACTTGACTAGGGTTTTGAAATGAGAATAGAAACTTTGAGGAATTTTTCAAAGTAGCAAACTAACTCTAAAAATTATGAAATTTTTACAGGAGCTTTCTAACTCTAGGATTGACCTTGTATAAAATTTCTAGAGGTTTTTATGCAGAGCATTTTCCTCTAAAAATTTCCTAAGGTTCTGAGCTAGGGTTTGATTCAAAGTCAAACTGGTTTGACTGTCCTCTTAAAATATTCAAACAATTTCTAAAAATTGTGAAATTTTTCAGAGGAGTCACACATCATCCCTAGAATTTAGGAAAAATATTTTCGAAGGATGAGCACAAGATTATCCAAGAAAGTTTTCAAAGGGTCAAGGCTAAGATTTTAGAAGCTTGTGATTTTCCAATTCCACAATTCCTTGAACAATAATTACAGAATAGCTCAATTACAGTAAGATGCAAGAAAAGTTTTAATTTCTACTCATTTTCTTACATTTGAAACACAAACCAAGATTTGAGATGTTACAGATCCCGCATGACATATATATTTTTGCACCAAAACAGTGATCCCCTAGGCGGGCACCTAGGCCGCCTAGGCGGCGCCTAGGCACTGGGCGCAAGGGCATCGCCGCGACTTGGTGCCAGTCGGAGCTCTAGGCGGGCCGAGCGCCTAGCTGGAGTTGGGCGGATCTGGCTGCTCGAGCGCGCCAGCGGCCTGAGGCGCGAGGCGGGCGGATCGGGCGGCCCGGCGGATCTGGGCGGCCCGAGGCGGATCTGGGCAGAGGTTGGTGCGGCGGGAAGAAAAACAGTAGCGGGAAGCTCGGTGGGAAGAAAAACAGTAAACTAGAAGAGCGGGAAGAAAAACAGTAAAGAGGTAAGTTGCTCTCACCTTCAGTCAGAAACCCTACTGTGCTCGGCTCGGCTGCTCCCATCGCGGTCACGCGCCGCCACCTCCTCTGCTTCTCGTCGCCGTCGCGCAGCTCCTCCCGGCTCCCCGTCGCCGTCGCGCAGCTTCTCCCGGCTCCCCTCACCGTCGCGCAGCTCCTCCCCGGTTCCCCATCGCCGTCGCGCCTCCAATCCTCCCCGTCTGCCGTCGGCCGTCGCCCCCCCAGGTCAGCCGCCTCCCTCTGGCCCTCGCCTCCCCCTGCGCCCTCTCGCCTCCCCTTGCGCGTGCGCCTCGCCACGCGCATCGCCTCTTGTGCCGTGCGCTCTGCGACCGAGTAGTAGTAGAGTAGTTTAGTAGTAGTAGAGTAGTTTAGTAGTAGTGCCGTAGTGGCCGGCCGAGTAGTAGTAGAGTAGTTTAGTAGTAGTGCTTGTAGTGGCCAGCCGAGTAGTAGTAGTTTAGTAGTAGTGGCCGAGTAGGAGTAGTTTAGTAGTAGTTTAGCACTTTAGCAGTAGTACTTAGTAGTTTAGTAGTAGTGTAGACTGTAGTACTAGTGCGCAGCAGAGTAGTTTAGTAGTAGTTTAGGGTTTAGCAGTAGTACTAGTACTAAATGTGTGATTTATTAGTAGTTTCATATTTAGTAGTAGTACTGTAATTGTAGTAGTAGTAGCAGCACTTCATTAGTCAAGTACTCAATTAGCAAGTAGCATTGTAGCTATTACGATTGTAACTTACAATTTATAAGTTTGTAACAATTGTTCATCATGAATTGTAGAATGTCATCTGTTGTGTCGGCCACAGTGGAGGTGACTACGGATACCCTTAAAAGGAAATCCGAAGATATAGGGTGGGAGTATGGAGTGTTGATTGATTCAAATAATATAGATAAAGTAAAGTGCAAGTTGTGCAATAAAATTGTTTCCGGAGGAGTGTATAGGATAAAGCAATATATTGCTCACATTAGGGGAAATGTTGCTAAATGCCCTTTGTCCACAAAGGAAGATCAAGAGAAGTGCATCAAATCAATTGAGGAGGCACAACTTAAGAGAAAGACTAGGAAAGAAAAAGAACAAGAAGTTAGAAATGAAGTTATCATTGATGAGGATGCCACTGGTGATGGTGATGAAGATCTTGAACTTGCAGATGTAGGATCCTCGGGACGTTGAAAGTTGGGGCCTATGGATAAGTTTGCAATACCTATTGATCCTAGTACATTGAGCTCCAAAGAACTATGGCAACAAGCAATTAGTGTCGCTATTTGGAAAGAAAGACTCCATAAAGTAAGATAATATGTTGCTAGGTGGATTTATGAATCAGGTATTCACTTGCAACTCTTGTAATGTCTACTAATAATATGCGAATGACATCCTGGTGTTGTTTACTAACATAAGTAACATTGTATAATTATTGCATGTTTAGTGTACCTTTCAACTCCATCAACAATGATGCCTTTGCAAATGTGTGAAGCCATTGGCCGCTTTGGCCTCTGCTTTATTCGCCCTTCTCAACACGATATGCGGGAGAAGTTGTTGTATGAGGAAGTGGATAGAACCAAAGGGTTGTTGAAGGACCATGAAGAAGAGAGGGCCAAGACTGGGTGCTCTATTATAACTGATGCATGGACTGATCAGAAAAGGAGGAGCATCATGAACATGTGTGTGCATTGTAGCCTAGGGTCATGTTTCCTAGAATCAAAGGAGGCATCTGAGGAGTCACACACCGGAGAGCTCATCTTTCAATATGTGGATTCTTGCATTGAAAAAATAGGTGTTGCCCATATTGTCCAAGTTGTCACCGATAATGCTTCAAACAACATGGCGGCGAAGGCATTATTGAAGGACAAAAGGCCTAACATATTTTGGAGCTCATGTGCAACCCACACTATCAACTTGATGCTACAAGGAATTGGAAGCATTGCAAGGTTCAAGAAGACACTTGATCAAGCCAAGTCACTAACCATTTTTATCTACTCGCACCATAAGACATTGGCCTTGATGAGAAAATTTACAAAGAAGAGGGATATAATAAGGCCCGGGGTGACTAGGTTTGCTTCCTCCTTTCTCACTTTGCAAAGCTTGATTGAGAAGAAACAACAACTAAGGTCGATGGCGCTTAGCCAAGAATGGGAAAATTGCATACATTGTAAAAAAGGCAAAGGCAAGGCATCCACGGCTACATTGGTGAGTAGAGCCTTTTGGAATGGTGTTTCTCTTTGCTTGAAGGTATTTGAGCCATTAGTAAAGGTTCTTCAAATGGTTGATGGGGATGTTAAGCCTTCTATGGCCTTTCTTTATGGAGAAATTCAAAAGGCAAAGAAAGAAATCATGGAAGCCATGAACAATATAGAGAACAACTACAATCTCATCATAGATATTATTGACAAGAAGATGAAGGATAGGATTGATTCTCCATTGCACTTGACGGCATACTTCTTGAATCCATATTATAGTTATTGTGATGGCTCCATTTTTTGGATGATGTTATCATGGATGGGATATTCACTTGTTTGGAGACTTTTTACCATGGTGATGATGACAAGCAAAGTCAATTGCTAAATGTGGAGTTGGGTATATTCAAAGATCAAGAAGGCCACTTTGGGAAAGCGGCAGCAAAGGCCGGATGCAAAGACTATGAATTTAATCCAGGTTTAATAATTACTAGTCAATGTAAATACATGCATGATTGAAAATTCGTCATATACTAATTATTTTATTGTTCCTAATTATATGCAACTAAATGGTGGTCTACTTATGGATGTAAAGTTCTGTGTTACAAAAATGGCCATGAGGATCCTCTCATTGACATCTAGTTCATCCGGTTGTGAAAGGAATTGGAGCACTTTTGAAGGGGTTAGTCTCTAAACTTCTCTAAAGAGTGAAGTCTCAATTTTCAATATCTACGTTAGTACATTACATTTAGCTAACTAGTAACTATACATCACTTTGTAATTTGTAGATACATACAAAGAAAAGAAATAAACTAGATGTCCACCGCTTTAACCATTTAGTCTATGTTCAATATAATGCCAAATTGAGGAACAAAAAAGAGAAAAAAGAAAAGAAGAACATAGATCCCATTATAGGTTCCGAAGCTAATGAAGCTCAATGGTGGTTAATTGAAGGTGGAGATGATGATCAAGATGTTGAGCCTGCTACGGGGCTTACATGGAAGGTAATTGAAGAAGCATGTGGAGCTAATGAGGTCTTAGAACTTTGTAAGAGCGTAAGAGTGAGACAACTTCATGAAGAAGATTTTAAGTCCGATACCGAAGAAGAGGAGGAGGTCAATGAGGAGGAGGAAATTGAGTATGAGTCCGATCAAGAAGAAGTACTTCCAACCAAAAATTATGAGGAAGAAGATGGCTAGTCAATACTCATTCACTCATTTGATCATCAAATTATCTTATGACTCTATTTAATATTTATATTTCGCTTACTTGTTTTATTTGTGAGACCTTAATACCTTATGACTCTATTTATATTTGGCTTGCTTGTTTCATTTGTGACTTGTTTCATTGTTTGAACTATTTGATGTTACTTGTTTGAATTATATTTTTATTGCATCAAGTCATCAACTCATGAAGGTCATTACATCAAGTCTTCAAAATTCAAATATATTTGCATCACCGAGCCACCAAGGTAACATCTCTTCTTACATAATTACACATATACTGATATACATATATACATGTAACATATACATAAACTTGCTATTCTGTATTCATCTCACTTGTTTGGATTGATGCTAGAGGCGATTATACTTGCAATTCTGTTCGGCCGCCTAGACGCCCTAGGCGCTAGGCGGCCAACCACCGCCTAGCGCATAGCGCCTAGGTGAACACTGCACTAAAATATGCCAACATGTGTCTTGTTTTGTTGATTAAATGATAAAGAACACAACGATTCAAACGAATCACAAATCGAATACTCGGTTTAAGAAATATGATAATTTAAAACTGATAAATCAAAAAGGTATGTATTAAATGCAGCCTATTGGCTACTGCCACCTCATCAAAAGCATGGCATTAGTGCTGCCAAAACTAGGGCGAGCGTTTCGCTCGGGAATCGCCCTAGGAAAACAAGTGAGATGCATCGGCGTTGTCAAAATTTCTATGACACCAAAATTTTGGTCTCAATTCAAACACTAACCAAATTATCAAGATATTAACAAAATTTTAGTTTAGCAACGCTAAAAGCAGCCCCTAAGCCCGAGCTGCAGGGGCAGAATGGTAACGAGAAGCCCGGTCGGATGGATGGATAGCTTTCCTATAGCCCAAGACCGAAGGGATCCGGGGACAAAGGCCCTTTCCTCCCGTGAAATCTCAACCTACAGCTAGACCTGGTTCTTTACACCTTCTCCCACTGACATCCGGGCCCACACAATCCTGTTCCGAGCGGGTGCAGGAGATCCCCGGTGTAGCCAAACACGTTCTTCTTTATTTTGAACTATATAAAATAAACGACCAAAAAGGACAAAATAGAAATAAAGGAGAAAATGTGGAAAAGAGCGGAACAAAAGCTTCACTCCCTTCTCCGTTGCAATGGTGTCTTGCAGTCGTCTCACTGTCACACGAGCTCTCGCATCTCCCCCGAAACCCTAGATCCGGCGCCACCCCCACCTCCTCCACCTCCCAGCGATGGCGTCCACGCCGCCGCTGGTGATCAGTAAGGCGGGCAACCTCACGGTCTTCATCACGCCGCCGGCGACAACGTCGCCGGTGGACACCCCGCGCTCCCGGTCACTCGAATCGACGCGGTCCGAGTTATCCACCTCCAATGCTACTCCCCGCGCCGCGTCGCCTGCCTCCCTGCCGCTTGAGCAGCCGGCCACCCCGCCGCCGGTCAAGACGGCATCTCTGTCTTCCCCAACGTTGGTCACTCCACCGCCGGTCAAGACGGTCTCCCCGCCGCTCCCGGCCGCCAAGCTCTCCTCGCCTAGGCCTCCGCCGGTGCAGGTGCCGCCGCCGCAGTTCGAGAAGGCAGGGGCGAGGCCGGATGGATCTGTGTTCGCGTTCTTCTGGGACGCGGTTGTGCGCGTGCAAGAAGGTGATCCGCCAGACATTTTTGTTGTGACACTTAGATTATTTTCTTTTCTGGTTTTGATCTGTGAGGATTTTTTTTCTCTGCAGCGCACGCGAGCTTGGACGAGTACATTTCGAACTGGTTCGGGCTGGATCAGTCCAAGTACCAATGGGCGCTCAACGACTACTACGAGAGCACCGGAAAGGTTCTTACCTTTACTTCCTTATCTAAAATTTGTGTTCTTTTGGTCTTGTTAAGCTCAATTGGTAGAGTGATCTGTAAGCCGCGCCTGTGTTTGGATGGCAAATTTTGTGATGATTTGGGCGTGAATTGAGCAAAGACCCATCTTTTTTGTGCGTCGGTCTTGGGTGGTGGAATGCATCTGTCCTTACTTCTGTAGACTGCAGTGAAGTGGAATCCTGTAGCTTATTCTTGTCAGGTATAATTGTTGGTGGTAGACCTGTAGCTGTCACCGTTTATTATCATAAGTGTAATTTTGTGCCATTTAAGGTCTAGTGAAGTGGATTAGTCCAAGTACCAATGTGCAGTCTGTTTGGTGGTGTTCTGGCCCAAAGCTTTTGTGGGGAATATATGCAAAGGATTTGGATGGTGGTGGTGCTTGTGGGCTTCCCCTTTTATTAGGCCAGACCACTTACTAGTCAGTAGTCACTTGTGTTTTCACTTTCCAATTGTAGTGTTTCTCACCTATGTTGTATTGCACACATCTGTTCCTCTTTTGATCTACTTATGATTCTTTCTTGGTTTGCATTGGATAATGCACGATTGCATGGTCAGAACTGTAAGTGTCTTTCCTTGCCACTTGATGTTTCACTTTAAAATTTTCGCCGATATTTATGAATTTTTGCTCTATTGATGCTTCAAAGGAAGTCATCTGGTTACATTGACTAATGAGCTCAGCTGTGATGTCACTCATTGTACCGGAGAATATCCAAAGAATGTAACAAAAAAAATCTAACTTCAATAATTCAATTCGACTAAGTCTGCTCTCCTTGATGAATTGGATGCAGAGAAATTTCTTCGGTACTAAAGGTCAAATTGAACAATTTTCTGAAGTCAGTGTAAAATTTGTTTGACAATTTTAGGTTTCATTCTATGAAAAGATATGACTTGGTTTTTACGTTGGCTCGCTGGGTCTAACACAACCTTCCTTCTTTTTCCTGGCTTGGGACAGACTGCGTAGAAAACTACACAGGCGGAGTTAAGACGTACTGAAAACGTAAGAAGAGGCAGAGGTCGACTAAGACTAACGTGGGAGGAAGCAGTTAAAAGAGATTTGAGGGATTGGAATGTAGTTAAAGAATTAGTTTTGGATAGGAGCGCATGTAAGTTAGCGATCCACGTACTGGAACCATAAGAAAGTTTAGGGGTTGTGTTTTAGGCCCTCGGCTCGGATGGCAGGATGTACAGCTTAGCGTTTTAGCCTTCTAGGTTTTATTATTATTATTATTATTTATTATATTATATTATATTTTTTTATTTGCAAGGCTTTCGTCTCTTTGACTTTAAGGAGGTTTCATTGCTAGCCTACCCCAACTTGTTTGGGATCAAAGGCTTTGTTGTTGTTGTTGTTGTTGTAGTGTAAAATTTGTTTGAAGCGACTATATTGTGTTATGCAACATGGCTACTTATCTAAATTAGTTACCAATGTGGAGTCGTGGACGCCAGATATTGTTGTTGAAAATTTCGTTGTATCCTAGAAAACATATACAGTATTTGTTGGCAATTTGACATCATCGATGTATTTTATGACTTGCGTAGACTGCTAATTAGGTTATGTAGCAACTTGTTGCAGTTTGTGCTATGCTGTTTTCTTTTTAATAAGTTGAAGCATTCAAAGCTTACCATGCTGACGTTCTATGAACTTTTGCAGATGGTAATTTAAGGAGTGAATTGGGATTTGGGAACAGCTGATAATTTGTTTGAATTCCATCTTAGGCTTCTATGTGAAATTGCTAATCCCAAGCTATGTTAAGCAAGCATCCTGATATTTTTATCTATCTCCTGATTAAATGCCCATGTTTGCAAGATTCATCATAACCCTTTTGGCTTCCCATGAATAGTAAATATACTTTTGACTACCTAATTCTCTTTTGTTGTTTTCCCAATTTTTTTTATTGTAGGTTAGAACAACTGATAATTTGTTTGATTTTTTTTTTCACTTGGTATACTTTGTGGTTTTCCAATTTTAGTTGTCACTATTAATTACCCCCTCCGTTCTTTTTTTACATGTTGTTTTGAATATCGACATAGTCACCAGTAAAAACATTTGACCACTGCCTTTTCTACATAGTCACCAGTAAAAACATTTGACCACTGCCTTTTCTAATTCTATGTTAGTAAAAATTAATAAAATATAATGATGTGAAAATACTTTTGATCATGGATGTCACGGCGTCGCCAAGGCGTCCCGGCGGTGCGGAGCAGACGCCGCGGTCGCTCGCCTCGCCTTGGCCATCTCCGACCACGTCACCGCACCGGCCGCCGGTCCCCAGGTACTCCATCTCCCTCCTCCGCTCCCTCCATCCTCCTCTCCTGTCCTCCCGCGGCCCGCCGCCACTCCCCGAGCGTCCCCGTCGCCGGATCCGGCCTCTCTTGCTCCAGATCCGGCCTGGACCGAGTCGTCGCCGCAGCGGAGAGGAGGGGGAAGCGAGGAGGCGGGAGGGAGGGGGGAGGTCGGGTTGTCACGGGAGGGTTGGGAGGAGCCCGAGACAAGAGGGGAGGAGGAGGAGGAGGTTGCCGGTGGGGAGGAGAGGGAGGGGCGAGGGGGAGGAGAGAGGAGAGGAGAGGAGGGGAGGGGAGCCCGAGCCAGGAGGGACTCTCGGACCGATCACTTGGGACTTCTCCCGCATGACCATGGCTTTTGCTCGCGACAGACGCAAGGTGATCTGGCATGGCCTACCAATGGAGCCTCGGTCGGCTAGGTTGCCTGCTTGTATCGGTACCAACTTAATGGATGATCTCCTCAATGAATTCAACAACATCTTTGTCGAGCCACACGGGCTATCGCAAGTCAGGGACCGTTATCATCGCATCCACCTGAAGCTCGGCACTGATGCCATTGCCGTTCGACCCTACCGCTACGCGCAGTTGCAGAAGGATGAGTTAAAAAAACAATGTGCAAAGATGCTTCAGCAAGGGACTATTCGCCACAATACTTCGGCTTTCTATTCACCGATGTTACACGTTAAAAAGACGGATTGTTCTTGGTGCTTTTGTGTCGACTACTGTGCTCTTAGCGACCGTACAATCAAGGATAAATTTCCAATTCCGGTTGTGATATACTTGATGAACTCTGTGGCACCAAATATTTTACTAAACTCGATTTGCGCTCTGGCTGTCATCAAGTACTGATGCACCTGACTGATGTTGAAAAGATGGTGTTCCGCACTCACTAAGGGCTTTTTGAGTTCCTCATGATGCTGTTCGGTCTCACCAACGCGCCAGCCACGTTTCAAGCTCTGGTGAACTCTGTCCTCCACATATTCTTCCGACGTTTTGTGTTGGTCTTCCTCGATGACATCCTCATCTATAGTCCGTCGTGGTTCGAGCATCTCCGTCATGTCCGTGTCATCCTACGTGTGCTACAGTACCATCCTTTCTTCCTGAAATGCTCAGTGTTTTTTGGGAGGAGACAATCACGTACTTGGGCCATGTTGTGTCCGCAGCCGATGTCCCTGTCAACCAAGCGAAGATCAGTGCGGTCACTTCCTGGCCGGTTCCAGAATTAGTTAAGGCGGTTCGCGGATTTCTTGGTCTTGCGGGTTATTACCGCAAGTTTATTTGGGATTTTGGCTCACTCGCGGTGTCCGTTACACAGTTGCTCAAATGCAAAGCTTCTCACTGGGCTGAAACAGCCTATGACACGTTCGCACAACTCAAGGCGGAGTTAACACAAGCTCCAGTACTACAACTCCCGGATTTCGCCGCGGAATTTATTGTCGAATGTGATGCATCGGGTCATGGCTTTGGTGCAGTCCTCCACCAGGGCATGGACGCCATTGCATATTTCAATCGACCTATTGCGCCTCACCATGCTCTCTTGGTGGCCTACAAATGTTAGCTCATCGGTCTCGTCCAGGCGGTTTGACATTGGCGACCTTACTTTTGAGGCCGCAAGTTTTTGGTACGCATCGACCATTACAGCTTAAAGTTTTTACTTGACCAACGACTGTCTACGATTCCACAGCACCAATGGGCTAGCAAGCTCTTGGGATATGATTTTGGCATGGAATATAAACCGGGCTGCATCAACGTGGTTGTCGATGCCTTGTCTCATTGCGACACTGAGCTCCACTTGGTGGTTATGGCGTTCTCTTCGCTGCAGTTTGCTGTCTTCGATGACCTCTGCCTCGAATTGGCCCATGATCCTGTAGTGGTGCAACTTAGTACATCCATCATTGCCGGCAAACAACGTGGGCCGTGTGCCCTCGTCAATGGCTTGGTCACATTCAATTGGTGGGTCTATGTTCCTTCCACAGCCACCCTCCTGTCTCGACTTCTCCAGGTAGCCCATGAAAGTGGCCATGAAGGCACACAGAAGACGCTCCACCGTTTGCGTGCAGATTTTCACGTACCCAATGCTCACTCTGTGGTGCAGGATTTCGTTCGCGCGTGTGACATGTGTCAACGGAATAAGGGTGAGCAGTTACCATGGCTATTAAGTCGGCAAGTCGATGTTAAGAGTAGTGTACATTTTCTCTCTCTCTTGGCCCATGTGGCTCATGTAGCCAATGAGGCCCATGTAACTATATCTATATGTACCTCTCAATAAATGAATAAGATGTCGAGTTGTGAATAGCAAAACCCTAGTCTCAATTTATCTAACACGGTATCAGAGTAGACTCTATCCAAACCCTAACCCTAATCCCCGTCGTCGTGCCTAATTCACTCCATTCAGCCCGGTGGGCTTGACCCATGCCTCTGCTCGCTGGCCTCTCCTCTTCCTTCACTTGATGCCGCATCTTCAGTCACCACCCGACATGCAAGCACGAGATCCGTCACTATCTCACCTTCACCCGGATCCGCGAGCTTGAGATCCGTTGCCGCCTCATCTTCCGGCGCATCATCTTCACCGCATGTCGCGCGAGCGCGAGCTCAAGATCCATCGCCACCTCGTCTTCACCCGGATTTGTGAGCTCGAGATCCGTCGCCACCTCGTCTTCACCACCCAACGCGGCCTCCTATGCAGCTCTCCGGCGACGTGAGGTCTTCACCGCCGACCAGATACACGATCTTGAGGCCGATCCACACCGAGTCGCCACGTCTTCACCGCCCGACACCGCCTCCTTTGTAGCTCTCCGGCAACGTGAGGTCTTCACCACCGACCGGATCCACGATCTGGAGACCGATCCACGCTGAGCCGCCTCATCCACACTTGGTATCCACACGTGCTCTCACTGCTGGATCCACACCGCATGGAAGAGTGCTTTGGATCTCATCACTGAATAGCTAGTCTGGTGCCGTTGGCTTCTTCTCTGTGGGTGATTACTGTTGCTCAACTGTTGCTCTATTGTGGCTCAGCTGTTCAGTACTAAGTGCTATTATTGTTGCTCTATTATTTGCTATTGTGCTGCTGCTTGGTGATTGTGGTCCATCACGATGGCTAAGTCTGACTCGATGTTTGGGGGCAATTCATCTTTGGTGTTCACAGACATCAAACTCGATGGTTTGAACTACCGAGCTTGGGCTTTCTCAGTCAAGACTACCCTTAGGGGTTATGGTTTGGCCTCTCATTTGACTAACGATCCTCCTGATCAGAAGAAGGTTGATGCTGAGCAGTAAAGGCTTGGTAGAAAGAGGATGATCGTGTAATGACTGGATTTGTTATGAGTGTTGATGTTTATCTGAGGATGAGTCTTGAGTATCATACTTCAGCCAAACAGATGTGGACATACTTTGAGAAGAGATATGTTCAGTCCAGTGGTGCTCTTCGCTTCACATTGCTCAAGAACCTTCATAGTATTCAGCAGCAGCAGGATCAGATAGTGGAGAAGTATTACAATGCTTTCACTCATATCACTGGCCCTCTAGAGTCTATGACATCGAAGGCTACCACTGCTTGCTAGTCTTGTGTTGCCAAATATGAGTATGCTTAGGAGACGTTCATGTATCAGTTTGTGATGGGGCTTCGATCAGAGTTTGAGCCTGTTCGTATTCAGTTACTTAACTACCACACTCCACCGACTTTGACTGAGGTGCTCTCTAGTTTGATTGCAGATGAGACTCATCTTCATTTGCTCATGCCTACTGTAGGATCCTCACCATACGCTGTCCCGGGTCTCATAGCGGTCTAGATCTATTAGAGCGACATCCACAGGAGTGTTGGTATGTTCTCATTGCATGAGGACTAGTCATTTGTTGACAAGTGCTTCAAGTTACATCCATATCAGCTTGTTGATTATTGTGCCAGACATCCATCTGATCGTCGTCGTGGAGCACCTAATGGCCTCTGAGAGCACTTACTGGAGTAGTTAGTGTTGCCACACCCACACCTACTGTTACTTCTGGATTAGCGCCTGCTATGACCTCAGTTGCACCTTCTGTTCCTAGTGCTACTCATCCTTGGGTTCTGGACTCGGGTGCTTCTTTTCATGTCACACCTGACAGCTCTTAGCTTGTTGCTCGTAGGCCCGTGATTGATGCTGCATATGTGCACACTGCTGATGGTACACCTTGCTCTATTACCCATAAGGGCATTCTCTACATCTCGCTTCTCTGTTCCTGATGTGTCTTTTGTTCCTCAGCTATCTATGAATATTCTTTTTGTTGGTTAACTCACTGATATGAACTGTTTCATTGGATTTGATGATTCTTCTTGTTTCATTCAAGATCGTCAAAGCAGAAGAGTGATTGGTTCTGGCCATCGTCGTAGAGGCTCTCCTAGTCTCTATGTCTTGGACACCTTACATCTTCCTTCCACCAGTACGTCGAAGGCCTTAGTGTCTTTTGCTATGTCATCATCTCCTGTTGGTTCTTCCTTCAGCAAGTGGCATCAATCTTGGTCATGTTTGTGGAGCTCGCCTCACCACTCTAGTTCACCAGGGTTCCTTAGGTCATGTCACTGTTGGGTCTAGTTTTCATTGTTCTGGTTGTAAGCCGGGGAAACAACTACAACTTCTGCTCGTACTTTTCTCATCTCCTCCTTTGTTCCCTCACTTCTAGGGGGAAGCGGTCTGTACAACAGTCTATCTCATCAACCGACATCTTTCTTCCAAGCTTCAGGGCAAGTGTCCTGGTGAGGTCCTGTATAGAGCACCTTCTCGCTATGCTCATCTTCGTGTCTTTGGCTGTGTCTGCTATGTCCTTCTAACACCTCGTGAGCGCACAAAGTTGAGTGCTAAGTCGGCTGAGTGTGTCTTTTTGGGTTATAGTCTTGAGCACAAAGGCTATCGTTGTTATGATCCCTCAGCACGTCGCTTTCGCATCTCTCGTGATGTGACTTTTGATGAGGGTTGATCTTTCTTTTATCACCCTTCTACACATCCCACTTATTCCACAGATTCCACCTCTTTTTTGTATCTACCTTCCATTCCTTCACCAGACTTGTCTTCTCCAGATGCAATTTCTCCATCTATTTCACCTTCTAGTGTGTCTCCTTCACCAGCTCCACCACCTTCTCCACCAATTTCACCTTTCAGTGTGTCTCCACCAGCTCTACCAGTTTCTGACACTTCCACTTTTCTCTTTCACTATAGTCGTCGACAGAAAGTTCCTTCTGATCCTCAGTCCTCTCCGCCACTTGACCCTCCGGCTAGTACCACCGACTCTAACGATCATTTTACTACATCACGGTATGCTCTACGTGATCGTTCTTCTATTCAGGCACCAAAGAGATGGGTTTTTCTCGTGCAGGTGTAGTAGTAGAGTTGAGTACCTATCAGGAGGCCACCAATGTATCTGAGTGGCAGTTGGCTATGACAGAGGAGCTTACAACATTAGAGTGTACATGTACTTGGGATCTCGTTCCGGCGGTTCCGCTACCATTTGAGCTATTTCTATCACTTGCAAGTGGGTGTATAAAGTAAAGAACAAGTAAGATGGTTCAGTAGAGTGATATAAGGCTCATCTTGTTGCAAGAGGTTTTCAGCAGGCTTATGGTTGAGATTATGATGAGACTTTTGCCCTAGTTGCTTATATGACCATAGTCTATACTCTTATTTCTGTTGCAGCGGTACGCACATGGACTATATCTCAGACGGATGTCAAAAATGCTTTCCTTCATAGTGATCTACATGAGGAGGTCTATATGCAGCCACCACCAGGTGTTGAGGCTCCTACATGTCATGTTTGTCGTCTTAGGCGTGCTCTATATGGTCTCAAGCACGCTCCTCGTGCTTGGTTTGAGCGTTTTAGTTCCGTAATTCGAGCTGTTGGTTTTACTCCAAGTGAGCATGACCCTGCCTTGTTTGTTCACACATCTCTGCGGGGTCGTACTTTGCTTCTGCTATATGTAGATGATATGTTGATCAAAGGAGATGACATAGATTATGTGGCTTTTGTGAAGAGGAAATTGAGTGAACAATTTATGATGTCTGATTTGGGACTATTGAGCTATTTTCTGGGGATTGAGGTTCATTCTGATAGTGATGGCTACTATCTCTCTCAGCATCGGTACGTTCAGGATCTACTTGCTCGCTCTGGTATGACTGATACACGCACTGCTGCCACACCTATGGAGCTCCCATCTACAACTTCGGCTACCACCGACATATCCTTCTCGCTATCGTCAGCTCGTTCGAGCCTTGTTTATCTTACTGTCACCATGCCAGACATTGCTCATGCTGTTCATGTGCTCAGTCAGTTTGTCAGTGCTCTCACCTCAGTCCACTATGGCCATGTTCTTTGTGTGCTGAGATACTTGAGGGGGACTATGTCCAGGCGTCTATTCTATGCCAGTTCGAGTCATCTCCAACTCCACGCTTACTTTGACTCCACTTGGGCGAGTGATCCTGCTGATTGCTGATCTATCACTGGTTACTGTATCTCTCTTGGTGCTTCGCTCATTGCCTGAAAGTCTAAGAAGCGACTACGGTGTCACGTTCTAGTGCAGAGGTTGAGCTTCGAGCTCTTGCCACTACCTTCTCAGAGATCATTTGGCTTCGATAGCACTTGATTGATCTTGGTGTCCATTGTGACAATCCTACACCTATCTTTTGTGACAATAAAAGTGCTATTCAAATTGCTAGTGATCCAGTCAAGCATGAGTTGATAAAGCACAATAGTGTTGACGCATCCTTCACACGATCTTATTGTCAGTAGTCGACCATCGCCCTCAAGTATGTTCCCTCAGAGCTCTAAGTTGCAGATTTCTTCACTAAAGCTCAGACTCGAGAACAACATCGACTTTATCTACTCAAACTCAGTACATCAGATCCTCCTGATCCACCTTGAGTTTGAAGGGGTGTTAAGAGTAGTGTACATTTTCTCTCTCTTGGCCCATGTAGCCCATAAGGCCCATGTAACTATGTCTATATATATCTCTCAATAAATGAATAAGGTGTAGAGTTGTGAATTGCAAAACCCTAGTCTCGATTTATCTAACAGTTGACACTACCCTCCTAGTGACAGACTTGCCGACTAGTCGAAAGGTACTATTCATATGGCAGTGATATGATATGCATGTGTATATATTGTATACCTTGTATTGCAGTGATTGAAAAGTACATCTATACCTTGAATTAAAGAAAGGATTGATGACTTACATGTTTTGAGTACAAACACCCTTCATTTGACTTGATGAATCCATCTTTGAAGCCTGATTTGAGACCTTCATGTTGCAAAATTAAAAAACAAGAGTGAGCATATGATGAAGATAAACTATGATGAACTCGTACAATACCTTCAAGGGAGAGCAATATAGCGCCATGAATTAAAAGAGGACGAGAAAAATCATACAACATAACAACAAATAAATGAGCAATTAGGAAATTAAGCATCTAAAAGATCAAGTTCTCACGACAATAGCGTTCTACACGATAGTTAACTAACACGACAATAAGTTCCCAAGTCTCAAATAGCAAAAGTAAAGCATAACCATCACAATCCATCAATATGGTTTAACACAGGCCTCAAATCAAATGCCATCCAACTCAAGATCATCGAAATGGCTCGCGTTTCAACTCGGTTCACCACTCTCATGAGTAGGACTAGGTGGAGATTCGCTAAAATCATCTACTTTCTCATCATCAAGCACAAAATTATCATCATCATCATCTTCATTGTCGGGCTTCGACTCATCATCAACCATCCTTGTTGCACGAGCAGCACAACGAGAGTAACCTATCACCTCACCATGAGTCGTCCTAGGAAAATTGCGACCTCGAAGTGCACTCGATGCATCAATGGCTTCATCAATATGAGCCCATGTAAGATCATTGTTCCTATGATGAACTTCTTCGACACCAATATCAACCTACTTATTGTCCCATTGAAAATCATCTAGGATCAAGGGGTTGAAATTGTGCTCTTCCTCTTGCATCTTTTGAAACTGATTTGTAATCTTTCGGTTGTATTGAATGTAGACCAAATCATTCAACCACTTGTGCTTGAACTAGTTTCTCTTCTTGGTATGGATCTACAAGTAACAAACAAAATAATTGAACTATTGTCAAACTAACGGCTCCAAAATGAACACTTGAGTAATTGAATACTTACAAACTCAAAAGTGCTCCAATTGCGTTCACATCCGGAGGCCGAACAACAAAGGTCAATTATACGCCTTGCAAATGCTTGGAGCTCTAGAGCAACGCCACCAAATGCACCCCACCAAAGAACTAGAAAGGCAAGAATCATAGCCTATGTTAGGTCTTGAAAAGAATGGAAGCCTAAAATTAAATGCACATAGAAGTTAGTGATACTTACTAGGTGATTTATCCTTTTGTTGCTTGATTGCCAATTGACTTGAAAAGCCTATTCGCATATTTTCATAATCATCGGCTTGGTTGCTTATCCTGGCTTCTTCTCAAACACTTCATTAAACATGGTATGAAGCCTAGAAGCATATCCAATATCGGTCTTTCTAATCTCAAAAAAATTTATTTGGATTCAAGAACAATGTAGCTTTGTACAACTTCTGCTCCATTTGGTCTTCCCACCGTCGATCTAGAATTGCTATCACCTTCGTGAGTAGTGATGGCTTGTTTTCGAAAGAGTCATTGATCTTCTTCTTTGCAAGATCCATAGCTGTGGTAACCTCTGGCATTGCTGGCGTCTCATCGCCATCGACGATCCTCAGCACAACGATAAGTGGTTGTGATGCTCTAATGCAATTTTCCACTGCATTCCAAAATCTATTAGCAATAACCGCTTCGCACACCTTTTTGCCTACCTCTGTGCTAGACAATTTGGATCTATTCCAATCATCAATAACAAAGAGTCCTTTCAAAGATGTCTTATGCCTCCACAAGCTCTGCAAAGTGAGGAAAGTTGTAGCAAATCGAGTGGCTGCAAGTCTCACAAGGTCCCTCCCACCTGTCATCTCCCTCATCTTGTTAAGAACCCTTCTATGCCTGCAGATAAATGTGGTCACACACTTGGCTTGTACAATGCACTTCTTGAACTCTTTTATCTTCCCAATGTCCTCCAACATGTGGTCCAAGTAATGAGCTACGCAAGGGGTCCAAAATAGAGTATGAATCCTCTCCATTAGAAGTCTGCCTACCGCCTTGAAGTTAGAACCATTATCTGTGACCACCTAAACAACATTTTCCTGGCTAATCTCATTGATCTTCGTCTCCAATAAATTCGCTAACATGTGGGCATCGGCTAATGGACTTGAGGCATCAACAAACTTCAAGAAGAAAGTCCCTTGTGGATTATTGACAAGGAAATTAATCAAGTGTCGTCCCCTCCTATCTGTCCAATCATCTGACATAAGTGGCAACCAAACTGTGTCCAAGCACTCTCATGCTGTATCCTCAACTTGTTAGTATTCTTTTTGGCCTTCTCAAGCAAGGGTAGCCTCAAGTCATGGAAAGTAGGCGGCCTAAGCCTAAGACCATACTCTGCCCGATGGACTTAACCATAATCTCATAGCTTCTTTTGTTGGCGGCATTGAATGGTATGCCACACTTATAGAAGAAATCAACAATGTGTTCAGCCACCCTCTCCTTTTCTTCCTTGGTCCCCATAGCATGGTTATTAAGGCGAGGCGTCACCTAAGCGGTAAGGCGCCGCTGGAGGCCAAGGCATCGCCCCCACCTTGCCGTCGCCCATGTGGTGTTGGAGAGCTAGATCCAGGCGGGAGGCGGAGTAGAGGAGGCCCCGTGCGTTGGATCTTGGTGGGAGAGACCTCGGGACAGCTTGCGCGACACCACGAGCAGAGGATCCGGGCCGGATCTGAGCGGAAGAGAGCTCGGGGCGACGTCGGGGAGCCGAAGCCGGGTAGGAGGGGCAAGTAGGGGAGGCCCGGCGGCGCGTTGGGGGAGCAGGGGAGTGGCGGGCTGCGGCGGCGCTCCTCCTTCTGCAGCTTGAGCGAGGTGCCGCGCACGGGCCCCGTTGGATGCAACGCATCAGGTGGGTACTGAACCTGGCCAACTTGTTGCGGAGCCGCTTCGATGGGATCTTGTTCGCGGATGCAGCGGCGCTCCTCCTCCAGCACCTTCTTGTTTGTGGGATTTCGCGAGCCGATGCGTCGGCGTGGGGAGTTTTTATGTGTGGTGGTTGTGTGGTGGCTGTGGTGTGGGGTGCGTTTTATGGCTGTGTGGCTGTGGTGTGGTGTACGTGTGATGGTTGTGTGGTGTGGGTGTGGTGTGGTGTGTGGTGTGGGTGTGGTGTGGTGTGTGGCTGTGTGGTGTGTTGTGGGGTTTGGTGTGTTGGTGTGCGCGCGCTGTGTGATCACATGAACAGTAATGACTAATTAGTATTAGTAGTAGCACTGTAGCAGTGCAGTGTGATTAGTAAATAGTAGTAGCAGGGCAGACTGGCAATTAGGAATTAGCATTGTAGCAATTACTCAATTAGACAATTAGCATGTAACATATGTGCTGCTAAAATGCTCATTTTATTCGCTGTATTAGCGTCTTAGGATGTGGGTAAGGCGTCGCCTCGCCTCGTGCCTTACCGCTTAAAAGGTGGGGAGGTGGGGGGGGGGGAGGGGCGGTAGGTCACCTCGCTTTACCGCCGTACCCATGCCCCATAGTTTGCTCAATAGTAGCTTGACCTTTACCCTTATGTCTTTCCTCAACAACCACTTCTGGTGACTTCCGAATCATAGAAGCAACCGATTTAGTTACCTTCGGTGCAGCTTGCTTCATAAGCGCCAACGCCGATTGCTTCCTTTTGGTGGCAGACTCGGAGCTTGTAACTGTCTTAGCAGAGGAGCCTCTTGTGCTCCCTCTAGATGATGCCACTTGTGTTTGGATTTCTTGAACTTCATTGCACTTTCACCTGGAGATCGGCCCAAACAATCGCTTCGATGGTTGCCTTGGGCGGAATACTGCAATAACACCTTCTAAACATTACGTAACAGTTCTTCATTCAAAGTGGTGTATGGCAAGGAACCACCGTCTTTGCGCTCTTATGAGGTGGGTAGCACATGTCTTCCAGCTATGGAGCAGCTAGTTCGCGACTGTGACGAATTCTTGTTGGAGGTCCATGACCGGTTGGTCCAGGCACAACAAATTTACAAGTGTCGGTATGACAAAGGATATCGTGAACTGGAGTTGGCTAAAGGTCAATGGGTTTGGTTCCATCTCTATCATCGTCAGGCGGCATCGTTGTCTCTACCGAATCGTGGGAAGCTGGGACCTCATTATTTTGGACCATACATAGTGCTTCGACGTGTTGGCTTGGTCACTTATCGTTTGGAATTGCCTGGCCCATGCCAAGATTCATGACGTCTTCCACGTTAGCCTGTTCAAGCCGTTTGTAGGTCCTCCCCCCGCAAGCCCTCCAGCTTTGCTGACTTTGCTGAACAGCCGGGTGTGTCTACGGCTGGCTAAACTCCTCAAGTTGCGTGTTGCTCGCAGTCAGCTACAACTTCTAGTTCAGTGGGAAGGCACTTCAGGAGCTAATGCTTCTTGGGAAGACTTGGATAAATGTCAGCAACTATTTTCTCTTTTCCAGCTCGAGGATGAGCTACTGCTCGAGAAGGGGAGAGATATCATGTGGGGCTTGACCTATTCTCGGCGCAAGGAGGAGATGGCGCAGGCAGCACTTTCTCGCACCTAGGGCTGGTGCAAGGAAGGCTTTAGAGATATGCCTTCCTAATTCTACTTTCCTTATTTAGGGACTTTCTTTAAATTAGAGTTTTGATTAGAGATTAGTTGATTTCAATTGTGTTGCTTGTTAGCCAAGTTTGTTAGGGCCATCTCTATTTAAAGAGGCTCGGCGTATAAATCTAGATACGAAGAAAATCTGAAAATCCAATCTTCTCTCTCCCTCCGTACACGACTCCCTGCCCTAGCCGCGCGGCAGCCATCGCCACGGCTCCTCAGCCGCGTTGTCCGGGTCCAGAGCCACGTCCAGTGACTTCTCACAACTACCCTCTTCGATCCAATATCGTATGTGACATTGGAAGATACATTTTGGCATTTTGCTATTATAGGATGACCGACTGACAGTAGTATCTTCTTTGGCATGCGTTTAGCTACTTATATGCTTTAATAAACCCAGGACAATAGATTCTAGTTCATGGTCAAATTCTGTGTCACCTGATGGTGGTTTGATTAGCCTGAATGCCAAAAAATGTGTGGAACAGTTGGCTATGAACCAAACAGGCCCTAAGCTAGCTAGATATTCTGCTGCCCAAGCCTTTAATATGTTTCAACATAGTGAGGAGCTTCTTATTTTGCAGCTGCATTTCTGCCTTCTCTGATTGCCTACAACCCCATAAGCACAAGTGTAAAATCCATTGCACAATGCACATGTGTTCTGTGATAAATCATTAATAAGAAGTCATTTTCTGTACTTCACCCACAATTTTACTGAGCCTTCCAGTGAACTTTGAAGTTCCAATAGAGGGTGTTTTTTTTTTTGCCACGGCTAGTTCATGCATTCCCCAACTGCGGGCAAATGCAACATCAAATGCAGAATTAGAATGTCACTAAGGTAGCTTTCTAGTTTGTATCGCAAATGTGTTCTTGTCTATTCATTATACATTGACTATTGGGAATAAATAACTGATACTTTTAACAGCTATTTAGCCAAATCAATTGTTATAAGAATTGGATTCTCCATTGGCAGGAGATGGATTT
The DNA here is from genome assembly GCA_036346255.1 of Ampelocalamus luodianensis. Lineage (NCBI taxonomy): Eukaryota > Viridiplantae > Streptophyta > Magnoliopsida > Poales > Poaceae > Ampelocalamus > Ampelocalamus luodianensis. The sequence goes on from CM070624.1 coordinate 39,581,307, forward strand.
GGGGAAAGCTGGCAAGCCAAAGGAGCTTAGTTGTAAGATGCAGAAAGTCTAATAAGGTATATTCTTTTATGTCAGTAGACACAACTCTCAGCTTCCTTTTCTCTCTTTTTCCCCATTTGATTGATCTCGTATACGTTTACAGTTTACTATGCAGCGATTTATTTCTGGGTTTCATCTGTGTATCTAAGTCGGCTTCTTACTTATCTGTAAAGTTCCATTTGGAAGATCTTGGAGGTGCGAAGATTGATGCCTCTTTTGCTGCAACTAGCAGGATCTGTATCTGTTTGTGCCAATGTGTTGAAGGCAGTTGAATTGAGAAGGCTAAGCATTTTAGTCACTCTCACGAGTGTGTAATCCTTTTTTTGACGCACATTGCGTATTTGCAATGGCAAGTAGTAACATTTGTAGAATGTTTGGTTTTGTTATTCATTTATTGTTAGCAGGTTAGACAAAGCGATGCATAAAAATCGGAATATCCTATCCATTGATCCATTGAACGCTGAACAGATTTAGTAGAGAATGTTGCAACAGTTGAAGTGGAGAAAAAATAGCACCTTTTAAAATTGCTGCTTATGACAAGTGATCCATAACCCATTGCAGATTTAAACTGGAATATCACTGGACTTTATGAAGCCCATCCGTGGTTTTGACAGTGGTTTACCACGTTGGGCCTCGAGCGGCGCCAGCGGGAGCAACTGAGGTGGGAGCTCAGTAGTTCACTGATAGGGACATAAGGTTCACCATTTCCTAGATTTATTCGGTCCAAACTTGCGGAAAAAAGTTTGTTCTTGAAAAGTCAAAGCCGTGGGCAACTCACATCCCTTACCGTAAACCACCCGGTTTTGCTCCTATCTCCTCTAATTAGCAAGATTTTTACCTCGTTAGAATCCAAATTCTCCCAAATTTGTATTTTTTTTTAATGAAATCTGAATTTAAATAAGCGCTGCTTCGATGGTGAGATTAACTGATTAAAACTCCTAGCTACTTGCAGAGTGCAGATAAAAAACAGAAAGAAAAAGAAAACTCACATATATTGTATATGGGCCTGTTTCGAGGCCCAATTATGTATGGACACTTTATTTAAACAAAGACAAGGGCTGTCGGATCACAAAACCATTAGTTCGTTTAGTCCCATATTACTTATTTATGCATGAAGCGGGACCTTCTCCCCCCTATATAGAAAGGGAGATTTGATTATTTGTCACTGTCAAAGATTTGTAATTCAGGATTTGCCACTGATGTGTCTATGACATGTGGTCCCGGGACCTAGATGTCATTCACACATGGAGTGACAAATCCTGAAATCCACATCTTTGCAGTGGCAAATAATTGATTATTCCATATAGAAAGGGCACGAGGCTTTCATTGTACACATAAGCTTTCGAGCAAAGGGATCAATAAAGAGAGAGGGTTGAAACTGCATTCTTTTATTCTTGTCTATTATTTATTATTTGCAAGTTAAGAATGCGACGTCGAATATACAACATCATTCATGAAAAAGCCCATTAGGCTTTTGGCCATCGTAATTCAGTTAGAAACCAATACAAGAATTAGGCCATGTTTGTTTAGGCTTAGTCTTTTTAGCTTATAATTTAAAGTCAGCTTTTTGGCTTAATAAGTTTATAAGCTTTTTATCTTTTAAGCCAAGCTACGATGTTTGGTAATCTGATTTTTTTATGGGATGTTGGTTTATTAAGTTGTGCGTGAAAAAATAAAAAAGCATGAATTGCTCTTGAGGGTTTGAAGGACCTTGTGTGTTAAATTAATGCATTCTGTTTTTATTTTCTAATTGTGCGTCGGGTGAAGTCCACCAAATTCTTCCGTAATGATGTTTCGAACATGTATTGTGCAGCATGCTACTCAATATTTCTTGGTCCCATCATCGGATGGACAATTACTTTTGTCGTCAGATGGAGGCGGCACAACAAATACCCATTCAAGGACATTCAAGTACTTGGACCGAAAACCTTCTCTTTCCTGTGCATAGCAGTGCATGATGATCGAAGTAGCCATACTGAATACCGCTACATCGGCTCGCTTTATCTGCAGTATTGGAGGCAGAGTCCTGCATCGCTCATGCATGTGAAAAAGCTTTCCATAGCTCTGGCAAGGCAGTACAGGGATATCTCATTTGAGTCATTTCTCCTGCTCTTCTTCTCGACAAGCAACGCCAGATCCGTTGGAAACTGTCATAGGAAAACAGTTTAGGATCTCAAAGATGCAGGATTAGTATCTATCGGTACTGAAGCATGGTTGCCCTGGGGACATCAGGCTCAATTAATGCAGGGTATGCATGGTTTTCAGCAGCAAAAAAAATGTTTTTTTCTCCAAATATTACAAACCAAACATATAAGTGTACAAGGTATTATTGTATACCTTTTCATGAGATACTGCCGATGAATGATGCCTGAAGGTAGCCTGAAAAGTAGATATTTTTTGCATGGCTAGATAAACTTGAAGATGAGTTATTTGGTTGGAAGCATGTGCCTAAAATTGGTGAATGAAAATCAAGCCGATGGATCGAAGAATGAATGGTGGATGAAGTAGCTGCCTCTCAGGCGCTATTTTTGCCCGCTTGGCCCTGGCAGCCCGCTGGCCTAGCAGCCGATGCAGGGACGACACGAAGCACTGAGCCGACAGCTTCCAGGGAGAGACCCGGCCAGGCAGTTTGGCACCAGGTTCGGAACCAAACAATCCCTACATAGGCAAGAACCAGAGACGTAGTTGGCCAATGGCTAGGCCTCGGCTAGCCCTACCGTGGCCCACCTCGTGGTCGCTTTCACGTGGGAATTTTTGATCTGGTTCATCGATTTCATATGGGAATTTGAGTTTGGGCCTCGAGTCATTGCCTCGGAGGCCTGAGGTTCAGCTCCGCCTCTGGCAGGAACTAGGTAGACTGGCACATAAACAGGAACTGCTCTTCTATATGCTTCTAACAAGAATGAAAAAAAACTGTGCTGTACATGATTGATTACCATGCACAATCTGGATTGAAGAGAGAGGAGATTAGATCACGGAAAATATCAGATTAACAGAAGGAATGACAAACTGTCCTGCTTTAGAATGTATGCAGATCTGCAGAACAAATAATATAGGCAAAAAATCACTATTCTCACATGCTACTGAATATGTACTACAAAATACATATATACATACTACCCACCAATTGCCCGTGCATGATGCATATCTTTTTTGATGATGTAACAAATGATTTAAGTTATTGTCATAACAAGATAACAAGGAAATTGCCATGTCATCTCAAAAAGTTATGCCACGTTCTTACATTTATATTGCAGTCTCAATAATGCACTGTATGAATCCATGGCTCAAATTTTCAGATTACCAGATCTGTGGATTATAGAAACCGGCGGAGGTAGAGGGAGGACTATGGCTGACGAAGGTCAAGGGGAGGTGGTGGCGTTAGGGCAGGGGAGGCAGCGTTGGGTGAAGGGAGGTGGCGTCGTCGTCCGAGGGGAGGGAGGCAGCGGCGTTGGGGTAGGGGAGGGGAGGGGAGGTGGCGGCATTAGGAGGCAGTGACGGGGCAGGGGAGGGGAGGGAGGCGACGACGTTGGGGTAGGGGAGGGGAGGCAGCGGGGTCGGAGGTGGCGACGTTGGGGGAGGTGAGCAGAGGCGGCGGCATTGGGGGAGGGGAGGGGGCGTCGAGTGTGGGAGTCGATGTAATACCCCAGTCTACTGGTAGTACGGCCCATGATGAGTCATGTGGTGGGATTATTCCTATATTGCTTGTCTAAAGTGAGCTATAGTAGTATATAATGCCTGTTGGGTCCAAACTTAGTACCTTACACAAAGCGAGGACGAAAGTGTAAGTGCGGTGCTATGTCTGTGCGGGTCTGCCCCACGGTGGGCTGGGCATTGAACGTATTTTAGACCAGGGTGTTACAGATGGTATTAGAGCATCAACATTCGCTGCATGGGTGCGTGCGGGGCAAGGGCATGGCCATATGGCGCGTGTGGTCCTAGAGTGGACACACGACATGGCATATGTGTTGGCACTCGACGCACAAATGTGTATCGAGGGGTGCTTCTAGGCATTTGCCGTGTATGCAGTGTGCTGTCGAGGTTGTTAACCCTTGAGGGGGGGGGGGGAATGTAATACCCTGGCCTACTGGTAGTGTGGCCCATGTGGGCCATGAGGAGTCATGTGGTGGGATTAGTTCCATATTGCTTTTCTAAAGTGAGTTCTGGTAGTATATAATGCCTGTTGGGTCCAAACTTAGTACCTCTGGGTTAACCTTTTTACACGAAGAGAGGACGAAAGTGTAATTGGGGTGATACATCATCATTGCTTGAGACCAATTGATGACACATAAAATCATAATAATCTCAATAGTGTCTCAAGGTGGATCAATCCAACACTATGTTCTCTAACATGTATTCACATTATTGATTCGATATCCCTATATCCATGACTAGTGAAACACGTTCATCAATCAATACATGCGCTGGTGGTCGATAAGTCACTAGTGTTCCAACTAATGACATCCGACTAAAGATACATTTAGAATGACATCAAGTTAAAGAGCTTCACCAACAAGTCACATACTTGTTAATCTATATAACTGATAATTCATTCAAGGAAGATAATAACATTTATTCTATAATTCATAAACATAGACGTGATACAATCATCTCTATGATTGCCTCTAGGGCATATCACCAACAGTCTCCCATTTACACTAGAGTTAATCATACAGGTATGGAATACCCATAGCTCTTGTGTGCACCTCATACTTAGGTTGCAGGAGAGGCTTTGTCAACGGATCAACAATATTCAAATCCATGTGCACTTTGCATATCTTCACTTTACCTATTTCAACAATCTCATGAATAATGTGATATCGTCGAAGTATGTGTTTGGACTTTTGATGTGATCTAGGCTCCTTTGCTTGTGCAATGGCTCCACTATTATCACAATAGATATCTATTGGACTGGAAGCACTAGAGACCACACCCAGTTCATTAATGAACTTCCTAATCCATACGACTTTTTTTGCAGGTTCGGAAGCCACAATGTACTTAGCCTCTATTGTAGAATGAGCAACTATTTCTTGCTTGAAACTTTTCAGCTCACTGCTCCTCCATTAATATAAAACACAAACCCAGGCTACGATATAAAATCATCCTTATCGGTTTGGAAGCTAGCATCGGTGTAACCATTTATGACCAGCTCTTCTTCATGACCATATACAAGGAATGCATCCTTAGTCCTTCTCAAGTACTTTAGGATATTCTTGACTGCTATCCAGTGACCTTCACATGGATCTGACTGATATCTGCTTATAACACTTAGAGCATACGATACATCTGGTCGTGTACAAAGCATGGCATATATGATAGATTCAATAGTTGAAGCATACAGAATTCTACTTATTTTCTCTCGCTCATCAGGTGTCGAAGGACACTACACCTTGTCAATGTACATATCTTGGCTTAATCCAAGTAGCTTTTTAGATCTATCTCTATAGATCCTTATGCCTAAAATATATGCTGCATCTCCTAAATCTTTCATAGAGAAATTATTTCTCAATAAAATTTTAAAAGATTCAAGCATAGGAATATCATTTCCGACCAATAATATGTCATCCACATATAAGATCAGAAAAACAAGTTTGCTCCCACTAACCTTCTTGTAAATACAAGGTTCTTCTTCATTCTTAATGAAGTTAAACCCTTTGACCACTTCATCAAAATGAATGTTCCAACTCCGAGATGCTTGCTTTAATTCATAGATGGATTTCTAAAGCTTCATACCTTTCTAGCTTCCTGTGGATCGACAAAACCCTCAGGTTGTGTCATGTACACATCCTCACTTAGGTTTCCATTTAGGAAAGCTGTTTTGATATTCATCTGCCATATCTCATAATCAAAATATGAAGCAATAGGTAGAATAATCCAGATAGACTTAAGCATAGCAATAGACGAAAAGGTTTCATCATAATCAACACATTGAATTTGTTTGAAACCCTTCGCATACTAGTCATGCCATATGAATTTGAACATTTTCATCCATATCTATCTTTTCTTAAAAACCATTTGCACTCAATGATTTTAACACCATTAGGTGGATCAACCAAGTTCCAAACTTGATTGTCATACATGGATTTTATCTCGGATCTCTTGTCTTCAAGCCATGGTTTAGAGTCTGGGTCTATCACCGCTTCCTCATAAGTCTTAGGCTCATCATTATTCAATAATAAACGTCATGCCCATACCTTATAGGCAATTGACGTGACCTTTTAGATCTATGTGGGGCTGATGCCTCATCTACAGGTTCTACAATATTTTGTTCATCCTGTAGAAGTTCGGTAGGAGTTGAAACATTTTTAGATGTTTCCCGAATTTCTTTGAATTGCACCTTGCTCCCACTGACTCCTTTGGAAAGAAACTCTTTCCCTAAGAAGACACCATTCCGGGCAACAAACACTTTGTCATCATCCCGTTTATAAAATAATATCCTTTACTTTCCTTAAGGATACTCAACAAAGAAGCACTTATCTGACTTGGGTTTGAGTTTATCAGACGCCAAATGTTTTACATAAACCTCACAACCACATATCCTAAGAAAAGGCAATCCAAGATACTTCCCGGTCTATATCTCTACTTCCAAGTCCATATCTCATATGGTGTCATTTTTACTGTTTTTGATGGAACCCTATTTAAAGTAAAAGTCATTGTTTCTAGAGCGTATCCCTAGAAATATAATGGAAGATCAGATTGGCTCATCATTGGCTCAACCATGTCTAACAATGTTCGATTCCGTCGTTCAGATACCCCATTCTATTGAGGCGTTCCCAGCGAGTGGAACAATTCCACATTGCTTTAGATGATCACCAAACTCATGGCTCAAATATTCACCTCCACGATCTGATCATTGATATTTAATTGTTTTGCCAAGTTGATTCCACATTGCTTCATTCTAGAATCCTTTGAACTTTTCAAAGGATTCCGACTTATGCCTCATTAAGTAAATGTAACTATATCTACTAAAGTCATCAGTAAAAGTTATGAAGAACTAAAAACCACCTTTGGCCGAAATGCTCATTAGTCCACATACATCCGTATGTACTATGACCAGTAAGTTATTTGCCCTCTCACCTCTGGTCGTGAAAGACGTCTTTGTTATTTTGTCAGGTAAACAAGATTCACATGTTTCAAATGATTCAAAATCAAATGAGTTTAGAAGACCATCTTTATGGAGCTTTATCATGCGCTTCTCATTTATATGACCTAGATGACAATGCCAAATAAAAATACGATTCAAATCATTGGGTCAAAGTCTCTTAGCATTAATGTTATAGACATGCACATCCTCAAGCACTACTACAATAGGGGCAATAATGGACATCTTATCAAAGACGGTTCCCTAGAACCATTAGTATTAAATACAACCACATACGGTTTTGGTTTACCACACGTCTATGTTATTGGCTGCGGTAAAAATCGTCTGTGTAGAGGTAATATCACAGACGGTTTCTGTTGAAAACCGTTTGTGAAGTATCACAGACGGTTATTAACAAGAACCATCTTTGATATTCATAATATCACAGGCGGGTTTTAAATAAAACCGTCTGTGATAAATCATAGACAATTCTTAAAAAGAACTATTTGTGATAAGTTTGTGTCACGGACGGTTTATGGTTGGAAGTGTTTGTGATATGTTCAATGCCGCTTCGGCTCCCGCGCGATGCTTCTCTTCGTCTCGTGCGCCGATGTTACGATGCATCCCTTCGTCTCTTGTGCTGACGTAATAAGGATGATCATCTGCTAGAAGATGATCTCCACTTCGTCTCTTGTACTCTCTTTCGCACCGTCCATCAATAACTAGCTAGTAGAGTTAAAAAACAATTAATGGCTCCCCACTCTTCTCCCCTGACACCTGCGTTGATAGCCTACCTAGCCATCCTGTACAAACAATTTGCCGCCCGCCGTAGGCTAGCGGATGCTGCTGAAGGACATTGTGCTAACAGTGTCCTCCGTCCTCTGGCGGATGTTCTGCCGGCGCACGTGACGGCAATGTTCCATCATCTAGACGACCTCCTCTGCCATGTCTTCCTAGTCTGCCGCATCCGACGAGCTAACCTCGCCATCGATGTAGTCCTCCAACACGATGTTGCACGTCTGCAGGAGGATTACCGTCACTTGGAATGTGACATCGAGGTGGCGGGCGATCGAGTCTACCAAGCTGAGACCCCTCAACCAAGAGAAGAGAACCTATGGGTGCATTTATTCTTGGTTCTTGAGTCAGAGCATCTTTGGGCTCTCTCGAACGATCGCGTCAATGGTTGGAAGTGTTTTAGGCTACCTGCGTTGATCCTGAACCCTCCGATGCTGACGACGTTACCTATGAAGTTTTGAAGACGGAGATAGCAGTCTCCTTGGGCCACTAGAAAAACATGATCTTTTATTATTTCTATTTTTTAAAAATCTTTTGTAATAAGCGACTAGCCACACTGTTTGGCCATATGTAAATACAAAAAATGAAAAAAAAAATCTAGTTTGAAGTTAAGTTACAGTCTATGTTGAATATGTTTACTGAATAACGTGTTTATCTTACTGTCTTTTATGTCATACATGTTTACTCCTGATGCTAGCCAAAAAACTGAACTATAGAAGGAACTATCATAGGTGGTTTAGTGGAAAAACCATCTGTGTTATGTATCGCAAATGGTTATAAAATACAACAGTCTGTAATATGTATAATTATCACAGACAGTTATTCACAAGAACCGTATGTGATATCTAATTATCACAGACGGTTTGTACATATAACCGTCTATGATATATATCATAGATGGTTGTTAACAAGAACCATCTATGATATGTTCAACCGCTCTACTCCCACATGATACGTCTCTTCATCTTGCGCACTGACGTTACGATGCATCTCTTCATCTCAGTTTGTGACGCGCGATGCGTCTCTTCATCTCCCACGCCGACGTTAGGATGCGTTTCTTTGTCTTGGTTTGTGATACGTTTTAAAAAATGATCATCCGCCATCGAAAATGAACCCCCACATAGCTCCACTCTCTTTCGCACCCTCCATCAACAACTATCATTACGGTATTGAAAACTCCCAAACTGTCATGCACAATGGTTAGCACACGGAGCATTACAGCTGTAACACCTTGGCTAATCAGAAGCCAAGATGTCACCTAAATATTCTAACATACAACCATCAAGCAGAGGGTTTAAGCCATACTCATCTAAGGACTTTAGAAGTTCCAAATTTAATAGAATAGTGATAGGAATAAAGAATAAATCCATACTAGCATATCAAAAGAGATGACCAAGTATCACAAGTAGAAATAATCAACCATATTTAAGTTCATTTATTGCAGTTCATCACTAAACGTATGAAAGGTAGAATCAAGTCTTATTATTGAAACTACAATATGGTGAATGAGTGAATAGTACGTGTCTACTCCCTCCCAATAGAGTCATCCTCAACGATCACTTAAAATAAACAAACAAATCAAGACTGAGTCCGAGACTCAGCAAGTACAATGGATAATTAAACATACAGCAGATATGAACAAGACCACAACGTTAAAGAAAATGAACATAGCACTGAATGTTTAATGCACGAATGGAATGAATGGATCTTTTGAATTGAATGGATTACACTCCTGCTTATACCGGTATAGCTAGTGATACACCCGTCGGTGTTCACTTAAGCCCGTATTTAACAAAATATGGGGATCCAAATTACCGTATGAAGAACGTTTCATACGAGTGTCCAAAACTGCCCACATTGGAATGGTGGGACTCACATGCCCATACTAGAATTGATGGGACTTTAGACTCCACTCCCGTGGAGCTCCACTCCCATGGACAGAGCATGAAAATGGATGCATGAATGTACTTATGAATTTCACATACGAAAGGAACATAATCATCGGAACTTCTCACGTATCAAATGAAAACACAATACGAACATCAAGCATCCAACATACACAAATCATACAAACGTTAGTGTACTTACCTTTAGCGTTGCGATGCGTTAGGAGGCAAAAACGATGCCGCTAACCCCGGAGCCTCACCTCTTACACCATTAGATTACTCAATAAGAACCATGATGTCAAGACACTACTCACAACATGTAACATCCCAAGTTTAGACTTGTGTTTCAAATGTAAGAAAATGAGTAGAAATTAAAACTTTTTCTTACATCATGTATTTCCTGTATGTTCTAAACAATTCTTGTACAAGAATTATGGAAATACAAAGTCACAAGTCTTTTGATCCAAAACCTTGTCTTCCAAAAGCAATCTTGTCAAATCTTTTGATCATCTCCTGAAAATATTTTTCCTAAGTTCTAGGGATGGTATGTGACCCCTTTGAAAAATTTCACAATTTTTAGAAATTATTTGAATATTTTTGGAGGGCAGTCAAACTTGTTTGACTTTCAGTCAAAACCCTATTCCAGAACCTTGCAAAAATTTTGGAAAAAATGCACTAAATAAAAACCTCTGAAAATTTTACACATGGTTAATATCGAAGTTAGCAAGCTCCTGTAAAAATTTCAGAATTTTTGGAGTTGTTTTGCTACCTCAAATAAATCCCAAAGTCCAGCTCAGTTTAAATTTCAGAATGTTTTTGCAGGGCTGGTCATGCTAGCCAGACTCTCCTAGTAGCCATGTTTTTTGAACTTGCAAGCATGGTTGCCAGGAGAGATCCAGTGTGTCAGGTTTGATGAAGTATGCTGTGGTTGCTGTCTCATCCTCCTCATGTTGTATGGACAACCCCCCCAAAAAAATCATGCTTTGCGGTTTGATTGGTTGCTTTCTTAGGCATACTCGACGTCTTCTTCAAAGCATCCACATATGAGAAATAAAAAGGAATACTAACCTTAGATCATGAAGAACAAATAGGTCTACAAGCACACTTGAAAATCTACTCTATTTCTTTCACCCAACGTGCACCAGAGTCGGTTGCCTCCTTCAAAGCCAGTAGTCGCATATCAGAGACACTTCTCACTAGAGATAGATCTAGATCTAGTCGGGACAACCAGATATATTATGCATATCACAGACGGTTCTTGTTAAAAACCATCTGTGATGAGTATCACAGACAATTTTAAATAAAATTTGTTTGTGATATTAGATGTCACGGACGGTTCTATTTTAGAACAGTCAGTGCATTATCACAAATAGTTCTTAAAAAGAACTGTCTATGATATACGCCAATAAATATCTGGTTGTTTTGATAGATCTGCCTGTAGGGAGATATGTCACTAAGCACTAGCTGCTTTGAAGGAGGCGGCCAGCTCTGGGGCATTTGGTGAAATAAATACCGTAGATTTGCATGTACATGTGCATGGCGTGATCTAAGGTACGTTTGTATTCCTTTTTATTTCTCATCAAACAAATTGAATGTCATATTGTTCTAGAAATTCTAGCTATTCTTAGCATGATATTGGGGAATCTCCTTGCTATTATTCAAACAAGCATGAAACGTATGCTTGCATATTTGTTCATAGGAAAAATCGGATATGTAATTATTGGAATAATTGTTGGAGACTCAAATGATGGATATGCAAGCATGACATATGTGTATATATATATATGGCTTCATGAATATTTCGTATGTAGCTACTTTAGCAGCATTAATATAATTTAACACTAATTTGTTTCGTGTGTAGCGTAGATGGACCGAAGCTGGATGTACGTTGAGAACTATGTGAGTGAAGAGTACATTGATGGTGTGTCTGCTTTTAGAGGAGCTGCCGAGGCAGATATGTTGAAGAAGGACATAAAATTTATGTATTGTCTATGCATTGACTATGATAATCTGAAGATATTTACCAACCTAGCGCTGAGCTTTATGTCTCAAGGCTCGTGAGCTTGCATGATGTACCGAAGACGATCGTCTCAGATCATGGTTCCCTTTTCACCTCCCAGTTTTGGCATAGTCTGCAAAAGGCTATGGGAACCCGTCTTTCCTTTAGTTCAGCTTACCACCCTCAAACTGATGGCCAGACGGAATGAGTCAACCAAGTTTTGGGAGACATGCTCCGTGCTTACGTTCTCTCCTATGGTAAGAATTGGAAGAAATGCTTGCCATTCGCCGAGTTCTCATACCACCACAGCTTTCAAGCCAGTCTCGGCATGGCACCATTTGAGGCCTTATACGGGAGAAGGTGTAGAACCCTGTTGAATTGGTCTGAGACCGGCGAAAGACCTTTCTTTGGCCCGGACTCGATCAATGAGGCCGAGAGTCAAGTTCAACTTATTCGAGATCGATTGCGCACGGCCCAGTCCAGGCAAAAGAGCTATGCGGATCGTCGTCGCCATGAGTTGAGCTTTCAGCCCAATGACTTTGTGTATCTCAAAGTCTCTCCTTTGAAGGGTCATCAACGGTTCGGCGTCAAGGGCAAGTTAGCTCCTCGATATGTTGGGCCTTATCGCATTATCGAGAAAGTGGGAGCTGTTGCCTACAGGTTAGAATTATCAGCTACACTTGAGGGGGTACATGATGTGTTCCATATGTCCTATTTGAAGAAGTGTCTCCGTGTCCCAGCCGAGGAAACTCCGTTGGAAAATCTCGATGTGCAAGAAGATTTGACCTACCACGAGCATCCTATTCGTATTCTTGAAATATCCAAACAAAGAACAAGGAACCATGCCATCAAGTTCCTTAAAGTTCAGTGGTCGAATCATTCTGAGGATGAAGCTACTTGGGAACGGGAAGATCGTCTGCGTGCGGACTACCCGTCTTTCTTCTCCGAGTAAACGAAATCTCGGGACGAGATTCTTGTAAGGGGGGGGGGGGATTTGTAACATCCCAAGTATTGACTTGTGTTTCAAATGTAAGAAAATGTGTAGAACTTAAAAACTTTTCTTACATCTTGTATTTCATGGTTGTTTTGAGAATTCTTGTAAAAGAATTATGGAAATACAAAACTACAAGTCTTGTGATCATTCCTTGGAAATATTTTTTCTAATTTCTAGGGTTAGTGTGTGACCCCTCTGAAAAATTTCACAATTTTTAGAAATTGTTAGAATATTTTAAGAGGTCAGTCAAACTAATTGGACCTTGGGTCAAACCCTAGATCAACACCTTGAGAAATTTTTGGAGAAAAATGCTTTGCATAAAAACCTCTGGAAATTTTACACAAGGTCAATCCTAGTGTTAGCAAGCTCCTGCAAAAATTTCAGAAATTTTGGAGTTGGTTTGCTACCTCTAAATATTCTTCTAAGTTCTCAGCTCATTCAGACCACCCCTGGGCTGGACCACCCTCTGTGCCTCGAGGACCTCCTCCAAGAGCTCTCCAAAAGACCTCCCTAAAGATCCCCGTAGGAACACCCTCAGACCACCTCCCGCATTTTTGAAAAGACCACCCCGCTGGTCTTTCGCAAACACAACCCTCCAGACCACCCTTGGGCATGTGTGTAACACCTAGGAGGTCGTGGTCCGTCCATGTCTAGATCTGCAGCTCAGACCTCCTCAGCGTTAGGGACCTCTGAGCACCTCTTCAAATCGTGACCCTTCATTCCATATCCAACCATCAAGACCTCCCCAACTCACCACCGAACCTAACCTAACCATTTTGTTCTTTGACTAGTCCACCTAGGGTTATTTCATTGGCAGGTGGGACCCTCTGAGCTGGTCATCATCACCTTCCTTGCATGCGTGCGCCATGGCAGTGAGGAGCAGTGCTTTATCAAATCATTGTCCTTGTCAACGGCTCTTTCCTACAAAAATTAAATGCGCATCAGCACCTTTTCCCCAAAGTCTTCCTTCCACCTGCCCCCGTTAGCTCATGACTCAGTGCACCGTGGAGCTTAGCCTTGCTCCACTCCTTGCTCTCTCGGCTATAAAGGTCCCCGAGCTCCTTACTTAGCTTTCTTTCCACACCCCCTTGCAAACCCGAGCACCTCCGCTGGTCTTTGTGCTCAAAACACCAGGACCCTTCTTGCCACCATTGGAGGACCTTGGTGCTCCTCGGTGCCGGCAGTGCTCCCAGGGGTCCTTGTGGCAATTCTCTGGTTCGTCTTGAGCTCCAATATCTGTGACCATTTTTCTAACATTGCTTGTGGGTTGTTCTCACAGGAGGAGCCCATCTTGAGCTTTGGATCTCTTCAATCGAAAACCACCATTTTCGTCATCACCTCCGGTAAGGTGCTCCCTCTTGCAATTATGTGCTCATGGTCCATCTAGGAGTCCTTGTGGAGCTAACCTTACATTGGTTTTCTTCGGTTTTGCTTAGACCTCCCCATCTTCATCATCTTCCTCAACTCCAGCGGTGGTCGTCGTCGTCAGAGCTTCTCTGACCACCTCTAGACCTCCTCTGTGCCCAGGTACACTCATGGTAGTCTTTAGATGCTCGGGCACTTGCTGTTTGGTACAATGCGGAGCTCATTTTACTTTTCAAAGTTTTGCCGTATTGTCCCTCGCCGCCACACTCCGGCTCGCCAGTGTTCTAGGCCACCGCCACCATCGTGAGTGCTCCCAGTGCATACGCTGTGCTATTATGCACTTAGGGGTGTCCTTGGTTCACGCCGGCGTGGTCCACCTTGCCGGCGGTGAGCTTTTCCTTGCCATCGGGATTTTGTCGGACGACGTCGGCTTTGTACGTTGTCAAGTTAGGACAAGGATTCCCTCATTAAAGAACCAATCATTGGTTAGCAGTTAATGGCTGTCAGGAGTGGTTCTTGTGTCGCTTACATGTGGGCCACATTCCCTGCTGTCGTACGTTAGACCACCCCTTCGGCAAACCTAAGGACTACCTCGGATTAGATCTTCACCGTAGGATCTTTCTCTCCGAAAACCTTAGTCACAGGACCTCTTGCGTTAGATCCTAGCCATTTAGGGCCTCCCAGGCTTTAATCTTACCCGTTAAGATCACCCCCGTGCGAAATGATCACCCCGTGGTCGTTTTTGTAAAAACCACCCTCAGGACCACCCTTGGGATCCTCTTTGCAAAAGACCACCCCTTGGTCTTTTGTAAAGAAAACCTTAGGACCTCCCCTTCCTACAAGTCTTAACCCTTAAGACCACCCCGGGCAGATCTTGACCGTTCAGGACCTCCTAGTGGAGATTTGAGCCGTTAAGACCTCCCTCCGTTAAGACCTTATTGTTGCGGACCTCTCCGTGGAGATCTTGACCGTTAATACCTCCCCTGTGAGATCTTAGCCGTCGGGACCTCCCTCCGTTTAGACCTGTACCGCTAGGACCTCCCTCACGTAGATCTTGACCGTTAAGACCTCCCCCTGCGAGATCTTAGCCATCAGGATCTTCCTCCGTTAGATTTTGACCCATAGGACCTCCCTGTGAAATCTTAGCCGTCAGGACCTCCTTCAGTTCGATCTTGACCGTTAAGATTTTCTGCTGTGAAGATCTTAGCTGTTAGGACCTCCCTAGTCTAGATCTAAGCTGTCCAGGACCTCCTTTGGTAGATCTTGGCCGCACCAGACCTCCTCCTTTAGAGCTACCCCTTAGGACCTCCCCTTGAAGATCTGGACGGTCAGATCTGGATCTGATGGTCATGACCTCCTCAGTGCGCGTGGAGATCCTTCGCGCGGGTCTTCGCATGCGCTGTGCATGCACACGTCGGGGCCGTTGGATTCAATCTCAACGGCCTAGACCTCCTCAGCGCGCGTGTGCGTGGGCGTTGTGCTCCCGGACGCTGTAGCCGTGTGATTTGAGATCTACGCCACGACCTCTCCGCTTGAGTTGGTTCTTTGGAGCAGCCCGTGAGTTTTTATTTTCAAACTATTAAATGCTTTAAATTTCAAAAGTGCATAACTATTTCATTTTAGCTCCTTTTAGGGTGATTCCAATTGTGTTAGATTTCTTTTAACTAAACTTTGATCTAAAAATGTATTTAGACACTGCTCTGTACCAGAAAACTATGTAAATTGTATTAACTTGCTAGCATTAGATGTTGTGCTAGAAATTCAACAAAACTTGGAAAATGTATAAGTATTTCTCTGTGATTCCAAACGGAGCAAACTAAATTGTGTTAGGTTCCTCTGTTAATATGTGTTAGCATAGAATGTGTTTCATGTAGGTCTTTGCTTCTGAAATTAACTTAATACTACTTTCACCACTTAGAAAAATCATAAGTAATTCAATTTAGATCCAAATGAAGTAAATCCAGTTTTATTGTTCTTAGAATGCCATGTTCTACCTACCATAAAAATTTCGGGGTCTAGATCTTTCTGGAAATCTGTGCCATGAACAGTACCCGAAATTAATTTAATTTGAATTTTCAGGCTGAGAGAAATTGTTTAGGCTATAACTTTTGCATGTTTAGTCCAAATGAAATGATTCTTGTTGCTAAATTCATTTAAAATCATACCCTTGATGTTTTGTAAACTTCATGGATTTTGGATGACTTTGACTTTTGAGTTTCTTTCAATGTTCTTCGTTCTTATTGGATTTTCGCGTTCTTGCGTTAGGTTCCGAAGAATTTGTCGAACCCGAAAGTGACCCTCTGCAGCAAGAGGACTTCTAGCAAGGCAAGCAGATGTAGCATCATTTGATCATATTGCTCTTATTATTTTCAAATTCTAATATGTTGTTTGTAAATTCTACATATGCATTGCTATCTTGTTTTAAACTATTGTCGATTAGTTGACCCATTAGATGCATTATCGGTAAGCAAATGTTTATCCTCTACTACTGAGCCAAGGTTTACCTTGCTGTGATTTGGGGTTCATTGGATGAGCCCTTGTCACTTAGTAGTTTACGAGTTAATATACTTAGTCATGCTTAGCTACCGGTAGAAATGGGTGGTTGTCGACTTAGTCGATAACCTTGATCACACAAACTCATTATGACTTTATGATTCAGTCTTTGTGCTACGTTAATTGTGAAAACTAAAAATAAAAACAAAATGATTTGGACTTGGGCACAATGGTATGTTGGTGTGCTTTTGGGTGTGACTGGAATGGTGCCCGAGTCAACAAGGACCGAATTACTTGCGCCACCGTACTAAGCATTTTGCGTGCTAACCACACTAAAGGGAAATGGGACCTCTCTTGACTTAGTACTTTGGCGTGTGTTAGCTCTGAGTCGCAGGATGTTGTAGGAGGGAAGATGTTGGGAGCATTGTAGTTGTCCGAAAGTTTTACCCTAAGTGGGTAGTTGACTTTTGGCATTACAATGTAAGCGTATGGGTTTCTATACATACGAGCGGCTCGTAGTTGATATGCAATATTGGAAATGTCTCGTAGGACTTAGCCGTGTCGGCATACCTTCGGAAGTGTGCTTATTGTGGCGAAAAGGCGGTCTGAAGTGTGGGTACATTGGTACACCCCTGCAGGGTTAAATCTATTCGAATAACCTCGTCCTAGGTTATGGACACGCTCAGATACGCCCCGTGAGAATCAGACTACAACCTTTTAACTAAAACTTGACATGGGTGGTATGAATCGGGGATTCGTGCTATGTTGTGGTGACTATTGGGTTGGTCACCTCTAGGTTGTTACTTATGCTACTTATTGGTTACCTTGCTGTTATTTCAATGATTAAAAACATATTTGATAAATTTTTTCAATCTATTACATTATTGCAAATGAAAATTGCTTTATGCGTCCAATTTACCATATAAACATCTCCTTTGTTACATGTAATATTCCGAAAGTGTGAGAAACAAATAACCAGGATAAATTAATTTAGTCGGTAGAGATTAATTAATCGGGGGAAAGTTTAATTCAGGAAAAAAATCATCAAAACAAGAGAATAGAGGGGGTTTTTCGCGTTTAATTGGCAGCATGGGCCTGGGCCTTGGCCCAAGTGGGCTGGCCGGCCATAGGGGGGGGAGGCGCCACCCTCCGCCAAACCCTAGCCGCCCCCTCTACTCCCTCCCCTCCTAGCCGCCCCACTCCCCCACCTCTTGGCCGCAGCCCCCATCTCCTCCTCCCTGCACTTCCACTCCTCCCCTCTCCTCCCCAAGCAGCCCCATCATCCATTGGTGCTGTCCCCCTCCATTGGTGCCTTCCTTCCTCGCCGTCGGTGCTCTCTACGGTCGATCAAGTAAAGAAAGGAGAGGAGATCGTCTTCGCGGGGAGAGTTCTTCATCTTGCTGCGATTCTACAAGGGTAACATCGCGTGTTCTTCGCTGGTTGAGGTGTATTAGCCGCAATCAATTTCGTTTGGTAGATCGAGTTTCGTCAATTGTTAGATCGCGTTCTGTCCAGTAGATTGGACGTCGGTTTCATGTGGTTAGAAGCCGAATTAGGAGTTTTGATCTCCTAGAGTTTTGTAGGTTATGTCCTTAGCTTTCAATGGCCGCCAAGAATGCCCAAATCCGATTAACGGTCAGGGAGTTATGAATTTTCTAGTATCGCTGTCCTGTTGATCTGTCAGTTTTTGGACAGTCTGTAGAAAACTGGATAAAACTGCTATTTAAAGGGAGAATCAGGGGATCTCAGTATAACGAAAAATGTGGGTAATTTCTATACCTTTTCATAGAGATAAATAACGCAAGATTTGGACGTTCGTAGAAAAAGTTATGGAGGTTTTAGTGTACTGTCCAGAGAGACCGACGTGATAATTGATGTTCTGTAGTTTGGCTTGGTAGAGGCAGTATTTGGCAGAATCAAAAGGGCTCCCCAACTAAGTTTATTTAGGTAATTTAATTACCTTTTCAGAAAGTCTAAGAACATCTTATTTGGACTCCTGAGTAGAAAGTTATGTATTTTAGAAGTTTACTGTCCACAGCGGGTACCAAATCGATCGCCAGAAATTAGAAGTTGGGAAACACTTGGGAGATTAGCGAGTTCAATTGTGTTGTTCTTATGTTCTTTGTTCAGTATATTGGTCTTAGATTGGGGTTATCTTATGTTCAGGTGGGAACGTGAACCCAGGGGCAACACCCTCTTCGCGTCCACTGTTCTCGCCGATTGAGGCAAGTATTCGGGCTATTGCACCTTTATGTTTGCATGATGGAAATTGTGATGTGTCTTGTTGGTATTAGCCATGCATACCTGTTAATGAGATGAGTTACCATGTATCTTGATGACTGCTTGTTATGGTTAAAGAATTCTTTTGCATGTTGTTAATGCTTACATGTTTATGTCAACACGTTGAATTCTTACATGTGAAAGATGTTGTCATGGTGCATATGCATGTTTTGAGCATGTTGAGTCTTGGTTATGTGGTAACCAAGTTTATATACTTGAGGTCCCCGTCATGCAATGACGGGCTTGAGGTCCCCACATTCGTGGAATGTGGGCTATGAGCAAAGAGGTCCCCATCATTAAGACGATGAGCAAAGGTCCCTATACATGTGGTGTATAGGCTCTTGGTCCCTGTGCCAGAGGGCACAGTGTAACGTCCCAAAACTTGGCTTTTCAAAAATCTTTTGAGTAGTTTAGGTCCCTGGAAAATTTCACCAATTTTATTTGAATTAATAAAGCTTAATTGGGAATTTTCTAAATTAAAAATATTTAATTTGACTAATATAAACATTAATTAAATAAAAACTTGTGTTATTTGGCTTCCTTGTCTTTCAAGGAATTTTTGGGTATTTTCTGAGATTTTTCCGATTTGTTTGCTATTTATTTGGTCTCCTTGATTTTTGGGATTTCTTTAATTCCGAAAATCAGGTTTTCTCTCCTGCCCAGATGCTACAGTACTCGCGATTTACTGTTCATCATGTTCCTCCCGAACGCAGCAGAGAGTCCAAAGACGTATCCGCTTCAAACTCTAAACTTCAAATTTCCATATCTTCTTCCACGGTGCATATAAAAGCGAGCCGCTTGCGCCACGCGTCCGTGTTGATCCCTCTTCCAATCCCCGAATTGGTTTCTCCAAACCGATCTATTTTCGCCGCAATCTCCGAAAACCGAGCCCAACCAAAGTCTTCTCCGCGAATCGCGCTTTCGTCCGACGTCCGTTGGTCGAACCGTCTGCGGCGTTGGCTTCGCCGCCGCTTTCACGCCATGGTTCCATCCACTTCGCCTCAAGATCGCCGAGCACCGCCGCCATTAGAGTCCAACCGTGTTCTTCGCGCTCGCCGCTTCCTCGGTGAGTTTTTCCAAAATCCGACCGCGCCATCGCGTCCGCTCGTCGTTTCCTTTCCGCTTTGCCCTTCGCGCTGCTACGCCGCCTCCGATCGCCGCCACTCACGCGACTGTTCATGCATGTGCACTGCTCATTGCCGAGTCCAAAGACGTGTGCATGTATATCTCGCTGAGTTCGCTGTTCCTTGTTGGTCGCTCTGCTGGTCATTCTCTATGATTGTTTCTCCTCCGTTAATCCTTCTCTAATCCTTGCAGCATCGTGCCGCCACCTCCTTGCATCATAATTTGCATGTAACTTCGGTTCATGTTCTTGTCTCAGCATCCAAGACGTGAATATATGGTTTGTTCTCTAGTCACCTTCTCTCTCTGTTAATTATTTCCTAATACATGCTTTGTCAATTCAAGGCAAAATCTTTGCTAAAACCTTGCCATACAATTGCACCTAAACCCAACGTGTGCAGGTGTTCTCTGCTCGCTCATCCGTTATATTGGCATCTTCTTGTTTTCTCTTAGGTGTGTGGGCCTACAAAGCTACATATCATCCAATCAGATATATATAGCGAACAAACTCTTTTCTAGCAACTTGGTCCCACTTGTCATCCACACCTTCCAATTCGCCCATATATCTATATCTCTTTCATCTAGACCCCACATGTCATGCAAGAAAATATAGTTCTTTCCACTTCCCCGTTGATCCTACATGTCATCCTCCCAATTAAAATACTAATTATTTCTCTCACTTACATGCGGTCCCGTATGTCACCAAACTTGGTCAAACCCTATTCATAAGCTTGGTCCACCGTGGAACTAGCATATCTCCGTGGACCCGGTCCATAGACCAGTGGCCCACATGTCAACCCCTAATCCTATTTTCTGAATTAATTTAATTCTTGAAAATCCTTTTATCTTATTGGTCCCACTTGTCACTCTCTACCTTATTTCTGGAATTATTTTAATTCTAGAAATTCATAAATACCAATCACCCCACCTATCATACACTTATTCTTTTTCTAATATTTTCGGAATAGGATATTCTGAGAACATTCCGTAGAGCTTTTTCATCATTTCATGTGAATTCCAATCTTCCAAAAGCCATATCTTCTTCATCCGAATTCCGATTGAACCCATTCAAGTTTCTAAATTCATCTAAATTCAATATCTACCTTCCAGTACCATTCAATTTCAGTTTGGAGTTTATTTGATTTGTCTTTTTGAATTTAGTTTGTTTTGTGCTTTCTTTCTCGTTAGACACCGAAGTCCCGGAATCGTCTGAAGGAGCTGAAGATCAAGCAAGTAGAAGATTGAAGATAAATTAAGATCACCATTGCTATAGCAAGGCAAGTTATACCTTTGATCACATTGAATCCCAGTTTTTAAAATTACTTTGATTTAAATTATTGCATTTACTTTAAGTAATTATTTAAATACTTTTGGGTTTAGCTATTAATCCAATTTGTTATATCCACTTTGTCTATTGTATGTCATAATCTTTTGTCACCCTAGATTGGTTCATATTTAGTTGGTGCTATGGTATTACCAACGTGGGTTGGTTAGTACGAGTAGATTGCTTAGCCATGCAACGAGTCATCATCATAACCTGAGTTGCAATTATAAATTTGACTATGTGATTATGGAACTTTGTGTAAAACTGTGTGCTATGTGTTATTACTTCGTGATGGCATGTGTTGCACTAAAACCAACTGGGTGGTAAAGGATTTGGACTGAGGCAAGTGGTGGATACTGTGTGAACCGGTGGCTTTGTGATTGGGATTTATCTGTGTGGTTTAGTTAGAAAAACTGGAAGTCTTGCCTTGGTCAATTAAGGACTTAACTTTGTGCGCCATTGAACTGAGCTATACTGTACGACCACATGTCTGGTGACAGGCCTAACTTAGTAGGTTACGGAGTTTCAACATTGGGGTTCAGGTGGATAGGTTAAGCTTTGTGATATGGGACTGTGTGA
Source organism: Ampelocalamus luodianensis (assembly GCA_036346255.1). Lineage (NCBI taxonomy): Eukaryota > Viridiplantae > Streptophyta > Magnoliopsida > Poales > Poaceae > Ampelocalamus > Ampelocalamus luodianensis. The sequence continues at coordinate 39,603,264 of CM070624.1, forward strand.
ATAAGAACGTCAATGTTGAGACGGTTGCCGAACTGCTTTGTTATGATCGGTGCGCCACACCGTTATATCGTGGGTAAAGTGTACAACCTCTGCAGAGTGTTAAATAATCTATTCGAATAGCCGCGTCATGCGTCATGGACAATGCTCGTGATTTCACACGAGGGTAGTTTTCATAAAACTATTGGGAAGGGACAATTGGTGATTTAAGTCATTTGGTCGTGTGAAAGAATTTGATTAGGCTATGTGTCTTTGTGAAAACAAATGTTAAATTAATATTGTCTATTTGTTTTGAATTATGCTTTCAATCTATTATTTGTATTCAATTGCAAATATTGCATTTCGCAAAATAACCACGTAAGCCATTTCCTTTGGAATAAGCCCGCATCTATACATTGCATTCGTGGTATGACTGCGTAGTACGGTTGTGTACTCAAGCTTGTTGTAAAACTTGCGCCCAAACCTACGTAAATGGAGGAATCGCTGGTCAACAAGGTCTACTTCAAGGATCGAGAAGAACTAGGTCGCAGACTCACCCATTGCGTGGGCATATGGATGGGCTTCACCGGGTTATTTCGTTACGCTCCGCCGCACTTCGTTGAGTTGTTCGCCTTCCGAGGCATTAATTGTAAGCTTTGACCTTAAGGTCTTTACTCGATATTTATTGTTATTTGCCTATTTATTAGTCATCTTTGTATATGGAAATGATATTTCATCGATGTTGCCACTCGGTGTACTAGCGTGATCCTCGACTAGTGCAGATACACAGAGGGTCCGTAATTGTAATTTTGGGTCCCGACAGAGGTGGTATCAGAGCCATATCGACTGTAGGTCGTGACCTTAGTTAAAATTGCCGTTGTAAGGAAAAGTTCAAAACTTATTTTACAAATGGAAAATCTTAATGATGTGCTATTCTTATCTTGTCTAGCTTCTATACTCTTCCATTCTATTCCTTTCTCATCTATATTCGTCCTCACCATTTTGTGTATTAAATTAGACTCTCTCCCCTCATAACTTCTATAGTCATCGTTATTCGTGCTAAATGTCTTGGTGGATGCCCAAGAGCGGTTTTGAGCAACTGTTTGAAGACCACACAACAAACAACAACGTGTCAACATCTCACAAGTGTTCAAGACAAGTGCGTCGCAAAAATTCAAGACTAAGAAGAAGTTGTACATCGCCTCCAAGGATCGCAAGCAATCAACGTTTGATGAAGACCGTGATCAGATTGAGTTTTCTTCAGACCAGCCATATAAGATAAATCAGTGTAGGTTCCTCCCGTGTGTTGAGCCAAGTCGCCCTGTTAAGTTAGAGTTTAATCGACTAGACGATTAGATCCTTGTTTCCTTCTTCGGTGTGGTTTGGCTGTGAGTTTTATGCTTCTTAATAGCTTTCCGGCTATTTGTGTGTTCCTTGGTGTTCTTTGGGTTAAACCCGCTCCCCTTAGTAGATTCTCTTCCCTTACCTTGTGCTTTTCCCTCGCATCTATTAGCCCCGGTCACCAAGAGATGGAGAACCCCTGAAGCCACCTTGTCGCAATCTTGAGACAGCTTGTGCCACTGTGTTGTCAACCCATGGGACGCTTGTCGCATCAGGAGTAGTAGATCCAGTCATGGAACAATTCTTGGTAGCTCAGACTCAACTCATGAATGCGATGATGCAGAACATCAACAACAGGATGACCCAGCAGAATCAGACCACCGCTACTTTAATCAATTTGATGAATCAGAATAATCAAGCAAGTCATCGTACCGTTGCCAGCGTTAGTACCAAAGCAGATGATAACCACTACTATCTCCAGCGCGAGTGACACATCGTAACCCAAGCCGCTTCCTACCACCTAATCGATCATGCAAGTGACGATGCAACCATCGGACAATAGTAATATTTGCAATGATGCGCAACTCGTTGCCATCCCAACGACGCACCCTCAGTTCAAGCTTGCAAAGTTCATGATGACCAAGCCGTCTGTCTTTGAAGGTTCAACCACACTCAATGAAGCAGAATCTTGGATTCGCACCATAGAAGAAAAGCTAACTATTGTGCAGTGCAACGATAATGAGAAAGTTTTCTATGCTGCTCATCATTTAGAAGGAGTTGCATTAGATTGGTGGGAAAAATTTCGCGCTGCCCATCAGGATGAGCACACCATCACTTGGGCAGAGTTCACCATCGTTCTGTGCCAACAGCATGCGATATCAAGCATAAGTGCTCAAGAAAAACCTGCTATTTCGATATCCTACACCAAATCTAGCTGTTGTCAGTTGAAGTATTGCCAACCAGATAAGTCAGAAGATTGTGCATGTACCCACTGTGGAGAAATAGGCCATAGCGCCGATGAGCACAATATCAATTGGTCCAGTTGCGAAGGAAACCATTCCATTGGAAAATGTCCCCTAATCAAGATCACATGTTTCTTGTGTGAAAGCGATGATCATTGTCCGAGCCAGTGCCCTATGTATTCCGTGTTGACTTTTGCAATGCAACATCAGCGAGAAAACTTTCGAGCTACTGTCAGAACATTAGTAAGAGAAGGCAAACCATTGTCAGTACAAGATATGTCAGCTAAAGAATTACAAAAGCAGAATATTGACCTCAGCAGCCCACCTCAAAAGAGAAACAAGCCAGTATCATCAAGAGTGTGTTTTGAATGTGGTGAGCAAGACCACTATGCCAAGAGATGCCCTACAAAGCGACTATCCTTCTTGAAGGTTGAAGAACCCTGTAAGAGTCGCTCGCCATAGTCTCGCCGTAAAAATCGCAAAGTTCGATATGCCTATGCTACGCCTATCATGGAAAAGGTCACTACATCGCCTAGTGTCCTTAGTGGAACCGACCACTCACCCGGATGCAAGAATACGTAAGTCACCGCTTAAGATTTTAACTCCTAGAGCAATTGGTAACGCACTGTGATCCGCTTGCCCAATGAAGTAGTCAAAGAAGAGACGCTTGAATGATGATGTTACCAAGAAAGTCTAGATTGGTGATACCGATCATGCGATGTCATGCCTCTGTTAGTAGCAAAGAAAATCGTGAATCATTGTAACCTTTCCTTTGTTAGAAAGCAAAAATGTGGACATCTTTGCATGCAAGTTACGGAGAAAAGAAATTATTGGATATTAAATCATTGGATACCTTTCTAAGAGTCCGCTTTGCAAGTTGAGTAATCAAGCGTTAAGTCATGATGATTGAAGGTCAGAGCGTAACTATGGAATGTGATGTTGAATTCCAACTCATCATTTTGCATAGCAGTGAGACAATAGTAAATGATTGAAGAATCTAATCATTGGATAATGTCCATATCCGCAAGATAGTATGCAATTGCCATTGCAAATGATCTATACAAAGATGCAATCGTATTAGAAGTCAAGTTTGTCTCGACTTGGTACCTGTGATCGCGCCTGCAAGGAATTACATCAGAAAGGATAATTGGCAAAAGTTGCAAAGGAGTTTGCAAAAGTAATAGAGTAGATCAGATGACTTTATCAGATAAAGGCAGTGTCAAATCAAACCCATCAGCTTAGCAAGTGTCAGTGTTGATTGTAAAGTAAAATGGTAGCACAAGGATGTGCGAGAATTTCAGTCTATTCAAGCGCTAATCTTCGGAACCTCAGAATCATCTTGTTTGAGTTTTTGGAGAAAGAATTGCAGTCTCTTCAAGATCATCCATGAATAGTATAATGTCAGTTGAATACCAGTGAAATAGTCCTTTCGAGACAGTGTTAGTTGAAGATAAATGAGACAATGCGTTTCAAGTTAGCCAAGACCTCACCGTTGCAAGAAGAGAAGTTCGCCTGTGCGCTAGAAGTGAACCGTGTTTGTGAGAATTTCGTAAGAGATTAATCACAACTCCAATGTTTGTATTGTCGGATACCAGAAAGAACCTTGATAGCTTTTATCACGGAACATCCAAGAATTGGTGTGTTAAGAAGTTTCAGGTGGTGAATTATCTTAGTCCTAATTCGAAGTTGCTACCATGGAGCAACAAAGATGGTTATTGGATTGAGAACCATGAGGTTGGAACTCCTCCTCGCACTCGCACTCAAGACAAATGATGAGATACTTTGAAATGTAAGAGCTACCACAAGGATCTGCTGATCACCACCTAAAGTTACTCGTGAAATTCGAGTTTGGATCTTGAGTCGCTTGCAAGGATATCTGCTGAACCCGCAGTTCGGACCGATGCTAGAAATCGTGAGGTGACAAGAACGTTAAGTGATCCGTCCTCACGTAAAGCCAAGGAAAGAGTGAGAACCCATCAAGGCAAAATGTAATGATCCATGGATCAATGAGTATATTTGCATATCTAATGAGAAGGAAATCCAAGAGTTGATGCTCAAACCAACATTTGAGTGCAAGCATTCTATTTTCCCTGAAAGTACCAAGGTGTACAAAGATCTCAAAGTTGCATTGTGATGATCCAAAATAAAGCGAAATATCGCAGAATGGGTTACCATGTGTTTGGTATGTCAGAAAGTCAGCCAAAATGTTGGAGGCCAGTCATAGTACTTCTATCCCTGAGAATTCAGATATGGTGTTTCCTAGGACCCAATCGGGATATAATTTCGTGAAAGGTGATTGTTGATCATTTGACAGAAATTTGTCGCTTCATTCCTGTCAATATCACCTAGTTTGGAGACTGCCTAGCAGAGTGGTATACGACAGAGGTTGTATACGACTGATATGACATTCGTCAGCATGGGTGCAAAGTGTCGATCTACGAGAGATGGTCAAATTGCACGACATGTCAGAGAAGTTAGTGTCAGACCAAGGATCCCAGCTTATCTTGTGTTAGCGACAGAGTCTGCATGATGCTTGGGTGATCATTTCAGTTCAGTATTGTGAATCGCCCTGAATCAATAGACAGATTGAAAAGATTAATGAGTTGTGCCTTAACTCGAGTACCAAGTCGAGCAAGTAAGTGTTATGTGTAGAGTTTTTCTACAACCCGATGTCACCGTCAGAAGTTGTCACCCTCTGAAGTTCGAGTGGTTGATCGTAAGTCATCGCCACCTAGGAGCATCAAATTACAAAGTATGTGGATGTTGCATTAATCATGAAGCGTAAGACCAAGGGTCCTTAATCCTAAATGGAATTTAAGTAGCGTGTTCAAAAAGGAAAGCTACACAGACTATACAGATTTTCATCTTCGCAACCATGTCTATCTTCGTAATACTGCTGGAGTTCTGTACAAAGAATTGTATGACAGAGTTGACAAAAATGTGTTAGTTAGTTCAGATTCAAGCGAAGAAGAGATAGTTTGCCAACCCGAGTTGTCACGCCAAAGAAGATTTCCTCCACTTGAAGTGCCTTCAAGCACCGATCAAGCACCCTGAGAAGCAATCAAGTTTCAAGATGCCTTCCACCAAAAGCCGCTCACAAGTTTTCAGTGAAGCGAGAAGTTTAGCAAGAAGCAAGGCGTTGTTCTGTAAGTGGCCAGAAGAGCGATTCTGTCAAAGTCAAAGCAATTTGAAAGCAAGAAGTGAACCCGAAGGCTGAGTTCCTTATCCTATTCTATAGTCAGCCTGAATCTCGGGGACGAGATTCCTTTAAGGGGGCAGGTTTGTAACGTCCCAAAATTTGGCTTTTCAAAAATCTTTTGAGTAGTTTAGGTCCCTGGAAAATTTCACCAATTTTATTTGAATTAATAAAGCTTAATTGGGAATTTTCTAAATTAAAAATATTTAATTTGACTAATATAAACATTAATTAAATAAAAACTTGTGTTATTTGGCTTCCTTGTCTTTCAAGGAATTTTTGGGTATTTTCTGAGATTTTTCCGGATTTGTTTGCTATTTATTTGGTCTCCTTGATTTTTGGGATTTCTTTTAATTCCGAAAATCAGGTTTTCTCTCTCCTGCCCACGTGCTACAGTACCTCACGATTTACTGTTCATCGTGTTCCTCCCGAACGCAGCAGAGAGTCCAAGACGTATCCGTTTCAAACTCTAAACTTCAAATTTCCATATCTTCTTCCACGGTGCATATAAAAGCGAGCCGCTTGCGCCACGCGTCCGTGTTGATCCTCTTCCAATCCCCGAATTGGTTTCTCCAAACCGATCTATTTTCGCCGCAATCTCCGAAAACCGAGCCCAACCAAAAGTCTTCTCCGCGAATCGCGCTTTCGTCCGACGTCCGTTGGCCGAACCGTCTGCGGCGTTGGCTTCGCCGCCGCCTCTACGCCATGGTTCCATCCACTTCGCCCAAGATCGCCGAGCACCGCCGCCATTAGAGTCCAACCGTGTTCTTCGCGTTCGCCGCTTCTCGGTGAGTTTTTCCAAAATCCGACCGCGCCATCGCGTCCGGCCGTCGTTTCCTTTCCGCTTTGCCCTTCGCGCGCCGCACGCCGCCTCCGATCGCCGGCCACTCCGCGCGACTGCTCATTGCCGAGTCCAAAGACGTGTGCATGTATATCTCGCTGAGTTCGCTGTTCCTTGTTGGCTGCTCTGCTGGTCATTCTCTATGATTGTTTCTCCTCCGTTAATCCTTCTCTAATCCTTGCGCATCAGCCGCCACCTCCTTGCATCATAATTTGCATGTAACCGGCTCATGTTCTTGTCTAGCATCCAAAGACGCGGAATATATGGTTTGTTCTCTAGTCACCTTCTCTCTCTGTTAATTATTTCCCTAATACATGCTTTGTCAATTCAATTGCAAAATCTTTGCTAAAACCTTGCCATACAATTGCACCTAAACCCAACGTGCAGAGGTCCTGCTCTCTGCTCGCTCATCCGTTATATTGGCATCTTCTTGTTTTCTTAGGTGTGTGGGCCTACAGGCTACATATCATCCAATCATATATATATAGCGTAACAAACTCTTTTCTAGCAACTTGGTCCCACTTGTCATCCACACCTTCCAATTCGCCCATATATCTATATCTCTTTCATCTAGACCCCACATGTCATGCAAGAAAATATAGTTCTTTCCACTTCCCTGTTGACCCTACATGTCATCCTCCCAATTAAAATACTAATTATTTCTCTCACTTACATGCGGGTCCCGTATGTCAGTCAAACTTGGTCAAACCCTATTCATAAGCTTGGTCCACCGTGGAACTAGCATATCTCCGTGGACCCGGTCCATAGACCAGTGGCCCACATGTCAACCCCTAATCCTATTTTCGGGAATTAATTTAATTCTTGAAAATCCTTTTATCTTATTGGTCCCACTTGTCACTCTCTCTACCTTATTTCTGGAATTATTTTAATTCTAGAAATTCATAAATATCAGTCAGTCCCACCTATCATACACTTATTATTTTTCTAATATTTTCGGAATAGAAAATTCTGAGAACATTCCGTAGAGCTTTTTCATCATTTCATGTGAATTCCAATCTTCCAAAAGTCATATCTTCTTCATCCGAATTCCGATTGAACCCATTCAAGTTTCTAAATTCATCTAAATTCAATATCTACCTTCCAGTACAATTCAATTTCAGTTTGGAGTTTATTTGATTTGTCTTTTTGAATTTAGTTTGTTTTGTGCTTTCTTTCTCGTTAGACACCGAAGTCCCGGAATCGTCTGAAGGAGCTGAAGATCAAGCAAGTAGAAGATTGAAGATAAATTAAGATCACCATTGCTATAGCAAGCAAGTTATACCTTTGATCACATTGAATCCCGTTTTAAAATTACTTTGATTTAAATTATTGCATTTACTTTAAGTAATTATTTAAATACTTTTGGGTTTAGCTATTAATCCAATTTGTTATATCCACTTTGTCTATTGTATGTCATAATCTTTTGTCACCCTAGATTGGTTCATATTTAGTTGGTGCTATGGTATTACCAACGTGGGTTGGTTAGTACGAGTAGATTGCTTAGCCATGCAACGAGTCATCATCATAACTCGAGTTGCAATTATAAATTTGACTATGTGATTATGGAACTTTGTGTAAAACTGTGCTATGTGTTATTACTTCGTGATGGCATGTGTTGCACTAAAACCAACCGGGTGGTAAAGGATTTGGACCGAGGCAAGTGGTGGATACTTGTGAACCGGTGGCTTTGTGATTGGGATTTATCTGTGTGGTTTAGTTAGAAAATCGGAAGTCTTGCCTTGGTCAATTAAGGACTTAACTTTGTGCGCCATTGAATCGAGCTATATTTGCACGACCACATGTCCGTGACAGCCTAACTTAGTAGGTTACGGAGTTTCAACATTGGGGTTCGTGGATAGGTTAAGCTTTGTGATATGGGGTGTGTGAATAAGAATGTCAATGTTGAGACGGTTGCCGAACTGTTTTGTTATGATCGCGCGCCACACCGTTATATCGTGGGTAAAGTGTACAACCTCTCGCAGAGTGTTAAATAATCTATTCGAATAGCGCGTCATGTCATGGACAATGCTCGGGATTTCACACGAGGGGTAGTTTTCATAAAACTATTGGGAAGGGACAATTGTGTGATTTAAGTCATTTGGTCGTGGTGAAAGAATTTGATTAGGCTATGTGTCTTTGTGAAAACAAATGTTAAATTAATATTGTCTATTTGTTTTGAATTATGCTTTCAATCTATTATTTGTATTCAATTGCAAATATTGCATTTCGCAAAATAACCACGAAGCCATTTCCTTTGGAATAAGCCCGCATCTATACATTGCATTCGTGGTATGACTTGCGAGTACGGTTGTGTACTCACGCTTGTTGTAAAACTTGCGCCCAAACCTACGTAAATGGAGGAATCGTCGGTCAACAAGGTCTACTTCAAGGATCGAGAAGAACTAGGTCGCGCACCCACCCATTGCCTGTGGGCATATGGATGGGCTTCACCGGGTTATTTCGTTATGTTCCGCTGCAGCTTCGTTGAGTTGTTCGCCTTCTGAGGCATTAATTGTAAGCTTTGACCTTAAGGTCTTTACTCGATATTTATTGTTATTTGCCTATTTATTAGTCATCTTTGTATATGGAAATGATATTTCATCGATGTTGCCACCGTAGTGCACTAGCGTGATCCGACTAGTGCAAGATACAGAGGGTCCGAATTGTAATTTTGGGTCCCGACACGTGCAAGGGTATTCATTGACGGATGAATACCCGCATTACCGTAGAAATGCGAAAGAGATAAAGTTCAAAAGGAGCATTGCATTGGTTGCATTTCTTAAGTTTAAAGGTTATGTTTAGTGTAATGTTATTGTGGATTATCGATGCTATGATTGAGCTCTTGTTTATGGCCTTGTTGATACTTGCTGAGTCTTTGGGCTCACTCTTGCTTTAATCTATTTTAGGTACAAATTGCAGGAACGACATGCATGGGAGGGAGTAGATGTTGGATGCACTCACTACCTTACAATCTTAAGGCGTTTGCCACTTAGTTTCATCTCAGAAATAATTAAACTGTTGGAGTAGATGTTTATTTTGGTTTGAGTATCTGATTATTTGTAATAATGAGATTTGCCAGTCTTGGTTATATTCATTCGATTATCATGCAAGTTTGATCGAACTTGATTATGAAGTTATTATTGATAAATGCCATGATTTATTGTTGAAACCTCGGTAGAGCTGATTAAACAAAGGAGACTCTGCCGAAATTTTGTAATTTGTGCTAGATTAGTTTAATTCCAGTAGCATTCCAGGCTCATTGAGAGTTGGGGTGTTACATTACAGCTTTCATGTAGCTATGTATAGGCTTGCGAGTACATTATTGTACTCATCTGCATTGCTTGTTGTGTGCAGAGGAGGAAGTGGATCTCCAAGGGATCTACTTCTGTGAGTTGTGCTACGGCAGGTGCGACTAGCTTGGCGGCCCAGTCGGTTGCCTTGTGGGTTATGGCTAACCGGTCGTCTTTTGTTTATAGCCATCTTATGGCACTTTTGCTTCCACTATTATTGTTACTTTGATGTCATTTGGCCGGTCGGCTCTTTTGTAATAACTCTATATTATGTATGTCTTTTGCTAGACTTGCTATTGTGTTGTATGGAAATGATGCATGATTTTGTAAAGATGTATGTGTGCTGCAATTCTAGTAAGCACATATCCATCGAGACACGGTATATTTTGTTTGTGATGCTAGAGTCAAGGGAAGACTAAGTATTACAAGCTAAATACACCGAGGTCTCACAATTACTTATTTGTTAATCTTGTAGTAATATCATTGATTACTGAAGTACTGATTTGTTGATTTGTTAATCTTACATTGATGCCATCAAGTCACTTACCTTATGCTAACTATGTTGAGTTGCATTACATTCCTAGTTTTAGACAAAAAGTTTCAACCAAGAACATTTTCTTTTGTCTTTTGCTGAAAAATTTCCATAGATAGTAAGTAAGCGAGATGGTGTTCGCACTATCTTCGCCGCCGTCATCGACGTCACCAAATGCATCTGGATCTTCGAGGAAAGTGGTACCTAAGTGAGATAGCAGAGGAATATCGAAAAGGCCTGAGAGCCGGATGACCATTACAACCATCAGTACCGCTGGGGTCCTTCTGCTTCCCAAGAAAGCCGCGCAACATTCTGGACCACCCGCGGTATGCTTGGAATGGAATGGGTCCCCATCACAACAGAGAAATGGAAGTCTCTAACGGAGGACAAGAAAGAGCAGCTGTGGACTGAAATTACGTCATTGTTCGAGATCCCAGCAGAAGTCCAGGGACTCGTGCAATGGCAGGCGTTCCTTGTGATGGAAAAACATGGAAGACCTTCAAGGGCAAGCTTGTCATGAAGTACGTGAACAAGGGCCTGACGCCTAGCACGAAGTATCATTTCGTGACGTCAGATACATGGGACGCCTTTGTGCGGATGAAGACGATGGCCTAATTTCAACTACAAAGTGCGGTGCACAAGGCTATCCAGACACAAAACACTCACCCCTGAAGACTCGGCACTGCTGGGTATGCGGGAAAAATCCAGCAATGGATGAGTGAGGATGATGATAAGGCAAACCAGTCGGAGGTCTCCGTGCCATTTGTCGGGATCATAGACGAGCACGCCCGAAACTGGTTAAGAGCGAGGGCCTCAATCATGTCGTCGGGCGCTATCTCTTTTACAAACCTGGCAGACGAGGGAGTGTCCCAGCGCCTAGTAAGATATGTCAAACTATCTAGTTGTTAATAAGTCCATAACTTCATAGAGTCTAAAATAACATGATGGCCTCTTGCAGCAAACAGTGAGTACCCTATCTTCCCAAGGCTCCTTCGAAGCAATCAAGGAGAAGCATATACTATCCACGGCCTTGGGAAACAAGGAGCACCCGGTCGCACCCGAGGCCTTGGGTTTATGTACCTTGGATGCATGGATTCCCACACGACTTCGAGGCGTATAGGAGTCGGAAGAGATCCAAGGCTGAGCGTGACAAACAATTGAAAGAGGACATTAGTACAAACATTAGTGCATAATTTCAAGGATAGATAACATCATTGCAAGAATAAATAAATAAACTCATTAACCAGTCATAAGTCGTCCCTGTGATTTTTGGAGCTAGTCCCCCTCAACATTAGAGTAGCGTCGCATCCACGGCCACACTTTCTAAACATGACGACGTCCAATTACCTATCGACATCATCTAGGTAATGTACATCTCTGGAATGCTCCAAAGATAGACTTGTAGGACGCCTTAGCTAATTGTGTATCGTTTTGTAGGAGCCCACGCCATGCACGCTCCAAGTAAGGCTGGTTGGGTCTATTTCTCTTGAGGCTGGGTGGTGGATGGTGTTTGCATGCTAGGAAGGGATAGTGCTGCATGGTGCCCAGCTGGCGCAGGGTTACGCCAAGGTCCAGGTGGACAAGGTATATGACAATTTCGTGGTTGTCCTGCTGGAGAAGCCCCTAAATGAAGACATCATAACACTAGGGGATGCCATGCACAATTTTATCCAGTGGCCCAAGAGGGACATTGCCCTGGACCCTGCAGTGTCGCGATTGGAACACAACCATGCCTCTCCAATAGATCCCTCAATGACTCCACCTCAACCCCTGCGCTAGAATGCCTCTGTACCGGCTCCTGTGGAGACAACAGCGAAGAAACAAGAAAAGCGTGCTGTGTCGTCTTCCAGGAAGACAAATAGCATGGTAACTCCACCTCAACCCTTGCGCCAGAATGCCTCCGCACTGGCTCCCGTGGAGACAGTGGTGAAGAAACAAGAAAAGCGTGCCGAGTCATCTTCTAGGAAGACAAATAGCACGGAGACGCTAAGACCAAATTGAAGAAGATTAAGGCACCTCACAAGCCTAGGACGTTCTCCCTCAGAATACTGTTGGTCCCCGATACAATATTACCCCACTTTGTATTGGGTTGTGCGAGTTTGCATGCCTAGTACATGCAGCAAACCGATGAGGAGAGGACAGATCGGCTTACTGGATTCACCGTCAGCTACACAGAGAACCATTTCCTCCATAAGTCAGGCTACTTCATCGTGGGCTTCAAACACTTATTTGAACTATTCAACCTCGAGGCCCTCGATGCCTCACTTCTACGATGCTGGATAATATAAGTGTGTACAATCAAGTTCTACATTCATACAATACCAATAAATGTCATAACTCATTTCTTACGATAGACACATGATGCAAAAAGCCGCGACAACGTAGAACCGTGGGTTTCTCGACCTACGGTTGATCTCTGAGCAATGATTCAAACTTGACGCATCCTATGTCGAGAAATACATAACGAAGGGGTTGCTTACTCACCAAGACAAGGACAACATATTGTTCATGCTATTTTAGAGTAAAAATTAGTGGAAAATAATTCTAATATGCACATGTTTCAAGTAGAAAATTCAGACTGCATTGATTTGAGTGCACCATGTGATAAAATTATTGATTTACCTGCTGACTTGAGTGCACTATGCGATAAAATAATTGAATTGCCTATTGTTTTGAGTGATTCATGTGATGAGTTAATCGTATATAATGATCATGTGAAATTGGTTAGACATAAAGAAGTTTTGACTAGAATTTCTCCTGCTGATTCTTTGTGTTACATTATGTTGGATTCACCTATGAAATTGTCACATGTTATGGAGAAAGTTTCTAAAATCGCATGTTCGAAATCCTTATCTAGTGCCTACACCCCTAGGTATAAGTTCAATTTGATTGGAGATTACGGTGTAGACAATCAATTTCTTGTTTATCGAATATGCATAACTTGTGATCACATGGATGAATTGAAGCTTGCTGTTTTGAACAATAATTTTTGTGTGCCAAAACTTGTTCATTATGAGAGGAAATTAAAATTTAGTAATCATCCAATACATATGTGTTCATCTCTTATTGCATAATCTAGTATTGATAATCCGCATCATGATGTTGAAGTATATAAGAACTTATATATCTTTTCACCCTTGCTAGATGAATTTGCTATTGCTCAATTGAAATATGATTATATAGATGAACTTTGTTTTATTCCAAAAGTTGTAGATTTGCGAATATATGGTACCACTGCAAGTTTACAACTTCCGAGATTTGAATTGCATAAATACTTTACTTACATTTGCAAAACTTGTTTCCATAATTGTCGTGTGAGAAATTTTGTTTTGCTCATTAACATACATGACTATTCTTGGGGTGATAATATAATGAGTTTTTATGATCGCTGCTGCTATTTTATAACATTAATTGTGCAACAACGAAGAACCGTTAAAACAAATGACATATACATATACTATGCATACACCTTGGCTTCTTTGTTACCCTATTTTTAGCTTATCAAAAGCCCAAGACGGCTTTGTTTTCAAGAAGGGGAGGATGATGAGGACATGACCCCTATGGATACAACCAAATTTGATATGCTTGCTATTCCAATTACAAGAGCCCGTACACTTCACTTAAATTATCAGTTGTGTTCGGTTTTAGGGGTGCCTTATATTATATGAACTATATGGTGCTATCTAATGATGAAAATATATGTTTGTATAGTACCACATCAATTTTGGTCCAACACGAGCAAGAGTTCAAGTTGGACATGTTTTAGAATCCAATTCGGCCTCCGGAGACAGCCCCGATTTCAAACGAGCATAACTTTCACATACATACTTCGTTTGAGGTCCACGAGTACTTGATTGAAAGCTTATCTCGTTCTCTTTCAAACGGATCTAGCCTCACCTCCAAATTCCTTCTGTTCGTACCACAATCGTCAAAAGAAGATGCTGCGTCACCTATTTGGGTTGTGGGCCTTGTAATTCGGATGGAAACCCTAGGCCCATACTGTTCACGCTGTTACTGTTCTGATGTGAATAGTTCCGCCACCCCTCCCTCTTCCTCCTATACATTGTGGACACCACCCTTAGGGTTCATTGGATTTTGTTTAGTTAAAAGTTAGATACATTGCAACTTCGTGTATTGGTTTGTGTCAATTAGACCAACCATAATAGCGCTTCAGAATCCCAATTTATCGAGTATTTCAATCCTATTTGCATTTCAAATTGCTTATTATCTTGTTCTTGTGTGTTCTTCGATTGCATACATGAATAGAACCTCGTGTTTAGGTCAACCGTGTTGTTGGCACGGTTGATAACGACTAGGAGTGCGGTTTAGCGATTGCTTGGCGTTCTAGTCGTGACCGGTTAGAAGCCTGTATCGTCAAAGTTGTTCTCCTCCAAATTGAAGTTATCATCCTATCGGAACATCGGGACCCCAATTGTCTCATCAACTATCATAGATGGTTTTGTGGTATTAACCGTTAGTGAATGTTTGCGTAGCCGCCTGCGTGATAGTATGAATTACGCATGGTTGGTGCCACAAAACCGCTCGTGATATATCAGATATCACAGATGGTTATTTTTACCAACCGTTTGTGATATGTATCAAATCACAGATGGCTACTACTAATAACCGTATGCGATTTGTCCGATATCACAGATGGTTATTTTTACCAGCCGTCTGTGATATGTATCGAATCACAAACGGCTACTACTAATAACCATCTGTAATATGTTTGATATCATAGACGGTTATTTTTACCAACCGTCTGTGATATGTATAGAATCACAGATGGCTACTACTAATAACCGTTTGTGATATCGAACATATCACTGCATTTACTCAGAACGAACAACCGTCTGTGATATTTATGATATCACATACGGTTATTTTTTACTAACCATCTGTGATAGTGGATCTTCATAGATGGTTTATACAAGAAAACCGACTGTGTTGTTACTTATCACAGACGGCTTAAAAACTGTCTGTGATAATCGCCTGTTAGCACAGACATAAATTCAGACAGTTCAGAAACCATCTATGATGACGATTTTTAACCATCTATGATGACCTTTTCTATAGTAATAAAGATTTAAAACATATAATCCATTCATCAATGGAGCATGACCATAAAGCATATCTTTAAAATAAATTGAACAACAATTGTTCTTTGTTCTGAACTCATAACCTTCTGCTCTTAAACATGAAGTAGAAATAATGTTTTTGCTTAAGGCAGGAACATAATAATAATTATTTAATTCCATAACTAATCCTGAGGGTAGAGCTAATGGTAAAGTGCCAATAGCTAATGCAACAACTCTTGCTCCATTGCCCACGCGAAGATCAACCTCGCTTCTTGCCAAATTTCTACTCCCTATAGTCCCTGCATCGAATTGCAAATATGAACCACTGATCTAGTATCAAATACCCAATAACATGTAGGAGAAGTGGAAAGATTAATTTCTATAACATTTATACCTGAACTAGAAGTCTTACTTCCTTTGTTCTTTTTCATCTCTGCCAAGTACTTCTTACAATTTCTCTTCCAATGCCCAGTCTCATGACAATGGTAACATTATGTGTGAGCCTTAGGACCTAGCATGAGCTTCTTAAGATTTGCCTTGAGACTCTCGATCTCATCTTGAGTCTTTCCTTTGCCCTTTCCCTTAGACTTACCCTTCTTCTTGAAGCTAGTAGTCTTTTAAACCATCATCACCTGATTAGAATTTTTCTTGATTCTCTCTTCAGCACCTTTAAGCATGCCATGCAACTCGGTCATTGACTTCTCCATGCCATTCATATGAAAATTCAATATGATGGGCTCAAAGCTCGTAGGGAGTGATTAGAAAAGCACATTAGTAGCCAACTCTTGGCTAAGGGGGAAAACTAAGCTTTTCCAAGCTCTCAATGTGACCAATTATCTTGATCACATGATGACTAACTGGGCTACCTTCTGACAGCCTACAAGAAAACAATGCCTTGGAGGTATTGTACCTCTCTGCCCTTGTTTGAGAATAAAACATGCCTTTCAAACCCACAATCATATTGTAAGTGCCCGTGGTCTCATATTACTTCTGAAGCTCGAGTTCATGGTGGCAAACATAAGGTAGTGTACATCAACTGCATCATTGCAATGTTTCTCATAAGCATTCTTTTCAACACGTGTAGCATCAGCATTCGGTTCCTCATGATAGGACTCTCTAGAATATATTCCTTCTTTTCTTATATGAGAAAAATTCTCAGACTACGAAACCAGTTAATGAAATTTGTTCCATTCAACTTTTCTTTCTTAAGAATAGATCGCAAGTTAAAGGTAGGTGTGGAGGAAGTATTAGGTGCCATGATCTACAATAGAAAAATATATATATGCAAAAATCAGCACTATGTTTATGTAAGATATTCTATTAAACACTTTAATAAAAGATACTCCCACTATATGTTCTAAACCAAGTTTCCCTCTAACTTCATATAGTGGGTTCATGATCCATATATCCTTAAGTCCTAGTCAGCTTTAGCATCTGTGAGGACCCCGATTTATTCAACTTGTAACGCTTAGTCTCCCATTGACCCTAGCATTACAAATCAAATAAACCAAGCCTCGAGATATGTATACTTCCCAGAAATGCAGTATACACAGTTACACACCCCGTTACAAAATCATGCATCAATTCCATACATCATACTATAACAAGTCTAGAAAAAGACGTACATAATAGAAAGTTATTACAACAAAAGGGCCAACTGGCCAATAACAACAAATATCAATAACAGCGGAAGCAAAAGTGCCATAAGATGGCCAAGACAAAAGCCAACCGGTTAGCCACATAACCACAGGGCAACCGACCGGGCCGCCAAGCTAGTCGTCCCAACGGTAGCACAACTCACAAAAGCCGATCCCATTGGGGATCAACTCTTCCTCGCAACAATTAAGCAAAGCAAATGAGTACAAAAATGTACTGCAAGACTTACGGGTAACAAAACCTAGTTACTACTATATGGAGGCTTCAATCAAAGGAGAAGGCTCAAGGTTAATTTTCAAAGATAAAGCAAGTTTTATTTGCAATAGATAATATGTTGAAGGCAATTTTGACATTCTGAATTTTATTTGCATAAATAATAATGATACCATAAGTAATAATGTAACAACAATCTAGAGATGACTAATCGAATAGCCATCACAACAATAGCACGAATTACCCATTCGCACCACCCATGTCAAGTTTTAATTAAAAGGTTGTAGTCTAACTCTTGAAAGACCTTGCAAGCATGTCCATAACCTAGACGAGGCTATTCGAATAGTTTTAACCTCAGGGGTGTACCAATGTACCCACACTTGCATCGCTTTCCACCAGCCACGGTTAGCATACTTCCTTAGGTATGCAGGCACGGCTAAGTCTAACAAGACATTTCCAATATTGTGCATCAACTACGAGCCGCTCGTATGGACCGCAGTCCATACGCTACATTGTAAAGCCGTAAAGACAACCACCCCTCAGGGTAAAGCTTTACGGACAACTACAATGCTCCACCTGCGACGCGTAGCCAACACACGCCAAAGTACTAAGTCAAGAGAGGTCCCATACCCTCTAGTGTGGTTAGCACGCAAGAATGCTTGGTTTAGTGTAACAAGATGTTCGGTCCTTGTTGACTCAGGCACCATTCCAGTCACACCCATAATCACACCATCTTACCATTGTGCCCAAGTCCAAATCATTTTGTTTTCATTTTTCGTTTTTATGATTAAATATAGCACGAAGGCTGAAATCATGAAGTCAATAATAAGTTTGTGTGATCAAAGTTATCGACAAGTCGATAACCGCCCAATTCTACCGGTATCTAAGCATTCTAAGCATGACACCGTAAAGACAGTAAAAGAGCATAATTAAATCATCGGGCTCTAATTCACCAGCGATATTAATAACTTATGTTTTGTGGCAGGGGATAATCAATTTAAGGGCAACCATGCAATGGGATTAGCTACCTCTAATCGACAAAATAAATCTTGACACAAGAAGCGTGCATACTTAGGTTTTGCAAACAAGATATTAGAATTTAAAAGTAGTAGGAGCAATATGATCAAATAATGTTACACTGCTTGCCTTGCTGTAGATCACTTTCTTGCTACATGCAAAGGATTCACTCACGTAAACAATAATTCCTTCGGAACCTAACGCGAAAAGGCGATAATCAAATAAGAACAAGAACTCCAAATAAAACTCAACAGCAAAAGTTCTCCAAATACCATGAAATTCATATAGCAGCAAGATTATGATTTTAGACAATTTTAGAAACAAGAATCACTTCATTTGGACTAAGTATGAAAAAGTTATAGTTAAAATCAGTTCTCTCAGCCTATTAATTCCCTTAATTAATTACTCGTACTGTTCATGGCGAAAATTTCTAGAATGATCTAGAATCTAAAATTTTTATGGTAGGTAGGATATGTTATCCTAATCACAGCAAAGTTGAGTTTATTGAATTTGGAGTTATAATGACTTAGTTATGATTTTTCTAAGTTGTAAACCTAGCATATCACATTTTCCAAAAACATATATATGCTCAAAACCTATTTTATGTTGAAGTATGATGACAGAGGGATTTTCTAGCATTGATTTTATATATTTTGCATTTACAGGGGATTATTTGTGTCTTTTACAAAATTAATGTGATTTTCTAATTGTCAAAATAGGGCCAAAATCATTAATTGATGTTTCTGGTGCTATCCTGGGCCTACAATCATTTTTATATTAAAATTCAGTTAATGACAAAATTAACCAAGTCAAAATTACCCAATTTGGACATATACAGAAAAAGATATGCATTTTCTAAGTTTTAATTCAATTTCAGGAATATACAACATGACTGAAACAAGTTATTGTTGATTACAAAATTTTCTAACACAGAAGCAAAGCTCAAGGTATTTTTACATTAAACTTTAGTGAAGTACAAATCTATTGCAGTTGGAATCATGTAAAAAGGATTTATTTTGAACTAGATATGAATTTCTAAAGTTTTTATATAATTTTCAGTAGACAATTAAATACCTATAGAGATATAAACAACTTAACCGAAAAGATACGACGTGGACGCTCGTGGGCCGTAGATCTAGAATCCAACGGCCCATGCAAGCTGGGAATAGCGCACGCGCGCGACTCGAAGAAGCCCACCGTTGGATCTAGATCCAACGACGCTCGCGGATGGAGGCATTCGGGCCGTTGCGAACGCCACCCGCATCCACAGCCGTTGATCTGGAGATGAGCGGCCCAGAGCGCGAGTTCATTCGGGCGACCCGAACAGCACACGAATCTCGATCGTAGATCTTGAGATCGACGATCCAGAACGCTGGGGACTTCGAGGGGTCCGAATGTCACCCAGATCTAGGCCGTTGATCGCGAGATCGACGATCGATAAGGATTGAGCCGTTCACGACGTGAACAGGCGCTCTGACACACGGGGCCCACTGTCAGCGACTAGGGTCTTGCCCGAGGGGCTTTAACACACGTGCACAGTGCACGTGGACCCACTTGTCAGCGACTTAAGGGAGGTTTTTAGGACAAGGATTTATTACCGAATCTAATGATTAGGAGTTAATGTGTCCTGATGATTTGCACAGAAGTGATTAAAGTAATTGAGGGCCCACCTGGCAGTGGCTTAAAGTGACGGCTTAGGACTGATTTAATGCTGCTAATGATTGGCAATTAATGAACTCTAAAAACGGTACTAAAGACTTCTGGATTTGATTTTAACCCTACGGGCCCACATGTCAGTGACCCAAGGTTAATTTCTGACAGCATTTAACTGCCGACACATTAATTAATCAATGATTAACTCTTAATGAAGTCAGAACAACACGGAATTGCGCCAGCGGGTGATTTAAGGGGGCTGGCCCACTGTCAGTGACACATCGGGCACAGTTTAAGACATGATTAATGCACCAATGATTAACAATAATCTGGCATTAATGCTGTCCTAAGAAAATGACGAAAACGGGAGTTTGCACCGGTAAAATCCCGAGCGCCCTCAACGGCTTGTCGCCGGCGATCCTGGCCGCGGCGGCGCCAACTAAGAACTGAAATGGAATCGCAATAGCACTATGAACCTAATGGTGGCATCCTCGCCGGCGGTGACGGACCAGAACGCCGGCTAGCCGGAAAAACAAAAATGGAGCTTTTACTGTGAATTTGAGAATAGCACAAAGCTCCGGTGCAGTCCAGAGAAGCGTGTGCAGGGGCCTCTAGGGACTAATAAGAAGCTACCTTAAAGGAGAGAAGCTTCGAAGATGGCCAGAGTAGCTTGTCCACGGTGGAGCTACGCGTGCCAGGGAAGAAAGGTGAAAAATGGTACCCTGAGCAAAATGAGTGACACCAAAGCATTAATATAGCTTCATTATGGTCCACAGAAGCTACATGAGAAAGTAATTTGAAAATGGAGCACTCACCTGAGCTGAGGAAGAAGATGACCAAAATCGGCCGAATTTGAACAAACCCCAAATTGGACAATTCCTGAGAATCAAATCCAACATTAAGTGAGGGGAAATGTTTAAAATAGTGAGGAGATAAAAATAGTGTAAAGAATTGTGAAAGAGAACCACTGGAACACCAAGAACACCCAAGGAGCTTTTCGGGCCAACAATGTTGATTGTCGGATTTGAAGTATGGAGCTCCAAAATTGAAAATGGAGCTCAATGGTAGTGTAAAGAGATACCAGGAGGTGTGTTAGGTGCTTATAAAGCTTTGAAAGCATTAGGTTTGGACAAAGAGCTTTTCAGAGACAATGCGCAAGGCACAAGGCACGACCAAAGTGAAAAGGTAGTAGATGGTAGGATAGGGCATGGCATGGCGAAAGCACCTCTCACAACTCCCAAGTGTCGGCTAGGCGGTGTAGGGAGCATGAAATGACATAGCCATGCCTAGCTCACTGCTCACACACGACTGAGGTTGAAGATGACACAAAATGCACTTGGGTGATTTTGGGCCGTTGGATTGATCGTGACTACCGAGATCACCTCAACCTTTTAGGTTTTAAATAACAATGGAGGATCGGAACCTAGGATCGTAAACGAACGCCTAAGATTAGATGCGCCCGGGTGACCCGGTCAAGACACTTATTTTAGACCGTTAGATTTGATTCAAGGGCTCAAATTGATGGGCTCTTCGATGCCCCAAACACCCAATTATTTAAGGGCGTTAGATCAAGATCTAACCGCTGAAAATGTTTATGGTTTATAAAGAGACACAGTGCGGTTTAGTTGGCTCAACCAAGTCGATTGACTCGAGCCCAGTCCGACTCGAACCCGAGTAATGAGACAAACCAGATTTGGTTTTCAAAAGCGAGCAGGACCTTTGAAGATTTATTTGATGTAGCAAAATAACTCCAAAATTTCTGAAAATTTTACAGGAGCTTGCTGACTCAAAGATTGACCTTGTGTAAAATTTTTAGAGGTTTTTATGCAGTGCATTTTTCTCCAAAAATTCGGCAAGGTTCTGATTTAGGGTTTGACTGAAAGTCAAACAGGTTTGACTGCCCTCTAATAATATTCAAACAATTTCTAAAAATTATGAAATTTTTCAGAAGGGTCACAACCCATCCTTAGAACTTAGGAAAAGTATTTCTAGGATATGATCAAAATGTTTGACATGAATGTTTCCTTGGAAGCTCAAGGTTTGGATCAAAAGACTTGTGACTATGTATTTCCATGACTTCTTTTACAAGAATTGTTTGGTACAATAGGAAATACATGATGTAAGAAAAAGTTTTAATTTCTACTCATTTTCTTACATCTGAAACACAAGTCTAAAATTAGGATGTTACAGCATCACTGCTAGAAACCTAGTGATTTAGGTAAGCAACCATTTGCCAATCTTATCTCATATGACTTATTTGTTGGGTGTCATCTCTATGCCCTAACGATCAACATTATGCCCCAAGGCCTAAAACCGTTTTGATAGCCTTGTCAAGTTAAACCAATACTACGCATGTGGGTGTCCGACACTCACCCCATATTATTAAGATACTTAATGGTACCCTACTTTGGTAGACCTATATGAATTAACGATCAAAATCATGATAGGCGCATTAATTGGAAAGACATCAAATTTACTTAATTTTTCTTGAGGGATACTACTCTACCATGTCAAAACATCTAATGAAATAACCATTTGAATTTTCCTAAGTTGTTAAAGCTTAATTTGAATCCTCATAAATTAAAAACAATTTAATGTGAGTAAATCCAACTCCAATTAAATAAAAATTATTTTATTTGATTTTTCTAGCTTTTCTTGGAATTCCTTTTTCCAAGACCCGGTTGTTTTCTGTGGAGTTATTTTTATTTCTTTTCCACTTGCCCTTATTTCAGAGTCTTTTTAAAACTTTAGAAATAAAATAAACTATTTGCATTTCATTGAATAAATATAAAGCTTAAATTGAATTTCTAAAAGAAAATATTGGAATTGGCCAAAATAAACTTAAAAAAATCCAAAACTATTTTATTTGATCTATTTAAGTTCCAATGTATTTTATAAAGTTTTCTTGGATTTTTGATTTATTTTTATTTTTTGGATTTTCTTTATTTTCTTTTCTTTTCTTTTCTCTCTCTTCCGTTGCTATTTGTCTTCAAGCTTTGGTGATACTTTCTTTCTCTCTTTCTTTTTGGCAGCATGTCTTGCCAACTCTTGCTGTGCACGCCACCTCCCATGCCTCGAGCCCCTCGCGGGATTCTCACGCCGCTCTCTGCTCTTCCTCTACCTCCTACTCCTTGCTGTCCCTTGCCCAAGCTCCATCAGCCGAAGCCCCCACTGCATGCTCCTCCTCCTGTGTTGCTCTTCCTCCCTTCTCCCCTACATAAAGAAGCAACCAGCAGCCCAATCCCTTCCTTCTCCTCCTCTCCCTTCCTCCTCTGGCTCTTTTCTCTTGAAGCTCCCCATGCCGTCGCTGCTAGCTCCCGTGCACGCCAACTCCATCCTAGCTTCTCCCAGTGCTCCCTTTCTCTTCTTTAAAACCGACAGAGTCTCCTTTCTTCCCCATGGTTTTCCTCTTTCCTATCTCTCTCTTCCTTCACCTCCCAGCCGAATGCTACTAGGCCACCATTTGCTTCTTCTTCATTCCATTCCTTTTCTTTGTGGTTCTTGTTCCTGGTGTTTTTCTTTGATTTGGTTGGTCTTGCGCATGGTGCTACCTCTGGCTCGGCCCATGGTGCCGCCTCCTCTAGGCTCGGTTCCGTGCGCCGCGCCTCGCCGGGTGTGGCTCGCTCGCACCGCCACCGCGCCCATGGCCCGTGCTCCTCCCTCTGCAGCCTGGTTCGACCCCATGCGCTCGGCCACCTGCGCTCCCTAGCCCGTGCGCCTTGGCTCTCACGCGTTCTTGGCCCTGGCCGAGTGCCGCTCCTCCCGTGCACTCAGGTTCTCCTCCTTCCTCTCCTTTAAAGTCGCGAGCACCCTCTCTTCCAGTGCAAACCAACAGCCGACTTTCCTCTCCTCCCCTTTCTCTCTTCTAAACCGAAGCCCCAAAGTAGTAGCACAACACCACCTCCCTCCCCTCCTCTGTTGGAATTAATCTTGACAAAGTTTTATCTGTGTATGCATGTGTTGTGCACTTGCATGTAGTTAGCTAGTGTTGCTACAAGATTTGTGGAGTCAGTGCATGAGATCAAGTCGTTAGCATATGCATGTAGGAGTTAGTCTATTTAGCATGTATGCATGAGTATGTAGCTAGCTAGTGGAGTTAGTGGGCTCATGCATTGTTAGCTACTTGATCCACTTATTTTGCTACATGCGTAATAAGAGCTATTGCATCATAGCATTACATGCGTCGACTAGAAACTCAAGCAAACCCTTTGTACATATTCATTTCATCACCATCTCTCTTTCCAAACACCACTAAGAACCAAAAATCTACTCATGCATGTTACGCCATTGTGTTCATCTTCTCTTTAGCATCCCATCCATGAGATTAGTTTTCATGCGAGTTCGCTTTGAGTATTTTGCAAGAAGGTAGGAAGAAGATAGACACTGTGCATGTAGCTCACAACTAACCAACTCCATGTATGCTTCTACATGCAAACTCACGTACACACCAAACATGTAGCAAGATTAATTTCTTACACTCTACCTCGGTTCTCCATCTCTGGTCGTCCATTCGCCAAGCCACCCACGTCACGAGGTGCCCCTCGGCCTCCCCTTCCACCTCCCAGAATTCGCCCCACTATATCTCTTCCATTTCTCCGCAATCAAGATATTTTCGTCGCGGGTCGAACAGCCTTCCGTCGTCGTTTTTGGTGCCATCGATCATCCCCCGACGACGTAGTCGCTGCCGTTAGCTTTGCCTCATGACGTTCTACGTCATGCTCCCTTCCTTTTCTCTGAAACATCGTTGGTTCACCCGCGCCACTATTCCCCGAGCGCTTTTGTGCGCATTGTCGCGCCGAGCTTCGGCGATGACACACACCACCACCATTGGGTCTGTCTCACCTCAGGATTCTATTTTGCTAGTTTGCCGCCATCCCCTTTCCTCACCAAATCATCATTTTTTGCCTAAGCTCGCACTATTCATGTCCGATGACATTCTATATTTCATGTAATTTTAAACTTCCTGAGTCTCATATCTTCTTCGCTCGAACTCCGATTTGAGTGAATCAATTTATAAATTAATCTAAAATCCTCCTCTTGATGTTAGTGCTAATTTGTTATTTATTTAGAATTTATTTGAAGTTGTTTTATTTATTTGGCTTCGTTTGAACATGTAGATTAGGCATTTGAAAGATTTCTTGGACCACGTAATCAAGTACCTCCACTCTTCAACGAAGGTAGGTTATAGACCTTTGATCATATTGAACCCACTTTATAAAAGTATGTTGTTTGATATAAACATGCATTGCTTGTTTTATATTAAATGGTTTCGGCAGTAGATAATTGACTAATTGATGTATGCCCCCTTGAAAAATTGCAAATGACATGAACCCTTGGACACCATAGGATGGGACATTGATAAACTACCAACACGGGTATCGTCTTATGCTTAGCCATGCTATAGTTGTACGTTGGGACTCATGATCACTTGCTCGTATGAATAAACATGACTAAACGAATTATAGAATTGTGACGTGGCCACTATTATTAAAAGATGTTGTGCCAAGGCTAGGGTGGTCTTTGGCCGGGTTGAAACGAAAATGTTTTATGCTCGGGCGAGTGGGCGATGGTAAGTGTGGGTGCCGTAACGCACATTAGGACATGGATAATCTTGTCTGAGCAGCCAACTAAGGACTTAACCTTGAACCATTGATCCGGGTCATACCGCAACCACATGTCCGAGGATGGGGTGGATGGGCCAACTAATTAGCAATATTTTGATTTGGCTCTATTTGGGTTGAAAACGCGCAAGAGGGCATGAATCGGCGGGAGTTGAACCCATTAGAAGCGAATCTTAGCGAGTAGAACCGAGTCAAAACAGCTTTTGTAAAGCCTAGTGATAATGACTTAGTCGCACACCTTGGCAAGGTGTCGACGGACATTATAAGTCAATTATCTCTTGTGGGTAAAGCAGTAAAACCTCTCGCGAGTGTAAAAACTATTCGAATAGTTTGTCCCCTGATTCACGGACATGTCCGGAGATTTCACTAAGGGTAGATGTTTTCATTAAAATGGTGGGAATGATGGTTTGGATGTAATGGTTAGGATGATCTCTAGTTGTTTCAAAGAACTGAAATACTTATGTATTAATATTTCAAATTGCGCTTTTAATCTACTTATTGTATTTACTGTGAATGTTGCTTTCAGCAAAATAGCCATAAAGCTATCCTTGTCTAGCCTCGTATGAATAATAATTGCATCCATCTCCCTATGATTTGCTGAGTACATTCAAAGTACTCACGGCTTGCGCCTTGTGTGATTAATCCCCACAGAAGAACTAGGGAACTCAGAGTATTATGAAGAGGAGTATCTTGAAGACTTCGCAAACTAGGTCGCGTCCTCCACTCGATTGCCTGTGGGCATGTCGACTGGCCACCACGAGATATTTTGGGTTCCGCTGCAAGTTATCTTTCGTTGTTAAGCCCTACGTGGCAACTCTATAAGACTTGACCTAAGGTCCTTTTGCTACTTAGTAATGTTAATTTGTCTGCTTCATCGTTAATTGGTTGCATGATTATGATTATATTTATGTTGTAACTGTGCGAGCTAGCTAATTATCTAGGACTAGTTCAGAAGGTACAGAAGGTCCTGGGTTGCATACCCGGGGTCCCGACAATCCATGCAAAAAGGTGTTATGCATAGAATCCAATTCTATCGGGTGATATGAACACATAATATTATATAACGCGATAATGATTACCTAGCATGGCAGTCCCGCTAGTCGGTTAGCGAGCGGGGTTCGAAGGGGCAACTCCCTTGGAAAAATTTTCTAGGACATGAATCTTATTCACATAACCGAGCCTTAGAAATTCATCAGATCAATCATATTAACCCTATTCCGACCAATCTGATCACTACTTGCATACGATCGCCATCGCGTCATACTCCGATGGCGGAATTCTGATCGGTAGGAGTATCATGCAATGTGGTCGTGAACAAGTAGAGTAGATCATCTGGTGCTATTAGCTCATACCTCCTGCAAACCCATGTACTATCGCCGAAAACCGGTGCCTAGACCGTTCCATCCGTATGAACCAATCTAGATTACCAGGCTCGACCAGTAATAGATCCAATCTACTACTACCACATATCAAGTATATGCAACCGATCTAGATCAAAAACTATGTAAGATGGCTTTGATACCATTGAAGGGATACGGGCAGACTACACTAGCTGGCAATTCAAAAATTATATCATGCAAACTAGGAAGCCATGCAAGCAAGAGATCATAGATCGTTACCACCAAACGCCGCGGTGCGCGTGCGGAAGAAGAGTTGGGCACTACGATCCAACGCCGGTAGCGTCGGTGTAGTGGTCGTAGTCGATTGTCCAGATCCTCGATGTTGTTCTTCTCCTCCAAGAACCTATGTTGTTCCTTGTGAAGGTCGTGGATCGCCCCTGAGCGCAACAACAACTACAACAATGCCCCTATGGTATTCACACATCCAGAGATGGAACACTATACGCTAGTGTACTAGCACCAACTCGCACGGTAGGGCTCTCGAGAAGTGGTGGCTAGGGTTTCGGTGGAGCAACTCATGTCTTTCTCACCTCTCCTCCCAACAGCCTCATGCATCCCTTATATAGGGCCCATGATACATTTAATCTGAACATGTTTTTTCTAATCCGTTAAGTGTGTGACCCTGGAGATTCATGCGTAATCGGTTGTGACTCAGAAACTTCTTTCCGACCACAAGTCATTAGCGGTTCCCAACATGACGTAATGATTCCCGAACACACATAAATTATATCATACGAACCTTAATGCAATATGATCTACGACTAGGTCCTTATCACTTATGACCAGCTCATATATCTATACAACCAGTCTATATTTAGCCATGACCAGTTCATAACTCCTTACGACCAGTTTACGACTACTTAGATATTATGTTCGACCAGACTATGATCAGCTCATATCACCATACAACCAGTCTGTATTTTGTTGAACTGAATGACCTGCTTGTGTATTCTCTCTTTGCCTCACGATATCTGGTTGAACTCCAGGTGAGATATATTGTCATCCATTGACAGTTTAATACTTTCTCGATCAAGTGACGGATAACTTCATGATGTCAACTCTCTGACCACTAGTGGCACGGCCATACACTTTCTTTATCCAACCACATCGAGGGGTCTAGAGATATCTCTCCTGTTATGTTAGGAGGGACAAATCCCGTATCCGACCAGTCATATCCCTCTGCATGTTTCATAGCATACCCGAAAGCAATCTTTATGACTGCCCAGTTACGGAGTAGCGTTTGGCAATCCCTAAGTGTACTATTACACATGTAGGAAACTATATTAATCTCAGGTCTAAGGATTATACATCATCATTGCTTGAGACCAACTGATGACACATAAAATCATAACAATCTCAATAGTGTCTCAAGGTGGGTCAATCCAACACCACATTCTCTAACATGTGTTAACATTATTGATTCGATATCCCCAAATCCATGACTGGAAACGTGGTCATCGATCAATACATGTGCTGGTTGATAAGTCACTACTGTTCCGACCAGGGATACATTTAGAATGACATTATATAAGTTAAAGAGCTTCACCAATAAGTCACATGTTAATCTATATAATTGATAATTCATTCAAGAAACATAATAACATTTATTCTATAACTCATAAGCATAGACGTGATACAATCATCTCTATGATTGCCTCTAGGGCATATCACCAATAGTCTCCCACTTGCACTAGAGGTAATCATACAGGTATCGAATACCCATAGCTCTTGTGTGCACCTCATAATTAGGTTGCGGGAGAGGCTTTGTCAACAGATTAGCAATATTCAAATCCGTGGGCACTTTGCATATCTTCACATCACCTCTTTCAATAATCTCATGAATAATGTGATATCGTCGAAGTATGTGTTTGGACTTTGATATGATCTAGGCTCCTTAGCTTGTGTAATGGCTCCACTATTATCACAATAGAGATCCATTTGCATATTTGGGTCCTAATAGTGGTGGTATCGTGAGCCATACGGATTTTAGGTCTTGACCTTAGTTAGATCGGTCATCCTTAAGAAATTCAAAACTATTTTCTAAAGAAAAAATTAACTTGCAAGGTCAACGAATTGCTTGACTTCTCTTGTTTCTCTCTTGACTCATCTATTGTTGAAAGTATTCTCTCACGCTAATTTTAATTTGGTTCTTACTTTTTGCTGCTCTTTGTTAGATGGCATGGCTTCATGATGCGACAAAGGTGTTCGATCTTTCGATGAGAAAGATAACTCGATTTTGGTGGAGACGACTCTCATGATTCAGCTACCAATTGTACCCGACCAATATGCCTTGCAATTGGTGAAGCAACTCCGTGATTGTTATCGACCCATCGAAGCATGATCGACTGACGCGAAGGTCTACTCCTACATGCAATCGAAGAACAAGCAAGAACAAGATAATAAGAAATCTAAAATTGTGAATAGGAATTACGATTGTATTGAAAAGTGGGG
Organism: Ampelocalamus luodianensis; assembly: GCA_036346255.1. Lineage (NCBI taxonomy): Eukaryota > Viridiplantae > Streptophyta > Magnoliopsida > Poales > Poaceae > Ampelocalamus > Ampelocalamus luodianensis. Next base: position 39,632,491 of record CM070624.1, read on the forward strand.
TTCCAAAGAACAATATCACTCTTGAACTCATCGACCAAGAGGACAAAGTATAAAGTATCAAAGCTAAACTTCAATCTAACAGAATCCGAGAAGACTATAGGGTGGCGGCTCCTACATGAGGTGTGTAGAGACCGTGGTGGCGACCAGGGAGGTGGGCGCTGCCCTAGGGTTACAAGGCCCATGGGCCCAAGTGGAGTGGCACAACACCCTTTTGATTCGAGCTTAGAATCAGCACTAGATTGTTTTGGCAATCATGGTGCTCACTGAAGGAATTTGAAGGTGGAACTAGATCCGTTTGAAAGAGAACGAGATAAGCTTTTAGTCAAGTACTCGTGCACCTCAAACGAGTCAGATATGAAAGTTATGCTCGTTTGAAGTCCGAATTGGATTCAAAACATATCCAACTCGTACTTTGCTTGGCTTGTACAAAAAGTGATGTGGAAACCTTCCTTGTACCATGACGTGGAGTAGGTCATATCCGGAGGGTTGATGTCCTCATCGGTTCACACCTATGGAGAGCGTGCACGCAGGTTTGCTGTTGAATTGTGGAAGATTCTACAAGCACTTGGAGGATCTCAAGAGGCTACACTCACCGAGGCACCAATCGGATGGTGAATGGTTGGAGTCATGGGGTGCTATGTCAAGCGATGATCTACGCCGAGAGGATACCAAGGCCAATCATTGTTTGGAGGATCATTTTTGAGGAAGGTATTCAGGAGTCTTCACGTCTTGCCATCATACGAGTGTGCAACATCTATGCCAATGAGTTGAAGGGTTTAGTCTTTTGCCTTCATCCTCACACCTCCGCAGTGGACCGTCTAGCCTGCTACCCCTCCACCGATGGACAAGAAGATACTACCATGGTTCACCTTGCTCAGTTCATTGCCGCCGAGGAGGAAGCCTTGGAGACTACCACAGTAGAGCTACCGGGAGCCTACAAGATGTAGTAGCTTGCAGAGTGGAGGAAGCTTTATATGCCTAGGAGCCATCTGCAGACGTCCACCGAGGAGCCTGCTAGTTCCTAGTCACTAGGATCGGTCAGTGAGGATGCTGCTCGCCCGCTAGCCTACGGTAGGGAAGAGCGCCGTTGTGGTTGTGGAGGTTACTTCAGTGATTGAGGCAGCCGAGAGTTAGGCTTAGTCAGTTGAGGCTCAGATTGTGAGAGCCTCGTCAGCTTAAGATTAGGAGTGTCGTCATTTAGACGTTAGATTATGTGCTAGGTTCTTCTTTCATTTTCTTGTGTGCAGTATGAGCTGCAAGAGCCCTTAGGAACTTGTTACAGCCATGCTAAGACCCTTATTAATAGATAGTTATTTCACTTGAGTTCTTTGTGCCGTGTTTGTTGGGTTAAACCTATCTCCTGCTTTGTTCTTAACTCACCTTATGCTTGCTACCTTATCTAATCCCTTGGAGCTTTCGCGAGATGGTTCAGACTCGCAACGCCGCTGTTAGTGGATCAGGAACCAATGGAGCTAATGGAGTAGAGGGATGTGAACATACCCTACAGGAGAAGTTCCACCTTAAGCACCACCGATAGATTTGCAGAACTTTGGAGCATTCATTGCCACCCAAACTTAGATGATGTATATAATGAATCATATGTAGAACATGAATAACAATCATGCCAACAACAACTATACAACACCGCTTGCTCATGGCCACCACGTATTGTCTAAGTTAGCAAAGTTCATGACCCGCCCACTAACTTTTTCGTAAGTGTTTCGCAAGTGGAAGTCGACGCTTTGGCTTTGCGTGATTGAAAGAAAGTTGTTGATCACTCCGTAATGATCACAAGAAGGTTCTTCATGCTATGCATCGGTGGAAGGCATTACTACCGAATAGTGGGAGAATTTTTTGTGTTGTGCATGAGACTCGCAGAATATTACATGGGAGGAGTTCTCTCTGCGACTTTTCAAGCACTCATGTGCGAAGGGAATCATATATCTAAAAAGGATGAATTCCATGCACTCAAGCAAAAAAGGTATGATAGTGTCTGATTATCTCATCAAGTTCTCTCAACTTTCATGTTACACCGCAGAGGACGCCGCCATCGACAAAGCTGCATAGAGTTTTTTCAAAAGCGTAACAGGACCTTGAAGATTTATTTGATGTAGCAAAATAACTCCAAAATTTCTGAAAATTTTACAGAGCTTGTGACTCAAAGATTGACCTTGTGTAAAATTTTAGAGGTTTTTATGTAGTGCATTTTTCTCCAAAATTCAGCAAGGTTCTGATTTAGGGTTTGACTGCCCTCTAATAATATTCAAACAATTTCTAAAAATTATGAAATTTTTCAGAAGGGTCACAACCCATCCTTAGAACTTAGGAAAAGTATTTCTAGGATATGATCAAAATGTTTGACATGAATGTTTCCTTGGAAGCTCAAGGTTTGGATCAAAAGACTTGTGACTATGTATTTCCATGACTTCTTTTACAAGAATTGTTTGGTACAATAGGAAATACATAATGTAAGAAAAAGTTTTAATTTCCACTCATTTTCTTACATATGAAACACAAGTCTAAAATTGGGATGTTACAGCATCACTGCTAGAAACCTAGTGATTTAGGTAAGCAACCATTTGCCAATCTTATTGTAATACCCCGATTATCGATAGGAGAGAAACTTGTTCGGGAGAGGGAGATTAAAATAAAAATGCAGGAATTTCGAAGGGATTTGGGATCTTGGGCTTTGGCCCAAGCTAGGCTGTTAGGGGATGGTCTAGAGTGGGCGAGAGAGAGGGAGAGGCACCTAGAGGGCCCAAACCAGCCCAAGCCGCCTCCTTCCCCTAACCCTAGCCGAAACCCCACCTCCCCTCCTTTCCTTCCCCCCCAAGCCGCCACTTCCCCTCCTCCCTGGCCGAAACCCCTATTCCCCTCCCCATGGGCGCCCCATCTCCCTCCTCAAGGTAAGCCCTCCCCTAAGCCCCATTCTGCTGGTCCAAGAAAGGAGGAAGGAGCCCCTTGGTTGGGCCAAGAGAGAGAGAAGAGAAGGAAGAAGGGGAGAAGAAGGGATCGTGATCGGGAGTTCATGGTGGACGCCACTCGCAGCGTGCCTTCCTCGTTTGGCAAGGGTAACACGCCGCTCATTGCTTTGGGTCGATTTCTAGTTGTTTTATTTTCGGTTGTCAATAGATCGGTGTTCTGCAGTGGTAAAGATCGACGTTTTGGGTAGGTTAAATGCAGAATTGGGTCTGGGCATCTCCTAGAAAGTCGTAGATATCGCAGTTATCTTTTGTTGCCGACAAGAATCAGGTCATTCCGACCGGTAGCAATAGTTATGAATTTAATGGTGTGACTGTGTTTCGGGAAGAAGATGAACAGACAGTTTGGATTAACCTGATTTAATCCCGTAGTTAGAGGGATTTTCAGGAAAACTAAAGATCACTAAATTCGGACGAACGTAGAGAAAGTTATGGTAGTTTCTTTGTCGCATGTAAAACCGACGTGAAATGTTTACTCGATTGAATGGATTGGTAGGACTAGTGGATGGCCGAATCGGAGGGTCTCCCAACTAGGTTTATTTAGGCAATTTAGTTACCTATCCAAAAGTCCAAGATCATCCTATTTGGATACCAGCAGAAAGTTATGTATTTTAGAAGCTAGCTGTCTGCAGTGACCAATCGCTAGAAATTATGAGAATTAGAAAATGCTAAGATGTTAGCGAGTTCAATTGCGATGTTACTTATGATTTTGGTCCGAATGTTGGTCTTAGAATGGGGTTTTCTTCATGCCCGTGTAGAAGCGAGATCCCAAGGGCAGCACCCACTTCGTCCGCCGTTCTCGCACTGTTAAGGCAAGTATTCGGTTTAAGTGTAATATTGATTGTATGCCATGATTTGGTTGTGTATTGTTTATCATTGCCATGTGAAGATGTTGTGGTGATGTCTCTAGTTATGTTGATGTTTGCAAGATATGTTAAATGTTCCTTATTGATGCTATTGCTTACATGCTCGAGTACATATTGAAACCGTTAAATGAGAAGATATTGTTGTGGTACTTATGCATGTTTTGAGCATATCGGGACTTGGTCATGTGATGACCTAGAGTAAATAAAGTTGAGGTCCCTGTCATACAATGACAGATTTGAGGTCCTACATTCGTGGAATGTGGGCAATGAGTAAAGAGGTCCCCATCATTAAGTTGATGGGCAAAGGTCCCTATACATGTGATGTATAGGCTCTTGGTCCACGTGCCAAAGGCGCGAGCAAGGGTACTCATCGACGGATGAATACCCGCATGACACGTAAAATGCGAAAAGAGATAAAGAATAAAGAGTGCATAGCATTTTCATTATTTTAGTATTTTGAATGCCATGACTGGTGTTGATTATAGATGTTTATGATGTTATGTCTACTTGATTGGTATAACCTTGTTTATACTTGCTGAGTCGTATGGCTCACTCTTGCTTTGACTTGTTTTAGGTACCTCTGGCAAAAGAACGTCATGCATGGGAGGGTGTAGATGTCGGGAAGCACACACTACTTCACAAACTTAATGCAACTGCTATATATAATTTCACTTAAGAATAAACAACTGTTTGAGAACCATCTATAGATGTTTTATGATGTTGGTTGTCGGATAAATGTGAGGTTGTGAGAATGGTGTTCTTTAAATTTATTCGTATGAGTATCTTGTATGCTTGAGTGATTTGGACTATGATGATATTATTAAATGCCATATTACTTGTTAGAACCTTGATTTTGTTGATTATACAAAGGAGAATTGTAGAAATGTTCTAGTTTGTTTAGTATCGTAGCATTCCATGCTCATTTTGAGGTGGGGTGTTACAGTTGGTATCAGAGCGGGCATTAGGTCCATGGTAAATGAACTGTTAAATTGACACACTGTGCACAATATGTTGGGGATGGGTCAAGCTTTGCATTTACGTTTCTGTTGTATTGTTTTGATCATTTCTGATGTGAAATGGGTATGAATACTTATGAGTTGCCTTTACGATTGTTATATATGATTATAGTAGATGATGAAAGGGTTAGTTTGTGGTTGTAGCCTTGGGTTGCCAGGATTGCACCACCATTTGGGTTTCTTTGGGAAGGTTATTGTCTTCCTTGAGTTGGAATGGTTATTCTCAGTCGGTGGTTATTTGATTGATGAGTGTTCACCGGTTTTGTTGGTTCCTTATAGCAAACTTTTGTTCTCTCAAATGACGAGTTGTTTTGTTGTTTTTAAACATAGATGGTCTATAAGATTTATCTTTACTTGGAACTTCGTCCTTCTTGTTGGAGAACACGACTCGTTTAATCGCTTGGAACTTTGGTTAATGAAAGCTTTATATTACTTGTCCTTTCAACGTGAGAAAGCTTTGACCCCAATGTACTCTTTCCGGATTTGAGTTTGAAGTTGATACTTTCTTTTATGAGTGGAAGCATCAATGTTCTTTTGGCTATGTCGTGCCATGGTTAATTCGTAGATTTTAATAAAACAAAATGTTAGTGTTTTGGTTACATTTGGTCCATCTTTGTTTTACAAAGTAATTGTTGTCTTGCCGATCGTTGAGCTATCTTTGCGACTGGTAAATGTTGTTTCTTTTGACAAGATTGTTCGTTTCTTAAGAGTCTTACCTTTCGGTTGATGAAGGTGACACAGGTGTCTCATTCGGTATTTTGGATATGGAAGTATTTTTCATAAAATTCATTGAATAAAATTTTGATTCTACTCATTTCTTTTGGAGTAGTTGGAGTGTTGAAATTTAGACCCTCTTCATTGAGAAAGAGAGTGTCAACTCTCTTTTGAAATGATTTGTTGTGTTAAGTGAGAGTTTGTAAGTATGCGAGATAAGTGATAGTGGTGGTGATGTCAAGTTGGATTAGTGGCATGGGCATGATTAATCTTAACTAGTATCTTTGAAAGTGAAATTGTTTAAGTCGATGTTGTATTCTAGTAGTTCTCGATGAACTGTGATTGAAGGTATGTTTATACCTACTAGGAATCTGAGATTTAGTAAGAAGTGTGAGATACTGATGTATTGGTCTGAACATTAAGATTGTGGAATTTGGCAAATCTCTTAGATGAATTTGGTTGTAGTATTGTTGAGACTTTTGATCGATGGAGAATTTCAGTTCTGGAAGTTTTATTGTAAGATTGACAAACATCTAAACATGAGTAGCAACAGTTGAATATGTGTTGTAAATATTCTTGAGATTCGCAAAGAGAAGTTGGCTAGGGTGCAGTCGTTGCGTGTGACGGTTGGGTGTTAATTATCACTAAGGGTTGAACTGACGTGATTTAATAGGTGGTTTATGACTATAGGATTATGGAATCATCGGATGATAGCGTGTTTTGATGAAAGGGTTTTGGTACAATCTTTTCAATTGTATAGTACATTCCCCCTAAAAAGTAAATAGGTGATTGTAGTGAAGTTGTAAGATTTTGGTATACTCTCAATTAGAGGATGAGATGATAAAGTGGTATGTAACCAGAAGGTGAAACTTTTGGGGCTTTTATAATGGAAGAGTAGACGTGGGTGGTTCGTGTTAAGAGTGAGTTATTCTAGATGTTAGTAAGTTTGCCTACCAAGGATTGTGATTTGTTGAAGTGGTAATGATTCTTTTGGAAATAAAGTAATTTGAACGCCTATGGTGATATTGCTTAAATAAGAGTATTTCAAGTTTGCTTTTGTGATCTTTTGGAGCTCATGAAATATGTGGTAGATGAAAGTATTTTAAACAAAATGATGTAATTTAACGTTCTATCGGTTCCTAAATGATTCTGGTGATTTGATCTCTAAGGCTCTTTAGTTTGAGTGGGCAACGTGAGGTTTAGAAGTATTTGAAGTGGGAGTCAAGTTTTGTACCTTGCAGTTATTTGAAGTGTACTTAATCTTTCTATTTGCTGCTTTAGAGTTCATCAAGTTTCAGAAGAAATGCGTTGGTCTTATTTGGTTAAGGTTTGATATTTTGTTCTTGTGGGACTTGTGCTCTCAACTGTGGTCTTTTCTTCGTTTTTCTAAGATCATTTCTATTCGATTATTCTTCCCTTAGTCTTGTGCTTAGTGCGAATGGAAATCGGATGTTCTGTACCGAAATTTCATCCAATTGTTTTTCTTTGAGAAAGGAATATTGATTTGTGTTGCAAAACCTTATAGAGTGTTTAGTGGCAACTGGTCGGTGGTGACCAAGTGAAAGACTTTGTGAGACTTTTGGGTGACAAGTCGTTGAGACGCATTGAGTGATAAATCTATTTCTTGGAGTAAATCATGGAGAGGGTTTGAATTAAATAGAAAGTTTTGCCTTTGGGGCTGATCTGTTGGCATTATTGCAACTAATAGACTCTATAGTGATTTATGGTCCGAGATCTTTTGTTCATGTTGAGTGAAACATTAGAATTATTGAAGAAGAGTTGTGACGGTGTGTTGGAATGAGAGTAAGATTAGCGAAGTAATCTGATTGTTAACGCGATTTTTGAGATAGTAGAACTTGTTGGATTATTGTCAGATATGACCTGGCGTTAGTGAGTAACCTTATGGGAGCTAGTTTTTTTAAATAAATAAATAAATAAATAAATGGGTCGAGAGAATACTTTCTTGTTGATGTTAACACACGAGAATGTTGGATTGTGAGAATTTTAGGGAGTTCAATCTTAGGTCTTCCTTATCTTCTTTATGAGAAGTTCATTGTAGGGGTCTTGGAAGTTAATTTGGGCTTCATTTTTTTTATGCTAGGACTTTGGTCGCCCAATAATTATGTGTAGAGGAAGTAGAATAAAAGTGGATTTCGAGCAGTGAGGTGATCTTTGATAGTACCCTTCTGATGTGATACATGAGAGTGTGTGATGTGAATCCCGAGTTGTTATTCCTTAAGGATTGGAGGTAATGTGATTGCATGGAACCTAGTTGTGAAATTTTGGGTGCCTTATATCAAATCAATTTTGTCAGTAGGATGATACGCCTCGGGTATTCGGTGGATTCAATAGAGTTTCTCTACCATAGTGTGGATGATGTAATTTTGTTTGAGTATAATGTAAGGGATGTTTATTTAAGAGGTCGGAGATCTTGGGGTAAGTGATGAATTCGAATTCCAAAGTTCAAGGGAATTTTATTCCTAATAGTGAAACTAAGAAATAAGATGTTTCCCCGGGCAATGAAGCGTTTTCTTGATTCTTGTTGAATTTTGCGTCGTTGACCGATGTCTTCCGCACTTTGAGTTGGCCCTATATTGGCACGTATGATTCTTTCCGATTTAGACAAACCAAAAGAAGTATCTGATTGAGCATTCGGGTTGTATCGTCTTTGGCTTTCGTGGTGTTCATTTGCAAATTGTCTAATTAGAAAGTGGAATTGCTTTAAGTGATGGGTTGTCAATTTTGGATTTGACCATTTGGGGTGAGATAGTATGGCGTGGATACAATGAGAATTTCTTATTTTTCCGTTGGATTCTCTTTGTGAATCGTGATTTAAGAACCATTCTATTGTGCATCTTTGTTTAAAGGAAGTGACCTTTGTTAGATGAAGAGTTTGATTTTGAGCATCAACGCTTCTTCGCACGAGCACGCAGAGAGGCGAGCGTGCGGCATATGGCTCATGGCGCGTGTGGTCTGAAGTGGACATACGGCATGGCATATGTGCCGCATTGGGCGACGGACGTGTCTTGAGTGGTGGTTCGGACCTTGGTGGTGTGTTTTCGTTTTAAAGGGAGTCTAGTCAAGGTACCTTGGTATGTTTTCGATAGTTGCGAAATTAGTAAATTGGTGTATCGCTTGACCGTCTTAGGTCCTTACGCGATGTACTCAACGTATGTTATGCCCGGTGCTAAGTGAGTAATGAGGAGTTCAAAATTTGTTTTTGTCGTTAAAGTCGTTGACCTTGGTAAGGTCTTATCTTTCATTCTCTTCGATGAATGTACAGGAAGTTTGGGTTGAGTGATAGAACAAACGTCGTTTTACGTCTTTGCGTTGTGGTCTCCTCAGTTTGAGAGAGATGCTACTTGGGAGTTGGAATTTCGCATGCGCTAGCAGTACCGAGATTTATTTGTTCCTAGTATGTGTTAATCCATTGATTTTAATTCCGTGGTATTACGTTCTTGTGTTCTTTTCGTCGGTTAGAATTCGAGGTCGAATTCTGTTAAGGGGGGTAGAATGTAATACCCCGATTATCGATAGGAGAGAAACTTGTTCGGGAGAGGGAGATTAAAATAAAAATGCAGGAATTTCGAAGGGATTTGGGATCTTGGGCTGCCCAAGCTAGGGCTGTTAGGGGATGGTCTAGAGTGGGCCGAGAGAGGGAGAGGCACCCTAGAGGGCCCAAACCAGCACAAGCCGCCTCCTTCCCCTAACCCTAGCCGAAACCCCACCTCCCCTCCTTTCCTTCCCCCAAGTCTGCCACTTCCTCCTCCTGGCCGAAACCCCTATTCCCCTCCCCATGGGCGCCCATCTCCTCCTCAAGGTAAGCCCCTTCCCTAAGCCCCCATTGCTGCTGGTCCAAGAAAGGAGGAAGGAGCCCCCTTGGTTGGCCGGCCAAGAAGAGAAGAGAAGAGAAGGGAAGAAGGGGGAGAAGAAGATATCGTGATCAGGAGTTCATGGTGGACGTCACCTCGTAGCGTGCCTTCCTCGTTTCGGCAAGGGTAACACGTCGTTCATTGCTTTGGGTCGATTTCTAGTTGTTTTATTTTCGGTTGTCAATAGATCGGTGTTCTGCAGTGGTAAAGATCGACGTCTTTGGGTAGGTTAAATGCAGAATTGGGTCTGGGCATCTCCTAGAAAGTCGTAGATATCGCAGTTATCTTTTGTTGCCGACAAGAATCAGGTCATTCCGACTTCGGTAGCAATAGTTATGAATTTAATGGTGTGACTGTGTTTCTGGGAAGAAGATGAACAGACAGTTTGGATTAACCTGATTTAATCCCGTAGTTAGAGGGATTTTCAGGAAAACTAAAGATCACTAAATTCGGACGAACGTAGAGAAAGTTATGGTAGTTTCTTTGTCGCTGTCCAGAAAACCGACGTGAAATGTTTACTCTGATTGAATGGATTGGTAGGACTAGTGGATGGCCGAATCAGAGGGTCTCCCCAACTAGGTTTATTTAGGCAATTTAGTTACCTATCCAAAAAGTCCAAGATCATCCTATTTGGATACCCGAGCAGAAAGTTATGTATTTTAGAAGCTAGCTGTCTGCAGTGACCAATCGCTAGAAATTATGAGAATTAGAAAATGCTAAGATGTTAGCGAGTTCAATTGCGATGTTACTTATGATTTTGGTCCGTAATGTTGGTCTTAGAATGGGGTTTTCTTCATGCCCGTAGTGGCGAGATCCCAAGGCGGCACCCACTTAGCGTCCGCTGCTCGCACTGTTAAGGCAAGTATTCGGGTTTAAGTGTAATATTGATTGTATGCCATGATTTGGTTGTGTATTGTTTATCATTGCCATGTGAAGATGTTGTGGTGATGTCTCTAGTTATGTTGATGTTTGCAAGATATGTTAAATGTTCCTTATTGATGCTATTGCTTACATGCTCTGAGTACATATTGAAACTCGTTAAATGAGAAGATATTGTTGTGGTACTTATGCATGTTTTGAGCATGCGGGACTTGGTCATGTGATGACCTAGAGTAAACAGTTGAGGTCCTGTCATACAATGACAAGGCTTGAGGTCCCACATTCGTGGAATGTGGGCAATGAGTAAAGAGGTCCCCATCATTAAGTTAATGGGCAAAGGTCCCTATACATGTGATGTATAGGCTCTTGGTCCCCGTGCCAAAGGGCACGAGCAAGGGTACTCATCGACGGATGAATACCCCATTACACGGTAAAATGCGAAAGAGATAAAGAATAAAGAGTGCATAGCATTTTCATTATTTTAGTATTTTGAATGCCATGATTGGTGTTGATTATAGATGTTTATGATGTTATGTCTACTTGATTGGTATAACCTTGTTGATACTTGTCGAGTCGTATGGCTCACTCTTGCTTTGACTTGTTTTAGGTACCTCCGCAAAAGAACGTCATGCATGGGAGGAGTAGATGTCGGAAGCACACACTACTTCACAAACTTAATGCAACTGCTATATATAGTTTCACTTAAGAATAAACAACTGCTTGAGAACCATCTATAGATGTTTTATGATGTTGGTTGTCGGATAAATGTGAGGTTGTGAGAATGGTGTTCTTTAAATTTATTCGTATGAGTATCTTGTATGCTTGAGTGATTTGGACTATGATGATATTATTAAATGCCATATTACTTGTTAGAACCTTGATTTTGTTGATTATACAAAGGAGAATTGTAGAAATGTTCTAGTTTGTTTAGTATCGTAGCATTCCATGCTCATTTTGAGGTGGGGTGTTACAGTTGGTATCAGAGCGGGCATTAGGTCCATGGTAAATGAATTGTTAAATTGACACACTGTGCACAATATGTTGGGGATGGGTCAAGCTATGCATTTACGTTTCTGTTGTATTGTTTTGATCATTTCTGATGTGAGCCTTGGCTCTCACGCGTGCTTGGCCCTGGCCGAGTGCCGCTCCTCCCGTGCAGCTCCAGTTCTCCTCCTTCCCTCTCCTTTAAAGCTGCCGAGCACCCTCTCTTCCAGTGCAAACCAACAGCCAGCTTCCCTCTCCTCCCGTTTCTCTCTTCTAAACCGAAGCCCCAAAGTAGTAGCACAGCACCACCTCCCTCCCCTCCTCTGTTGGAATTAATCTTGACAAAGTTTTATCTGTGTATGCATGTGTTGTGCACTTGCATGTAGTTTGCTAGTGTTGCTACAAGATTTGTGGAGTCAGTGCATGAGATCAAGTCGTTAGCATATGCATGTAGGAGTTAGTCTATTTAGCATGTATGCATGAGTATGTAGCTAGCTAGTGGAGTTAGTGGGCTCATGCATTGTTAGCTACTTGATCCACTTATTTTGCTACATGCAGAATAAGAGCTATTGCATCATAGCATTACATGCGTCGACTAGAAACTCAAGCAAACCCCTTTGTACATATTCATTTCATCACCATCTCTCTTTCCAAACACCACTAAGAACCAAAATCTACTCATGCATGTTACGCCATTGTGTTCATCTTCTTTAGCATCCCATCCATGAGATTAGTTTTCGCATGCGAGTTCGTTTGAGTATTTTGCAAGAAGGTAGGAAGAAGATAGACACTGTGCATGTAGCTCACAACTAACCAACTCCATGTATGCTTCTACATGCAAACTCACGTACACACCAAACATGTAGCAAGATTAATTTCTTACACTCTACCTCGGTTCTCCATCTCTAGTCGTCCATTCGCCAAGCCACCCACGTCACGAGGTGCCCCTCGGCCTCCCCTTCCACCTCCTCGCACCGCCCCACTATATCTCTTCCATTTCTCCGCAATCAAGATATTTTCGTCGCGGGTCGAACAGCCTTCCGTCGTCGTTTTTGGTGCCATCGATCATCCCCCGACGACGTAGTCGCTGCCGTTAGCTTTGCCTCATGACGTTCTACGTCATGCTCCCTTCCTTTTCTCTGAAACATCGTTGGTTCACCGGCGCCACTATTCCCCCGAGCGCCTTTTTGTGCGCCGCTGTCGCGCCGGAGCTTCGACGATGACACGACCACCACCATTGGGTCTGTCTCACTCCTGGGATTCTATTTTGCTAGTTTGCCGGCCATCCCCCCTTTCCCTCACCAGCGTCATCATTTTTTGCCTAAGCCTGCACTATTCATGTCTGATGACATTCTATATTTCATGTAATTTTAAACTTCCGGAGTCTGTATCTTCTTCGTTCGAACTCCGATTTGAGTGAATCCAATTTATAAATTAATCTAAAATCCTCCTCTTGATGTTAGTGCTAATTTGTTATTTATTTAGAATTTATTTGAAGTTGTTTTATTTATTTGGCTTCGTTTGAACATGTAGATTCCGGCATTTCGAAAGATTTCTTGGACCCGCCGACCGAAGTACCTCCACTCTTCAACGAAGGTAGGTTATAGACCTTTGATCATATTGAACCCACTTTATAAAAGTATGTTGTTTGATATAAACATGCATTGCTTGTTTTATATTAAATGGTTTCGGCAGTAGATAATTGACTAATTGATGTATGCCCCCTTGAAAAATTGCAAATGACATGAACCCTTGGACACCATAGGATGGGACATTGATAAACTACCAACACGGGTATCGTCTTATGCCTAGCCATGCTATAGTTGTACGTTGGGACTCATGATCACTTGCTCGTATGAATAAACATGACTAAACGAATTATAGAATTGTGACGTGGCCACTATTATTAAAAGATGTTGTGCCAAGGCTAGGGTGGTCTTTGGCCGGGTTGAAACGAAAATGTTTTATGCTCGGGCGAGTGGGCGATGGTAAGTGTGGGTGCCGTAACGCACATTAGGACATGGATAATCTCGTCTGAGCAGCCAACTAAGGACTTAACCTTGAACCATTGATCTGGGTCATACCGTGCAACCACATATCCAGGATGGGGTGGACTGGGCCAACTAATTAGCAATGTTTTGATTTGGCTCTATTTGGGTTGAAAAACGGCGCAAGAGGGGGCATGAATTTGGCGGGAGTTGAACCCATTAGAAGCGAATCCTTAGCGAGTAGAACCGAGTTAAAACAGAGCTTTTGTAAAAGCCTAGTGATAATGACTTAGTCGCACACCTTTGGCAGTGTGTCAGACGGACATTATAAGTCAATTATCTCTTGTGGGTAAAGCTGTAAAACCTCTGCAGAGTGTAAAAACTATTCGAATAGCTGTGTCCCCGGTTACGGACATGTCCGGAGATTTCACGCAAGGGGTAGATGTTTTCATTAAAATGGTGGGAATGATGGTTTGGATGTAATGGTTAGGATGATCTCTAGTTGTTTCAAAGAACTGAAATACTTATGTATTAATATTTCAAATTGCGCTTTTAATCTACTTATTGTATTTACTGTGAATGTTGCTTTCAGCAAAATAGCCATAAAGCTATCCTTGTCTAGCCTCGTATGAATAATAATTGCATCCATCTCCCTATGATTTGCTGAGTACATTCAAAGTACTCACGGCTTGCATTGTGTGATTAATCCCCACGTAAGAACTAGGGAACTCAGTATTATGAAGAGGAGTATCTTGAAGACTTCAAGAAACTAGGTCGCGTCCTCCACTCGATTGCACATGGGCATGTCGACCGCCACCACGAGATATTTTGGGTTCCGCCGCAGTTATCTTTCGTTGTTAAGCCCTACGTGGCAACTCGTAAGACTTGACCTAAGGTCCTTTTGCTACTTAGTAATGTTAATTTGTCTGCTTCATCGTTAATTGGTTGTATGATTATGATTATATTTATGTTGTAACTGTGCGAGCTAGCTACTTATCTAGGACTAGTTCAGAAGGTACAGAAGGTCTGGGTTGCATACCGGGTCCCGACAATCCATGCAAAAGGTGTTATGCATAGAATCCAATTCTATCGGGTGATATGAACACATAATATTATATAACGCGATAATGATTACCTAGCATGGCGTCCCGCTAGTCGGTTAGCGGCGGGTTGAAGGGCAACTCCTTGGAAAATTTTCTAGGACATGAATCTTATTCACATAACCGAGCCTTAGAAATTCATCAGATCAATCATATTAACCCTATTCCGACCAATCTGATCACTACTTGCATACGATCGCCATCGCGTCATACTCCGATGGCGGAATTCTGATTGGTAGGAGTATCATGCAATGTGGTCGTGAACAAGTAGAGTAGATCATCTGGTGCTATTAGCTCATACCTCCTGCAAACCCATGTACTATCACCGAAAACCGGTGCCTAGACCGTTCCATCCGTATGAACCAATCTAGATTACCAGGCTCGACCAGTAATAGATCCAATCTACTACTACCACATATCAAGTATATGCAACCGATCTAGATCAAAAACTATGTAAGATGGCTTTGATACCATTGAAGGGATACGGGCAGACTACACTAGCTGGCAATTCAAAAATTATATCATGCAAACTAGGAAGCCATGCAAGCAAGAGATCATAGATCGTTACCACCAACGCCGATGCGTGCGAAGAAGAGTTGGAGCACTGATCCAACGCCGGCGCGTCGGTGTAGTGGTCGTAGTCGATTGTCCAAAGATCCTCGATGTTGTTCTTCTCCTCCAAAGCAACCTATGTTGTTCCTTGTGAAGGTCGTGGATCGTCCTTGAGCGCAACAACAACTACAACAATGCCCCCTATGGTATTCACACATCCAGAGATGGAACACTATACGCTAGTGTACTAGCACCAACTCGCACGGTAGGGCTCTCGAGAAGATGGTGGCTAGGGTTTCGGTGGAGCAACTCATGTCGTTCTCACCTCTCCTCCCAACAGCCTCATGCATCCCTTATATAGGGCCCATGATACATTTAATCTGAACATGTTTTTTCTAATCCGTTAAGTGTGTGACCCTAGAGATTCATGCGTAATCGGTTGTGACTCAGAAACTTCTTTCCGACCACAAGTCATTAGCGGTTCCCAACATGACGTAATGATTCCCGAACACACATAAATTATATCATACGAACCTTAATGCAATATGATCTACGACTAGGTCCTTATCACTTATGACCAGCTCATATATCTATACAACCATCTATATTTAGCCATGACCGATTCATAACTCCTTCACGATTTATTTACTACTTAGATATTATGTTCGACTAGACTATGATCAGCTCATATCACCATACAACCAGTCTGTATTTTGTTGAACTGAATGACCTGCTTGTGTATTCTCTCTTTGCCTCACGATATCTGGTTGAACTCCAGGTGAGATATATTGTCATCCATGGACAGTTTAATACTTTCTCGATCAAGTGACGGATAACTTCATGATGTCAACTCTCTGACCACTAGTGGCACGGCCATACACTTTCTTTATCCAACCACATCGAGGGGTCTAGAGATATCTCTCCTGTTATGTTAGGAGGGACAAATCCCATATCCGACCAGTCATATCCCTCTGCATGTTTCATAGCATACCCGAAAGCAATCTTTATGACTGCCCAGTTACGGAGTAGCGTTTGGCAATCCCTAAGTGTACTATTACACATGTAGGAAACTATATTAATCTCAGGTCTAAGGATTATACATCATCATTGCTTGAGACCAACTGATGACACATAAAATCATAACAATCTCAATAGTGTCTCAAGGTGGGTCAATCCAACACCACATTCTCTAACATGTGTTAACATTATTGATTCGATATCCCAAATCCATGGTAGAAACGTGGTCATCGATCAATACATGTCTTCGTTGATAAGTCACTACTGTTCCGACCAGGGATACATTTAGAATGACATTATATAAGTTAAAGAGCTTCACCAATAAGTCACATGTTAATCTATATAATTGATAATTCATTCAAGAAATATAATAACATTTATTCTATAACTCATAAGCATAGACGTGATACAATCATCTCTATGATTGCCTCTAGGGCATATCACCAATAGTCTCCCACTTGCACTAGAGGTAATCATACAGGTATCGAATACCCATAGCTCTTGTGTGCACCTCATAATTAGGTTATGGAGAGGCTTTGTCATTGATTAGCAATATTCAAACCCGTGGGCACTTTGCATATCTTCACATCACCTCTTTCAATAATCTCATGAATAATGTGATATCGTCGAAGTATGTGTTTGGACTTTTGATATGATCTAGGCTCCTTAGCTTGTGTAATGGCTCCACTATTATCACAATAGAGATCCATTTGCATATTTGGGTCCTAATAGTGGTGGTATCAGAGCCATACGGATTTTAGGTCTTGACCTTAGTTAGATCGGTCATCCTTAAGAAATTCAAAACTATTTTCTAAAGAAAAAAATTAACTTGCAAGGTCAACGAATTGCTTGACTTCTCTTGTTTCTCTCTTGACTCATCTATTGTTGAAAGTATTCTCTCTGCTAATTTTAATTTGGTTCTTACTTTTTGCCTGTCTTTGTTAGATGGCATGGCTTCATGATGCGACAAAGGGTGTTCCGATCTTTCGATGAGAAAGATAACTCGATTTTGGTGGAGACGACTCTCATGATTCAGCTACCAATTGTACACGACCAATATGCCTTGCAATTGGTGAAGCAACTCCGTGATTGTTATCGACCTTCTCGAAGCATGATCGACGACCGCTAAGGTCTACTCCTACATGCAATCGAAGAACAAGCAAGAACAAGATAATAAGAAATCTAAAATTGTAAATAGGAATTACGATTGTATTGAAAAGTGGGGTTCCAAAGAACAATATCACTCTTGAACTCATCGACCAAGAGGACAAAGTATAAAGTATCAAAGCTAAACTTCAATCTAACAGAATCTGAGAAGACTATAGGGGTGGCGGATCCTACATGAGGCTGTGTAGAGACCAGGGGGTGGCGACCAGGGAGGTGGGCGCTTGCCCCTAGGGTTACAAGGCCCATGGGTCCAAGTGGAGGTGGCACAACACCCTTTTGATTCGAGCTTAGAATCAGCACTAGATTGTTTTGGCAATTGCGGTGCTCACAGAGGGAATTTGAAGGTGGAACTAGATCCGTTTGAAAGAGAACGAGATAAGCTTTTAGTCAAGTACTCGTGCACCTCAAACGGAGTCCGTATACGAAAGTTATGCTCGTTTGAAGTCTGAATTGGATTCAAAAACATATCCAACTCGTACTTTTGCTTGGCTTGTACAAAAAGTGATGTGGAAACCTTCCTTGTACCATGACGTGGAGTAGCAGTCATATCTGGAGGGTTGATGTCCTCATCAGTTCACACCTATGGAGAGCGTACCAGAGGTTTCGTTGCTGAATTGTGGAAGATTCTACAAGCACTTGGAGGATTCAAGAGGCCACACTACCGAGGCACCAACTGGATGGTGAATGGTTGGAGTCATGGGGTGCTATGTCAACTGATGATCTACGCCTGAGAGGATACCAAGGCCAATCATTGTTTGGAGGATCATTTTTGAGGAAGGTATTCAGGAGTCTTCACGTCTTGCCATCATACGAGTGTGCAACATCTATGCCAATGAGTTGAAGGGTTTAGTCTTTTGCCTTCATCCTCACACCTCCGCAGTGGACCGTCTAGCCTGCTACCCCTCCACCGATGGACAAGAAGATACTACCATGGTTCACCTTGCTCAGTTCATTGCCGCCGAGGAGGAAGCCTTGGAGACTACCACAGTAGAGCTACCGGGAGCCTACAAGATGTAGTAGCTTGCAGAGGAGAGGGTTGCAGAGCTGGAGGAAGCTTTATATGCCTAGGAGCCATCTGTACGTCTACCTGAGGAGCCTAAGCTAGTTCCTGGTCACTAGGATCAGTTTGTGAGGATGCCGCCGCCCGCTAGCCTACGGTAGGGAAGAGCGCCGCTGTGGTTGTGGAGGTTACTTGGTGATTGAGGCGTGAGAGTTAGGCTTAGTCGGCTGAGGCTCAGATTGTGAGAGCCTCGCCGCCTAAGATTAGGAGTGTCGTCATTTAGACGTTAGATTATGTGCTAGGTTCTTCTTTCATTTTCTTGTGTGCAGTATGAGCTGCAAGAGCCCTTAGGAACTTGTTACAGCCATGCTAAGACCCTTATTAATAGATAGTTATTTCACTTGAGTTCTTTGTGCCGTGTTTGTTGGGTTAAACCTATCTCCTGCTTTGTTCTTAACTCACCTTATGCTTGCTACCTTATCTAATCCCTTGGAGCTTTCGCGAGATGGTTCAGACTCGCAACGCCGCTGTTAGTGGATCAGGAACCAATGGAGCTAATGGAGTAGAGGGATGTGAACATACCCTACAGGAGAAGTTCCACCTTAAGCACCACCGATAGATTTGCAGAACTTTGGAGCATTCATTGCCACCCAAACTTAGATGATGTATATAATGAATCATATGTAGAACATGAACAACAATCATGCCAACAACAACTATACAACACCAGTTGCTCATGGCCACCACGTATTGTCTAAGTTAGCAAAGTTCATGTGGACCCGCCCACTAACTTTTTTCAGAAGTGTTTCGCAAGTGGAAGCTGACGTTTGGCTTTGCGTGATTGAAAGAAAGTTGTTGATCACTCAGTGTAATGATCACAAGAAGGTTCTTCATGCTATCCATCAGGTGGAAGGCATTACTACTGAATAGTGGGAGAATTTTTGTGTTGTGCATGAGACTCATGAGAACATTACATGGGAGGAGTTCTCTCGACTTTTCGTCGCATCATGTGCCAAGGGAATCATATATCTAAAAAAGGATGAATTCCATGCACTCAAGCAAAAAGGCATGATAGTGTCGGATTATCTCATCAAGTTCTCTCAACTTTCATGTTACATCGCAGAGGACGCCGCCATCGACAAAGCGTGACACAGTCGTTTCTTGAAAGGATTGAACACTAGATCGCAAGTCACCGATTGCTCATACTTTCTCGATTTCAGGAGTTGGTCAACAAGGCCCTTGGTCTTGAAGACAAGCACAAGAACTTGGATGACAACTACAAGTGCGTAATGGCTCGAGAAGGAAGTCATCTATGAGACCCGTTTATTTAGCTTGTAATGCTTAGCCTTCCATTGACTCTAGCATCACAAACAAAATACGCTGCACTTCTGAAAATGTATACTTCCTGCACTGCAGTATACACACCTTTTACAAAATATTACATCAATTCCATACAACACATATAATCAAGCTTAAACTTTACAAGCAAAAGATGTACATAATAGTTATTACAAAGGAGACCAACCGGTCCCCAACAAGCTAAAGAGTTAGAAATAACAATGAAGCAAATGCCATAAGATGGCTAAGACAAAAGCCAACCGGTTTGCTATACATCCACAAGGCAATCCGACAAGGCCACCAAGCTAGTCATCCACACTGCAGAAAAACTCACCAAAGTTGATCCCTTGGGGGTCAACCTTCTCTGCAACAATTAAGCAAAGCAAATGAGTACAAAAATGTACTCGCAAGACTTACGAGTAACAAACCTAGTTACTACTACATGCAGGCTTTAATCAAAGGAGAAGGCTCAAAGGTTATTTTCAGCATAAAGCATATTTTATTTGCAATAGATAATAGTTTGAAGGCTGTTTAACAATCTGAATTTTATTTGCATAAATAACAGCGAGACAATAAGTAATAACATAAAGACATCCTGGAGATGACCAACCCAATGGCCATCGCAACAATAGCACGAGTTACCCACTCGTACCACCCACATCAAGTTTTAATTTTAAAAGGTTGTAGTCTAACTCTTGAAAGACCTTGCCAAGCGTGTCCATAACCTAGGACGAGTCTATTCGAATAGTTTTAACCCTGTAGGGGTGTACCAATGTACCCACACTTCAGACCGCCTTTTTGCCAAGCTATTAAGCACACTTCCTTTGGTATGCTGGCACGGCTAAGTCCTACGAGACATTTCCAATGGATTGAGCTAATCAAGAGCCGCACGTATGGGGTTAACCCTCAGTGATCTCGCCACAAATATGGATCACAAGAACCCATACGTGGAGTAGGATACACCGGCCTCGGCGGGTGCTCCCCTCCCCCACAAACATGTCCATGTGGCATATACCCCATATGCAGCCCACTATGCGACTCTTTAATTAACACCCCCAAAGTACTTAGTCAAGAGAGGTCTCATATATTTCTAGTGTGGTTAGCACGCAAAAATGCTTGGTTTAGTGTAACAAGATGTTCGGTCCTTGTTGACTCGGGCACCATTCCAGTCACACCCAAAAGCACACCATCTTATCATTGTGCCCAAGTCCAAATCATTTTGTTTTCATTTTTAGTTTTCTCAAATAAACATAGCACAAAGGCTGAAACATAGAGTCATAATAAGTTTGTGTGATCAAGGTTATCGACTAAGTCGATAACCGTCCAATTCTACCGGTAACTAAGCATTGCTAAGCATCATATCGTAAAGACAATAAAAGACTATAAATCATTCACCGAGCTCTAATTCACCAGTGAGGATAATAACCTAGGGCAGTGGCAGGGGTGAACAATTTCAAGGCAACAATGCAATAGGCTTAGCTACCTCTAATCGACAAAATTAACTTTGACACAAGAAGCATGCATACTTAGGTTTTGCAAACAAGATATTAGACTTTAAAAGTAATAGGCGCAATATGATCAAATGATGTTACACTGCTTGCCTTGTTAAAGATCACTCGTTTGCTGCAGAGGTTCACTCTCA
The DNA here is from genome assembly GCA_036346255.1 of Ampelocalamus luodianensis. NCBI lineage: Eukaryota > Viridiplantae > Streptophyta > Magnoliopsida > Poales > Poaceae > Ampelocalamus > Ampelocalamus luodianensis. Next base: position 39,653,607 of record CM070624.1, read on the forward strand.
CAATCAACACAATTGTCGGGACCTATCGAAATAATAAGAAAATCCAATAAAAATGAAAGAAACTCAAGAGCCAAAGTCATCCAAAATCCATGAAATTTATACAGCAGGTAGAGCATGATTTTAAATGAATTTAGCAAAAAGAATCATTGTATTTGGATTAAAGATGCAAAAGTTATAGCCTAAACAAATTCTGTTGGCTGGGAAATTCAAATTTAATTGTTATCTCTTACTGTGCATGGCAAAAATTTTCAAAAAGATCTAGAACCTAAAATTTTTATGGTAGGTAGATACTGGCATTCTAAGGTTAGCAAAACTGAGTTCACTTCATTTGGGGTTGAAATGAATTAGTTAGGATTTTTCTAAGTTGGGGCTTTAGGGCTCAATTAATTTTGGTGGCAAGGATAATATTAAAACCTATTCTACACTATAGCATAGGATTAGAGGATTCTAACAAATTTTAGTTTACTAATTTTGGAGTTACAGGGAATTACTTGTGTATTTTACAAATTTTAGACAATTTTTAAAGTGCAATTAAAGCTAAACAAAATTGTAATTTATTAACAAATTTTTCTGGAACAAGACTAAGCCTAAAAACATTTTTAGTTTAAACTTTAGCTCAAAATAGAATTATCGAAATTTATTTCAACCGAAAATGATTTAAAATAAATTAGTTATGCATTTTCAAAGTTTATTGGGATTTTTAATGCAAGGAATAAAGCTATTCTGAATTTAATTCTATTAAGACAATTTTCTAGAACTAAACTGAACTTAAAATCATTTTTAGATTAAAGTTTAGTCAAAATCAGATTTAACAAAATTGGAAACAACAAAAAATGATTTAGAATGAATTAGTTATGAGTTTTTGAAGTTTAATGCATTTTTCAGTTGAGAAATAACTCTTACCGGGAATTAAAACAGTTTTTATCGAAAAGAATTGGCATGGCTAGATCTGGGCCGCAGATGTGGAATGGACGGCCCACGCGCGCAGCCAACACAGCACACACACGCGCATGCGCACAGTGCCCACCGTTGGATTAGATCCAATGGTCAAAAATGAATGGGGCGTTCGGGTGACCCGAACGGCCCAATCGATCTTGACTGTTGAGAAGAAATCGGACAGCACACAGCAATTGGGACCCTCGGGCGGTCCGAACAGCCAAACAGATCTAGACCGTTGATCTAGATCTGACGGCCCACGAAGATTGGAACTTCGAGAGTTCAAGTTTCGCTAGATCTAGACCGTTGATCTTGAGATGGACGGTCCAGAGCTAAACTCAGCGTTACACACACGCGCTGATCAGGGCCGTTGATCTTAAAATCGACGGTCCATAATCACTAAGCGTATCGCACGCGCCCGAGAGGGTTAAGTGGCACTAGGCCCACATGTAAGTGACAGCAAATGTCGGTCATGACAACCATTAATCGCTTGTAATCGATTAGCAATGATTAATCAGTGATTAACAATGATTAGCATTAATGGTGTCCTAAATCGACCGTGCGACAGCGCCCGGAGGGGTTTAAAGAACTGGGCCCACCTGTCATTGGCACATAGTGACATGCGGGACCCACAATCAGTGCTCGCAAGCCATGCGCATGGGTTTAACGCGCACGGGGGTGATTTAAAAGGCGTGGCCCACTCGTCAGTGTCACTAAATGTCGGCTTAAGATAGCATTAAGTGTTAAGCAATGATTAACACTTAATAATCGAATCTTTGTCCTAACCGACAACGCACAGCGATGGCTTCGTCCGACAAAAAGCCGAGGGTAAAGAAAAGCTTGTCGCCGGCGGCTCTGGCCATCGCGACGGCAACTAAAGGCTAAAATGGGTTCGTAATAGCTTTGCGGACCCGATAGTGATGACCTGACGGCGATGGCGGCGCACAACACCGGCAAGCCGGAGGATAGCAAAGATGACCACACGGCCGAAATACGAAAATGACAAGCGCTCCGTAACAGGTCACTTAAGTGGGTGCCCGAGCTTCTAGGGGCTACTAGAAGGTTACTTGGGCATTGGTGGAGCTCGGAGGTGACCGGGGTTGCTTTAGCGACGAAGGAGGTTGCCGGACCCGAGGAAGACGAAGTGGAGAAAATGATCTGAGCAGATATAGCAACACCGGTCATCGATCTGACTTCACAATAGCTCAAAGATGAACCCGAGCAAGCAATTGGGAAATGGAGCACTCACGACTTGAGGAAGAAAGGGGTGATCACTACTAATTTGTACTAACCCCAAATTGGACTTTCCTCGTGAAGGTCAAAGCACAATTAAGTTAGGGCTAATGCTCAAGAGGATGAGAGGCTCAAGAGGGAGCAAAAAGAGGGGTTGAAGATCTACTGGACCACTGTGGTGATGGAGCTTGCTCTCGGCCGGCAATGGGAGATTTGGGGCTTTTGTGAATTGAGCTCAATTAAGCTGAGAGGGAGCAAGGTGAAGCTAGGTGGTGTTGAAAGGGAGCTAAGGAAGAGCTCGATGACCTCTTATAACCGAGGGAGCACGGGATTGAGCTAGGGCAAAGCTCTTGGGTGAGCTCGGCTCACACCCTGCCATGGACAAATAAAGCTGGTGGCGCAGCAGGAACGGTGACTTTGGGGGCGACCTCTGACGAGCATTAATCGAAAAGTGGCAAAGAGCCGTTTAAAGGGGTCAAGGAGGTGACCAACACCGCCATGGCGCATCGCTCACACGCACATGGGCATGATGAAGAAGATGACCAGGAGGCGGTGGCCCCCACAAGTGAGTGAAAGCAAATTGGCTTAGGTCCAACCGAACCAATGGGTTGAGTCAGACCAAAAGTCACGAGTCCAAACTCCCCTGCGCCGATTAGAAATGGATGGTTCGATTGACTTGATCACCGGAGGCTCCAAGCGCTCAAGTCAATCGTGGCCTTCGATTAGATTTGGACGGCGAGATTGATTCTCCGCCGGGGCACAAGAAATGGATCGTTAGATTCGATCTAACGATTGAAACACACGCGCCAAGTGGCTTGAGCCCGATGCGCTTAGTGGGTGGGTCCAAACAAGTGGCGCGCGGTTTGGTTTGAAACGACCCGCGTAAAAGAGAAGGCGCACGAGGCGGTTGGATCTATATCCAACGGTGGGAAGCGATGGAGCAAACAGAGGTTCAAGGGCACACGCTACCGAGGGCGGTCCGATGAAGATCCAAAGAATGAAATCGGATGTGCGCGTGGGAAAGGGTTGAGTTCAACCAAGAAAGGGGTTTGAGCTCGAGAGTGACTCTGACCCAACCAAGGTTTGACCAGGTTTAAACTTGGAGCTGAAATTTTGGGGAATATTTAGAGATAGCAATTCAACTCCAAAATTTCTGAAATTTTAACTAGAGGTTGCTGACTCTATGATAAACCTTGTATAAATTTTCCAGAGGTTTTCATACAAAACATTTTTCTCCATAAATTCTACCAGGTGCAGATTTAGGGTTTGACCAAGGGTCAAAATGGTTTGACTGCCTCTTCAAATATTCCAACAATTTCTATAACCAAGAAAAATTATTTTCAGAGGATGATCACAAGATTTGACAAGGATTGTAAAAGAAAGGTAATGACTTCAGTCAATTGGAGATTTTGGTTTTTGATTTCCCACTATTCTCCATTACAAGAATTGCAGAAAAGTTCAAAAACTTCAAGATGCAAGAAAAGTTTTAAATTTTACACATTTTCTTACATTTGAAACACAAACCCAGATTTGGGCTGTTGCATCATCAGTCTCAATAGAAAGTGAGGAGAGGTCCTCAACAATTTACTCACTTTCTACCACAGAATTTGTTTAAGACGCCTGAACCTATACCAGCACCTCATCCAGCTACTTAGAATTTTTGTAATTATGCTTCAGTCAACCCCAATTCAGGAGACAACCAGTAGAGTGGAGTTAGACTTTGCTACACCTGCCAAGAACTGGGACACTTTTCTAGCAATTTCCCTCAAAAGGGAGCAGTGACTCCAGTTCGTTTCAAGCTTGGAACTACCCTAGACAAGATGCTAGTGCTAGTAAGCAACTGAGGAGTACCTCAAGTTGCTGGTCAAGCTGGAGGAGCACCATAGTCCGTGGTTAGAGACCCTGTCAACCACGTCACCCTGAAAGGAGCTTAGGAAGCACCCAACGCGAGACTAGGTAAGTTTTTGGTTAACTCTGCCTACATCGCTTTATTTGATTCTAGAGCTTCACATTCATTTGTTTCTAGTTTTTGCGGTAAGAATAATTTGGAAACTATGCATCTTAAGTATGCTTTGTTAGTCTAGTTGCTTAGAGCAGAGTTAAGCTCTATGTTGGGATGTTTAGGAGCTAAGTTACTCATATCTAGAGTTGAGTTTCTAGCCAACCTCATCATCTTGAAAAAGGTTTCATGAGACCTAGTTCGTCGTCTTGGGGAGCGCCAATCTTGTTTGTCAGAAAGAAGGATGGAAGTATGAGGATGTGTATGGATTATCGAGCCCTCAATGAGGTTACCATCAAGAATAAGTATGCACTTCCCCAGATAGATGATTTATTTGATCAAATGAAAGAAGTCGGAGTGTTTTCAAAGATCGACTTGCGATCAGGTTATCATCAGTTGAAGATATGTCCAAAGGATGTAACAAAGACCGCCTTTTCTTCATGTCATAGATATTATAAGTTCCTAGTCATGTCGTTTGGTCTAACTAATGCCCCTGCATATTTCATGAATATGATGAATAAGATTTTCATGGAACACTTGGAAAAGTTTGTGGTAGTGTTCATTGATGATATTTTGGTCTATTTCAAGATAAAGGAAGAACATGTCGATCATTCGGGAATAATACTTGAGAAACTGAGAGAGCATCAGTTGTTTGCTAAGTTCAACAAGTGTAATTTCTGGAAACAGGAAGTTGATTTCCTTAGTCATGTGATGATAGCCAAAGGAGTAGCAGTTGACCCTAGTAAGGTTAGAGCAGTGTTACATTGGGAGCCGTCCGAAACAGTGACTCAGATTCGCAGTTTATTGGGAATGGTAGGGTATTATCGCCATTTTATTGAAGGATTTTCAATGATTGCTAAGCTTCTTAAGCAGTTATTGATGTAACACTCCAGCCTAACATGAGCCTGGAATGCTACTGAAGAAATATTAAACAAATCTAAACTAGGACAATTTGTTAAATTTTGGTAGAACCTCCTTTGCATAGGTAACTATACGGAGGTTCCGACAGATAAAAGAATATCATAACTAAATATTCCAACATCCAATATCATCACTAAGCATTAGAAATAGGCTAATCAGCTAGAACATATGCAAGGATATCCAAAATTCGTTACTCCTCATTATTACAAATAACCAGATGCATGTGGCATAACCATAATCAATACTTAAGTAGTTTGCTTATTTACTAAAAGATATTGCAAAATTTAATCAAGTTTTAAGGATACGTGGCAGTGTGTGAATCCAACTCAAGTCTACTCCATCCCATGCATGCCGATCTCGTAACAGGTACCTAAAAACACAACAAAAGCAAGAGTGAGACCAAAGACTCAGCAAGTACCAAAAAAGAATCATTAACCTCAACATTACAGCAACAATATTCAAATCCAAAGCTTTACTCGGAAACATAGCTCATGATGTATGAATGCAATATGCAATGCATCTTTTCTCTTCCACTCTTTTTTGCATTTCACCGTTAATACGAGATATGCAGCCGTCGCCGCATACCATGCCTGTGCTCACAAGCATAGGGACCAATTGCCCAATACTCCGCAAGTAAAGTGGACCTCAAGCCCACACTCTACAAGTGTGGGGACCTCAAGCCCGTCATATACATGACGGGGATCTCAACAAATGCTTGGTCACTACGTGACCAAGTCTTCATTTTGTCAACATGATGCATATGCACAAATCATGAATCATCATAATCATACCTCCTCAGCAACATCACTTATGAATTTAACTCATTCATACTTCTATCATTCATATCATAAGCATTTACCATCTTTAATCAACATATCACACTATCAACAAAGCATGGCTAATATGTATCAAAACATAGCACTCACTTTCAAACAATTCATAATTACTCTATCAAACAGAGTACTTGCCTTAACCGTGCAGGGACGAAAGACGCGAAGAGGGCGCTGCCCTTGGAACCAATCCCTCACCTGAATATAAATATAAATCATGCTAAGACAACCATACTGAACCAAAACTTAGCCAAAAGCACAACCACACTCGCTACACTCTCAAGCGCATTCCCAATTCCAACTCCTAAAGTTCGATTTGTCCCCTCTGTGGACAGCCATAATCTAAAATTCATATCTTTTTGTATATGAGTCCAAATGAGGTGATCTTGGACTTACTTAAAAGGTTACCAATTCCCCCAACTAAACCTAGTTGGTGGGCTTTCCTGATTTGGCCACCTAATAACCCTACCAAGCTATTTAACAGAGCATCGGTTTCACGTCAGGTTTTATGGATAGTGCACTACATAACTTTCAGCTCGTTAGTCCAAATTTTGTGTTCTTGAGCTTCCCTGAAAGCTACGACAATTATCTACAACTTTTGTTATACTAATCTCCTCTGATTCACCATTTGACTGATCGCTTAAGTCAGATTACTAAAACCTGTCCGAATACCGACAGATTTGTACACAGTCGCACTAGAAAATTCATAACTTCTGCTATAGAGGTCCAAACGACACGATCTAGCAATTCATCGAAGGTGACGGCGTCCTCTACATTACTCTAGGAGATGGTGGACTGAATCTGCACTTAATCGCATCAAATTGGCCGCCTAACGAAATCTATCCTAAGTAGATCATAATACCGACTACGCCTAAAGATCAAATAATCCACTAATCGGAAGGGATGGGGTCTTACCCTTGAAGAACCGGCATCGAACGCGATGAACACCCACCCGTGCCTCGATCTCTCCCTTCACCTTTCCTCTTCTTCTACTTCTTCTGGCCGATCAACCTCCCGGCGATCCTCCTTCTTCCTCCTCCATCTTCTTTCTTCTACCGATGCTACAAGATCGTGACGCACAAAGATCATGACGCTACAAGATCGTGGACACTACAATTACCATCTTTGGTGCTACAAAGGCGCCAAGGGTGGGGGAGAGGGGTGCCTAGGGTTTTCCCCCCTTTTATGGCTCGCTGCCCCCCTTCTACCTATGGGCTGAATTGAAATGGGCCAGAAGCCCCGGCCCAGGTTGTCTGGTAATTGTAGAATCCCCCCTCTAATCCTCTGTTAAAATACTTTTCCATTTAATCATTCTCTCTAATTTAATTTGGAGTATGACATTCTACCACTCTTAAACAGAATTCGACCCCGGATTCTAATCACGCCTAACACCAAAGAACAATCTCAGGTAATAAACTTACCATCAATGTCACATACCTACTTTGAATAACTTTGGAAATTGCTCGCGCATGCGAGACTCCAATTCACAAGTTGCTTCTCTCTTAGACTTATGGGATCACACCACCTTGACGGATACCAACGTCTTTCACCTCAACACTAGTCTCGACCTTTATAGGTACACTCAACACACGAGATTCAAAGGTAAGGTCTTACTTGTTGGCCAATAGCCCTAACAAAGTCTCAAGCTCCGGACCCTCATATGCTCTCTCAGCACCGGAATATACAAGACATTGCGTACTCCACGCAAGTACTCGAGACGGTCCTAGCGAATGGCTATCATCCTAAATCCTCGCAACTTCAAGAGCAAACCAAATATACTTTGGGCTATCTTTATCTTTGGGACCAAACCACATAACTTGCACGTAAACATATGGAACTCTTGTTCCCTCTCTCAGTCGTTTTCTTCATCGTAACAAGGAGAACCTCTGTTAAGCAGGGACGCGCAACACGACTAATTTTAATCAAACTTTAATAATCAGATTCAAATGAAAAACAAAAGATTCACAATGCCATTTCAACCTTTCTCCAAAATACTCAAATCCAAAATCGAAGATTCCTCATAAAAACCTTTTCACATTCCAATTAGGCAGTTGCAAATAAACTCCGCATAGGCCAAAAAAAGAAATCACTCAGATGCTCAAATCAAACACTTCATTTATTTTCCTGAATTGGAAAGAACCACCCTGCCAACATAGAGTCAACTCAAATTATACGTGTTCTCCGTCATAAAACCCAACTCAACCAAGAACCAATAGAGCATTTCTCTACTCGAGAAAACATTCTTTTCTCAGATATTATTTTAAGAAATAACCCTTTCCCAAATCACGGGTTCCAAATCATCATACTAACTCCTTCCTTTTAATCGACAACCCCAAACCGATCCTCAAACCAAAATAACATCCTCACTTATCTAGAGGGACTCTACTAATCCACAAAAAGTTTCTCTAGTCCGCTCTTATACCAAAGGAATTGTCTTGACAAAAGGTTTCCAACACCTCAATAAAGTTTTTTTTTCACCCACAACCACCTCATCTCATTCTGTTAAAGATAATCAACTTCAGATTCTCAGCACACATACTCATTTACTTTACCCAAAGTATTCTGTCAAAGGTCAACACACTACTCAAAATTTGCTTCTACTCATCTACCTCTACACATAGTATTGGGTCCCCAAGGTCCGAGCATAAAAATACAAAGCCCACTGTAACACCCAGCCCAACATGAGCCTGGAATGCTACTGAAAAAACATTAAACAAATCTAAACTAGGATAATTTGTTAAATTTCGGTAGAACCTCCTTTGTATAGGTAACTATACGGAGGTTCCGACAAATAAAAGAATATCATAACTAAATATTCCAACATCCAATATCATCACTAAGCATTAGAAACAGGCTAATCAGCTAGATCATATGCAAGGATATCCAAAATTCATTACTCCTCATTATTACAAATAACCCGATGCATGTGGCATAACCATAATCAATACTTAAGTAGTTTGCTTATTTACTAAAAGACATTCCAAAATTTAATAAAGTTTTAAGGATGTGTGGCAGTGTGTGAATCCAACTCAAGTCTACTCCCTCCCATGAATGCTGATCTAGTAACAGGTACCTAAAAACACAACAAAAGCAAGAGTGAGCCCAAAGACTCAGTAAGTACCAAAAAAGAATCATTAACCTCACAATTATAGTAACAATATTCAAATCCAAAGCTTTACTCGAAAACATAGCTCATGATGTATGCATGCAATATGCAATGCATGTTTTCTCTTCCACTCTTTTTCGCATTTCACTGGTAATGCGAGATATGCGGCCGTCACCGCATACCATGCCTATGCTCGCAAGCACAGAGACCAATTGCCTAATACTCCGCAAGTAAAGGGGACCTCAAGCCCACACTCCACAAGTGTGGGGACCTCAAGCCCGTCATATACATGACGGGGATCTCAACAAATGCTTGGTCACCACGTGACCAAGTCTTCATTTTGTCAACATGATGCATCTGCACAAATCATGAATCATCGTAATCATACCTCCCCAACAACATCACTTATGAATTTAACTCGTTCATACTTCTATCATTCAAATCATAAGCATTTACCATCTTTAATCAACATATCACACTATCAACCAAGTATGGCTAATATGTATCAAAACATAGCACTCACTATCAAACAATTCATAATTACTCTATCAAACAGAGTACTTGCCTTAACCGTGTAGGGACGAAAGCCTTGGCGCGCTGCCCCGAACCAATCCCTCACCTGAATATAAATATAAAGCATGTAGGACAACCATACTGAACCAAAACTTAGCCAAAAGTACAACCGCACTCGCTACACTCTCAAGCGCATTCCCAATTCGAACTCCTAAAGTTCGATTTGTCCCCTCTCTGGACAGCCATAATCTAAAATTCATATCTTTTTGTACAGGAGTCCAAATGAGGTGATCTTGGACTTACTTGAATGGTTACCAATTTCCCCAACTAAACCTAATTGGTGGGCTTTCCTGATTCGGCCACCTAATAACCCTACCAAGCTATTTAACAGAGCATCCGTTTCACGTCAGGTTCTCTGGACAGTGCACAAAATCTACCATAACTTTCAGCTCGTTTGTCCAAATTTTGTGTTCTTGAGCTTCCCTGAAAGCTACAACAATTATCTACAACTTTTATTATATTGAGCTCCTCTAATTCGCCATTTGACTAATCGCTTAAGTCAGATTACTAAAACCTGTTAGAATACCGATAGATTTGGAGAACAGTCGCACTAGAAAATTCATAACTTCTGCTATAGAGGTCCAAACGACGCGATCTAGCTCTTCATCGAAAGGTGACGACGTCCTCTACAATACTCTAGGAGATGCCCAGGACTGAATTCGCACTTAACTACATCAAATCGGCCGTCTAACGAAATCTATCCTGAGGAGACCCTAATACCGACACTGCTAAAGATCAAATAATCCGCTAATCGGAAGGGGATAGTCTTACCCTTGAAGAACCTCCGCCGAACGCAATGAACACCCACCCCAGGCCTCGATGTCTCCCTTCCCCTTTCCTGTTCTTCTTCTTCTTCTTGGCTGATCAACCTCCCGGGCGATCCTCCTTCTTCCTCCTCCATTTTCTTTCTTCTACCAGATGCTACAGTACTACGACACTACAGTACCATGCTGGTGCTACAGTGGCAGCCAAGGGTGGGGGAGGGGGGCGCCTAGGGTTTTCCCCCCTTTTATGGCTCGCTGCCCCCCTTCCACCTATGGTAATTGCAGAATTGAAATGGGCCAGAAGCCCCGGCCCAGGTTGTCTGGTAATTGCAGAATCCCCCCTCTAATCCTCTGTTAAAATACTTTTCTATTTAGTCATTCTCTCTAATTTAATTTGGAGTATGACAGTTGATGAAAGAGAAAAAGTACGCTTGGACTCTAGCTTGTGAGAAAAGTTTTCAGGAGTTGAAGAAACATTTGACATCAGCCCCAGTGCTAGTACAACCGGATATTCAGAAAGATTTTGATATCTATTGTGATGCTTCACATCAAGGAATAGGTTGCATCCTAATGCAAGAAGGAAGAGTGCTTGCCTTTGCATCGAGACAACTGAGATCTCACGAGGAGAATTATCTTACCATGATTTGGAATTAGCTGCCGTTGTGCATGCTTTGAAAATTTGGCATCATTATCTTATTGGTAATTGCCATGAGATATATACAAACCATGAGAGTTTGTAGTATATTTTCACCTAGTTTGAATTGAACACGACGTAGAGAAGATGGTTAGAGTTAATAAAGGATTATAATCTCGGAATCCACTACCATCCTAGTAAAGCCAATGTTGTAGAAGATGCTTTAAGCCACAAGAGCTACTATAATACTTCAAAAATGAAAGCGAATTTCCGAGAACTTCACAAAGAGTTTCATAAATTAAAAGTTAGAAGTTGTAACCAAAGGATTCGTGGCTAGTTAGGAAGTAAAGTCTATGTTGGAAAACTAGATTTGTGTAGCCCAACCAGATGACCCTGTGATTAAGGATATTAAGTTCAAGATGGAAGCAGGAAAGTTCAAAGATTTCACTAAGGATGATCATGATACACTTTGGATCGATGGACGATTTGTGTTCCCGACATCGATGGTTTGGGACAACCGCTTAAAGGAGGATCATGATTTGAAGTATTCTATTCACCCCAGGAGCACCAAGATGTATCAGATGTTAAGGATAAATTTTGGTGACCAAATCTAAAGTGAGAAGTCGCAGAGTTTGTTGCCCTATGTGATGCGTGTTAGAGAGTAAATGCAAAACATCAGAGACCAGAGATTTGTTGTAGCCCTTGAAAATTCTATAATGAAAATGGGAAGAGATCGGTTTACCCAGACTCCAATGGTTACGATTCCATTTGGGTAAATAATGGACTGTTTGACAAAAGTTAGTCATTTCTTACTAGTCAAAACCACTTACTCAGAGATCGCTTGCATAATTGTACATATCAAGGATTGTCGGCTTGCATTATGTGCCCAAGAAGATAGTGTCGATCATGGATCACAATTCACGCCACGCTTTTGGCGAGTTTGCATGAAGCTTTGTGTCGGACCTCGCGTGGAGTACCGAAGACCCTATGTGTATACTACGCTAGTCCTAGGATTAAAAGCTAACACACACATTCACAATATTTGGAAATCACATTCATACAATCACATGCTAAAGTAAAGCAAAAGGTTAATCTACCTGAGTTATTACAAGTTATTACAATCACAGCCGACCGACTAAATAAAAGTAGTCATTAGAGTAAAATAAGCCGCGGAAGACGAAATAAAGTAGCAAAGTCCAGCGGCATGCCCATCCGATCCTACAAGCAAACGACAAGGAACAAAGGCCTAGGTAGATCCGTCACCGAACCCTTCGGTGCCGAAAGCAAAGAACTCGTCGTCTAGAGTCGGCTTCTCCGCAAACTCTAAACCAACAACAATAGCAAGATTGAGTACTTGTGTACTCAATAAGACTTATAGTGTATCGCAAAGATTATATTAGATGCAAGGCTATCAAATGAATGGCTCTAGTCTACAAGTTATTTTGCTCAAAGCCATTTTTATTTGCAATATTCATAAGTAATAATTTGCAACGAAATTTGAAAGGAGCAGTATAAATAAGTACAGGATAGTAAGTAAGATATTGAATTAAGTAACAACAACACCTGCAACCCTAATCAGTTATAAGCAAAAATATAATCATATTCTGCCATAGAAATGGCATTGACAAATTTGTGTTCAACCATAGAAATGGCAGTCCTGCTATAGAAATAGCCAATCACCATAGAAATGACAGCTAGAGGACCCGCTTATTTGGCTTGTAATGCTTAACCAACCACCGGTCCTAGCATCACAAATCAAATAAATCGATCTCGAGATATGTATACTCCTCAAAGCAGTATACACACCTCGGTACAAAATTAGACATCAACTCCATTCCAAATATAGAGTCCAAACACCACACTACCAAACGGAAGATAAACAAATAGTAGAGTTATTACGCATAAAGGTCGACAGCCACAAGATACACAAATAATGAAAGAAGACAATGGAAGCAAAAGTGTCATAAGATGGCTATAAACAAAGCCAATCGGTGTGCCTTCAACCCACAAGGCATCCGACTGCACCGCCAAGTCTAGTCGCCCACGAAACGGCAACCTGACTCACGTAAGTGAGGCCCTTGGGGCTCACCTTCTTCCTCCGCAACAAAAACATTAAGCAAAGCACCGAGTACAAAGATTGTCTTTGTACCCGCAAGATCGACGTGTGAACTAGCAGCACTGCTCATATGCTACATGCAAAGCTTGTTTAGTGGAGGCCATATGTTTTATTTGCATAAAGCCAATTTTCATTTGCAATAATATAATACAGTTGAAGGCAAGTTTGCAAATTCATTTTTAAGATTGAAATAACAGTAAGGATAATAATAAAAGAGAAAGAAAAACAACCTAGAAGTGACTATCCCAATAGTCACCATTAACCATAGCACTAATCCCGCATTCGCATCACCCATTAAGTTTTAATTTAAATGTTGTAGTCTAGTTCTTGGGGCGATCCAGCGTGTCCATAACCTAGACGAGGCTATTCGAATAGTTTTAACCCCGCAGGTGTACCAATGTACCCACACTTCGCATCGCCTTTGCCAAGCACACTCCGAAGGTATGCCGCACACTAAGTCCTACGAGACTTTTCCAATATTGTGTATTAACTACGAGCCGCTCAGTATGGATAGAAATCCATACGCTACATGGTAAAGCCGAAAAGGCAACTACCCACTCAGATAAAGCTTTCTGGACAACTACCATGCTCCCACCTCCATCCCTCCTCGCGACCTCCCGCGACCGGAGCCAATACACGCCAAAGTACTAGGTCAAGAGAGGTCCCATATACTCTAGTGTGGTTAGCACGCAAAATGCTCAAGACGGTGGCGCAAGTAACTCGGTCCTTAACTCACTCTGCACCTTTCCAATACACCCAACAGATCACACCGCCTTACCATTGTGCCCAAGTCTAAATCATTTTTGCTTTCATTTTTAATTTTGCAATTTAAACATAGCGTAAATGTTGAAACATAAAGTTATAGAAAATTTTGTGTGATCAAGGTTACCGACTAAAGTCGATAACCGCCCGCTTCTACCGATAGCTAAGCATGTCTAAGCAAATTGACCGGATCTACTAAGTGACAAGAGATCATCCAATGACCTCTAATCACAAAGAAATAACCTAGGCTCAGTGGTAGAGATCAATATTTTGGCTACAAGATATGCAACTACTGATTTAACTAATCAATTTAACACAAATTAAGCAATGCATACATACAAATTGAAACAAAATATTAGACTTTAAAATACTGGATTGTCATGATCAAAGCGCTTGCCTGGTCGCTGTTGCTCAATTTGTTGCGGAGGGTCGCTTCGTGGTTGCCGCAAATGTCGGCTTCAACGATAGAACAAAAACAAATAATAAGAACGAAATAACACCGACAACACTCAAACATACAACAACATGCCAAAACTCACACAGCAGCATAAGCATGATATAACAAAATTTTTAGAAACAGAGAACAATTCATTTTAAGATATTATGAATTTCCCATGAATTTTCTAAACTAAAAACACATCAAAGCACTAGTTAAATAATTAACAAATTTTTATGAATAGAAACAGTATCTAAAACCTATCCTGATAATTAGCACACTAAAAATGAAAAATTACAGAGTTGGTTTCACTGGATTTGGACAATTATTGAAAAAGATATACATTTTCTAATTTAGAAGATACATAAAACATCTTTTAATTAATTAACAGATTTTTGCTACATAGACAAGGTTGAAACTAATTTTAGTAAATAGTACATTTAAAATGAAAATTAACAGCACTAGTTTCATGCAATTTGGATAAAATTGAATTAGTTATGCATTTTCTAAGTTTAATTGAATTAACAAAGGCAAATGAAAAGCATTTGTAAATACTAAAGCATTTAAATCTTTTTCTACCGCAACCACCTAGCCCCGAGACAACGACAATGGCCCAATAAAGGTGCTGACCGAACAGATCACTGCCGAAGGTGACGTCGGCGTATTCTAAGAATACGCCTTTGACTTACCAAAGTGCAAACCTAACATACTCTCACGAGAAATACGCCACCGACAGAGAAAACGATTACGAGCTACCCAACCCTAATCGACAAAGACGACCCACATGGCAGCGACTCGAGAACAAATAACGGGCTGATTAAAGATTCTCTAAACGTGATTAGCCAATAGGTCCCACAAGTCGAGACTCAAACTAGACATGATTAGAGTTAAACTAATCATCACCGCTGCTCACCGCACAAGACGGACGGCGCGGCGGCCGCAGTGATCTAGCTAACGATGGGTTTCGGGCGAGAGAGTGGTACCTTCGGTTCACCGCGTCTTTGCGAACTTGATGACGGTGACCCGACTCGAGGATGCCCACGCGAGCTAGCGCTAACTGAGGCGTGAAGAAGGTGCGGTTTCAGCGAGAGGACGCGACAAGCTTCTAGAAGACTCGGAAGGTGTGCTTAAGCTTCGCCAACACCAGGAGCAAGAAGCACACGATAACGCCGATGAAGAAGGCCCGAGACGGCCGGAATTTCTACGCGGCGAAACCGAGCTCGAGAAGAATCGATCGTGACGCCGCAACGATGCACCAAAGATGAAAATGAAGTCACCGTTAGACTCAGTGCATCAGTGCGATCCTAAGGGACCAAGTGACGAGGCTAGAGACTCACCAGAACACAAACGAGCTTGCGGGGCCGCAGCAACCGGAGTTGGGGACGAAGAAGTGGCTCTGGACGATTCACCGGATGCCACGAGCTCGGGATGGGAAAAACGGATGCGGCGAAGAACAAGGAACACGATGGTGCGGTCGCGGAATCAAAGGCGGCACTAACACGGTGATGCTACCATTGTCTTCAACTCCGGCCGAGACAAAGAAACGGGCGGAGAAATCACGAGGAAACAAGCGAGAAAAAGTGGGTGAGCTCAGAGGCTTTATGAAGTTGTGAGGACCCCAGTTTATTCGACTTGTAATGCTTAGCCTTCCATTGACCCTAGCATCACAATTCAAATAAACCAAGCCTCAGGATGTGTATACTTCCCAGAAATGCAGTATACACACCCCGTTACAAAATCATGCATCAAAACCATACACGAGAGGTTACAAGATCAAAACTTCATAATAAACAACAGATTGAACTTACAAGATAAATAACAAACTACACAGCGGAAGCAAAAGCCATAAGATGGCGATAAATAAAAGAGCCAATTAGTGTGCCTTTACCCACAAGGCAACCAACCGAGCCACCAAGCTAGTCACAAACCCGGCGCATCTCACAAAAGGGAAACCCTTGGGGCTCACCTTCTTCCCTCGCAACAAAAACATTAAGAAGCATCCGAGTACAAAAATTGTTTTTGTACTCGCAAGACCGACGTGTAAGGGCAATGAACTATAATTTAACTACATGCAAGCTTTATTTGAGTGGAGAGGGCTCGACTTACTTTTAGCGAAAGCAAGTTTTCTTTTGCAATAATGTAATAGTTTGAAGGCGCTTTAACAATTCAATTTTATTTGCAAAATAACAATGATACAAGAAGTAGTAACAAAAGACATCCGAGATGACCAGCCCAATGGCCATCACAACAATAGTATGAACACCGCTCATGCCAACCCATCAAGTTTTAATTAAATGTTGTAGTCTAGTTCTCACGGGCGATCCGAGCGTGTCCATAACCTAGGACGAGGCTATTCGAATAGTTTTAACCTCGCAGGTGTACCAATGTACCCACACTTTAGACCGTCTTTCCACCACCACGGTTAGCATACTTCCTTTGGTATGCAGCGCCGCTAAGTCTAACAAGACGTTTTCAATATTGTGTATTAACTACGAGCCGCTCGTATGGATAGAAATCCATACGCTACATGGTAAAGCCGAAAGACAACTACCCACTCAGATAAAGCTTTCTGACAACTACCATGCTCCCACCTCCATCCCTCCTGCGACCTCCTGCGACCCGGAGCCAATACACGCCAAAGTACTAGGTCAAGAGAGGTCCCATATACTCTAGTGTGGTTAGCACGCAAAAATGCTCAGTACGGTGGCGCAAGTAACTCGGTCCTTAATTGACTTGGGCACCTTTCCAGTCACACCCAAGAGCACACCATCTTACCATTGTGCCCAAGTCCAAATCATTTTGTTTTCATTTTTAGTTTTCACAAATAACTTAGCACAAAGGCTGAAAAGGTAAAGTTATAATAATTTTGTGTGATCAAGGTTACCGACTAAGTCGATAACCGCCCAATTCTACCGGTATCTAAGCATTGCTAAGCATCATATCGAAAGACAAATAAAAGGCCCTAAATCATTCACCGGCTCTAATTCACCAAAGGAGAATAATATTCCTAAGGTAGTGGCGGGGTGAACAATTTTCGTGGCAACAATGCAATGGGATTAATTACCTCTAATCGACAAAATTACTTTGACACAAAAGCATGCATACATACAAGTTAAACAAAATATTAGACTTGAAAATAATGGGAATGAATCGATATGATCAAACCGCTTGCCTTTGCATTGTTTGAGATATTCGACTTGTTGCAGAGGATCACTCGATATCAACGCTCATCTAGCGATAAAAAGCGCAAAGCTAAAAACGGCAAATAAATACCAGAACGCCAACGGATAACCAAAAATCAATAACACAGAAAATAGATCATGAAATTAGGAACAACAAATTAGCAGATACGGAGATTATTTAAATTATACAGGACTTCTTATTACTGATCTTTCCAAACTCAATTATTTCCACGATAATCATACAGTCAGAAATCAAACTTCTTATATGCTCTCCTCTTTCGGCAGACTTTGATGGTGATTGTGTGCACATCTATTAGCTAAGTAACCAATCACCATAATTTAATTAACCACTATTCTATGCAACCTTATCGTGATAGATCATTTTAGACCTACAAAATATACTATTGAACATTGACTAACTAATTAGCCAACTACTAGATGCTAATTAACTTAACACATAAGTGCAATAAGACTTGCATGCAACCGAAATCCTACAAGTTGGATTCAGTTAGACCACTAACTGCTAATCATACCGACAACATACTTGCCTTTGCAAGATATGATAGCAATACACTAATCAATTCTTGCTGACTCACAAAGTCTTAAATCAACTCTTGCTCAAACCACTGCCAGCTAGCAAACATCCAAATAGCATACAAGGCTGCTCAAGAATAAGGTCATACTTCTAGCATTTCCCAGTTAACCTCAAAAATTTGCCCTACTTATTGCCATACATCCAAGCACACATGCAAATACTAAGAATCACATAAGGATAGAAGGTCACTGATAAACACTGGATTATACACACAACTTATCCAACGAACGTTTAATCAACTAACCAATCTTGGTGAATGCTATCTACACAGTCAAGGGCTCACTGGCATTAGCTATCCTCACCCTCTTTACCACACCAGATACAAGAACTGGAGGTTACTGACAATACAGAGGAAAATTTCAGAAATGAAACTAATGCCTAACCTCCATCCAAACCTCAACCTTCAAATTTACTAAACCATTTAAAGTGACCTAAGCACAACTTCATAGATGATTAGCA
Organism: Ampelocalamus luodianensis; assembly: GCA_036346255.1. Lineage (NCBI taxonomy): Eukaryota > Viridiplantae > Streptophyta > Magnoliopsida > Poales > Poaceae > Ampelocalamus > Ampelocalamus luodianensis. The sequence continues at coordinate 39,672,153 of CM070624.1, forward strand.
AAGAAATTGCTTAGCTTAAGGAAGTGGGCCCCACTGTCAGAGACAACAATATACACAGAGATACAAACATATTCAGAGAACCGAGAGAGGAACAGGGAGGCTCTGGCTGTGGTTCATCGCCGGCGAGGGGAGTGGTGCGGAGGCGATGGAGATGGCCAAAATGGGTTGCCCGGAGTACAAGGAGGCTAGGGGTGGCGGTGGCAGCGGCTTGAGCGGTGACTGCATGCGCGCGGCAGGGCGGCAGGCCGGCCGTGGAGGTGGAAAGGGGGTGACAGCGTCGGGTGAAGTTGGGGAGGAATTAGCGTGAGCATGAGCAGCCATGGAGTGTGGTGAGCATACCGGTGTGGTCGCCGAGGACAGGGAGTGGCCGGAGTGGTCCGGCGACGAAGCCGGCCGCAAGGCGGGGTGGTCCACCGTGGAGGATCCTCGGAGAGAAAGAGAGCGTAAGTGAGTGATCGAGAACGTCAAGGGAGCCTAGAGGGTGCTCGAAGGAGGAATTGAGAGGAGTCGCCGAGTAGACACGGCGACGGAAGAAGTGGTTTCGGCTGGAGCCGAGGAAGAATGGCGACGCGAGGTGCTCCGGGGGTTCAAGCTCTAAATTGACGAAGGGTTCTTGCTTCTTGAGGTGAGGGACGAGCCGTGACGCGGTTGTGGGTGTCCAGACTTCACCGGAGCGGCCGGAGAGTTAGAAGGCGTTGCGGCGGTCCAAGAGCGGCATTCGGAGCTCGAACCCTTTGGAGCTCTAAGAGGAGTGGAATTGAAGAAGGGAGGTGGGGAAAATGGAGAAAAGGAGTCGGGGCATACGGTGCTTGGCTTAAATAGGCAAAGGAGGCGGAGTAAACCGAGAAGAAAGCCGACGGCGTGGTGGCGGCAAGCTCGGTGGATCACGGAAGGCCGGGCAAAGCATGGGCTCGTGACCAGCAAACGTGGGTGCGGCATGGGCGGAGAAGCGTGGACGAGGTCGGCGAAACCAGGGCGCTAAGACCAAACCGCGATGACTCGGTGGCGCGCATGCATGCGGGCGGTGGCGAGTCGTACACATGGGCGAGCGGCGCGTATGCGTTGAGGTGGAAGAGGAAACTCGGGTGGGTAATGGGCAATGGATCGAAGAGAGAGCGGCTCAGGCGAGCTGGTTTGTTTGCAACAATGGCTCAACTGGCTCGGCCGAGGAACAAATGAGGAGAAGGAAATGAATTTTTCTGATTTTTGGAAAATGGTGAGACTTGTGGGAGTTTTTAGACATAGATTCCTAGCTCCAAAATTCAAGAAAATTTTAGGGCAGCCAGAGGACCTAGTGAAAATCATGGTGTAAAATTTCTAGAGGTTTTAGTGTATTATATTTGTCTCTAGAATTATTTTAAGCTCTTTTTGATATTTGATTTTCAAATCTCCACTTTGACGGAATGTTTTAAATAGCAAATAATTTCTACAATTTGTGAAATTTTTAGGGTGAGTCTCTAACATGTGCCAAAACCTAGGAAAAATATTCCCATGCATTGTTCACTTAAGTTTTGTTTGTATTTTAAATTCAAACCCGATTTGAATAAGCAAATAAACAAGGAACCAACTAATCTTCAAAAATTTCAGGAAATCCAAACAATCATATGAGAGGAGATAGATCCTAATTGAAATATTCCCACAATGGAAACCTTTTAGTTTTTCTTAAGTTTCACTTTGAGAAATGTTTAAGGAGAAAGAGTATTTGATTCTAGGTTTAAAGTCCTATCCGTTGAAAATCAAGAATTCTTCAACATAAGGTTTACAACAAAAGTTTTAAAAGTCTAAAATTTCACAAATATACATTAGATGCTTAACTAATTCAACTTAGAGATTTTGGGTTGTTGAGTGTCGCGCGACGCCTCCCAGCCGGACACGATGGCAAAAAGGTGGCAGCGACGAGGTACGTGGCACCCATGCGCGACGGCCGCGAGCTCCGGTGAGGTGCGGAGAAGACGAGGGCGATACTGACAGGTGGGGCCCATATGTCAGCGACAGAAACAAAGCGGTGCGAACAGCTGCTTAGACTCGATCAAGAATGTTTCGACCGTTGGATCTAAGATGGACGGTCGAGATTGATGTATGCATTCGGACAGGTCGACGAGACAAGCAACGTGGACCGTTCGATCTCCATCGGACGGCTGACAGCCATCGGGCTCAGGCGGTGCAACTAGTTGACGCGACCGAGTCAAGTGGCGCGGTCGGACTCGAGCCAGAGGTTGGGTCCGAGCCAGAGGAACAGTGATTCCAGATTTGAATTAGAAGGACAGAGAAGGTTTGGGGAATTTTTAGAGGTAGCTACTGAGCTCCAAAAATTCCGACATTTTTATGGGAGCTTACTGGAACATAGGAAAACCTTGTGAAATTTTTCCAGGAGTTTTCATGCACTAGACTTCTCCCAATAAAATTCACAAGCTGCTGTCCAGAGGTTTGACCAGATTTCTAAACTGGTTTGACTTGGGCATTTGAAATAGCAAACAAAATCTAAAAATTGTGAAATAATTCAGGGAGGTAGATAGGATGATCAAGATGATAGGAAAAATAATTTCAAAAGATGATCACAAGTTTGAAAGCTAAGAATGTGCTGACAACAATTCCCAATCACAAGAATTAAATTCTAAAAATTGGAAATTGCTAGGGAAAATTTGGAAAACTTCCAAATGATTTGAAGAGACAACAAAAGTTTTTATTTCTCCACAAAATTTTACATTTGAAATACAAACCCTAAGTTAGGGCTGTTACAAAACTCCCCCCCTTACAGGAATCTCGCCCAGATTCTCGATCACCGGAGAAGAAGGATGGGTAATCCGCTCGGAGACGATCTTCCCGCTCCCAAGTGGCTTCATCCTCTGAGTGGTTCGACCACTGAAATTTGAGGAACTTGATCACACGGTTCCTCGCTCGCGTTCGCTTCTTCGAGGATACGAACGGGCGCCACGATAAGACAGATCTTCTTGCACATCGATATTTTCCAATGGTGTTTCTCAACCGAACACGGAGGCACTTTTTCAATCGTGGACATGGAAAACATCATGCACCCCTTCAAGTGTAGCTGGCAACTCCAACTGGTATGCAACGGCTCCCACTTTCTTGATGACGCGATAAGGCCCGACATACCGAGGAGCCAATTTGCCCTTGACACCAAAACGACGGTGTCCCTTCAAAGGTGAAACTTTGAGATACACAAAGTCATTGGGCTGGAAACTCAGTTCACGGCGACGCCGGTCGGCATAGCTCTTCTGCTTGGATTGAGCTACGCGCAAGTGCTCACGAATCAATTGCACTTGGTTCTCAGCCTCATTGATGGAATCTGGACCAAAGAACTGCCTTTCACCGCCACGACGGGTTCAACGGTGTTCGCAGCCGCCCATACAAAGCCTCAAATGGTGCCATACCGAGACTAGCCTCGAAGCTGTTGTTGTAAGAGAACTCGGCAAGCGGTAGACACTTCTCCCAATTCTTCCCATAGGAAAGAACACAAGCACGAGCATGTCTTCAAGCACTGATTGACGCGCCCGCTCGACCATCGGCCCGAGGATGATAGGTGAGTGAACGAAAGACGGTCCCCATGGCTTCCTCGCAGACTATGCCAAAACCGAGAGGTGAACAGAGAACCACGATCGACACAATTGTTCATGGCACACCATGCAGACTCACAATGCGGGATATGTAAAGATCCGCTAATCGATTCACAACAATCTTCGATCGCGACCGAAGGAAATGAGCTACCTTCGTCAATCGATCAATGATAACCCATAATGCATCCTTCCCGAAGAAGTACGGCAAACCGATGTGACGAAGTCCATGCCTACGTAATCCCAATTCCACTCACGGTATAGGCAAGGGTCGGAGAAGACCGCTGACGCCGATGCTCGCCTTGACGCGACAACAAGCGTCGCGATCCGCAACGAACACGAAATCTCGCGCTTCATGCGAGTCCACGAAATCTCGACGCAGATCTTGGTACATTTTAGTGGCCCCGGGATGGATGGACAAAGGCGAATCATGGGCCTCCTGGAGAATCAAATCCCGCAACTCGGGACCTTTGGGACCACGAGACGCTGCCCAAACCATACAACACCGTGCTCATCTTCTGTGAAACACTTGGCTGATCCATTCTTGATGTTCTGCTTGATTTTACCCACACCATCATCTGATTGCTGTGCCGCCTTGATTTGATCCACCAAGGTCGGTTGCACAACCAAGGCAGCAAGGGAACCATGCTCAACCAAACCCAAGTTGAGACGCTGAAATTCTGCAAGAAGTGCCGGTTGCTGCTCTTGGATCATCAGAGTATTGCAATACACCTTTCGGCTAAGTGCATCAAGAACCACATTGGCCTTGCCAGATGATACCAATACCCATGTCATAATCTTTGATCAATTCCACCATCTCTCTCGCCGAGGTTCAGATCCGCCGAGTGAACAAGTATTTCAAGCTCTTGTGATCGGAATACACCTCACAGCGGTTACCGATCAGATAATGCCGCCAAATCTTAAGTGCATGCACCACAGCAGCAAGCTCTAAATCATGGGTGGGATAGTTGAGCTCATGAGGTCTCAACTGCCTGGATGCATAGGCAATCGCCTTGCCTTCCCCGCATAAGAACGCATCCAAGTCCTCGACGAGAGGCATCGCAATAAATATCGAAGCTCTTGTGGATATCGGGAAGAGTGAGGGTGGGGCTGAAGTCAATCGTTGCTTGAGCTCCCGAAGCTCTCATCACAAGCAGAGGACCACACAAACTTCTTGTCCTTCTTGAGAAATTCAGTCATTGGCTTTGCGATCTTAGAGAAGTTCTCGATAAAGCGTGGCGTAATAGCCCGCTAAACCGAGAAAACTCCGCACATCGGTGGATCGACTTGGGGTGCCCCAAGATAGAACATCGCGACCTTGCTGGGATCCACACTATGCCTCCACTGAAAGAACATGGCCCAAGAATGCCACTTCCTTCAACCGGAACTCACATTTGTTGAACTTCAGATATAGCCGATGCTCCGCAATTTGCCCAAAACAATCTTCGATGCTCAAGATGCTCGTCTTGATCTTGGAATAGATAAGAATATCATCAATAAAGACCACCACAAATTGATCCAAATACTCCATGAATATCGAATTCATAAGGTTCATGAACAAAGTCGAGCATTGGTTAAACCGAAGACATGACGGTGTACTCGCATCTGACCATAACGAGTAGTGAAAGCCGCTTCGAATATCCTCCGATCGACTTCGACTGATGATACCCCATTCTCAAATCAATCTTTGAGAACACCTGGGCTCCAGTCAACTGATCGAACAGATCATCGATGCGGGGCAAAGGGTATTTGTTCTTCACCGTCACCTCATTGAGAGGACGGTAGTCAACACACATGCGCAAAGTCTTGTCCTTCTTCTTCACAAAGATCACCGGACAACCCCAAGGAGATGAACTGGGACGGATGAAACCCTTTGCTTGGAGCTCACCAAGCTGCTTCTTCAATTCTTCTAACTCATTGGGAGGCATCCGACACGGCGCTTTGAGATAGGGCAAGACGGGGCAGAATCGATGACAAACTCAGATCTCGAACCGAGGCATCCTGTGCAAATCTTCGTGAAAGACCTCCACAAAGTCGATACTATGGGAACATCCCGAACTGTAAGAGTCAAGCCGCTTCTAATACACATAGATGTGGCCCCGGCCGCAAGAAAATCCGACCTGCTCACTGAAGGGCTGGTGAGATAGACAATCTTCCCGGCACAATTGATTTGCCCCAAGTGTTGGGACAACCAATCCATGCCAAGAATCACATCCGCATTCACCGAATCGAAAGGAATAAGGTTTGCCAAAAACCCCACTCCTTTGACTATGATAGGAACATCCCGACATCAGAATCGGCTCTCATTTCCGACCGGAGAGCGGATGAGCAAAGGAATTCAAAGGAACACAAGTGAAGACCACTAGCAGCAGAAATGATCTTGAAATAAAAGAATGCGATGCTCTGAATCAAATAATACCGCAGCAGACGAGAATTAACAAGAAGTGTACCCATCACGACATCCGCGCCTCCCGAGCCTCCTCACCGAAAGGTGGTTGACTCGACCACGCCGCACTCGGGCTTCGGATCATCTTCTCGTCGTGGATGACCACTCCCGCCCGCGTCCTCCATTAGGACGAGGGGCGATCGCAACACTCGAGGGCAAGCGTTGGCGAGGGCCCTTGTTGTGGCAAAAAACAAGTAACCTCGCCGCGGATTGCGGAGGCCGCTCTGTCTTGGATCGCAGCGCACGTGGCTGAACCACGCCCGCGGTGGACGAGGAGCTGGTGCGATGGCCTCGCGCCGGTGGAGCAAAAGAACGGGCCATCGTGCCGCCCACCGAGGCGAGTGAGGCTGGTGTGAGTAGACTGATGTGCCTCCCATTTGCGCTTGCGAGACTCGCCCAGCGCCTTCGCCTTATGCTCTGCAACAATGGCCTTATCCACTAAGGCCTGAAAGTCAGAGAAGTCTACAATAGATAGCTTGTCCTGCAACTCCTCAGACAAGCCATCCATAAACTTCTCCTTCTTAGCCTCATCTGAGGCCACCTCCCCCGGAGCATATCGAGCCAAATGATTGAACTCGTATAGATACTCTGTCACAGATTTGCGTCCTTGCTTGAGCGCGAGAAATTCTTTCTTTTTCAGCTTCATCAGCCATCGTGATGTGGGCCCGACGAAAGGTCGACAGAACTCTTCCCACGCGACCACATGGCCCGCGGGTCGCATGGCGAGATAGTTCTCCCACCATGAGAGTGCCGCGCCTCAAGCCGGTGGGACGCGAAGAGTGCCTTATCTCGCGCCGCACCGAGCTATGTTGAGTTTTCGCCAACCATGCGCAGCCAATCATCCGTGACGAGAGGGTCCTCGAGCGGAGAAAGTCGGTGGCGCGTGCGGAGGAACTCTGCAAGTCCTCGTGAGTGCGGTGGCCGCCACCACCGCAGGAGTGGAGGTATTCCTAGCAATAACCTCCAAGATGCGCGTCGATCCATGCGGTTTCGCCGATTCGAGCAAGAACCTCACCATGGTCGGAGGAGGGGAAGCTCCTCATCATGACCAGCTGGCTGATCGCACGCGTTCTCCCGCCATCCTGTTTCACTAAGACAAGTTAACAATAGCCGGAAAACACGAAGTCGACAACCCACTGCAAATAACTTACTAACAGCACAAAACAAACACAAGACTTTTAAGTTACAAAACCGATTGACAAAAATCAGACACTTAGCAAACTCATACATATCTTACCCCTATGCCCCCCCACAAATTTTAATTAAACTAATTCTCTATGGTTCTCCCAAAGGCTGATTCTACCGGTAGTAACTATCTTTTGAAAGGAAAGGGAGAAACCAAGTTTTTAAACTGAAATTAGAGTAAGATGAGAGTAGAAGGCTAAGATAGGTAAGGAGTAAAATCTGAGAATCTGCCTAGGTTTTCATAAAACTTCTTTTCTTTTTTTTTTATACTTTGAAATTATGCTTTTTCAAAATATCCTAAGGACGACTATGCTTGGGTTACTACGGTCAGAATGGCTCTGATACCAACTTTGTGAGGACCCCAGTTTATTTGGCTTGTAATGCTTAACCAACCACCGGTCCTAGCATCACAAATCAAATAAATCGATCCTCTAGATATGTATACTTCCCAAAAAGCAAGATACACACTCGGTACAAAATTAGACATCAACTCCATTCCAAACATAGAGTCCAAACACCACACTACCAAACGGAAGATAAACAAATAGTAGAGTTATTACTGACAAAGGCCGACAGGCCACAAGATACACAAATAACAGAAAGAAGACAATGGAAGCAAAAGTTCCATAAGATGGCTATAAACAAAGCCAATCAGTGTGCCTTCAACCCACAAGGCATCCGACCGACCGCCAAGTCTAGTCGCCCACGAAACGGCAACACACTCATAGAAGTGAGGCCCTTGGGGCTAACCTTCTTCCGCAACAAAAACATTAAGCAAAGCACCGAGTACAAAGATTGTCTTTGTACCGCAAGACCGACGTGTGAACTAGCGCACTGCTCATATGCTACATGCGAGCTTGTTTAGTGGAGGCCATATGTTTTATTTGCATAAAGCCAATTTTCATTTGCAATAATATAATACAGATTGAAGGCAAGTTTGCAAATTCATTTTTAAGATTGAAATAACAGTAAGGATAATAATAAAAGAGAAAGAAAAACAACCTAGAAGTGACTATCCCAATAGTCACCACAACCATAGCACGAATCCCAGATTCGTACCACCCATTAAGTTTTAATTTAAATGTTGTAGTCTAGTTCTTGGGGCGATCCAGCGTGTACATAACCTAGGACGAGGCTATTCGAATAGTTTTAACCCTGCAGGGTGTACCAATGTACCCACACTTGCATCGCTTTAAGCCAAGCACACTGGAAGGTATGCCGGCACACTAAGTCCTACGAGACTTTTTCCAATATTGTGTATTAACTACGAGCGCTCGTATGGATAGAAATCCATACGCTTACATGGTAAAGCCGAAAAGGCAACTACCCACTCAGATAAAGCTTTCTGACAACTACCATGCTCCCACCTCCATCCCTCCCCGCGACCTCCGCGACCCTGAGCCAATACACGCCAAAGTACTAGGTCAAGAGAGGTCCCATATACTCTAGTGTGGTTAGCACGCAAAATGCTCAAGACGGTGGCGCAAGTAACTCGGTCCTTAATCGACTCGGGCACCTTTCAGTCACACCCAATGATCACACCGTCTTACCATTGTGCCCAAGTCTAAATCATTTTTGCTTTCATTTTTAATTTTGCAATTTAAACATAGCGAAATGCTGAAACATAAAGTTATAGAAAATTTTGTGTGATCAAGGTTACCGACTAAAGTCGATAACCTTGATTCTCACCGATAGCTAAGCATGTCTAAGCAAATTGACCGGATCTACTAAGTGACAAGAGATCATCCAATGACCTCTAATCACAAACAAATAACCTAGGCTCAGTAGTAGAGATCAATATTTTGGCTACAGGATATGCGACTACGGATTTAACTAATCCATTTAACACAAATTAAGCAATGCATACATACAGCTGAAACAAAATATTAGACTTTAAAATACTGGGATTGTCATGATCAAACTGCTTGCCTGGCTGCTGTTGCTCAATTTGTTGCGGAGGGTCGTTCTCAGGGTTGCCGCAAATGTCGAAGCCTAACGATAGAACAAAAACAGCGAATAAGAACGAAATAACACCGACAACACTCAAACATACAACAACATGCCAAAACTCACACAGCAGCATAAGCATGATATAACAAAATTTTTAGAAATAGAGAACAATTCATTTTAAGATATTATGAATTTCCCATGAATTTTCTAAACTAAAAACACATCAAAGCACTAGTTAAATAATTAACAAATTTTTATGAACAGAAACAGTATCTAAAACCTATCCTGATAATTAGCACACTAAAAATGAAAAATTACAGAGTTGGTTTCACTGGATTTGGACAATTATTGAAAAAGATATACATTTTCTAATTTAGAAGATACATAAAACATCTTTTAATTAATTAACAGATTTTTGCTACATAGACAAGGTTGAAACTAATTTTAGTAAATAGTACATTTAAAATGAAAATTAAAAAGACTGGTTTCATGCAATTTGGATAAAAATTGAATTAGTTATGCATTTTCTAAGTTTAATTGAATTAACAAAGGCAAAGTAAAAGCATTTCAGAAATACTAAAGCATTTAAATCTTTTCTACAAGCAACCAGCCAGCCCTGACATCGACAATGGGCCAAATGAAAGGTCTTGACGAGCAACCGCATCGTCAGAAGGTGGCGTCGGCGTATTCTAAGAATACGCCTTTGACTTACCAAAGTGCAAACCTAACATACTCTCACAGAGAAATACGCCACCGGCAGAAAACACATTACCGAGCTACCCAACCCTAATCGACAAAGACGGACCCACATGGCAGCGACTCGAGAACAAATAATGGGTGGATTAAAGATTCTCTAAACGTGATTAGCCAATAGGCCCACAAGTCGAGACTCAAACTAGACATGATTAGAGTTAAACTAATCATCACCGCGCTCACCGGCGCCAAGACGGGGACGGCGGCGCGGCCGCGCAGGTGATCTAGCTAACCAGTGGGTTTCTGGGCGAGAGAGTGGTACCTTCGGGTTCACCGCGTCTTTGCGAACTTGATGACGGTGACCTCGAGGATGCCGGCGGCGAGCTGGCGGCGAACGGAGGCGGAGAAGAAGGTGCGGCTTCCGCGGAGAGGACGCGACAAGCTTCTAGAAGACTCCGGAAGGTGTGCTTAAGCTTCGCCTCAACACCAGGAGCAAGAAGCACACGATAACGTCGATGAAGAAGGCCCGAGATGGCCGGAATTTCTACGGCGGCGGAAAACCGAGCTCGGAGAAGAATCGATCGCACGCCCGCAACGATGCACCAAAGATGAAAATGAAGTCACCGTTAGACTCAGTGCATCAGTGCGATCCTAAGGGACCAAGTGACGAGGCTAGAGACTCACCAGAACACAAACGAGCTTGCGGGCCGCAAAGAACCGAGTTGGGGACGAAGAAGTGGCTCGACGATTCACCGATGCCACGAGCTCGGGATGGGAAAAATGGATGCGGCGAAGAACAAGGAACACGATGGTGCGGTCGCGGAATCAAAGGCGGCACTAACACGGTGATGCTGCCATTGTCTTCAACTCCGGCCGAGACAAAGAAACGGGCGGAGAAATCACGTGGAAACAAGAGAGAAAAAGTGGGTGAGCTCGAGGCTTTATGAAGTCGCGGCGACGCTCCCACCGGACACGATGGCAAAAGGTGGCAGCGACGCAGGTACGTGGCACCCATGCGCGGCGCCGCGAGCCCGGTGAGGTGCGGAGAAGACGAGGCGACATCGAGTGGGGCCCATATGTCAGCGACAGAAACAAAGCGGTGCGAACAGCTGCTTAGACTCGATCAAGAATGTTTCGACCGTTGGATCTAAGATGGACGGTCGAGATTGATGTATGCATTCGGACAGGTCGACGAGACAAGCAACGTGGACCGTTCGATCTCCATCGGACGGCTGACAGCCATCGGGCTCAGGCGGTGCAACTAGTTGACGCGACCGAGTCAAGTGGCGCGGTCGGACTCGAGCCAGAGGTTGGGTCCGAGCCAGAGGAACAGTGATTCCAGATTTGAATTAGAAGGACGAGAAGGTTTGGGGAATTTTAGAGGTAGCACGAGCTCCAAAATTCCAAATTTTTATGGGAGCTTATCGAACATAGGAAATGTAATACCCCAAATTTGCTTAAGTTGGAAGAACAGAATTCGGGGAGGAGATGTAATACTCCTGAGTAATATTAGAGAGAGAATAATTATTTTTTTAAAGAGAGGGACCAATTAGAATAGTGATTCATCGAAGTTTGGAGGATTTTTTCGCAAACAACAGACAACTGGGCTGGGCTAGAGGCCCATGGGGCCTTTGGTGGCCGGCCATAGGGGCGCCACTCTCCCCTTCCTAACCCTAGCCGCCCCTCCTCTCCCTCCAAGCCTCCACCCTTGCGCTCCACCCCATCCACCTCCTGTCCAGCACCTCCCTTGCTGTCCATCCCCTCCACGGATGATTTCCCCTCCATTGATGCCGGTCGAAGGAAGGAGGAAGAAGCCGGTGTGCTGGCCATGGTGGAAGAGAAGAAGAAGAAGAAGAGGAAGGGTCCTCGTGGATTTGATCTGCATCTTCATGGGCTCTACAAGGGTAACGAGATGCCTTCCCGCTGTTTGATCCGTAGTAGATGCGAAACCGATTAGAATTGTTGGATAATTGTTGGGCTGCAGAAGATGCAATTCTGTCCAGTACCTTGCGTGGGTTTTTCGTGTATTTAGAGTCTGAATTTTAAGATTCCATCTCCTAGAGTTATGTGGGATCTGTCGTTATCTTTCAGTGGCCGCGAAGATCACTCGATTCCGAGGTCTGAGTCAAAAGTTATGATCATTTTACTATCTGCTGCCAGAAATCTGACGAGAATAATCTGTCTGGTTATTTCCTAAAATATGAAATGGAAATTGGTAGAATCTGAAAGTTCACCCAACTAGGTTATTGTAGGTAATTCGATAAGCTTTTCAGATTGATAAAGAACGATCAATTCAGAGTTACCTATTAAAAGTTATGGTCATTTTAGTTTTGCTGTTCAATTGTGTAGGCAGGTTCTGTACTGAAAGTTCAGACAATGGTTAGCCTAATATGTTGGCCGAATTGGTTTATCGTGTCAACTAGAGTATTGTAGATTATTCAGTTAAGAATCTACAAAAATTGGGTTTACCTCTTTTGACTTCCAGTTCATGAGTTATGTCATTTACCGTGCTGCTGTCCAGAATCAGTAAATGGCAGGAAACATTGTTTTTCGGTTTCAGCTTTATAAACTCGTTTTGAGTCGTCAAGTAAGCGATGTAGAATGCCGATTAGTAGCGCTGGGAATATTATGTCCTTATTGAAGTTATTTTACTTGTTTAGGAGGTGAAGCCTCAGGTTTAGGAGTATCATCTTTGCCGCTAACGCCGCATCGTGGAAGGCAAGTAAATGTAGCGGTTGTGCTACGGTTTAACTCGTGGTTCTTACTACTTGCACTATGTATGATTGACGTAATGTTGAACGATATGCCATGGTTACATGTTTTCTAAGTATGAATGTGGTAGCAAGATATTAATCAATTGCTATGTTTGGATGAGTTTGGGTAGTATCGTGGTAATTTGCTTAATGAGCCAAATGCGGAATATGAAAATAAACTCAAGGTGGACATATTGATAATTCCTTGTGGTTTTATTCATGATGATCTTGTTGTGGTCTATGTGGTAGAGTTCCTTTAGATCGATTGATTTTGATCTTGGTGAATCGAGTGTGGGTTATGTGGTAATGGTCTTATGACACAATGGTATGGTGCTTAATGAGACACATGTGGATTATGAGAAATATTCATGATGAGTATGTTGTTGACCTTCGTGGTTAAATTCTTGTGGTTTATGATTATCATATCATTCATGACATATCATGACATTTGCATTGTGGATGTCGCCGCTTTTAGCCGCGACCGTACCGGTACAACATCGTGCATTGCCGTAGCACGATGCATACCTTTACCTTGTTGGGTAAAGGTGCAGTGGAGCATAGCATACATATGCATTGCATTGTGGAAAGATCATTTGCATACTCATGCAAGATATTGAGGTGAAGTTATTTTGCAAACAAACGCAACTTCATAGTTGCAATGTGGAAATTGACTCATGAGAGTCTCTTGTGGTACGTGTAATGTGGTTGTGGTTGTGGAATAGGGTTCATCCCTTGTGGTATGGTAGAGGTTGTGATTGTGGCATGAGATTCTGCTCTCTTGTGGTAATTGTTGATAGCAGTTGTGGATGCGAGAAATAGTAAAGTTATGAGGTAAAACATGTTAATACCTTATTGTCATTGGTAGTGGTAGTGGTGATTAATATGAAGCAGTTGATCAAGATTCAATTGTTAATATTTTACTATCATTGGTAGTAATTATGGTTGAGGCTATAATTATGATCATTATGGGGATTGGATATTGATGCTTAATATCTCTGTAGTTTAATTAGCTTGTAAATGAATGTGGATTCACATTATGGATGTGGACATATGGATATTTTAATGATGTTGTGTATTTGTTTGTAGACTGAATAGCCTGTTAAACAGTTTGCTTCTTTGAGATTTTTATCTCACTCTTGTTGTTTCTTCCCCCCTTTCAGGTGATTGTTGAGCATTCATGGGATGGGTAGAGCGGCACCACAGTAATGCACTTGGTTCATCAACTCATGTAGTAATAAAGTCAATGAAATTCTAGCCAAACGCTTAAATATTTGTGGATGATTATGTTATTTAATAAGGATGGACTTGTGAACCATTCTTTGATTAATCGATAGAGGTAGTTTAATTAATGAACTTGTTACCGTTATCTTTGTTCCCTTAGTTGTTTATGCTTCCGCTAATACTTCTTGTTTAGAGATGTTGCGAAATAAGTTATAATTGAAATTATTGGCTAGTGTAGAGTGGTTTAGTAGCATTCCGTGGTATTGTGGGTCCCGGGTGTTACATTGGTATCGTGAGCGGGTTTAGGTCCGTGGTAATTAAAAATATTAAATTGACACACCGGTGCAGTAGGATGGGATGGGTCAAGCATTGCATGCATGCTTTGACATGTTATATTGATTATTCATGCTATGAGATAATCTTGTATGTTTATGTGTTGTTTCTATGACTACTATGAGTGAGGATAGTCAATGATAAGAGGTAGGGTTTGCGGCTGTTGCCTTGGGCATTGCCAGTTTATACCCCAATTCGTGGTACGGGGATATTGATGCAGTTACCTCGGGTAACTTAGTTGCGGATGTCATGGGTAAGTTTCTTAGAAAAGTGTTATCCTCCTTGAATTGATGTTGGCCGATTCTTGGCCTATTGTAGTTAATGATTTTCTCTCGGGTTAGCTGTTTATTGCAGTTGTTGGGTGTCACTAGGCCTCCAATTGTTCTTGAGGCCAAGTATTGTTTCTTTCTGATTGATGGGATGTTTGTTGCCGTGAGCAAGTGCTTTTGGAGCGATTGGTATTTTCCGTGTTGTTCCATCTTTCTTGCCGAAAACATGACTCTTGTATTTCGTTTGTTATTTTGAGAGAGAATCAAAGCTTTATGTGAGAAGTTCATTAACTTGTGGAAGCATTGGCTCTATGCATTTCTTCCGAGTTATTTCGACTTTTGAAGTTTGATTTCTCCTAGAAGGAGTGTTAAAATCCCTTTATGATGTTTTGTTGTGTTTAAGTAGTAGGTGGCAATTATGTAAATAATTGGTAGATTGTGAATTATCAAGTCGAAAAGTTAGTGTGGTACATCATTAATTTCTACTATCATCTTTAGAAGTGAAGTCGATTAATATGATGTTGTCTGTTGTAGTATCTTGAAGATTTGTGGCTAAGAATTTAGCGATACATGTGTAGAACTCATGCATTTATCAAAGAATATGAAAAACAATTGTTTTGATTATTGTAGTTGTTTAATTTTCCCAACTTGTTGGATAGATTGGATTGATTGATCTTAAGTAATTAATCTGACCATTCGGGATGGTCAAGTAAGGAGGTGTTGGAATATTGCCTTAATAAGATTAACCTTTAATATGTTCTCTCTTTACATACTTGATGAGCATGTACAATCTATTAAAGTTATGCAACTTTACCACGCTAAATTGTTGAAATATGTATAAAGAAATGGATGAAGGTTGATGTATTGACTTGTGGAATCTGGTCTTATAAAGCTGGTATTGTTGATGTTTAAAGTTATTTTATTTTAATATCTTAACATAAGGTGGAGTATTGAATCTGTGTCTTTATTTGTCTTTGAGATTGCAAATTAGAGATAGGATCATTAATGCTATCTTGATGAAAAATTAATAATCAATTATTGACAAGAATGGCTAGAGTGTAATTACTTTTGCTAAACTAGAGTTGAGCATCGATGAGATAAATGTATGAAATCTAATAAGAGATTCATACTAGCATGTTTTGTGAGGTTGTTATGTTCTAATATCGCTTGTTAAAGAGTTTGTTTTAATATGATGGCTTATGCACTAGGTTTAACTAGATTAAGTAGTTGGAATCTTATTTGGATAATAAGAACATGATGAAGTGATTTATCGTGTTCCTTTTGGAAAAAATATGAAGGAGTGGGATGATATGCTGATTTTTTTTTTTTTTTTTGCAAAGAATGTTTTATCTTGTTGTGAATTCAATCGATAGCATGTAGTTGTGATTATGGTGTTGAATGTTTTAAAAATAAAGGAATTTGTTAATTCCATAATACTAATTGAAATGAAGGGTGTGAGATTTACGGTTTGAAATCTTTTGTACCTTATGACTTGTGTGATAGCCGAGGTTGCTTTGAGTAAAGCGACATGTTGAATGATCTTTTGGTTTTTCATCCGAATCTCGTGTTAGGTCTTCAAGCATCCTTTGTTGGAATTGGCGGGATGTGTTATAAAAGAAAAATTGCTTCTTATTGAAAGGAAAAGTTGTACTATAAGTATTTGAGGTACAGTTGATCTTATCTTGTGTTTTTCCAACCTCTTTGCTATTTGTTAATCTTTTGGTCTTTTGGCTATTGAGATGACAACCATTTTCTGTATGCTGAAATTTATTTCTTCTTACCTCTTCTTCTAAGAACATGGTAATTGTTGTGGGATGCGAAGCCTTTTGTTGAGTGATGACGACTTATTAGTGGTAGTCTAGTGATGTTTTTGTGGGAGCCTTAAATATCTCGATGTTTAAGATACAATGGATAATATATTATTTCCATGGAATAATCCTTGAGAAGGATATGTTTTAAATAGAATGTTTATCTTGGAGCCAAGCGATTCATTGATGTTAAGAAATGAGTGTTTGTTAATTGGGAAATTATTGTTATGTCAAGTAGTGCGATGCTCTCTTGATTCTTGTTTATGCTGTGTGTTTATGGCAGAGACCATTTGCAAATTTAGTTGACTTATGTTGAGGCGTAGTCTTTTCCAGTTAGAAAAAAAAATTGATTGTTTTGATCTGTCGAGTGATTTTTTCACTCTTAGCTTACGTGGTGTGGTTCTCCAATTGTCTACTTGATGAGTAGAAATATTTTGTGGTGAATCCTTTGTTTTGGATCGTGGTCCTTTGAAGGAAAGCTGGTTGCTAGTGTGATGCTTGAGAGTTCTTTACTCTTCTGTTGTTGGGTTATATTTGTATAATATATCGTTGTGCTTCTAGTAGAATTATGTGAGTGGAATTGGTGATCAAATTCTTGAGAATGGGTATAGTGTGTTATCCTGAGTATATCTAATAAGAGGAAAGTGTTTTAAGAAAGAGGATGGTTTTAGAAAGTGGTCTTAATAGTTATTATGGAAATTTTGCCAAAATGGCGGGACTCATTGGTGCTCAGGGCGACAAAAGAGTTATGCGGATGTTCGCGCGAGAGTTGGTGTTTGCGGTGGGTAGCCTTGTGCTCCTTGGTGTCTCCAACCAAGGGTATTGTTCGTTTGGTACCACCGGAAGCTTAGCCCGCAGTACCTCGGTCCTTTTCGGTGTTTGCTCGGGTGGGTAGTTTGGCTTATCGCTTGGAGTGCCAAACTCATTGAGTGGTGTGCACAATGTTTTCCTTGTGTCTATGCTTGAGAAATACTTATGGATCCGAACACAAGATTGACTGGAACAGTCACAGTGGAGCAGATCTCACCGTGGAGAGTCGGCCGATTCGTATCTTGATACGTCGGAGCGGTCTTGAGGAATAAGACCATCAAGTATGTGAAGGTCCTTTGGACGAATCAGTGAGAGAGAGGCTTCGTGGGAGCTGGAGGATCTTTTGCGAAAGAAGTACCCCGAGCTCTTCGAGGCTGGTGAGTACTCCTAGTTTGGGTTGCTTTTTGCTTGTTGTTCTTTTCTTTGTGGTCTGTAGAGTAGGATTCGAGGGCGAATCCTTTTAAGGTGGGAAGAATGTAATACCCCAAATTTGCTTAAGTTGGAAGAACAGAATTCGGGGAGGAGATGTAATACTCCTGAGTAATATTAGAGAGAGAATAATTATTTTTTAGAGAGAGGGACCAATTAGAATAGTGATTCATCAGAAGTTTGGAGGATTTTTCTGCAAACAGCAGACAACCTGGGCCTGGGCTAGAGGCCCATGGGGCCTTTTGGTGGCCGGCCATAGGGGGGGGCGCCACTCTCCCCCTTCCTAACCCTAGCCGCCCCCTCCTCTCCCCTCCAAGCCTCCACCCCCTTGCGCCTCCACCCCATCCACCTCCTGTCCAGCACCTCCCCTTGCTGTCCATCCCCCTCCACGGATGATTTCCCTCCATTGATGCCGGTCGAAGGAAGGAGGAAGAAGCCCGGTGCTGCTTGGCCATGGTGGAAGAGAAGAAGAAGAAGAAGAGGAAGGGTCCTCGTGGATTTGATCTGCATCTTCATGGGCTCTACAAGGGTAACGAGATGCCTTCCCCGCTGTTTGATCCGTAGTAGATGCGAAACCGATTAGAATTGTTGGATAATTGTTGGGCGGCAGAAGATGCAATTCTGTCCAGTACCTTGCGTGGGTTTTTCGTATATTTAGAGTCTGAATTTTAAGATTCCATCTCCTAGAGTTATGTGGGATCTGTCGTTATCTTTCAGTGGCGCGAAGATCACTCGATTCCGAGGTCTGAGTCAAAAGTTATGATCATTTTACTATCTGCTGCCAGAAATCTGACGAGAATAATCTGTCTGGTTATTTCCTAAAATATGAAATGGAAATTGGTAGAATCTGAAAGTTCACCCAACTAGGTTATTGTAGGTAATTCGATAAGCTTTTCAGATTGATAAAGAACGATCAATTCGGAGTTACCTATTAAAAGTTATGGTCATTTTAGTTTTGCTGTTCAATTGTGTAGGCAGGTTCTGTACTGAAAGTTCAGACAATGGTTAGCCTAATATGTTGGCCGAATTGGTTTATCGTGTCAACTAGAGTATTGTAGATTATTCAGTTAAGAATCTACAAAAATTGGGTTTACCTCTTTTGACTTCCAGTTCATGAGTTATGTCATTTACCGTGCTGCTGTCCAGAATCAGTAAATGGCAGGAAACATTGTTTTTCGGTTTCAGCTTTATAAACTCGTTTTGAGTCGTCAAGTAAGCGATGTAGAATGCCGATTAGTAGCGCTGGGAATATTATGTCCTTATTGAAGTTATTTTACTTGTTTAGGAGGTGAAGCCTCAGGTTTAGGAGTATCATCTTTGCCGGCTAACGCGTCGCATCGTGGAAGGCAAGTAAATGTAGCGGTTGTGCTACGGTTTAACTCGTGGTTCTTACTACTTGCACTATGTATGATTGACGTAATGTTGAACGATATGCCATGGTTACATGTTTTCTAAGTATGAATGTGGTAGCAAGATATTAATCAATTGCTATGTTTGGATGAGTTTGGGTAGTATCGTGGAAATTTGCTTAATGAGCCAAATGCGGAATATGAAAATAAACTCAAGGTGGACATATTGATAATTCCTTGTGGTTTTATTCATGATGATCTTGTTGTGGTCTATGTGGTAGAGTTCCCTTTAGATCGATTGATTTTGATCTTGGTGAATCGAGTGTGGGTTATGTGGTAATGGTCTTATGACACAATGGTATGGTGCTTAATGAGACACATGTGGATTATGAGAAATATTCATGATGAGTATGTTGTTGACCTTCGTGGTTAAATTCTTGTGGTTTATGATTATCATATCATTCATGACATATCATGACATTTGCATTGTGGATGTCGCCGCTTTTAGCCGCGACCGTGCAGTACAACATCGTGCATTGCCTTAGCACGATGCATACCTTTACCTTGTTGGGTAAAGGTGCAGTGGAGCATAGCATACATATGCATTGCATTGTGGAAAGATCATTTGCATACTCATGCAAGATATTGAGGTGAAGTTATTTTGCAAACAAACGCAACTTCATAGTTGCAATGTGGAAATTGACTCATGAGAGTCTCTTGTGGTGCGTGTAATGTGGTTGTGGTTGTGGAATAGGGTTCATCCCTTGTGGTATGGTAGAGGTTGTGATTGTGGCATGAGATTCGCTCTCTTGTGGTAATTGTTGATAGCAGATTGTGGATGCGAGAAATAGTAAAGTTATGAGGTAAAACATGTTAATACCTTATTGTCATTGGTAGTGGTAGTGGTGATTAATATGAAGCAGTTGATCAAGATTCAATTGTTAATATTTTACTATCATTGGTAGTAATTATGGTTGAGGCTATAATTATGATCATTATGGGGATTGGATATTGATGCTTAATATCTCTGTAGTTTAATTAGCTTGTAAATGAATGTGGATTCACATTATGGATGTGGACATATGGATATTTTAATGATGTTGTGTATTTGTTTGTAGACTGAATAGCACATTAAAGCAGTTTGCTTCTTGAGATTTTTATCTCACTCTTGTTGTTTCTTCCCCCTTCGTGTGATTGTTGAGCATTCATGGGATGGGTAGAGCGGCACCTGATAATGCACTTGGTTCATCAACTCATGTAGTAATAAAGTCAATGAAATTCTAGCCAAACGCTTAAATATTTGTGGATGATTATGTTATTTAATAAGGATGGACTTGTGAACCATTCTTTGATTAATCTGATAGAGGTAGTTTAATTAATGAACTTGTTACCGTTATCTTTGTTCCCTTAGTTGTTTATGCTTCCGCTTAATACTTCTTGTTTAGAGATGTTGCGAAATAAGTTATAATTGAAATTATTGGCTAGTCAGTAGAGTGGTTTAGTAGCATTCCAGGTATTGTGGGTCTGGGTGTTACAGAAAACCTTGTGAAATTTTTCCAGGAGTTTTCATGCACTAGACGTCTCCCAATAAAATTCACAAGTCTTGTCAGAGGTTTGACCAGATTTCTAAACTGGTTTGACTTGGGCATTTGAAATAGCAAACAAAATCTAAAAATTGTGAAATAATTCAGGGAGGTAGATAGGATGATCAAGATGATAGGAAAAATAATTTCAAAAGATGATCACAAGTTTGAAAGCTAAGAATGTGCTGACAACAATTCCCAATCACAAGAATTAAATTCTAAAAATTAGAAATTGCTAGGGAAAATTTGGAAAACTTCCAAATGATTTGAAGAGACAACAAAAGTTTTTATTTCTCCACAAAATTTTACATTTGAAATACAAACCCTAAGTTAGGGCTGTTACAACAGTTTCGCTATAGACATAGCAACATAGCCAAAGAAATGGCAGTCAACTCAACAAATGGAAAACCCTATGTCATTACCCCAATAATGAGCTCCCAAAGGATCACAAATGCAAAACACCAAACATTTCATTTAACCGACATTACAAAAGACAATCAAATTATTTTATTTCTAAAGGAATCATCACCACACATACAAGTCACAATCCCTTGCAGATAATCTTACTAACATCAAGAATACTTCACTCTTAACACGAATATTTATCATCAACTATTCCATTATAAAGCCCCCTAGGTTCACCAAACTGTTCCATACTACTTTTTCATCCCATGTTCAAAAGCGAGTATACCCAAACCATACAACCTCACTACATCAACCTCTTTATTTTAGAAGGGATCTGTTACACAATTGAAAAGGTCCTACCAAAATCCTTTCATCAAGGACACGTTATCAACCGATGATTCCACCATCATGTGGGCATAAGCCACCTATTACATCATATCAGTTCAGCTTTTAGTGATGCTCAGCACCAAACTTCAACACACGACAGTTGTACTCCAACCATTGTTGTTATCAACTGGCTTCATTATGAAATCTAGTTGCTACCTATTTTCCTTTTTAAATCACTTGAATATTTACAAATACATATTCAACTGTTCCTCCTCATGCTTAGATTTCAGCAAAATCATACTAAAACTTCAAAATCGAAATCTTCTATCGATCAAAAGTCTCAACAACACTACAACCAAATTCATCGCGTCATTATATATAGAAGAACTATACGAAACTCCTCCCATAAATTCTAGATCCACCGATATTCAATCCCTTCAACCGTTTATACACAATTCCACTAATTATTCATACTAAGGAACATGTACATCAAGCAACTATATGTGATCATCAAGTATCTGCAGAAAAGATAACCCTACAAATACTATCTATTAAGGCAATAACCTAGCATCTCCTCCAGTTTCCCTTTCCACACATTTAAATTAATCCGATGGAACCAAATAATCCAACAAGTTTAGCAAACTAAACATTTTTTTTAATGATCAGACTAGTTCATCAATGTTTCATACTTCTTAATAACTCTATTGATTCCAATTAGGTATAGCCATACTCATAATCACAATTCATCAAGAACTAATAGAAGACAACATCAAATTAATCAGCTACACCTCCAAAGATGTTAGTTGAAAATTAATTATGCAGCACGCAAAGTCCCATCTTGATAAGTCATACCTTGTCAATTAATCTTAGTGATTACCACCTCCCACTTAAACACATCAAGACACCACAAAAGAGGTTTAATACTATCTTTCAGAAAAGAGATGCATTAAACATCAACACTCAGAATAATCCAACAGAAATACATAGAGTCCAAAGCTTTGACATGTTAAGAAACTTGCTACAGAAAGCTTTCATTACCCAAAATATCAAACGAATAAATGAGTCAGGTTTTCCAATAAGAAGGGCAGAACTCCCATAAAAAGATCAATCTTGCTGATAACCGACGTTCACCCAAAACAACAATAGATCAGTAGTCAGGATAACAAGTAATCGCTTTACGGAACCAAGAATGGCCAATGAAAACTCATCAGCTGTAATCTAAACAATAACTCAAGAAAAGTTCATCAACTATCACTATAACCAAAATTGGCCAAAATTCAAGCTCGAGGAAGAGAACAATTTTTCTAAAGAAACTCACTCTCAACACCTATAACTAAGGTAATCAAGGTAACTACTTCTCTATTCTTATACCACGAACGGTAGTGTAACCTAGCAAAGCCCAGGGCCACAACCACAACCTCTCAACATCAACCATCACACATAACCAATATAATCAATTATGAGTATACAAGATCATCTCAACAATCATAGAATAAATTAATAGATATAGAGAATCATATCATACCAGAGATTAACAATGCAACATAACGAAAACGGAAATGCATTGCTTGATCCATCCCATCCTACTGTGCACCAATATGTCAAGTTTTAAGATAATTAACCATTAACAAATTTTTTAGCAGATTAAGTTACCTAAGTTGCTAACCTATTCACCATGGACCTAAAGCCCGCTCTGATACCAACCGTAACACCCTGGCTATGCGAAAGCCAAGATATTTCTTAAAAGTCCAGCATACTTCAACAATACGAAATAATTTCAACAATCTATGAGCTATTAACAGGTAAGGGTTAACAAACAATAGATTGACCCTAAGAATTTAAAATAAATTTCAGCAACAAATCAAACTTGAAAATATCCAATCCTATTGTACTATTCAAGATAAAACTAACAAGAGTCTATACGACGATTATTAAGCATTCACTAGTTCAACCATGTCATAATAAAAGATAACTTCAACCATCCGAACTCCATTATTGCAATCCAACTGTACCAAATGAAAGATAATAACAAGTCCATTAATTAATAGTGATATGTGAAGTGAATGAAGTGATCCGTAACTAATCCCTTCCAAGCATGCCGTCAACAGTATTTACCTAAAACACACAAACAAAGGCAAGAATGAGTCCATGAGTCAGCAAGTACAACATAATAATATGGAAATTTACTGAATCAATAACCTAACATTCACAATGTTTGAATATGAAACAGAATGGTAGAAATCTTATGCAAGAATGGAATGTATGCTCTTCACTTCTGCTTATACCGGTATAGCCAGTGAACACCCGTCGGTGTTCACTCATGCCCGCATTATTAAAATACAGGGATCCAAGGCCCATATGAAGAATATTTCACAATGGGAATCTAATTTGCCCACATTGGAATGGTGGGTCTTACATGCCCATATTGGAATGATGGGACTTTCAATACCACTCCTATGGTTGAAACATGAATGTATGTATGTATGAATGAATATATGAATATGAATAACATAATCTTAAGAGCATGGATTATCATATGTGGTAAGAAGCAGGAATAATTGGAATCTAATCATAGTCCATAGAATTTAAACATAGCATGAACATCAAGCACATCGAACAAAGAACAGTCAATGTAACCCACAATGTACTTGCCTTTCGCGTTGCGACGTGTTAGGAGGCAAGGATGATGCTGCTAATCTCGAAGCCTCTCCTCCTACACCATTAAATTACTTGAATAAGAATAACATGATATCAAGACACTACTCGCAACGCTTCTACCTCATCTCTCCAAAACACAATATGTATATATATATGTATATATATATATATATATATATATATATATATATATATATATATTCTACTCAAGTTGAACGACATTCTAGCAGAAGCTATACTGGACATCAACACTAAAAACTACATAACTGTAATATCCCGAATATTCAAGTGAATGCAATAAACTTTAGAGAGAACAACATAAATTGGAGAGGAAATTACTCAAAAAAAATTAGAGGGTTTTGGACCTTGGGCTTCGCCAAGGCTTTGTAGCTCTTGTGGGCTGGCCTTAAGGGGCCCAAGAGGGGGGGGGGGAGGTGCCCAACTCCCAAAACCCTAGCCAACCACCCTTTTACTATAGCATGGAAATGTAGCGACACCATTCTGTGAGTACAGTTCATGTAGCACACCCCTCCTCCGGTGCTTCTCTATTGTTGCCGGCCAAAGGAAGCAGGAAGAAGCTCTTTGCGCTGCCAGCCATGGCAGAGAAGAAGAGGAAGGAGATCTTCTTCATGAATTTTGATTAGCAATTCTTGGTGTTTCTACAAGGGTAACGATCAATGTTCTTCGCTATTTGGATCGTAGTAGATGCGAATTTTGGCTTGTTTAGTGGCTCGTATTCCTGCTGTGAGTAGAACAGATTTTGTCCAAGTACTTGTGCGACTATTTTCATGTGTTTAGATTCTGAATTAGAGGATCCCATCTCCTATAGTTATGTGGGGTTCGTTCTTAGCTTTCAGTGGATGTGAATATCACTCAGTTCTGAGTTACGGTTTAAAAGTTATGATAAATTCTTTTCTGCTGTCCCGAAAATCTAACGAGAAATAACAGTCACTATATTTATTAAAATATGACAAAGTTAGTGGCTCATTCAGAAGTGTTTCCCAAAATGATTTTTGTAGATAATCTCATTAGATTTCAGGATTGATAAAGAACACCCTCTTTGGATATGTAGAACAAAAGTTATGTACGTTTCAATCTAACTGTCCAGAGTGTGTGTCGGTGTCAGTCATTAGTTTTGACCCGTGTGCCACATTTTGTTAAAGGCAAAACATGAGTATCATGCCAACTATACTTTTGAAGGTTATGTTCTTAGCTTTTCAGAATGATAAAAAATCTTAGTTTTTGGTTAAGCCAATCAAAAGATATGGTTGTTTCTATACTGCTGTCCAATTCTGTTAGACCGATTATAGATTGGACTTTTATCTGAAAGTTAGCCTAAGTTTTTTGCTGAATTAGAGGATTCAACCAAGTAGACTATTGTAGAGGATGTTTTTACCTTTTCATAGGATCTAACATCACTCCTTTTCGATTCTCAGAGCAAAGGATATGATGTTTTTAGTATCGATGTCCAGTTTAACGTCCTGCTAGACTATCGGTTAATTTGGTTAGAGCAATTATATGAACCTTGGGTTTAGGAATATGAGATTAGGCATTGCGGGTAGCGTCTTATTCATGTTTTTTCTTATTCAAGCAATTAAATTGTGTAGGAGGAGGGAATTCGAGATTAGAGGCTTCATCCTTACCTCCTAATGCTTCGCAGTTCGAAAGGCAAGTACAATTGATTTGTCTTGATTGCTATTTGTTCCACTTGATTAATGAATGTGCAATGGATAATTTCGGTATTACTTACTTCCCCTCATAATTTATATACCATGATTCTTCGATTATATATTTACGTTCAACATATTCATTCGTTCTTTCATTCGTGTTTCACCCACAGGAGTGGGTAGCGAAGTCCCATCATTCTAACATGGGCAAGTACATGGTGTATGTAGTGTTGTGGTTTGTTTATAGTTCTTGATGTTTATGCCATGACTGAATACTATGGTTTAGGAGTAGTTTTCAATGATTTTTGATTCGTTCCATATATGAGAATATATGCTTCTTGAGATTTCGTCTTCCATATTCATGCATTCATTCATTCATTCATTCATTCATTGTTCATGATTCACCCACGGGAGTGGGATGTAAAGACTCATCAATTCCAGTATGGGCATGTAAGACCCACCATTCCAATGTGGGCAAATTGGATCCCCGTTATGAAACGTTCTTCATACGGGCCTTGGATCCCCGTATTTTGTGAAATGTGGGCATGAGTGAACACCGATGGATGTTCACTGGCTATACCGGTATAAGCAGAAGTGGAGATCATGCATTTCATTCATTCATATGGTTTCTGCCATTCTACATTCATATTCTATTCTATGATGATAAGTTCTTAATCATCCACTCCACATTCGAATTCTATTCTATGATGCTATGTTCTTAATCAGCCGTTCTACATTCGTATTCTATTATGTGATTGTTATTCTTATTCAGTATTGTTCATATTGTTCTGTTGTACTTGCTGAGTCGTTGACTCGTTCTTGCCGTGTTTATTTGTTTTAGGTAAACATTGAAGATGACATGCATGGGAGGGATTAGTCACACGAATCACTTCTTTCACATCACATTTGTCACCCTTTTAAACAGTTGAACTTGTTATTATCTTTCATTTAATAAGTTGGATTGTAATAAATGGAGTTCTGATAATTTAGACTTTCATTCATCATGACTTGGTTGAACCAATGAATGCTTGGTGATCTTCGTATAAACCTATGATAGTCTTATCGTATTTGATTCAATATGATTGGATGATAAAGTTCGATATGTTGTTAAATTTTGATTCAATTCTTATACTCGACTTTTCAGATGTTTGATCTCCTTACCTCATTAGTTGAAATATGGTTGAAATTATTTCGTATTGTTGTTGAATGCTAGTCTTATAGGTAACATCTTGGCTTCCGCATAGCCAGAGTGTCGCAATAACTTTCGCTCTGAAACTTAAAAAGGTGCGATCTTAGACTCTCTGGAAAGATAACAAAATCATCTACAAAAACCTAGTTGGCAAGATCCTCTAATTCTGCCCACATCTGAGTCTAATATTCAGTTGAAAATCTAAAGTTATAATCTGACAGACAGAAAGGACAACAACACAAGGAATGCTATAACTTTTAATTGGCTGAACCAAATATTTATTTATCTATCAATTCGAAAAGCTAAGAATACAAACTTCAAAAGTCTAGTTTGACTGATCCTCATATTATGGCTTTAACAAATTTTAGCCCACAGCTCAAAACTACCGTCAGAATCTGACATACGTTTAGGACAGTAAAATTGAAATATACATAACTTTTGTTCTATAGATCCAAAAAGGGTGTTCTCTATCAATCCTGAAAGCTAATAGAATTACCTACAAAAATCATTTTGGGAAATATCCCTAAGTCGGCCTTTAACAAAATCTTAATTAATAAACAAGACGACTGCTGATTCTCATCAAGATTTCTGGACAGCAGTAAAGAAACTAACGTATCTCCCAAATCACAACTCCGATTTAGGTGATCTCAGAGCCTATTGAAAGCTGAAGACAAACCCCACAATTCTCTAGGAGATCCTAATCTCCAATTCTGTAACGTCCCGCTTGTCGTAGAGTTCTTTCAGTGTTCAAAATCCAAAAGAGAACCATTTGGTTTGCTAAGTTGCTCAAGCTTAATTTGATATTTTGGAAATCTAGAAGTTAACTTAACCTAAACCAAACTTTAACCGAAACCTTTTGGTTTGTGTTCCCGTTCTTTTGAAGCTCTCTGGTGCTCGGGTGCCTTTGGTTTAGTGGTTTTCCTCTGAACCTCCTCTGTGTCCTTAGGACCTCCTTAGAGTTCTTTGGAGCTTTTCTGGATTTGAACCTCTCCCTCTCCTTTAAGCCAGATTTCCTTTGTTGGTTTGAATCCCTTTAGGATTTAGACCTCCCTCCCTGTTTGAATTTACCTTTGATTCTGACCTCTTTTCTTTTGGGTCACAACCACCCCGTGGTTCTTTGCTCGAGTTTGTGCTTCAAACCCCTTTTGGTTTTCCGTAGGGTCAAGCTTGGCTTAGTTTGCCCTTGTGTTGGATCTCCTCTTGCCTAGAACTCCTTTTAAGGTCTAGGACCTCCTTCCTTGGGTTCTAGATCAGCTCGGGATTGTGTTTCAAATGCCCTCGAGCCTTAAATTTTCAATTCGGGTGATCCCGGGTCCCTTAGGACCTCCCTGAGCCCTTTGGGACCTCCCCTAGCTTATTTGGACCTCTCCCTCGTTTGATCTGGGGGTCCAGACCTCCTTAGGTCCCGACCTCCCTAGCGTGCTAAAAAGCATCTAGGCCCTAAAAATATGTTTTGGTAATTTATGATAATATGTGAGAATGGGACTTATTGGTTTGTTGAGTTTTTACAAGGCCTAGTCCCATTGGAAGATATGATCTTGAAGATGCATGCTAAAAGTTCTATGAAGATCAAGTACAGCTCAAGCATAAGGTACAAGTGTTTTTGAAAATATTTTCTTTTACCAGTCTTAGGAGAAATAGGTGGAAGACCGGATTATAGGTTAAATGCCGTACTATTAAGAGGGATCATGTCTAGTAGCTTGATGGCATGTCTTGTGCTTTATGGATGAATTTAGGATCATGCATGCATATGGATTTCCTTTTATCAGCCAAATTTGCACTGTCAGGACAATCGGTAGTACCGGCGTTGTTTGTGCGGTACTACCGCACCCCGGTTGTTCCGATCGATTGTTGGCGGTATGTTTTTTACAGAGAGTCTCTTTTCTGGTTTCGGTGCCAAACCCTCATGTAATACTCCGGAAGTGTGAGAAGTCAAGAATCGGGTTAATTAAATTTAATCGGTAGAGAATTATTTAATCGGGGAAGAGTTTAATTTCAGAATTCAGCAAAGACAAGAAAAGAGAGGGGTTTTTCTGTGTTTCTCACCTACTTGGGCCTGGGCCTTGGCCCATCTGGCCCTGTAGTGGCCGCCAAAGGGGGAGGAGCCACCTCCCAAACCCTAGCCGCCTCCCTTTCTCTCCTCCCACTTGCAGCCGCCCCTCCTCCTCTCCCTTGGTCGACTCTCTCCTCCCCTTGCACCTCCCCTCTCCCAAGGTGCTGTCCCCTGCACCTCCCTATCCCAAGGTGCTGCCTCTTGCAAGGAAGAAGAAGAGAGGGAGAGAAGAAGGAGAAGAAGGAGAAGAAGGAGAAGAAGAAGAAGATGAGTTTGTGTGGGGTTTGGTTCAGCGAATTCTAGCGGTTCTACAAGGGTAACGAGATGTCCTCCCTGCTGTTTGATCCATAGTAGATGCGAAACCGATTAGAATTGTTGGTTAATTGTTGGGCTGCAGAAGATTCAATTCTGTCCAGTATCTTGCGTGGGTTTTTTCGTGTATTTAGAGGCTGAATTTTAAGATTCCATCTCCTAGAGTTACGTGGGTTATGTCGTTATCTTTCAGTAGCCGCGAAGATCACTCGATTCCGAGGTCTGAGTCAAAAGTTATGGTCGATTTAGTATTTGCTGCCAGAAATCTGACGAGAATAAACTGTCTGGTTATTTCCTAAAATATGATAGGGAAATTGGAAGAATCTGAAAGTTCACCCAACTAGGTTATTGTAGGTAATTCGATAACCTTTTCAGATTGATAAAGAACGATCGATTCGGAGTTACCTATTAAAAGTTATGGTCATTTTAGTTTTGCTGTTCGATTGTGTAGGCAGTTTCTGTACTGAAAGTTCAGACAATGGTTAGCCTAATATTTTGGCCGAATTGGTTTATCGTGTCAACTAGAGTATTGTAGATTATTCAGTTAAGAATCTACAGAAATTGGGTTTACCTCTTTTTGACTTCCAGTTCATGAGCTATGTCATTTACCGTGCTGCTGTCCAGAATCAGTATATGGCAGGAAACGTTGTTTTTCAGTTTCAGCTTTGTAAACTCGTTTGAGTCGTCAAGTAAGCGATGTAGAATGCCGATTAGTAGCGCTGAGTATATTATGTCTTAATTGAAATTATTTTACCTGTTTAGGAGGTGAAGCCTCAGGTTTAGGAGTATCATCTTTGCCGCCAACGCGTCGCATCGTGGAAGGCAAGTAAATGTAGCGGTTGTGCTACGGTTTAACCCGTTTTCTTACTACTTGCACTATGCATGATTGACGTAGTGTTAAATGATATGCCATGGTTACATGTTTTCTAAGTAAGAATGTGGTAGCAAGATATTAATCAATTGCTATGTTTGGATGAGTTTGGGTAGTATTGTGGTAATTCGCGTAATGAGCCAAATGCGAATATGAGAATAAACTCAAGGTGGACATGTTGATAATTCATTGTGGTTATTTTTCATGATGATCATGTGGTGGTCTATGTGATAGAGTTTCATCTAGATCGATTGATTTTGATCTTGGTGAATCGGGTGTGGGTTATGTGGTAATGGTATTATGACACGTTGGTATTGTGCTTAATGAGACACATGTGGATTATGAGAAAATATTCATGATGAGTACGTTGTTAATCTCCGTGGTTAAATTCTTGTGGTTTATGATTATCATATCATATCATTCATGACATATCATGACATTTGCATTGTGGATGTCGCCGCTTATAGCCGCGATCAGATCGCGGTACAACATCGTGCATTGTCAGAAGACGATGCATACCTTTACCTTGTTGGGTAAAGGTGCGATGGAGCATAGCATACATATGCATTACATTGTGGAAAGATCATTTGCATTCTTATGCAAGATATTGAGGTGAATTTATTTTGCAATCAAACGCAACTTCATAGTTGCAATGTGGAAATTGACTCATGAGAGTCTCGGTGGAATGAGTAATGTGGTTGTGGTTGTGGAATGGGGTTTATCCCTTGTGGTATGGTAGAGGTTGTGATTGTGGCATGAGATTCTTCTCTCTTGTGGTAATCGTTGGTAGCAGTTGTGGTTGTGAGAAATAGTAAAGTTATGAGGTAAAACTTGTTAATACTCTATTGTCATTGGTAGTGGTAGTGGTGAATAATATGAAGCAGTTGATCAAGATTTTGTTGTTAATATTTTACTATCTTTGGTAGTAAATATGATTGAGGCTATAATTGTGTTCATTATGAGAATGGGATATTGATGCTTAATATCTTTGTAGTTAAATTAGCTTGTAAATGAATGTGGATTCACATTATGGATGTGGACATATGGATACTTTAAAGATGTTGTATATTTATTTGTAGTCTGATTAGCCTGTTAAACAGTTTGCTTGTTGAGATTTTTATCTCACCCTTGTTTTCCCCTACAGGTGTTTGTTGAGCATTCATGGGATGGGTAGAGCGGCACCACAATAATGCACTTGGTTCATCAACTCATGTTGTAATAAAGACGATGAAATTCTAGCCAAATGCTTAACTATTTGTGGATGATTATGTTGTTAAATAAGGATGGACTTGTGAACCATTTTTTTGTTTAATTTGCTAGAGGTTGTTTAATTATTGAACTTGTTACCGTCATCTTTATTCCCTTAGTTGTTTATGCTTCCGCTTAGTGCTTCTTGTCTAGAGTTGCTGCCGAATTAATTTTGTCTTGAAATTATTGGCTAGCTGTAGAGTGGTTAAGTGGCATTCCAGGGTAATGTGGATCCTGGGGTGTTACACCTCATCACGGTAGTACCGCAGGCATCTTTGCGGTATGACCGGAATACGGTAGTACCGTTTTTGATAAGCGGAAGTACCGCACCCCGGTTATTCCGATTGTTTCTTGGCGGTATGTATTTTCCAGAGTGCACCCCTTTTGTCTCTCTTTGGAAACGGTAGTACCGCACTCACCTTGTGGTATGACCGCTCTGCGGTAGTACCGCTCGACAGTTGGCGGTAGTACCGCTCTGCCAGATAAAACGGCTATGTCAGGTCATTTAATGCGTCTGTTTTAGCCGTTGCAGCGGTGGTTGGAGAAGTGCGGTAGTACCGCGCCATACATGGCGGTAGTACCGCATGTGGCTGAAAAGTTGGGTTTTCTTCTCCAACGGCTATAATTGTTGTTGGGGGGTATAAATACTTCCCCACCTGCTCAAGGACGGAGGCTAGACCAAATTTAACATCTTTTGAGCCTTGTGCATTCATTCAACTCCTCAAATTCATTTGTTCACTCTTTGAGAGGTTGTTGAGCTCATTCAAGTGCATTCATCATTCTAGTTGATCCTCTTGCACTTGAGTGTCGCTGCGAAGGTCTTGATTTGTTACTCTTGGAGTTTTGCCGAACTCCTAGGCGGCTTAGCGGTGATTGCACGGTGATCTCTTCAAGAAGATTGTGAAGAGGCCGGTGCCAAGATTGTGAGTGGTTTGGTGTTCACCATCTCCGGTGTGGAGGAAGAACAACCAATAGTGATCGAGGAAAGGCTTAATACATGGAGCCGGCTTGATTGGTTCAAGCTCCCTCAACGTGGACTAGTGAAGACCGGCAAGTCTTCGATACCACGGAAAAATATCTTTGTCTCTTTGTGGTTATTTCTAGTCTTTACTCTTCCGCATTTATATTACTAGCTTGATCATTGTGCTTGTTTTGCTTAGCTAGAAGTATAACTTATTTAGACTAAATTGTTAATTAGCTTAACTCGTACATTTGTGAAAAAGTTTAAAAACCTCCTATTCACCCCCCTCTAGTCGGTTATCCTTGATCCTACAAGTGGTATCAGAGCTTGGTCTCTCAATTTGTTAGACTTTACCGTCTAAGAGAGAAAGGATGGCTAGTGAGGGTATGCATATAGGAAATGCTCTTTTATTTGATGGCTCAAATTATTCTTATTGGAAAATTAGAATGTCTATTTTCTTAAAAGCCATGAGTCCGAACATATGGAAAATTGTAAATGAGGGTTATGTTATGCCTCTTGATCCAACAATCCTCACGGTTCAAGATGAACGTAATGCTCATTTAGATGCTCAAGCAATGAATGCTCTCTTTGGTGCTTTGAACGCAGATGAGTTCAATAGAGTGAGCAATTTGGAAACCGCTCATGACATTTAGACCACCCTCTCCGAAATTCATGAGGGCACATCCACAGTCAAAGAAGTCAAATTGCATAGGCTTCGGATTAAATATGAGACATTCATAATGTTGCCTCATGAAAACATCACCGAGATGTATTCAAGACTCAACAACATTGTGAATGAACTCAAAGGTCTCGGTACTAACCTTCTTGATGTTGATGTTGTGCGCAAGATGCTTAGGGCCCTCCCGGATAAATATGAGACATTGGTGACATTGTTCCTTAACTCTCCCGAGTTGCCTAGAATGTCCAACCGGATTATTGGGAAACCTCATCACCAACGAGCTATACAAGAAGGACAAAGAAGAACTATTGGAATCATCTTCATCCAAGAAGAAAATTACCGCTTTCAAGGCTAAAGCGGAGTCAAGTGAAGATGAGGATGAAGAAGAAGAAAACTCGGATGAGGAGTATGCTCTCCTTGTGAGAAGAATGAAGAAATTCATGAGAAGACACCCACATCGAAACTTCAACTTCAACAAGTACAAGAAAGGGCAATCCTTAAGTGACAACAAGCGCTATAGCAACATTCGTTGTTATGGATGTGATGAAAAGGGGCACATAATCTCAAATTGCCCCAACAAGAAGGATGACAAAGATAAATCATCAAAGAAGAAGGAATTTGACGGAAAGAAGAAGCTTTTCAAAAGGCTACACAAAAAGGGCAAAAATGAAGCTCACATCGTAGAATGGAATTCCGATGATGAATACTCGGATTCCGACTCGGATTCAAGTGATGAAGAATCCTCCAAGAAAAGAGGACTTGTCAGCATCACCATAAAGGAAGCTCCACCACTCTTCTCGTCTCCTACATGTCTTATGGCAAAAGGAGATAAGGTAAAATCCTGTGATGATAATGCTCCTTCATATGATGAACTAATGGACATGGTAGAAGATTTAAATAAATATGTTGGAAAGGAGAAATCAAAATTTAAAGTCTTAAAGAAAGAGTATATCTCTCTAAAAGACTCTTATGAGGAGCTAAAGGAAGCTCATGATTCTCTCCTCCTAAAAGATATAGAAAAATCACATTCAAATATTGGTATTACGTGTGATTTAATGAATGAGATGCTTAGAGTAGAAAATATGCCAAATGCAAAATCCATGTCTAGTACTTCTACTTCTTGTGATGATGTGCTATCCATACCTTGTTGCTCAAATAATGATTCAATTGCAAATACTTGTGATCCTTTACTAATTGTTGAAAACAATGAGTTGAAAGAGCAAGTCACCAAGTTAAGCAAGAGCTTGGAAAGATGCTTCAAGGGTAAAGCAACCCTTGACAAATTATTGAGTGAGCAAAGGTGCTCATTCAATAAGTAAGGACTTGGATATGTGCCCAAGAAAGGTAAGAAACCGGTAAACAAGCCTCCAAGGTTTATTAAGCAAAGTGGTAAATATTGCAATAAATGTGGCAAGGTAGGACACATGTCAAATACTTGTTTAAATATTAATGTTAAAACCTATGACATTTATGATTCTTGCTACATGCTTAAAAAATCTATTGATGGTAAAATAATTGCAAGATTTATTGGCACTTCGATTTTAGGCGCTAAAAATAATGCTATTTGGGTGCCTAAAACCTTGGTCACTATCCTCCAAGGACCCAAACAAATTTGGGTACCTAAAAGAACTTGATTCTTGTTTTGTAGGTGAACTACAAGACCGGTGGAAAACATTGGGTGCTTGATAGTAGATGCACTCAACACATGACCGGTGATAGAAAAATATTCACCACATTCGAGAACGTAAAAGGAAGTGACAAGATCACCTTTGGAGATAATAGTAAAGGAAAGGTAATAGGATTGGGTAAAATTGCTATCTCAAATGACCTTTCCATTTCGAATGTATCTTTAGTTGAATCACTTAATATCAATTTACTATCCGTTGCCCAAATATGTGATCTTGATTTAATTTGCTCTTTCTCAAATGAAGGTGTGTCAATTTCAAGTGTAAAGGAAAATACTTTAGTTTTCAAAGGCTTTAGATTTGGAAATCTTTACTTGGTTGATTTTTCCTCAAATGCTTCATGCTTACAAACTTGTTTAATTGCAAAAACTTTTTTGGGTTGGCTTTGGCATAGAAGGCTAACTCATGTTGGCATGATTCAACTTAAAAAGCTTTTCAAACATGATCTAGTTGTTGGTTTGAAAGATGTGAAGTTTGAGAAAAATCGACTTTGTAGTGCTTGTCAAGCCGGTAAGCAAGTTGCAAGCTCTCATCCTTCCAAGAGTATTATGTCAACCTCTAGACCATTGGAACTCTTACATATGGATTTGTTTGGGCCAACAACCTACAAGAGTATCGGAGGAAATAGATATTGTTTAGTTATCGTGGATGATCACTCTAGATATTCATGGGTGTTCTTTCTAGATGACAAGAGCGAAACCTCCGGAATTTTCAAAAGTTTTGCAAAACGGGCTCAAAATGAATTCGATTCAAAATAAAGAAAATCCGTAGTGATAATGGTTCCGAGTTCAAAAATACTAAAGTTGAAGACTTTTGTGATGAACTTGGAATAAAGCACGAATTTTCCACAACTTACACTCCGGAGCAAAATGGAGTTGTAGAAAGGAAAAATCGTACATTAATTGAAATGGCTAGGACAATGCTTGATGAATATAATACTTAGATAGTTTTGGGGGAAGCAATTAACACCGCTTGTCATGCCATAAATCGTCTCTATCGTCTTTTGAAAAAGACTTCCTATGAACTCCTTGTTGGAAGAAAACCAAACATCTCTTATTTTCGAGTTTTCGGCTGTAAGTGTTACATTTTGAAGAAAGATGTTCGTCTTTCAAAATTTGATAGTCGTTGCGACGTTGGCTTCTTACTTGGTTATTCATCTAATAGTAAAGCATATCGTGTCTTCAACAAAAACTCCGGTTTAGTTGAGGAAAGACATGATGTGCAATTTGATGAAACTAATGGCTCTCAAGAAGAGCATGGGAATTTGGATGATGTAGGTCACGAAGCATTAAGAAAAGCAATGGAATACATGCAAATAGGTGACATCAAGCCCGAAGATAATCCGTCATCTTCCACTCAAGTTGAGCCTCCCACCTCTTCCACAAGTCAAATACAACT
Organism: Ampelocalamus luodianensis; assembly: GCA_036346255.1. NCBI lineage: Eukaryota > Viridiplantae > Streptophyta > Magnoliopsida > Poales > Poaceae > Ampelocalamus > Ampelocalamus luodianensis. The sequence goes on from CM070624.1 coordinate 39,708,007, forward strand.
AAATGGAGAGGACAATAAGGAAGATGATCAACCATCAAACCTACCACCAAGAATCCACAATGCAATTGCAAAAGATCATCCAATAGATCAAATATTGGGTGATGTAAGTAAGGGTGTTCAAACTCGATCTCGTGTTGCTTCATTTTGTGAACATTACTCTTTTGTATCTTCTCTTGAGCCAAAGAATAGATGAAGCACTTGAAGATCCGGATTGGATGATTGCAATGCATGAAGAGCTTAATAATTTCATCCGAAACGAAGTTTGGACATTGGTGGATCGACCCAAAGAACACAATATCATTGGTACAAAATGGGTGTTTAGAAACAAGCAAGATGAGAACGGTATGGTTGTAAGAAACAAAGCAAGATTGGTCGCACAAGGTTTTTCACAAGTCGAAGGTTTGGATTTTGGTGAAACTTTTGCTCCTGTAGCTAGGCTTGAATCTATTAGGATATTACTTGCTTTTGCATCATGCTTTGACATTAAATTATTTCAAATGGATGTCAGAAGTGCCTTCTTAAATGGAGAAATATCCGAACTTGTTTTTGTTGAACAACCACCCGGTTTTGAAGATCCTAAGAATCCAAATCATGTCTATAAACTCTCTAAGGCGCTCTATGGTCTTAAACAAGCTCCTAGAGCATGGTATGAACGCCTTAGAGATTTTCTAGTTTCAAAAGGATTCAAAATTGGGAAAATTGATTCAACTTTGTTCACTAAAGTATTAGATGATGATTTCTTTGTATGTCAAATTTATGTTGATGATATTATTTTTGGATCTACTAATCAAGACTTTTGCAAAGAATTTGGTGATATGATGTCTAGGGAATTTGAAATGTCCATGATCGGAGAACTAAGCTATTTCCTTGTACTTCAAATCAAGCAACTCAAAGATGGAACTTTTGTAAGTCAAACAAGGTATGCAAAGGACTTGATCAAGAGATTTGGCATGGAGGATGCAAAACCTATCAAGACTCCCATGGCAACCAACGGTCATCTCGACCTTAATGAGTGAGGTAAATCGGTAGATTTAAAGCTTTATAGGTCTATGATTGGTAGTTTACTTTATCTCACCGCATGTAGGCCCGATATCATGTTTAGTGTTTGCATGTGTGCACGGTTTCAAGCATCTCCAAAAGAGTGCCATTTAATGGCCGTAAAAGAATACTAAGATATTTAAAGCATTCCTCTAGCATTAGCCTATGGTTTCCTAAAGGTGCTAAGTTTGATTTAATTGGATACTCGGACTCCGATTATGCGGGTTGTAAAGTGGATAGAAAAAGCACCTCGGGAAGTTGTCAATTCTTAGGAGATCCTTAGTATCTTGGTCATCCAAGAAACAAAATTCGTAGCTTTATCCACCGCCGGCGAATATGTCTCCGCGGGAAGTTGTTGTGCTCAATTGCTATGGATGAGGCAAACCTTGATGGATTATGGAATTAAGTTTGATAAAATACCTCTTTTGTGTGATAATGATAGTGCGGTGAAAATAGCAAATAATCCTGTCCAACACTCAAGAACCAAGCATATCGACATTCGCCACCATTTCTTGAGAGATCATGTGGGCAAGGGAGATATTGAAATTAGCCACATCCGAACCGAAGATCAATTAGCGGACATTTTCACCAAACCATTAGATGAAGGCCGGTTTTGCAAATTGAGGAATGAATTAAATGTCATAGACTATTCAAATATTAGTTGAAATTTTTGCCTCATGCATCTTAGTTGATTTGGTATTGTTCAAAAGTTTTGTAAAGAAAGATATTTTCAAAATGATTATAATGATTATCTATGTTCATAAAAATTATGTTCTCATATAGACATTAGTCTATTCTATGCATAATGATCCTTAATGACTCTTAATTGATTGCAAAACTAAGGGTCATTTGCAAATAATCTCATCCCATCTTTATCCGAACTGTTTTGAAGTTCCGGATAATCGGTATTACCGCGGGTTAGGTGCGGTATAACCTCGATGACGGTACTACCGGCACAAAACCACTGTACTACCGCTGCGGTATTACCGGCGGCAAAAGGGCGGAACTACCGCATCTGTTTCGAAAGAAAAGTAACCCCAGAGGTCTTTTTTCTCTCGTGCCTCTTCCTCTTCACTTCTTTTCTCTCTCTTCTCTTTCTCTCCCGAAAATCCTCTCGGCCAAAACTCCTTTCCACTCGATTGTCTCTTAAATCTTTGTGAACTCTTGCATCTCTAGGGTTTAACTCCTCCATCTCTCAAGGTAAAACTTCCTTAAATCCTCGCTTTACCGTTTGATTCAAACCTAGGTCTCTTTCTAGTTGATTTGAAATGCGGATGATTTGTGCGATTCTAGTTGGGCAAAATAGCAAAATTGATGTTTAATGATGTTAGTACATCCATTTCTTGGATTCAAATCAAAAGAAACATCAATTTTTGGTTAGATTCATTGCCCTAGGTCGCGATCAGTAAAGCGGTACTACCGCGTTCTTATCTGTGAACTCTCGGAAGCGGTAATCTGGCCAGCAATGGCGGTACTACGCTCCACTGTACTACCGGCTGAGGACTTGCGGTACTACCGATTTTACTGATAGAACAGAAAATCATCAAATTCAAATTAACTCCAGATTGCTTGATCTTTTGAACTTCTTGTAACTTATCCTCTCTTTGTAAAGATGCCAAGGACAAGATTTGGAACTCGTCAGGGCAATCTTCCTCTCTACCTCCTGCCGACCCTATTGATGATCCATCAGGCAAGGGAAAAGGGTCTGCAGCAGATGGCTCTGAAAGTGAGGAAGGATCTCTTCCTCATGAGTCAGGTTCTGATTCTGAGCCTGACACAGAAGAAGAAATCCAGGCTCAATCAGATGAGGAGATGGAAGATCCAGAAGAACCTCACATTGATCTCAGGCTCATATCAGCTGATGATTATGCAATTTTGAGACACAAAGATCAATATCTACTGCCCTCCAACTCAATCAATCCCAGATTCCACACCAAGTTCCAGGAGCAAGTCTATGAGCAGATTTATGATCATCACAGGAAGTTTGCAGATCATAAATGCATAAAGTGGTCACACATAAACTCGCTAGAAAAATATGATGGTGTGTATCGCCTTTTTCAGCAAGTTGGTCTTCATGATCTTGTGGCTCTCAGAAATGACTATGATGAAGAAATCATAAGACAGTTCTATGCCACTTTGTATGTGTCTCCTGATTTTAAGAAAATGAAGTGGATGACAGTTACACGGTATGTGGAGTGCACTAAGGGTGATTTTGAGCGTGTACTGAGGATACACTCTGGAAATTGGGATAAGCTCTTTGACAGACCAGCTTTACTTGTCCCTGCCTGGACAGAGTTTTATGATCAGAATGTCAGGTACACTCCAGGGAAGATTCATGGCTTGCTACCCATTCCCAGTTTGATTAATAGAATTATTAATCACACTTTTCTTCCCAAGAGTGGTAATTTTGATGCTGTTCGAGGACATGTATGGAATATCATTGATAATATTACACATGGGAGAAAGTTTGATGTTGTGGATGTCATAATCAGGGGCATTGTTTCTTCCAAAAATGACAGGGTGAAGAGGATCTATCATGCTCCTTATATCATGGCTTTGATTATGAGCAAAATTGAATATCAGGGAGGATTGGGATCACCTCATAAGTACTAGAAGCCAAGAGAAAATCCCCCCATTCGCTTTCAGGGGCAGCAAGCACATCAGGAAGAAGCTGCTCCAGAGGTTGCTGCTGCAAATGTTTCTCAGAGTCAAGACTCTTTAGCTCAGATTCTCAGAAATCAATCTTTGATCCTAAACAACCTTCTACAACTTAAAGTCACCCAGCAGGAAATGAGGACAGAACAAAAGGAGTTTCAGACTGAAACTCAAAATAGACTGGCAGTCCTGACAGAGACGATTGATTCTATGGAACAAATGCTATCGACCCTCGCTACACTCGGCGTCGCACGTTCCTGCAGCGAGGACTTCTCACTCGATGGGGTTCCAGTGTCTCCAGCTCGGTTGCTTCACCTCCTGCCCTCTCTCGTGATCCCGCGCCTTTTTCCCTCGAGATCCACCTCTTGATGTTTGTTTTTGGTACTTTGATGTCAAAGGGAGAAGTAGTTCTAAGGGTTGGGGGTGTCAGAGTAGTTCTAAGGGTTGGGGGTGTCAGACATTATAGTATTTTGATATTATATTGCTTGTAATAACTTGTATTACCTTGTTCAGAACTTGTTGGTTGTCTTAATTATCTAATGTGATATTATCTCTCTGAAATTTCATTTATGACAATTTCTTATCACTGCAAGTTTTCCTCAGTTCCAACAAGTTAAAAGAAACTCTGCCAAATATTTTGTCACAATTCTCTACATGTGCTCTCAAAATGATCTATCTATTTCATGCACATGTTTAGGGGGAGCTTTCTTTATTTCGGCTTAACAATAACTCATCTCTCTCAAACACTTCCTAAGTTTCTTTTGTTAAGTCATCAAAAGAATATACACTTGTGTCACAACCTTGGGTATATTCAAAACTCTTCTTCGCACATATTAACTAGGTTGTCATCAATTACCAAAAAGGGGGAGATTGAAAAGCACCTAGGCCCCTAAAAATATGTTTTGGTAATTTACGATAATATGTGAGAATGGGACTTATTGGTTTGTTGAGTTTTTACAAGGCCTAGTCCCATTGGAAGATATGATCTTGAAGATGCATGCTAAAAGTTCTATGAAGATCAAGTACAGCTCAAGCATAAGGTACAAGTGTTTTTGAAAATATTTTCTTTTACCGGTCTTAGGAGAAATAGGTGGAAGACCGGATTATAGGTTAAATGCCGTACTATTAAGAGGGATCATGTCCAGTAGCTTGATGGCATGTCTTGTGCTTTATGGATGAATTTAGGATCATGCATGCATATGGATTTCCTTTTATCAGCCAAATTTGCACTGTCAGGACAATCGGTAGTACCGGCGTTGTTTGTGCGGTACTACCGCACCCCGGTTGTTCCGATCGATTGTTGGCGGTATGTTTTTTACAGCGAGTCTCTTTTCTGTTTTCGGTGCCAAACCCTCATCACGGTAGTACCGCAGGTATCTTTGCGGTATGACCGGAATACGGTAGTACCGTTTTTGATAAGCGGAAGTACCGCACCCCGGTTATTCCGATTGTTTCTTGGCGGTATGTATTTTCCAAAGTGCACCCCTTTTGTCTCTCTTTGGAAACGGTAGTACCGCACTCACCTTGCGGTATGACCGCTCTGCGGTAGTACCGCTCGACAGATGGCGGTAGTACCGCTCTGCCAGATAAAACGGCTATGTCAGGTCATTTAATGCGTCTGTTTTAGCCGTTGCAGCGGTGGTTGGAGAAGTGCGGTAGTACCGCCCCATACATGGCGGTAGTACCGCTTGTGGCTGAAAAGTTGGGTTTTCTTCTCCAACGGCTATAATTGTTGTTGGGGGGTATAAATACTTCCCCACCTGCTCAAGGACGGAGGCTACACCAAATTTAACATCTTTTGAGCCTTGTGCATTCATTCAACTCCTCAAATTCATTTGTTCACTCTTTGAGAGGTTGTTGAGCCCATTCAAGTGCATTCATCATTCTAGTTGATCCTCTTGTACTTGAGTGTCGTCAAGCGAAGGTCTTGATTTGTTACTCTTGGAGTTTTGCCGAACTCCTAGACGGCTTGGCGGTGATTGCACAGTGATCTCTTCAAGAAGATTGTGAAGAGGCCCGGTGCCAAGATTGTGAGTGGTTTAGTGTTCACCATCTCCGGTGTGGAGGAAGAACAACCAATAGTGATCGAGGAAAGGCTTAATACGTGGAGCCGGCTTGATTGGTTCAAGCTCCCTCAACGTGGACTAGTGAAGACCGGCAAGTCTTCGATACCACGGAAAAACATCTTTGTCTCTTTGTGGTTATTTCTAGTCTTTACTCTTCCGCATTTATATTTCTAGCTTGATCATTGTGCTTGTTTTGCTTAGCTAAAAGTATAACTTGTTTAGACTAAATTGTTAATTAGCTTAACTCGTACATTTGTGAAAAAGTTTAAAAACCTCCTATTCACCCCCCTCTAGTCGGTTATCCTTGATCCTACACGTGCGGATCGTACCACTCGAGTTTTGCCTTCATCGCTTAAGGACCATTCGATTTGTGCTGGATGGCCCGATCTTGTTTGGTGCGTTCGGCGGTCCGAACACCCCCTTTTCTTTTAGCCGTCTGATCTGCATTGGACGGTCCCAATCTGTTGAAATTTTCGCTCGGTCCGAGCGGCCCAATTGCTTAGATCCATTCGATCGAGATCTGGCGGTCCTAGTTTTCCCCCGTGTGTTTTTGCTTCCGAGGACCTCCCCTTGCCTTTTGATCTTGACCGTTAGGACCCCCCTTTGGAGATCTTATCCGTCAGGACCTCCCCTTGCCTTTTGATCTTGACCGTTGGACCTCCTTTTTGAGATCTGACTGTCGGGACCTCCCCAAGGCTGTGTGTTTTGGACCTCCTGTCCAGGACCTCTCTTTAGTGTTTTGGACCTCCTGTCAGGACCTCCCTTGTAGATCTTGATCGTTGAGACCTCCCCTTGTAGATCTGAATCGTCAGGACCTCTCTTTTGGGTTCCCTTTTTTTCTTTGGATCTCCTCGTGGTCTTTTTGCAAAGACCACCTTTGCGGGTTGAGACCACTTCGTGGTCAAGGCCCGTGGTCTTTTTGCAAAGACCACCTTTGCGGGCGAGACCACCCTTTGACTGATCGGTTCACCCGAGTTTGACTGACCCCACTTGGCAGCCCCAGCTCTTTTTCCTCAATTCCTCCACCTCAAAAGTTTGTGCACATTCAATGTGTGTTGCATCACATTAAATGTGGTCACCTCTGAGTTACCTTGTTTCCTCCTTTTTATGGCAACGCCTTGTCAAATCCTTGTCCTATTTTTGCACCTACCCTTGACAGGTTGCCCTGAACCCTAGTACTTCCTCTACTACCCCCCTTGCTTTAAGTAGCCCAAAAGTGCCTCCTTCACCACTTTTCTCCTCATTTCTACTCGCTTGTTATCACTTAGTTCTTTCTGTGCTTGAGTTGGAGTTTCACTCACTTTTGGGTTGGACCTCCCCTTTTCCGACAAGACCTCCTACTTCCGTTTATGTTCTTTTGAGCCTTTTTTTCTTTTGCCTTGAGCTGTTTTGTTTATCGGGTTCCTTACGATTCGTGTAGATCCCGAGCTTGAGGAGGAATTCTTGGATCCAGCAATCACAACCGAAGGCTCACCACTGCTTGACAAAGGTAAGTCATGGACCTTGATCATCTTGATCCTATTTTTGCAAAGTTATTTTGATTTGCTAAACTTGCATGGCTACCTTTATAGGAAATGGTTTGGGTAGTAGCTATATCCCACTTGATATTATGCCTCCTTGGTTACTTGAACTTGACATGTTGACATGAACTTCTTGGTCACCTTTAGAATGGGTATTTTAGTTGGTCTTGATTGATATTGCCAACATGGGACCATGTGCTTATTGCTTAGCCTTAATTTTACAACCGTGGGTCTGTGAATCATTCTCCATTAATAATAAACTTGACAAATAAATTATGGAACCTGTGGTTGGTGCCACTGTTAAGCAACTTTGGTGTGATGCCATTGTTGTGTTGATTGTGGTGCGAGGCCACTTTTGTTAATTTTGCTGTGCCAAGGCTGGGTGGTCTTTTGTTAGGGTTAATAATCCAAAATGGTTTTATGCTTGGGCAAGAAGGCAGGGAGTGAGTAGTGGGTGCTTTGCACTTTGGGGCTGTGGAAGTCTTGCCTGAGCAGCATTAAGGACTTAACCTTGGGTTTTGTTGATCTGGGCCTTTGAGTGCAACCACAAGATCACTTTATGGGGGTGGTCTGGGCTGAGTAATTAGCAATGTTGTGACCTGTTTCTGTTGTGGTGGTGCGTGCTGATTTGCATGGCGCAATAGGGGGCCAAGTCCCTTTTTAGGGCGGCGAAACCTTAGCGGGCAGATCAGGTCAAGACAGAGGTTTGTTGTGAGGACCCCAATTTATTTGGCTTGTAATGCTTAACCAACCGCCTGGTCCTAGCATCACAAATCAAATAAACTGAGCCTCGAGATATGTATACTTCCCAGAAAGCAGTATACACACCTCACCGCAAAATTATGCATCAACTCCATTCCAACATAGAGTCCAAACATCACACTAAGCAGAAAGTAACAGCAGTAAAGTTATTACAGACAATGGCCGACCGGCCAAAAGATACATAAATAACAGAAGAACGACAGCGGAAGCAAAAGTGCCATAAGATGGCTATAAACAAAGCCAATCAGCGTGCCTTCAACCCACAAGGCATCTGACCGGACCGCCAAGCCTAGTCGTCGAACACGAAACGGCAACAGAACTCACAGAAGTGAGGCCCTTGGGGCACACCTTCTTCCTCTGCAACAAAAACATTAAGCAAAGCCAATGAGTACAAAGATTATCTTTGTACTCGCAAGACTGACGTGTGAACTAGCAGACCTGTTTATATGCTACATGCAGGCTTATTTGGTGGAGGCCATATGTTTCATTTGCACAAAGCCAGATTTGTTTGCAATAATGTAATACAGTTTGAAGGCAAGTTTGCAATTCATTTTTACTGTTGAAATAACTGCGAAATAAAGATAGATACAAGTAACCACCTAGAAGTGACTATCCCAATAGTCACCACAACATAGCACGAATCCCCAGATTCGTACCACCCATCAAGTTTTAATTTAAATGTTGTAGTCTAGTTCTTGGGGGGCGTATCCGAGCGTGTCCATAACCTAGGACGAGGCTATTCGAATAGTTTTAACCCTGCAGGGGTGTACCAATGTACCCACACTTGCATCGCCTTTAAACCAAGCACACTTCAGAAGGTATGCGGCACAGACTAAGTCCTACGAGACTTTTTCCAATATTGTGTATTAACTACGAGCCGCTCGTATGGATAGAAATCCATACGCTTACATGGTAAAGGCGAAAAGACAACTACCCACTCAGGATAAAGCTTTTCGGACAACTACCATGCTCCCAACACCATCCCTCCTGCGACCTCCTGCGACCCGGAGTCAATACACGCCAAAGTACTAGGTCAAGAGAGGTCCCATATACTCTAGTGTGGTTAGCACGCAAAATGCTCAGTACGGTGGCGCAAGTAACTCGGTCCTTAACTGACTCGGGCACCATTCCAGTCACACCCAAAGATCACACCAATCATACCGTTGTGCCCAAGTCTAAATCATTTTTGTTTTCAGTTTTAGTTTTGCAAATAAACATAGCAGAAATGCTGAAACATAAAGTTATAGTAAATTTTGTGTGATCAAGGTTACCGACTAAGTCGATAACCGCCCATTTCTACCGATACTAAGCATGTCTAAGCAGTTGAAATCGTATCTACTAAGTGACAAGAGATCATCCAACGATCTCTAATCACAGCAAATAACCTAGGCTCAGGTAGTAGAGGATAATCATTTACCTACAGGATATGCAACTACGGATTTAACTAATCTAGTTAACACAAATTAAGCAATGCATACATACAAAGCTGAAACAACATATTAGACTTTAAAATACCGGGTTTAACATGATCAAGCGCTTGCTCTGCTCTGCTGCTCAATAGGCTCAACATTGCAGAGGATCACTCGATAGAACGAGCAATCATGCAATCTAACGATCGAGTAAAAGCAACGAATAAGAACAAAACACGACAACACTCCAACATACAACAACATCAAAACATACCAAACTTTACACAAAGCCTAAACAAGATCTAACACATTTTTAGGAGCAGAGAATAATTCATTTTGATTTGCTATGAATTTTCTAGTAATTTTCTAGGCTAACAATACACATAAAGCACTAGTTAATTACTTAGCAAAATTTTAATATCGAAACATAACTTAAACCTATTACGATAATTAGCATTTTAAAAATGAAAATTTACAAAGCTGGTTTCACTGGATTTGGACAATTATTGAAAGAGATATGAATTTTCTAATTGGGAAATACATAATACACCATTTAATCAACTATCAGATTTATGCTAACAGAGACAAGGTTGAATCTAATTTTAGTAAATAATACATTTAAAATGAAAATTAACAGCACTGGTTTCATGCGATTTGGAGACAAACTGAATTAGTTATGTATTTTCTAAGCTTAATTGAATTAACAGCACCACAGAAAAACCAATTCGGAAATTCTAAAGCAGTTAAATCTTTTTCTACCGACGCGCAGCTAGCCACGATCATCGCAGCGGGCCACGCGAAACGACCGACGAGTCAAACTTGACTCAGCCGGCGCCAACGGCGAGGACGAACGCGGATTTGGAGAATACGCCTGCTAACACCAGAAATGAATTTTGCTACTTTACGCAAGACCTTAACCAGCCGCGAGGACCCACAGGTCATGGACTCAAGGAACAAATTACGACCAGATTAAGACTTTTAAACACGCTTAGCTCCGGAGGGGTCCACAAGGCAGTGGAACAAACTAAAGGATGATCAACGCTAATGAAAGAGGATAAACCTAAAGTTGCTTGGCTTCATCGAGCGATCACGAGGACGGCGGCGCGGCCGCGCAACAAATCTAGCAAACCAGTAGGTCTTAGGGCGAATGGGTTATACCTACAGGTTCGCTGAGAGCTCGCGAACTTGATGACGGCGGTGCTGACCCACGGAGATGCCGGCGATGAGCTGGCGACGAACGGAGGCGGAGAAGAAGGTGCGGCTTTCGCGGAGGCGCCACGGACTTCGTAAGAGTTGAAGGTGCGCTTAAGCCGCCTTGATCTCGTGAGCGTGATGCCCAAGCTTACGATGACGAAGGAGAACAGAGGTGGTGGAACTTAGCGGCGCGCTTCACCGAGCTTGAGAAAAAGCGGTCGACGCCTCCACGATGCACCAAAGGCGACAACGAACCCATCATTAGACTTAGCGGCAATACGATCCTAAGGAACCAAGCGCCAAACATGATACTCACTAGAACGCCAGAAGCTCGCGGGACCGAGATCACCGGAGGCGGAGACGACAAGACCACCACGGCGATTCACTAGACGACAAGGACCGGTGGGCAAATGGAAGTGGCGGCGAGCGAGGATTACGGTGGTGCGTCGTGGCTAGTGGTGGCACTAACCACGCGACGTTGCTCGGTTTCTTCTCGGCGAAACCAAGAACTGGTCGGAGAGGGTGATAGAGTGAAGGAAACGAGGAATGGGTGGGTGCGGTGAGATGATGAATACCTGGCGACACACCACGACCGGACACGCGTCCACGAGGTGGCAGCGACGAGCTGCGTGGCACGCATGCGATTGCCAGCGAGCTCCGGTGAGACGCGGAGAAGACGAGGACGAACCCGACAGGTGGGGCCCGCTCGTCAGCGAAAGCAGCAAAGTGGCGCGAGCCGGAGACAGGTGCGGCACAACAAGCTGGTCGGACTTGATCAAGAAGATGTTGAACGATCGATCCAAAATGGACGGTTGAGAAGAAAGGATGCAATCGGACTGGTCGATTGCTTCGGGCGCACGCTGACCATACGATCTGCATCGGTCGGTCGACAGCCGTCGAGCTCGCGTGGTGTAGTTAGGCGGTGCGACCGAGTCCATTAGGTGCGGTCGGACTCGAGCCAGAGTTGGGTTCGGGCCCGATGAACAGTGATTCCAGATTTGAATTAAAAAGCTGAGCGGGTTTGGAGAATTTTTAGAGATAGCTCCCGAGCTCCAAACATTCTGAAATTTTTATGGGAGCTTACAGGGACAGAGGACAACCTTGTGTAATTTTTTCAGGAGTTTTCATGCACTAGATTTCTCCCAAGAAAATGCACAAGCTGCTGTCCAGGGGTTTGACCAGATTTCCAAACTGGTTTGACTTGACCATTTGAAATAGCAACCCAAATCTAAAAATTGTAAAATTTTTCAGAGAGGTAGCTAGGATGGTCAAGATGATAGGAAAAAATACTTGCAGAGGATGATCACAAGTTTAAGGTCAAGAATTTTGTTGACAACCACTTCCATTCACTTGAATCCAAATATAGAAAATGGAAATTGCTAGGGAAAAATGTAGAAACTTTCAAATGATTTCATGAGGCACCAAAAGTTTTTATTTCTCCTCATAATTTACATTTGAAACACAAACCCTAACTTAGGGCTGTTACAAATCTCCCCCCTTACAGGAATCTCGCCCCGAGATTCTGATCACTGGGAGAAGAAGGATGGGTAGTCTGCACGGAGACGATCCTCCCGCTCCCAAGTGGCTTCATCCTCGGAGTGGTTCGACCACTGAACTTTAAAGAACTTGATCACACGGTTCCTTGTTCTGCGTTCAGCTTCTTATCGTGGTTCAGCTCACGATAAGACAGATCTTCCTGCACAGCGATATTTTCCAATGGCGTTTCCTCAACCGGAACACGGAGGCACTTCTTCAATTGTGAAACATGGAAGACATCATGCACTCCTTCAAGTGTAGCTGACAACTCTAACTTGTATGCAACAGCTCCCACTTTCTTGATGATGCGATACGGCCCGACATATCGAGGAGCCAGTTTGCCCTTGACACCGAAACGACGATGTCCCTTCAAAGGTGAGACTTTGAGATACACCAAGTCATTGGGCTGGAAACTCAACTTACGGCGGCGCCGATCTGCATAGCTCTTCTGCCTGGACTGAGCTACGCGCAAGTGCTCACAAATCAACTGCACTTGAATTTCCGCCTCATTGATTGAATCTGGACCAAAGAACTGTCTTTCCCCAGTTTCTGACCAGTTCAATGGGGTTCTGCATCGCCTCCCATACAAGACCTCAAACGGTGCCATACCGAGACTAGCCTGGAAGCTGTTGTTGTAGGAGAACTCGGCAAGCGGTAGGCACTTCTCCCAATTCTTCCCATAGGAAAGAACACAAGCCGGAGCATATCTTCTAGAACTTGGTTGACTCGCTCCGTCTAACCATCTGTCTGAGGATGATAGGCTGAGCTGAACGAAAGACAGGTCCCCATGGCCTCCTGCAGACTATGCCAAAATCGAGAGGTGAACAGAGAACCACGATCTGACACAATTGTTCATGGCACACCATGCAGACTCACAATGCGGGATATGTAAAGATCCGCTAGCTGATTCACATCGATCTTCGATCGCCTTTGGGAGAAATGGGCCACCTTCGTCAACCGATCAATGATAACCCATAAGGCATCTTTCCCCGAAGAAGTACGGGGCAGACCAGTGATAAAATCCATACCCACGGAATCCCATTTCCACTCCGGTATAGGTAAGGGCTGAAGTAGACCTGCTGGACGCTGATGCTCGGCCTTGACACGATAACAAACGTCGCATCTGGCAACGAACCTGGCAATCTCGCGCTTCATGCGAGTCCACCGAATCTCGGCGCGAGATCTTGATACATTTTGGTGGCCCCGGGATGGATGGACAAAGGCGAATCATGGGCCTCATGGAGAATCAAATCCCGCAAATCTGGGACCTTTGGGACCATGAGACGCTGCCCAAACCATACAACACCGTGCTCATCTTCTGTGAAACACTTGGCTGATCCATTCTTGATGTTCTGCTTGATTTTACCCACACCAACATCTGATTGCTGTGCTAACTTGATTTGATCCACCAAGATTGGTTGCACAACCAAGGCAGCAAGTGAACCATTGTGAGGACCCCAATTTATTTGGCTTGTAATGCTTAACCAACCACCTGGTCCTAGCATCACAAATCAAATAAACTGACCCTCGAGATATGTATACTTCCCAGAAAGCAGTATACACACCTCGTTACAAAATTAGACATCAACTCCATTCCAAACATAGAGTCCAAACACCACACTACTAAACGGAAGATAAACAAATAGTAGAGTTATTACAGACAAAGGCCGACCGGCCCAAAAGATAAACAAATAACAAGGACGACAACGGAAGCAAAAGTGCCATAAGATGGCTATGAACAAAGCCAATCAGCGTGCCTTCAACCCACAAGGCATCTGACCGACCGCCAAGTCCAGTCGCCCACGAAACGGCAACACGACTCACGTAAGTGAGGCCCTTGGGGCTCACCTTCCTCCTCTGCAACAAAAACATTAAGCAAAGCACACGAGTACAAAGATTGTCTTTGTACCGCAAGACCGACGTGTGAACTAGCGGACTGTTCATATGCTACATGCGAGCTTGTTTGATGGAGGCCATATGTTCCATTTGCATAAAGTCAATTTTCATTTGCAATAATATAATCTGAGTTTAAAGGCAAGTTTGCAATTCATTTTTAATGTTGAGATAACTCTGAAATAAAAATAGATACAAGTAACCACCTAGAAGTGACTATCCCAATAGTCACCACAACATATGAGAATCCCAGTTCGTACCACCCATCAAGTTTTAATTTAAATGTTGTAGTCTAGTTCTTGGGGCGTATCCGAGCGTGTCCATAACCTAGGGCGAGGCTATTCGAATAGTTTTAACCTGCAGGGTGTACCAATGTACCCACACTTGGACCGCCTTTAAGCCAAAGCACACTTCGAAGGTATGCCGCACTGACTAAGTCCTCGAGACTGTTTCCAATATTGTGTATTAACTACGAGCCGCTCGTATGGATAGAAATCCATACGCTTACATGGTAAAGCCGAAAAGACAACTACCCACTCAGGATAAAGCTTTTCGGACAACTACCATGCTCCCAACACCATCCCTCCTGCGACCCGGAGTCAATACACGCCAAAGTACTAGGTCAAGAGAGGTCCCATATACTCTAGTGTGCTTAGCACGCAAAATGCTCAGTACGGTGGCGCAAGTAACTCGGTCCTTAAGCGACTGGGCACCATTCGGTCACACCCAAAGATCACACCAATCATACCGTTGTGCCCAAGTCTAAATCATTTTTGTTTTCAGTTTTAGTTTTGCAAATGAACATAGTAAATCTTTGAAACATAAAGTTATAGTAAATTTTGTGTGATCAAGGTTACTGACTAAGTCGATAACCGCCCATTTCTACCGATACTAAGCATGTCTAAGCAGTTGAAATCGTATCTACTAAGTGACAAGAGATCATCCAGCGATCTCTAATCACAGCAAATAACCTAGGCTCTGGTAGTAGAGATCAACATTTTGTTTACTGAGGATATGCAACTACGGTTTAACTAATCAATTTTAACACAAATTAAGCGATGCATACATACGATTGAAACAACATATTAGACTTTAAAATCTGGGATAAACATGATCAAAGCGCTTGTTCGTTGCTTGTTGCTCAATATGTTCCGGAGGATCGTTCTCGGGGTTGCCGCAAATATCGAATCCTAACGATAGAACAAAACAGCGAATAAGAACGAATAACACCGGCAAAAATCAAAGATCACATACCAACACTAACTTATACACAGAGGCTAGACTATCAGAAAAAGAATGACAAATAACTGCTACAGAGACCCACTCACTTATTTGTTAGGTTAACCACAAAATCAAACCTCTTACCTGATTTAAACTTTGGACAGACTTTGATGGTGATTGTGTGCACATCTATTATTTAATCATCAAGTTAATATATCAAAAACAGCTAGTTTCTCTAACTCAACCATTATTAGTTGATATTACAGAACCTACAAAAAGCTATTGACCACACTAACCAGTCAAGTATCCAACTATGAGATGCTAAACAAAAATCTTCTACCTAAGATAGGATGCTAAGGATGCTCAGCTATTCATACCCCTAAGCATTACACCAAGATTTTGCAAGGCTAACAAGTTTCAGCACGCGGCTACTACACCAAATCTTATAGCACTGACAACTCAAAAGTACAGAGATAATAAAATGAACAGCTAACTATCCCTTATGATCAAACATGACAACAAGAGCTTTGAAACTTAAAGATACTAACTAAGCGATTTCATGCTAACCACCACAACAAAGGGAGCCAACTAGCACTAAACAAGAATCCAAAGCATAAGCATGAAACTAGAATTTAGCCACCGACAAAGCAACAGGCAACGGTGACAAATTCAGAGAACACACTAAAACACTTTCAAACTTCCAATCCCAACTTTTAATCAAGCAAGAGAGTGGCGAAGAACATTCCTAATCATGATTAGAGACTAAAGAACTGGTTTTGAAGGAGGGCCCCCCTGTGAGACATGCAGAGGAACACAATCAAGAACAGAGAGTCTCGGCGA
Source organism: Ampelocalamus luodianensis (assembly GCA_036346255.1). Taxonomy (NCBI): domain Eukaryota; kingdom Viridiplantae; phylum Streptophyta; class Magnoliopsida; order Poales; family Poaceae; genus Ampelocalamus; species Ampelocalamus luodianensis. The sequence goes on from CM070624.1 coordinate 39,724,141, forward strand.
CTCTGGACTGGATTAAATCGCGGTGAAGGAGTGGCGGCGCGGTCGCGACGATGGCCAAAATGGGTTGCTCGAGGACCACTGAAGCTGAAGGTGGTCACGCGGCAGCTGGAGATGCACAGAGGTGGCGCGGCGACGGAGCACGGCGGCGGCGATGGGGTGACAAGCGCTGCACCAAAGAGGTAGACAACAAGAATTAGCGCGCATGGGCATCGGTGAGTTACCGGGAACTTCACAGGAATGACGCGGAGCTCAAGAGGCTGCCGGAGATGGCGGCGGCGAGCCCACGGCGGCGCAAGGTGGTCAACGGACGACCGAGAACTGAGGCGGCGAGAGGACAAGTGAATGACCGAGAAGGAAAGTGGAGTCGAGATGATGCTCACCAAGCAAGGAATCGAGTTGGAGCTCACGAGAGGATGCGGTGGCGGAAGAGGCGGTTTCGGCGGACTTGGAGAAGAAAGTCCACGCGCAGCTCACGCAGCGATGAAACCCGAAATTCCTTGAGGGTTTACTTCGAGGATGTGGAACACGCGTGACGCGATCGGCGATGACCGAGCCCACCGGAGCGGCCAAACGCTCGAAGTGGCGCGGCGACACTTACGGCTCGTGAGCTCGGTGGAGAAGAAAGCGATATGGGCGAAGCAAGTAGGGAAAGCCTTGGAGGGTTTTGTAGGAGCAGCGAGGCAGCGAGGTGAGGCGGTGGGCGGTGAAAAGACCGGTGGCGGTGGCGGCATGCATGCGCGCGCGGCGGCGGCGGCAGCTTGAGCGGGAGCGGTGCGCTGGAGGCTGGCGAGGTGACGTGGCGAGGATGACCGGCGAGGATGGCCCACAAGTCAGCGAAAGAAATGGAGCGACGCGAGCCAGAGTTGGGTGCGGCGCAAACCAGTGGTTCGACTCGACCATTTTTGCGCCGGCCGATGGATCCGAGATGGACGGTCGAGATTGATGTATGCATTCGGACAGTCGGTTGCATGCGCGCGACGTGGATCGTTCGATCGCATCGGACGGCCGACGACCATCGAGCGTAGCGGTGCAACTAGGTGGTGCGACCGAGCCAAGTGGTGCGAGTCGGACTCGAGCTTTGAGTTGAGTTCGGGCAGAGGAGCAGTGTTTTTAGATTTTGATTTAAAAGACAGAGAAGGTTGGGAATTTTTAGAGGTAGCTCCTGAGCTCCAAAAATTTCGAAATTTTTATGGTAGCTACTAGGGACAGAGGACAACCTTATGAAATTTTTCCAGGAGTTTTCATGCACTAGATTTTTCCCACTAAAATTCACAAGCTGCTAAACAGAAGTTTGACCAGATTTCAAACTAGGTTGACTTGGCCATTTGAAATAGCAAATAAAATCTAAAAATTGTGAAATAATTCAGAGAGGTAGCTAGGATGGTCAAGATGATAGGAAAAATAACTTTAGAGGATGATCACCAGTTTGAAAGCTAAGAATTTGCTGACAACAATTTCCATTCACAAGAATTCAATTCTAGAAAATGGAAATTGCTAGGGAAAAATTGGAAAACTTCCAAATGATTTGATGAGACAACAAAAGTTTTTATTCCTCCTCAAAATTTTACATTGGAAATACAAACCTAAGTTAGGGCTGTTACAAATCCTCCCCTTACAGAATCTCGCCGAGATTACGATCACTGGAGAAGAAAGAGGCGGGTAGTGCGCTCGGAGGCGATCTTCCCGCTCCCAAGTGGCTTCATCCTCGGAGTGGTTTGACCACCGAACTTTGAGGAACTTGATCACACGGTTCCTCGTTCTGCGTTCGGCTTCTTCGAGGATACGAACGGACGCTCACGATAAGACAGATCTTCTCGCACATCGATATTTTCCAATGGCGTTTCCTCCACAGAACACGAAGGCACTTCTTCAATTGTGACACATGGAAAACATCGTGCACCCCTCGAGTGTAGCGGCAACTCCAACTTGTATGCAAGCGGCTCCCACTTTCTTGATGATGCGATCGGCCCGACATATCGAGAGCGGTTGCCCTTGACACCAAAACGCGATGTCCCTTCAGAGGTGAGACTTTGAGATACACAAAGTCATTGGGTGGAAACTTCGGCTCACGGCGGCGCCGACCGCATAGCTCTTACGCTCGGGTGAGCTACGCGCGAAGTCTTGACGAATCAAGCGCACTTGGCTCGGCCTCATTGATGGAATACGGACCAAAGAAGCGCCTTTCACGATTTCGACCGGTTCAACGGTGTTCTGCGGCGCCGTCCATACAAGGCCTCAAATGGTGCCATACCGAGACTAGCACGGAAGCTGTTGTTATAAGAGAATTACGCAGCGGCAAACACTTCTCGCTTCTTCCCATAGGAAAGAACACAAGCCGCACGGCATATCCTCAAGCACTGATTGACCGCTCCGTCGACCATCGATCACGAGGATGATAGGCGAAGCGAAAGTAAGGCGAGTTCCCATGGCTTCTGCAGACTATGCCAAAACCGAGAGGAGAACAGAGAACCACGATCGACACAATTGTTCGTGGTACACCATGCGACTCACAATGCGGGATATGTAAAGATCCGCTGGCGATTCACATCAATCTTCGATCGCCTTTGGAAGGAAATGAGCCACCTTCGTCAATCGATCGGCGATAACCCATAATGCATCCTTCCTGCAGGAGTGCAGGCGGACCGGTGATGAAGTCCATGCCTCGAATCCACTTCCATTCTCGTGCGGCAAAGGTCAAGAAGACCGCGGGACGTTGATGCTCGGCCTTGATGCGACAACATATGTCACATCGGCCACGAACACCGCAATCTCGCTTCATGCGAGTCCACGAATCTCGACGCAGATCTTGGTACATTTTGGTGGCCCGGGATGGATGGACAAAGGCGAATCATGGGCCTCTGAAGAATCAAATCCGCCTTCGGGGACCTTTGGGACCACGAGGCGCTGCCCAAACCATACAACACCGTGCTCATCTTACGTGAAACACTTGGTGATCCATTCTTGATGTTACGCTTAATTTTACCCACACCATCATCGATTCTTGTGCGACTTGATTTGATCCACCAGGTCGGTTGCACAACCAAGGCAAACAAGGGAACCATGCTCAACCAAACCCAAGTTGAGACGCTGAAATTGGCAAGAAGTGCAGTTCTTTGCTCTTGGATCATCAGTATTGCAATACACCTTTCGGCTAAGTGCATCAAGAACCACATTGGCCTTGCCGGATGATCACGAATACCCATGTCATAATCTTTGATCAATTCCAGCCATCTTCTGCCGAGGTTGAGATCGGTGGGTGAACAAGTATTTCAAGCTCTTGTGATCGGAATACACCTGCATGCGATTCCGATCGGATAATGCCGCCAAATCTTGAGTGCATGCACCACGAGCCAACTCTAATTCATGGGTGGGATAGTTGAGCTCATGTGGTCTCAAGCGCACGGATGCATAGGCAGCTGCCTTGCCTTCTGCATAAGAACACATCCAAGTCCACGACGAGAGGCATCGCAATAAATATCGAAGCTCTTGTGGATATCGGGAAGAGTGAGGATCGGGCCGAGGTCAATCGTTGTTTGAGCTCCCAAAGCTCTCATCACAAGCGAGAGGACCACACAAACTTCTTGTCCTTCTTGAGCAATTCGGTCATCGGCTGCGATCTTGGAGAAGTTCTCGATAAAGCGGCGGTAGTAGCCCGCTAAACCAAGAAAACCGCACATCGGTGGTGACTTGGTGACCCCAAGATAAAACATCGCGACCTTGCTGGGATCCTGACTACGCCTCGGTGAAAGAACATGGCCCAAGAATGCCACTTCCTTCAACGAACTCGCATTTCTTGAACTCGATATAGTGGTGCTCCCATAATTTGCCCAAAACAATCCCCGGATGCTCGGCATGCTCGCTTGATCTTGGAATAGATAAGAATGTCATCAATGAAGACCACCACAAATTTATCCAAAAACTCCATGAATACTGAATTCATTAAGTTCATGAACAAAGTGGAGCATTGGTTAGACCGAAAGACATGACGGTGTACTGCATGAGACCATAACGAGTAGTGAAAGCCGTCTTGAATATCCTCGATCGATCGACTGATGATACCCCATTCTCAAATCAATCTTTGAGAACACCGGGCTCCGGACAAGCGGTCGAAAAGATCATCAATGCGGGCAAAGGATATTTGTTCTTTACCGTCACCTCATTGAGCTGGACGGTAATCAACACACATGCGCAAGGTTTTGTCCTTCTTCTTCACAAAGATCACCGGACAGCCCCAGGAGATGGCTGGGACGGATGAAACCCTTTGCTTGGAGCTCACCAAGCCGCTTCTTCAATTCTTCTAGCTCATTGGGAGGCATCCGATCTGGCGCCCGAGATAGAGGCGATGCGGAAGCAACTCAATGACAAACTCTAGATCTCGAACCGGAGGCATCGGGTAAATCATCAGGAAAAACATCCTGAAAGTCAGATACTATGGGAACATCCTGAATCTGCAAGGCTGGCTTTGCCTCTAATGCACACAAGTGTGGCCCCCGCAGCTGCGGCGAAAATCCGACCTGCTCGCTTGAAGGGCTGGTAAGATAGATAATCTTCCTGGCACAATCAATTTGCCCCAAGTGTTGGGACAACCAATCCATGCCAAGAATCACATCCAGACTCGCTGAACCGAGCAGAATAAGATTTGCCAAAAATCCTACCCCTTTGACTTCAATAGGAACACCGCGGCATTCCATATCAGCTCTCATTTCCGAACCCGGAGAGCGGATGAGCAAAGGAACTCCCAAAGGAACACAGTGAAGACCACTAGCAGCAGCAAATGATCTTGAAATAAAGGAATGCGATGCTCCAGAATCAAATAATACTGCAGCAGGACGAGAATTAACAAGGAGTGTACCAATCACGACATCTGGCGCCTCCTGAGCCTCCTCAGCTGAAAGATGGTTGACTCGACCGCTACCCGCACCCTGGGTCTTCTGGATAACCTTACGTCGGTGGTGACCACTCCCGCTGCCGCGTCCTCCGTTAGGGCGAGGGCTCCGCAACACTCGAGGGCAAGCGTTGGCGTAGTGGCCCTTGTTGTGGCGGCGAAAACAAGTAACCTCGGACGCCGGATTGCGGAGGCCGCTCTGCTCTTTGGATCGCGGCGCGCGTGGCTGAAACACGCCTGCGGTGACGAGAGCTGGTGCGGATGGCCTCGGCGCGGTGGAGCAAAAGAACAGGCCAGTGTTTGGCCCGGCCAGAGGACGAGCGAGGTGGTGTGAGTAGACCGTCGCCTCCCATTTGCGCTATGGACTCGCCAACCTTTGCCTTATGCTCAAGCAACAATGGCCTTATCTACCAAGGCACGAAAGTCGAGAAGTCCACAATAGATAGCTTGTCCTGCGGCTCCTCGGACAAGCCATCCATAAACATCTCTGCTAGCCTCATCCGAGACCACCTCTCCGGAGCATAACGAGCGGATGATTGAACTCGTGCAGTACTCCATCACGGACTTGCGCCCTTGCTTGGCGCGAGGAATTCTTTCTTTTCAGCTTCATCAGGCCATGCGGGATGTGGGCCCGAAGGCGACTGAACTCCTCCCACGCGACCACATGGCGCGGGTGCATGGCGAGATAGTTCTCCCACCATGAGTGCCGCGCCCTCAAGGTGGTGCGACGCGAAGAGTGCCTTATCCTCGTGCACGGCATCGAGCTATGTTGAGCTTTCGCTCAACCATGCGCAACCAATCATCCGCATCGAGAGGTCCTCGAGGCGGGAGAAAGTCGGCGGCTGCGTGCGGAGGAACTCTGCAAGTCCCGCGAGTGCGGTGGCGCCACCACCGGCGAGTGGAGGTATTCCTAGCAATAATCTCCAAGATGCGCGTCGGTCCATGCGGTTTCGCTCGATCGGCGAGAACCTCACCATGGTCGGAGGAGGAAGCTCCTCATCGCGACCACCTACTGGCGCCACGTGTTCTCCCAGCCATCCTGTTTCACTAAGACAAGTTAGCAACAACTCGAAGAGCAAGAAAGCCCAAAATTCATGAAAGCAGTCCAGAAACAAACACAAGGCAGGATAAAGTTCGACCAGCAAAAATTCAGACACATAACTACTCACTTTACATCTTACCCTATTATCCCCACAAGTTTTAGTTGGATTAAACTTCATGGTTTTCCCCAGACTAATCCCACCGGTAGTAACTATCTTTTGAAAGGTAAAGAGAGAAACCAAGTTTCAAAACTTAAATCAGAGTAAGATGAGAGTAGAAAGCTAAGATAGGTAAGGAATAAAATCTGAGAATCTGCCTAGGTTTTCATAAACCTTTTTATAATTTGAAAATAAGACTTTCAAAATATCCTAAGGACGACTATGCTTGGGTTACTACGGTCAGAATGGCTCTGATACCAACTTTGTGAGGACCCCAATTTATTTGGCTTGTAATGCTTAACCAACCACCTTGTCCTAGCATCACAAATCAAATAAACTGACCCTCGAGATATGTATACTTCCCAGAAAATAGTATACACACCTCGTTACAAAATTAGACATCAACTCCATTCCAAACATAGAGTCCAAACACCACACTACTAAACGGAAGATAAACAAATAGTAGAGTTATTACAGACAAAGGCCGACCGGCCCAAAAGATAAACAAATAACAAGGACGACAACGGAAGCAAAAGTGCCATAAGATGGCTATGAACAAAGCCAATCAGCGTGCCTTCAACCCACAAGGCATCGGCCAGGACCGCCAAGTGCAGTCGCCCACGAAACGGCAACACTGACTCACGTAAGTGAGGCCCTTGGGGCTCACCTTCTTCCTCTGCAACAAAAACATTAAGCAAAGCACCTGAGTACAAAGATTGTCTTTGTACCCGCAAGACTGGCGTGTGAACTAGCAGACCTGTTCATATGCTACATGCAGGCTTGTTTGATGGAGGCCATATGTTCCATTTGCATAAAGCCAATTTTCATTTGCAATAATATAATACAGTTTAAAGGCAAGTTTGCAATTCATTTTTAATGTTGAGATAACTACGAAATAAAAATAGATACAAGTAACCACCTAGAAGTGACTATCCCAATAGTCACCACAACATAGAGAATCCCAGTTCGTACCACCCATCAAGTTTTAATTTAAATGTTGTAGTCTAGTTCTTGGGGCGTATCAGCGTGTCCATAACCTAGGGCGAGGCTATTCGAATAGTTTTAACCTGCGGGGGTGTACCAATGTACCCACACTTGGTCGCCTTTAAGCCAAAACACACTTAGAAGGTATCTTGCACACTGACTAAGTCCTCGAGGTGTTTCCAATATTGTGTATTAACTACGAGCAGCTCGTATGGATAGAAATCCATACGCTTACATGGTAAAGCCGAAAGACAACTACCCACTCGGGATAAAGCTTTTGAACAACTACCATGCTCCCACCTCCGTCCCTCCTCGACCTCCTGCGACCGGGCCAATACACGCCAAAGTACTAGGTTAGAGAGGTCCCATATACTCTAGTGTGGTTAGTGCGCAAAATGCTCGATGCGGTGGCGCAAGTAACTCGGTCCTTAAGCGGCTCGGGCACCTTCCAGTCACACCCAACAGATCACACCAACATACCGTTGTGCCCAAGTCTAAATCATTTTTTTGTTTTCATTTTTAGTTTTGGAGATAAACATAGCAAAAGCTGAAACGTAAAGTTATAGTAGATTTTGTGTGATCAAGGCTACCGACTAAAGTCGATAACGCTTGATTCTCACCGATAGCTAAGCATGTCTAAGCAAGTTGACCCGGATCTACTAAGTGACAGGAGATCATCCAGCAATCTCTAATCACAGCAAATAACCTAGGCTCTGGTAGTAGAGATCAACATTTTGTTTACAGGATATGCAACTACAGTTTAACTAATCAATTTTAACACAAATTAGCGATGCATACATACAGTTGAAACAACATATTAGACTTTAAAATCTTGGGATAAACATGATCAAGCCGCTTGCTTGTTCTTTGTTGCTCAATATGTTGCGGAGGATCGTTCTGGGGTTGCGCAAATATCGAATCCTAACGATAGAACAAAGCAGCGAATAAGAACGAATAACACGGCAAAAATCAAAGATCACATACCAACACTAACTTATACAGAGGCTAGACTATCGTAAAAGAATGACAAATAAGCACTCAGAGACCCACTCACTTATTTGTTAGGTTAACCACAAAATCAAACCTCTTACAGATTTAAACTTTGGACGGACTTTGATGGTGATTGTGTGCACATCTATTATTTAATCATCAAGTTAATATATCAAAAACAGCTAGTTTCTCTAACTCAACCATTATTAGGTGATATTACGGAACCTACAAAAAGCTATTGACCACACTAACCGGTCAAGTATCCAACTATGAGATGCTAAACAAAAATCTTCTACCTAAGATAGGATGCTAAGGATGCTCACTATTCATACCCCTAAGCATTACACCAAGATTTTGCAAGGCTAACAAGTTTGACATGCGGCTACTACACCAAATCTTATAGCGACAACTCAAAAATGCAGAGACAATAAAATGAGCGACTAACTATCCTTATGATCAAACATGACAACAAGAGCTTTGAAACTTAAAGATACTAACTAAGCGATTTCATGCTAACCACCACAACAAAAGGAGCGAACTAGCACTAAACAAGAATCCAAAGCATATGCATGAAACTAGAATTTAGCCATCGACAATGTAAGCGAACAACGGTGACAAATTCAGAGAACACACTAAAACACTTTCAAACTTCAATCCCAACTTTTAATCAAGCAAGAGAGTGGCGAAGAACATTCCTAATCATGATTAGAGACTAAAGAACTGGTTTTGAAGGAGTGGGCCCCACCGTCGAGACATGAGAGAGGAACACAAGCGAAGAACGAGAGTCTCAGCGACTCTGGACTGGATTAAATCGCCGGTGAAGGAGTGGCGGCGCGATCGCCGATGGCCAAAATGGGTTGCTCGAGGACCACGAAGGCGAAGGTGGTCACGCGGCGTTGGAGATGCATGAGGTGGCGCGCGGCGAGCACGGCGGCGGCGGTGTGGGTGACAAAGCGCGGTTGCACCAAAGAGGTAGACAACAAGAATTAGCGCGCATGGGCATCGATGAGTTACCAGAACTTACAGGAATGACGCGGAGCTCAAGAGGCTGCGGAGATGGCGGCGGCGAGCCCACGGCGGCGCAAGGTGGTCAGCGACAACCGGAGCTGAGGCGGCCGAGAGGACAAGTGAATGGCCGGAGAAGGAAAGTGGAGTCGGATGATGCTCACCAAGCAAGGAATCGAGTTGGAGCTCACCGAGAGAGGATGCGGTGGCGGAAGAGGCGGTTTGGCGGGACTTGGAGAAGAAAGTCCACGCGCAGCTCCACGACGATGAAACCGAAATTCCTTGAGGGGTTTACTTCCGAGGATGTGGAACACGGCGTGGCGCGGTCGGCGATGGCGGAGCCCACCGGGCGGTGGAAACTTCGAAGTGGCGGCGACACTTACGGCTCGAGCTCGGTGGAGAAGAAAGGTGATAGGGACGCAGCAAGTAGGGAAAGCCTTGGAGGGTTTTGTAGGAGCGGCGGAGCGCGAGGTGAGGCGGTGGGCGGTGAAAAGACCGGTGGCGAGGTGGCGGCATGCATGCGGCGCGGCCGCGCGAGCCTTGGCGGCGGTGCGGTTGGAGTGGCGAGTGGCGTGGCGAGGATGACTGGCGAGGATGGCCCACAAGTCGTGAAAAAGCGAGCGCGCGAGCGAGTTGGGTGCGGCGCAAACGGTGGTTCGACTCGACCATTTTTGCGCCGGCCGATGGATGTGAGATGGATGGTCGAGATTGATGTATGCATTGGACAGTCGGTTGCATGCGCGCACGTGGATCGTTCGATGCGCATCGGACGGTGACGACCATCGGCGCGCGCGGTGCAACTAGGTGGTGCGACCGAGCCAAGTGGTGCGAGTCGGACTCGAGCTGAGTTGAGTTGGGCAGAGGCAGTGTTTTTAGATTTTGATTTAAAAGACAGAGAAGGTTGGGGAATTTTTAGAGGTAGCTCTGAGCTCCAAAAATTTCGAAATTTTATGGTAGCTACTAGGGACAGAGGACAACCTTATGAAATTTTTCCAGGAGTTTTCATGCACTAGATTTTCCCACTAAAATTCACAAGCTGCTAAGCAGAAGTTTGACCAGATTTCAAACTAGGTTGACTTGGCCATTTGAAATAGCAAATAAAATCTAAAAATTGTGAAATAATTCAGAGAGGTAGCTAGGATGGTCAAGATGATAGGAAAAATAACTTTAGAGGATGATCACCAGTTTGAAAGCTAAGAATTTCTTGACAACAATTTCCATTCACAAGAATTCAATTCTAGAAAATGGAAATTGCTAGGAAAAATTGGAAAACTTCCAAATGATTTGATGAGACAACAAAAGTTTTTATTCCTCCTCAAAATTTTACATTGGAAATACAAACCCTAAGTTAGGGCTGTTACAACCATGCTCAACCAAACCCAAGTTGAGGCATTGAAGTGCAAGAAGTGCGGGTTCTTTGCTCTTGGACCATCAAAGTATTGCAATACACCTTTCGACTAAGTGCATCGGCAACCACATTGGCCCCTGCCAGATGATCATGAATACCCATGTCATAATCTTTGATCAATTCCAACCATCTCCTCTGCACGAGGTTCAGATCTGTTGGGTGAACAAGTATTTCAAGCTCTTGTGATCGAATACACCTCACAGTGATTCTGATCAGATAATGCCGCCAAATCTTGAGCGCATGAACTACATGACAAGCTCTAAATCATGGGTGGGATAGTTGAGCTCATGAGGTCTCAAGCGCCTAGATGCATAAGCAAGCGCCTTGCCTTCTGCATAAGAACACACAGAGTCACGACGAGAGGCATCGCAATAAATATCGAGGCTCTTGTGGACATTGGGAAGAGTAAGCTGGAGTGAAGTCAATCGCTGTTTGAGCTCTGAAAGCTCTCATCACAAGCAGAGGACCACACAAACTACTTGTCCTTCTTGAGTAATTGGTCATTGGCCAGCGATCTAGAGAAGTTCTCGATAAAGCGGTAGTAGCCAGCTAAGCGAGAAAACTCGCACATCGGTGGTGACTTGGTGACCCCAAGACAAAACATCGCTGACCTTCTTGGGATCCTGGCTACACCTCCGGTGAAAGAACATGGCCCAAGAATGCCACTTCCTTCAACGAACTTCGCATTTCTTTGAACTTTGCATATAGGTGATGCTCCATAATTTGCCCAAAACAATCTTTAGATGCTCAGCATGCTCTTCTTCAGTCTTGGAATAGATAAGAATGTCATCAATGAAAACCACCACGAACTTATCCAAATATTCCATGAATACTGAGTTCATGAGGTTCATGAAATAAGCTGGAGCATTGGTTAAGCCGAAAGACATGACGGTGTACTCGTACAGACCATAACGAGTAGTGAAAGTCGTCTTCGGAATATCCTCAGCCCTAATCCGGACCTGATGATATCCCAATCTCAATCAATCTTGGAGAACACCTGAGCTCCAGACAACTGGTCAAAAAGATCATCAATGCGGGGAAGAGGATATTTGTTCTTCACCGTCACCTCATTGAGCAGACGGTAATCAACACACATGCGCAAAGACTTGTCCTTCTTCTTCACAAAGATCACCGGACAACCCCAAGGAGATGAACTGGGACGGATGAAACCCTTTGCTTGGAGTTCACCAAGCTGCTTCTTCAATTCTTCTAACTCATTGGGAGGTATCCGATACGGCGCCTTCGAGATAGGGGCAGTACCGGGCAGCAACTCAATGACAAACTCAATGTCTCTTGGAGGCATCCCGGGTAAATCATCGGAAAAACATCCTCAAAATCACAAGCGGTGGGAACCTCCACGAATCTTCAAAGCGGCTTTGCTACGAGTGCACAAAGGTGTGACCCTTGCGGTGCGGGAAAAAGCCAACTTTGTTGCGGAAAGGTTAGTGAGAAAAACCATCTTCTTGGCACTGTCGATCTATCCCAAGTGTTGGGACAACCAATCCATGCCAAGAATTACATCGAGGCTCATTGAGTTGAGCGGGATGAGATTTGCCAAAATCCCCTCCTTTGACTTCGATAGGAACATTCAGACATTCTAAACCGCTCTCATTTCCGAACCGGAGAGCGAATGAGCAAAGGAACTCCCAAAGGAACACGGTGAAGACCACTAGCAGCGACAAATGATCTCGAAATAAAGAATCGATGCTCGAATCAAACAATACGCAACGGGGCGATAATTGACAAGAAGTGTACCCATCGGGACATCCGGCGCCTCCGAGCCTCCTCGGTGAAAGATGGTTGACTCGACCATTGCATGCACCACAGGCTTTCGGATCATCTTAGTCGGTGGTGACCACTCCTGCCCGCGTCCTCCATTAGGGCGAGGGGCTGCTGTAACGCTACGAGGAAGGCATTCGCATAATGGCCCTTGTTGTGGCGGAAAACAAGTAACCTCGGCGCCGGATTGCGAGGCCACCTTCTCTTTGGATCGCGGCGCAGTGGTCAAACACGGCCGCGGCGGGCGAGGCTGGTGCTAATGGCCTCGGTCTTTGGTGGAGCAAAGGAATGTGCCCAGTCTTGCCCGGCCGACGGCGGCGGGTGGCTGTCTGGTCGATGGGCCTCCCATTTGCGCTTAAGTGGACTCACCAGCGCCTTTGCCTTGTGCTCGGCAACAATGGCCTTATCAACCAAGGCACGAAAGTCGAAGTCCACAATGACGGCTGTCCTGCGGCTCCTCGGACAAGCCATCCATAAACTTCTCACCTTAGCCTCATCGAGGCCACCTCCCCGGAGCATAACGAGCGGTGATTGAACTGCGTGCAGTACTCCGTCACGCATTTGCGCCCTTGCTTGAGCGCGAGGAATTCTTTCTTCTTGACTTCATCAGGCCATCGGGGATGTGGGCCCAACGAAAGCGATCGAACTCCTCCCGGTGACTACATGGCCCGCGGGCTACATGGCGAGATAGTTCTCCCACCATGAGAGTCTTTGCGCCCTCAAGGTGGTGGGGCGCGAAGAGTGCCTTATCACGTGCACGGCATCGAGCTATGTTGAGCTTCGCTCAACCATGCGCGACCAATCATCCGCATCGAGAGGTCCTCGAGGCGGGAGAAAGTCGGCGGTGCGTGCGGAGCTTCGGCAAGTCCCGCGAGTGCGGTGTCGCCACCACGGATCCGGAGGCCGGCAGGAGTGGAGGTATTTCTGCAATAACCTCCAAGATCGAGTGCGGTCCATGCGGTTTCGCTCGATCGGCGAGAACCTCGACCATGGTCGGAGGGGAAGCTCCTCATCATGGCGGTGATGAGCGCCACGCGTCCTCCCCACCATCTGTTTCACTAACATAGGTTAGCAACAGTAGGAAAATAAGAAGTCAAAACTCAGCGCAAAACTCACTAACAGCACAAAATAAGCACAAGACTTTTAAGTTACAAAACCAACTGACAAAAATTAGACACTTAGTAAACTCCCAACATATCTTACCCTTATATTCCCACAAATTTTAATTAGACTAATCTTCTATGGTTCTCCCAAAGACTAATTCCACCGGTAGTAACTATCTTTTGAAAGGAAAGAGAGAAACCAAGTTTCAAAACTCAAATTAGAATAAGATGAGAGTGGAAAGCTAAGATAGGTAAGGAGTAAAATCTGAGCATCTGCCTAGGTTTTCATAAACCTTTTTGATACGGTGGAGGCCCGATCTTCTCAGTGAGGAACCGTGGATAGTTGATGCGAAGTAGACGATGTCGCTAGCTGAACACTCGCGCCAATGCACGAACCCTCAACTCTTCGGAATACGCCCAAAACACACCGGGTAGTTGTTCGTCGCGAGACCACGAGCAACGACGCCAAGTCCCCAATTCCCAATGGAGCAGCGACTTGACCTTGGATTGCGAGAACAAAACAAATGGATCGCCTAATTCTCTCTCAAAATCCTCGCATGAACTCTGGTGTCGAAAGAACAAACAATAGCTATGTTTCAATCTTATGCATAAACAGGTCTACCTCTATGGTGCGGCCATGGGGGGTTTATATAGCCTCCCACGCAAGCACAAAACTCGGATGAGCGATGGCAAGTGCTACAAGTAATCCAAGTCCGACACGGTTCATCACTCATCGTAATCGAGTCCGATTACTATTCACGTGAAACGATAATCCGATTCAAAAAACGTCCTACTTTAATTTGGAAATTTAAACTAGTCTCCTCTCGGTTTCCCTTGTGTTGTGAGCTTTCCTTCTCTTAGCTTGCGAATTTGTTCGATGCACTTGATGCTTCTTTTATGCCAATGTAACCCTTGTTGCCATGTCACCATATGTCTTTCTTGACCGCCCGCATGTGCTAGGGTTTTATCCTGAGAGCACGTTCCCTCTCGTTGGCCACATGGGTTTCTTCTCCCTTGTTGGCGCATGTGTTTCTCCTCCATGAATTTGTTCTGGCCTCCTTCTCCTCCTCTCGGTTCCAAAGTCTTTAAATTTGTCAAACTGAGAATGCACCAAGTATTGCTTTAGGTAGTAACCAATTCTCATTGGCAACAAAGGAAATTCATTAAGAAACAAATGCACTGTTGTTTGAGAAGTTTAGCTCTGCTTCACAAATAACCTCATAAGTAGTAGGGATATCCTCATCATCCTCCCTTTCTTCAAAAAAAGCCGTCCTCGGCTTTTGATAGACTGAAGATGTGCTAGACAAAAAATACAACGTATATGCATGGTATATATATTTGTCATCCAAACTCCTTTCGCTTAGCACATGATGATTTCTTTGAAAGTGTAATAAACAAAAAGAACAACGATATATCGTGGTATATGTATGCATCAATTGTTGTGACATTCTCGTTGTTGCGCACAAAATAATTAGGATCATAGCAGCCATAGGATGTATTTGATATATACATTGCGATACTTTGGTCACATCATTCTCCCTCCCATGAGAAAAAATCGTCCTCGACTTTGGTAAGTACATGGACAAGATATAAGAGGACCCACTAGATCAAGTTGTTCAAATATTGGAGAGAAAAATTTTAGTTTCTTCCATGCTTCAACTCGACTCGTTGTTTACATGGATAGGAGAAACAAGTAGGCATCATATTGCGTTCTAAACAATAGGCACTTGTATTAAAATCCATCTCAAAATGATCATGATATTTCTCAATAGATGGTTTCGCAAAACATGCAAGTTTAAATCAGCAAGATTATCACAGTCTGCATATTCGATAAACATAGAACTTGTCATCTACACCATAATCTCCAATCAAATTGAATGTATATGTGTAGGCATAAGTACTAACGAGTGATTTTAAACATGAAACTTTAGCAAGATTCTCAATCACACTAGATAGCTCTCTATGAACATCGAACATGATATAGTATAAAAGATCATCAAAAGATATTTTAGTAAGAACGTCCTTATGGGTAATCAATTCCACATTATGTAAATTAGCGTACAAATTTGAACATGGAATATTCAAAGGAACACTAGAGATCGAACTCAGATGCGTACCTCTTCTTGATGAGTATGCAATTCAACACCATTCTGTTACCTTTACCATCCTCCTCGGTTGTTGTAGGTGTTGTAGATATCAAATCATCATCATGAAACCATTGGATGCAAGCACTCTATCCCCACGTGGTTATCTCCTCGTCTTTCACGTCCAACGGTGCCGGTTGTTCAACTTTCAACTCATTTTCTTTAATATCAACTTTGCACAATGTGAGAAACAACACTAGAAGTAGAAAATAAATCGTGAATTTCAGTAGTAACCTCACTTTGACTATCATCTACTTCTCTCTTTTACTGTTGGTGCATCTTTCTCACACTCAATAGAGATGCTCTCAACCTCACATATGGTGGAATCACAGCTCACTCTCTTTATCATTCTCACTCAATTTGGCTATGTGGCACTCATTCTCATATGGGTTTGGATACATCCCGTCCCCCAAAGATTGTGGGTCGACAATTGAGCAATTACCGATAACCACAAACTCTTCATGAAGCAATGGGGCAGCACTACACGAAACATGTACCGAAGGGAATGTCCCATGCTCGATCGCCTTCACATGTGATATACTAGCGGCATTTAAACCTTTTAGTGGACAAGTCAACTTGTCAAGTAGAGAACGCTTGTAGTGGCGAGGTACAAAGCGTGCGGAAATGCTGCTTCATCTGCTCCCACGTGATGTCGGCAATTCATGGCGCTCCATGCGCTACGAATAAAGCGCTCCCACCAATGTGTGGCATAATCGGCCAAGCCACTAGCGCAAGTAAGAGCTTCCTCTCATTGGTATAGTTGTGCATCCGAAATAGAGTATCAATTTCTAGCTCCCAAGTGAGATATTCTTGTACATCATGCGACCGAGAAAATATAGGGATAGAAAATTTGGGCTTATCGTGAAAATCCTTACCATGCACGTTTGGTTGATTGAACATGGCGTGCAGCTCAAGAAGTTGTTGTTGATGTCCGTGCGTAGTTGCGTAACCTCCTCTCCGAGGTTGTTCAATCCGATCCGAAACGGACCCGAGCTCATCGCGCACACCATTATCACGATCATGAAGTTGCTTTTGTGGCGTCCACACAACCGTGTATACTACGTCCACGTAACGGTGGATTCTCCGATGACGACATGGATACAACTCACAAATAGCAAGCGAAATTATATACGGGTTAGTAAAAAAAACTTGCTCTCTCGCCGCAACTCAGCATCACGAACACAAGACAAGCTTACCGTTCCAAAGTGAATCAAGGGCGGCAAATCGGCGATTGACAATGGCGACCTTAACCCGGTAATGTATGAGCGTAACCAAGAGCAAGGGAGTACACAAGCGGGTGTAGGTGGAGCTCGGACAGTATGTGTATATCCTATGCAATCTGATATTCAAGGTATTGTAAAGCTAAGTAATGATCCAAGCTAGAGTATTTTGCCTATGTGCTGATCCAAAGGTTTAAGCGAAGTGTATGAGCGCACAAACAAAGATAAATGTGACTTAATGCAAACAAAGGAATGAGCTAGTGAGAGACAAACTGAAATTGAGATGAAAACTAGCTCGTTTTGCACCAAGTACTATGAGAGACGCTAGCCAATTGCAAAGATATCAATGTTAGGGTACAAGATTGCTCAAATAGATTAAATACACAATCTGAAATTATGGACTAAGGTTTACTCTTCCCAATTTCGCCAGCCCCTTTTGTTTGTTTTTTTCTCAAAACCGCATGAACAAAGCTCTTCGCCCTTCGACTATTAAGGAAACCGAAAGGAAAAAATTTGGTTTGGTATTTGCGGGTTTGATCTTTTTATTTTTTAATACCTTTTCAAGCCGTGACTTTTCTTGTAACATTTGCCTTTTCCTCTTTTCTTATTGCAATGGCGAAATAGGGTTTGCTCCTCTTGATTGCACAAGTCTCACAATTCAACAACGTGTAAATAAACCAAAGAACAGCCCTAGTGCAATGTACAAAAGCTAGTCTCAAGGATGAAAGGGTATAAGTGAAGCTCAAGAAACCCAAAGTGTTTGATCGACTATCTCTTTTGGGTGCTAATTGAGGAGTTCAATCGGCAATTTAGTGCGGTTTATGTGAACACAATGATTAAGCAACGCAAAAAGGAACACATGGATCAGCACTAAAAACAAAAACTCTAATGGATGAAAACTTAACTAAACGCACAAGAAATAACAGATTAAACTATGGTTTTGGTATTGCAATTTCGGTTTATTGGACGATAGGATAGAAAGCGAATCTAACTACGGTAAAGAAATTCTCACCGAGTAAACCTAGAATCTGATACCATATGATACGGTGGAGGCCCGATCTTCTCAGTGAGGAACCGTGGATAGTTGATGCGAAGTAGACGATGTCGCTAGCTGAACACTCGCGCCAATGCACGAACCCTCAACTCTTGAATACGCCCAAAACACACATGGGTAGTTGTTCGTCGCGAGACCACGAGCGACGAACGCCAAGTCCCAATTCCCAATAGAACGACGGCTTGACCTTGGATTGCAGAACAAAACAAATGGATCGCCTAATTCTCTCTCAAAATCCTCGCATGAACTCTGGTGTCGAAAGAACAAGCAATAGCTATGTTTCAATCTTATGCATAAACTGGTCTACCTCTATATAGCCTCCCACGCAAGCACAAAACTCGGATGAGCGATGGCAAGGTGCTACAATAATCAAGTCCGACACTTCACATCGCTATTGTAATCCGAGTCGATTACTATTCACGTGAAACGATAATCCGATTCAAAAAACGTCCTACTTTAATTTGGAAATTTAAACTAGTCTCCTCTCGGTTTCCCTTGTGTTGTGAGCTTTCCTTCTCTTAGCTTGCGCGAATTTGTTCGATGCACTTGATGCTTCTTTTATGCCAATGTAACCCTTGTTGCCATGTCACCATATGTCTTTCTTGACCGCGCATGTGCTAGGGTTTTATCCTGAGAGCACGTTCCCTCTCGTTGGCCACATGGGTTTCTTCTCCCTTGTTGGCCGCATGTGTTTCTCCTCCATGAATTTGTTCCTGGCCTCCTTCTCCTCCCTCTCGGTTCCAAAGTCTTTAAATTTGTCAAACCTGAGAATGCACCAAGTATTGCTTTAGGTAGTAACCAATTCTCATTGGCAACAAAAGGAAATTCATTAAGAAACAAATGCACCTGTTGTATGAGAAGTTTAGCTCCTGCTTCACAAATAACCTCATAAGTAGTAGGGATATCCTCATCACTTTTTATACTTTGAAATTAAGCTTTTCCAAAATATCCTAAGGACGACTATGCTTGGGTTACTACGGTCAGAATGGCTCTGATACCAACTTTGTGAGGACCCCAATTTATTTGGCTTGTAATGCTTAACCAACCGCCTGATCCTAGCATCACAAATCAAATAAACTGAGCCTCGAGATATGTATACTTCCCAGAAAGCACTATACACACCTCACCGCAAAATTATGCATCAACTCCATTCCAACATAGAGTCCAAACATCACACTAAGCGAAAATGTTGTGATAAAGTTATTACGGACAATGGCCGACCGGCCAAAAGATACATAAATAACGGAAGAACAGCAATGAAGCAAAGTGCCATAAGATGGCTATAAACAAAGCCAATCGTGCCTTCAACCCACAAGGCATCGGCCGGGACCGCCAAGCCTAGTCGTCGAACACGAAACGGCAGCAGAACTCACAGAAGTGAGGCCCTTGGGGTTCACCTTCTTCCTCTGCAACAAAAACATTAAGCAAAGCCAATGAGTACAAAGATTGTCTTTGTACTCGCAAGACTGACGTGTGAACTAGCAGACCTGTTTATATGCTACATGCAGGCTTATTTGGTGGAGGCCATATGTTTCATTTGCACAAAGCCAGATTTGTTTGCAATAATGTAATACAGTTTGAAGGCAAGTTTGCAATTCATTTTTACTGTTGAAACTAGTAGAGTGCCCGTGCTAACGCTACGGCGGCATTTGAGGGATGCACATAAAAAACAACCAAATGACGATATTTTTTTCTTACCCGTGCTAACGCTACGGTAAAAAACAAAAAGACTATGTTTCTTTAAAATGAAGTAAATAGTGAGATAGATTAAGACTCATGCCAAAAGGGATTCATGATGAGTTATTATATTGTTGAGTCCATAGCAATTATGCTTAAAGAGCAACATTGCAAATAAATAACATCACAACTATTACATCTTTTGAAGCCACCTAAATCCTCACACGCCTAATAAGTTCTTGTATATCTTCAGAATGTTGTCTTTAGATTCGTTGTCCTTGTACTCAAACATCTCTACCAAGAATTTGGTCTCGGTGTATTCCCATCACATGCAATTATTACACTTCACTGTCATAAAATAACAATTAATTGTAGAATGTTATTACCAAGTACACAAAAGATTATTTACTCACAATTGAAAACAATGGTAATCTAATACCATTCCACAAGCGCATAAAGTTGATAACAAAAAGCACATCGACTTCTGTAGAAGGAAAACATTATTACACATATGTAGAACTAATTAGTAGTGTGCAAGTTATAAGCAATCACCGATCTGCAGTTCTTGGAACCCATGTTGGCAATATCTGGCGCTGTAAATAAATATTGTCATTCCATTTAGGATTGACTAATTCCATGGCCAAGTCCACATTGTTGGCAATATTTTTTATTTTATGAACATACCACAACCTTCGAGGTTTAAGCTTAAACTCTGTAGGTATAGGCATCGGGTCCATTATAGAAATATTTCTAGTCTCCATGTTAAGTACGTATAATGTGAACTGACCCATAGAAGAGTACGGCAATAGAATCTGCAAACAATCTGTTCATGTTAGGGCAAAAAAATCCAAGATTTATGAAGGACGAAGGAATATAGCTTACATTGCTGCAATGTTCAATATCATACTCCATGTCTGGCCAACATTCAAACAATTTTGCCAACCGCTTGATATCTAGCTTCACACGATAGGGCGGGCCTCGAGAAAAAGCAGATATGGACTGTTTGTTATCAGTAAAATATAGAGTTTTAATGAAAATTCTATGTGGATACAGATAATAATATGAACTTACACAAAACTGCAGGTCCATGTAGTGGTATTTGTCTTCAAAACACAACAAGCCCTCATTGCATGCGAGCATCCGAACAGCCATGTTGAAGCAATCAGTATCCATTGGCTTATTTACATCTAATATTTCTTTAAGTTTTTTGAGACTTAAAAAAATTGGATAAGGCTTGGTGTTAGAATCCATTCTTTCCTATGTTATATTAGTTAAGCGAGTATATTATTCATCGGTTCTAGCAAGGCGATGATAAATCTTTAAATTAGAACAAAAAATATTTACTTTGAAATGACTTACTCTAAAGATTCAGCATCATTGATCGTCATGATGTATGTGACAATTGCACACAATAGTTCTTGCGTGCTTGTCGATGTTATTCTACTTGATAGAACACACGGAGATATACGATTCTATTTGATGTGTTGTGTCGATTGTTTAGCCACCTCAACCGGATTTTCGATCATTTCAACATCACTTGGACTATCTCTGTCTTGTTTTTCTTGTTGAGTTCTTGATATTCTTTTCTTTTGTTTAATCATGAGTCCCACAAGATTACAGGTAGCTTAAACCTGAAATTTTTATATCGTCCTCGCACATAATTTGAAGCTTTAATAAATAAAACAATTATATTGGTAAGAAGATGAAATATATTATATTCTATAAGTGATCATGCGATTGCAAGTCCTCTATGAAGTACGAGTTACATTATCGGATAGGGAAGATCCGGTCAATATTCCATATAGTTTACCATCCATAAGCCGCAGGATACTCTATTCATTTAAAAAAATCCTTGTGAGGCAAGTGTAAAAACAAACATGATCATTTTCTAAATTATAAGCGACATGAAGTGTACCCATCTGTTTGCATTATTGATGGAACTTCTCTACAACCCGCCATGTTGAAACATCAAGGTTCCGCCACTTGTCTCGGTCCAGCTCCTACTGTTTGTGCTACAAGTTTAAATTCTCTTTCTAGTCCATGTAACTTGTTTTGATACAAATATATGATTTTTCAGTAATAATAAGATAAAAATACTAATAACACAAAAAGAATAATTACTCACCGTAAAGGTGAGGTCTCTCATGATCCAATAATTCTAGCCCAAATGAGTCTAGTACATGTATCTCACATACTTTAGCATTCACAACCGCTAGGTACGGTGATAGTCCTTTATGTTAATTGGAAGAAAGCAATTGCACCAAACATTGCAATTTTTTGAAGTATTGTTCATGGTCATATTATATATATTTATCACGGATGGAGGAAGATTTAAGTTTACCATGTCGACTTTTAAATAGTTTTGCACCCTTGTATCAATGATGTCTTCCTTATAGCTTAATGGCACATCGGTGTATTCAACATCACGCCTAAGGAGGCTAGAAATAAATGTATCCTCTAAAAGGCATCTCCACCTTCCCTATGAAGTAGATGCTCTTCATCCTCATCTGATGAATATACGCACTTAAGACTGTATGTAAATAAAACACAATTAGTATGTTTTCTTTTACGTATAAAACGCAATTAGGAATGTAAATAAAGCATAATTAGTATGTTTTCTTTTACGTATAAACGCATAATTAGTGAATATATATATACTTTTACGTATACAAAGATATAAATAAAATCTATACTTACAGCGCCATTCACAAATATGCCATCCTGCAAAAGACACCCCATATCATCCTGTTTACCCATGCATCGTCGGTGTTGACGAACTTTCTTTTAGGTGGCGCTTTCATGTATTCAATAATCTCAAGATCGTCTCGGTGCACATGTAATCTAGAGCGTATAATGTTATTTTACAAAGTTAATGATATCATTGCGAATCAAAAGGAGCGCAATAATAACAAAAATCTAATTATTTACCTTGGGGCACAACTTTAGCAAGGTTCGACTTCATAAGTTTGTTATGCTGTGATATCCGAATCAATGTTTTCAACTCATCATGTTTGTTATAGGCTGATTGCTTCTCCTCGGTAACTATCTGAGCATTGCCAACAGGTACCATTCCTGCCTCACTCTCTATATCCTTTTTCAATTGATCTGTATCGAGATGAGCAAACCATAATTATAATTTTATAGACCAAATTATGAATCTGCAATGATGATTAGAGATCATACCCAGTTGTTGGCTGTCATCTGTTCCAGCTGACACTTGAACAACTGAATTGAGAGTATAGGTGCCTGACATAACATGGAGCAAAGGCTTTCCAGCATTGCAAACAACACTGATGCTTCCTTCGTCCCCATCTATGTCCCCATCTATGTCCTTCCAACATTGCAAACAACATCAGAGGAAGAAAATGTATATAGAATAGAAAAGATGTTCATTCAATTCCCTCCTGGCCCCCACCTCCTCGCGCCTCGCCGCTCCTCGCCCCCGCCGCCGCCCCACCCTCCTCTCGCCCCGCCCCTCCTCGCCCCGCGGCCGCCCCCACCCCGTCCCTCTCGTCGCCCCTCCCCGTCCCCCCTCATGCGCCTCCCCGTCCCCCTCCTCGCCCGCAGCGCCTCGCCCCGGCCCCGCCGCCTCGTCGCCCAGCGCCTCTCCTCCCCGCGCGCCTCTCGTCGCCCGGCGCCTCTCTCCCCGCGCGCCTCTCGTCGCCCGCGCCTCTCCTCTCCCCTCGCCGCCGCCTCTCCTCCCCGCGCCTCCTCTCCCCTGCCAGCGCGCCCCTCCTCGACCGGATCCGCCGCGCGACCCGCAGTACTCCTCGGTCCTTCTCGAGTTTTGTCTACACGATCCGAGGTCGACCTACCTTGTTGCTTGCGTTAGCCTCGGCGACCTCAATGGCGTCGCCACGGACCCGGCGTTCTCCTTGGTGCGCTCGGCTCATCGCAATGGAGTCGACTCCCCAGCGATCCTCCGCGGCGGCGGCGGCGATTCACTTCTTGTTGCGGGAGGGGAGTCGATGCACGCGTTGATATTGGCGGCGAGGGAGGGCGGTGGTTTATGAAGCGAAGGACCCGAAGGGTTTCTAGGTGGCACCGGTATATGGAGTCGAGGAGTCGATCGATCTGCTCGCATGCCCCGCGCCAGCCCGCGCTCCCGCCATCTACACTTCAAAAAATCGCCCGCCAACCCCGCGGAGGAGAGGAAGGAGGTTGAGGGGAGAGCATTGTTTGTAAGGTCGAAGCTGTTACGACCGTTCTGCGGGGAGTCGGAAGCCAGAAAATGAGTTTACAACCATTTTGGGCATGGTCGGAGGTGATTCAGATCGTTTACGACCACGTTGGTCGTAGTCGAATGCAGCTACGACCACGTTGGCCGTAGTCAAAAGTCGTAAATCGAAGCTACAACCACAGTGTAGCGGGATGCGGTCGAAGTCGGCTCTCAAGTCTACGACCACGTGAGAAGTCGGCTACTTGTGCATTTCCTTTGCATATAGGTGTGAGGTCGGAAGCTGTTACGACCATTTTGCTGGGAGTCGGAAGCGGAGGTCATTCAGGTCGTTTACGACCACGTTGGCCGTAGTCGAATGGAGCTACAACCACGTGGCCGTGGTCGAATGCAGCGGCTTAACTATTGCATCCAGGTTTTCATGTTTTTTCCTAGACTATACATGAATATCAGCTGGTCATATTTCTGGTGCATTATGCTAATCTCATATGATGTTTTTTTTGCAGCGGTGAAGGTACCCTTTGCGACCGCTCGCCTCGTGATCGAAGCCTCATCGACCATTCCCAATGTGGTACCCTTTGCTAATCCCACACATTGCTCTTCTTTGTTTGTGACAAACACTGTCCCGCAGTATGACTACACCCTCTGGCCGCAAAATCCTATCCACCTCCATAAGAATGTGTCTGCATCACGCGTACCTATTTTGACTCAAATATATTAACTGGAGATATGATTTGCCTCTGCATTACCAACACAGGAGAAAGAACAGAGGACACTTACTTGTTCTGATATAAACTGAATATGCAATGGCCATGTATCAGGTCGTTTGTCCTATATAATATTGTGTTGAGAAGGCTTCACAAGCAAAATAACATAAGATCAGTTCCCACATATTAGCATCTCATTTCACAGTGAATGACAGAAGCAAAAGACATATATATAAAATAAAATATGAAGTCGAAAAATAAAATAAGACAGGTCAGGAATAGCGTATTTATATTAATGCTTGGCATATATGCTCACATGAGGACTGATAAAATAGTTTGAGTATACCCACCGTTAATCACCAGTTCAGGACTTCTTTATATACAATATTCTTGGTGCTCTTCCCTGTAGGATCCAATTCCTTTTTTGGTTTAGCCAAAATTCTTGTTGTTGATCTTGATACACCCCTTGATAAAGCAACATAAAGCTGTCCATGCGAGAACACGGGTTCTGGAAGGTAGATCCCAACATTAGGGATGGTTTGTCCCTGCGATTTATTTATGGTCATGGCAAAACTTAGCCGTACTGGGCATTGTTTTCTTTTGAACTTGAAAGGAAGGGAAATATCATCCGAGGGAGACAATGGGATCCTTGGTATGAAAACCCTTTTACGCACATCTTTGTCCACCAACGATTTCGGCATCAATTGCATTGTCTTGCAATGCTCTCACCATAAGCCTTGTTCCATTGCACAATCCGTTGTTAGGATCAAGATTGCGGAGAAGAATCACCGGACAATTGATTTTTAGCTTCAGCTCGTGCGGGGGGAGGCCATTTGGAGTTATCGAGTTCAAAAAGTCGATAGGGTACCGATTCTGAGGATCATCATCAACAGCGTCGAAGCTGTGGTAAACCTTTTCCTCACCTGGAAACCTATCAATCATCATTGTGTTCAGCCTATCAACATGGTCATTTTTGGTTGATAGAATGGCACGGGAGCTCATATAGGCGGATGATGTTGCATTTTCTTCAAGTGATGGAAAAACATCTTGAATGAGTTTTTGGACTGCCAACTCCGTGTCGGTATAACCAATCACAATGTCATCAGGGAGTCGAACATAATCATCTTGAATGGTTTCCTCGGCTCCATTTCCAATTCGTAGCAGGTAGTCTGAAAACCAAGGGTCAGACTGTGCCCTCATGTTACGTGACAATCGTATCTTCCTTATTTTCTCCCACAAATAAGATCTTTGCAATGTAGCATCAGTTACCTGTGCTCTTGTCCCACGTGTCACCACAGGAAGGACCTGTCTAAAATCTCCACCAAATACCATAACCTTTCCTCCAAATGGCAAAGCACATTCCATAATATCCTGTAGGGACCTATCAAGTGTCTCGACGCACTGACGCTTGGTCATTGCAACTTCATCCCAAATAATCAAAGATGCCCTACGAAGCAACTCTGCAGTGCCACTTTGCTTCGTAAAGCTGCACATGCTGTTGTCCCCAATTTTAATTGGGATTTTAAACCTTGAGTGTGCAGTGCGTCCTCCGGGCAATATCGATGCTGCTATACCAGATGTGGCTGTTGCAATGCCTATTAATCCTTCGGATCGAACTCTAGCAAGGAGAGCCTTGTATAGGAACGTCTTTCCTGTGCCTCCAGGACCATCTACGAAAAATACTTGGCTTTTATTAGCAAATACATGCTGAATGATTTCATCAAATCCTCCACGCTGCTCTTTGTTGAGTGATTCATAAATATTTAAGTGTTCTTGGTCTATGGAGCGTTACATTCCTCTCTAACCTCTTTCATCATGTCATTGGAGCTTCCACCCAGATGACTGACAGGTGGCAGACCATAATCTTTGATATCCTTCCCCATTGAGTGAACCATATCCCGTATGTCTCTGAGCACCATTTGGTCCACTGCTGACGTGTTGCTGTTGTCCCGTCTGAAGTCTTCGCCCAGAGCGTCCTTATGCTTGTCCCAGAGTCCACGTATGTTAGTGGCCTCGCAGAAGACAAGAATGGTTGCAAACAACCTTCGCAGGGCACACGGCATCTGAAAAGTGGTGGCCTCAGTCAAGCAGTCGTCGAGTGATTTGTCCGTTTCGATAAGCCCTCTTTTCTCACGATTCCCTAAAAGTAGAAACTGTGACACCACCATTGTTCTCAAGTCCTCATATGATGTTGCACCTCTCACATGATTCAGTAGAACTCGTAGGAAGTATCTCTCCCCTTCACCAGGGTTTGCATAGACAATCCGCCCTATCTGTCCTGACCTTTGCTTCCTTATTTGCCACACCTTTGTCCCTTTGATCCAACGGTAGTGTTCTGGAAATTCTCTGTATAATATTTTTCTTGCTGTCATATCCTCACGGTTTTTCATGAAATACTCTGTAAGTGTGGTTGTACCGGAACCTGGCTGACTAACAACATCCTCTAGGTTTTCATCCTCATTGTATGTCACAGACTGCATGTCAGGAAAATGTAGTTGGAGCTGCTGTCTGACAGATAGACTCAAACATTGGAAAACCAAATATCACGTGCCTGACTTAGGTGGAGATATGTATCTAGCATTCTGTCTTCGTCGTATCTCATTGATTACACCATCATCTCTCTCATGTTGATCTGCATTAACCGAGAATGATGCTTGGTCGTGGCCTTTATATACGCACTTAAATAGATACTTGATGACTTTAATGCTTGAGCATGCTTCAACATTTATGTGGCGCTTGTATCGCATGAGCGGACCAGGTTGTATGGCACCACCCACCGTTATCTAACTCGCTCTCCTAATATTCACTCGTTTTCCATCATCTCTTCTTACGTATGTAGGATATGAGTCCTTTCCTTGCTGTGTTGCCTCACAGAATTGTCGAGGATAGTGAAAGCGACACTCTCCATACACCATGCATGCGCAGTTTTTATCTAGTACGCCACATGGTCCATGCAACATATGATTGATAACCAGACCATGCAACTCTAGGTATTTGTCCTTGTCTAGTATCTCCGCTGAAATTACTCGATCATATGCATCGGGGTTGTCAACTTACTCTCTAACTTCATGATCAGCAGGAAATGCTCATGTGGTAGCCCCCTCTTTTGGAACTCGGTAACATGAACATATGCTGCAACATCACCAAAATACCTTTTCTTGATCAAAAGATCTTTTAGATCTCGCAACTTTGCCCTGTACACTCTTGCAACCAGTTCTGGCCTATCTTGCGGTTCCTGTCCGGGTTCGAGATTGTTTGTTATCTCATCCCAGTACGGATTGCATGTCATTGTGATGAAATAATCTGGCCTTCCAAAACGTTGCACAATAGCCATAGCATTAAGGAACCTTTGTTGCATGTCTCGATCGCATCACAGGAATGATCTTGGCAACACAATTCTCTTGCCAACCTTAGAACCCTGGGTCTCTCCGGCAGAGATCACATCAACCAGACCCTAACATACAATCAAATATATTAGAACATTAGGAAAAGACAGTAATAAGTTTGCAACGTTCATAAACAAAATAATTTGAGTGGTTACCTGGTATAGCTCTGCAGTATGAGTTTTTGGTTTTAGGATTAGAGTACCAATCTAGCCTCATAGACTCAATCTTTATATACATATCTACAACCCATTGCTGGAAAAGACGTCCTCCAAATAATAAAATGTTAAAAAGTCCCCTTCTAACTTGCAGCTTGAAGCAGTAGTATTCTCGTGCAGACACATATCTTGCAGACTGTGTTGCATCCGCAACTCTGCTTATCCAGTCACCTTCTTGTATGTCATTGTCGCCTTCTTCTTCTTTGGTTTTCAATATAATTACAGTGCAACATATAAAAATGTCAGATTATAATATGATAACACCTTACACCATAGGAGTAATATAGCGCAAATAATATCGGAGTTTATACCTTCATAACCAGCAGTAGTGTCATCTTCCATATATGTCACATCAGGAGTTTCCTCATCCCTGTTATTAACATTAGTAGAAACCGGGGTTGCAAATTGTTGAGCGATTGGGTCAGCACTGTATGGCATAAACTTGTTCCAGCCTGTTTCCCCTCTCGGGTTGTATAAAGGATAAGCTAATGGGTCATAACAACCATGGTATGCTCGGATATAGTGCGGACGATGGTCGCTCCTGCCATATACAACCACACTCCTATCAAAACATCTCCGTGGATCGTTCCCTTCCATCCAGATAGCAGCAACTTGTGATGCCGTTGGGGCATTGTACCTTCTCTGGTCAGGCGTGACATTTGTATTGAGTTCAATCCGATAGTCATCCAAGTTCGGAAAAGCGCCATTTCTCCTAAAAGTATGAACATATGGGTTATCCTGCAAAATTGTAAGGATATTTCGGATGAGGTTGATATCAAGGTCGGGACCTCTTGACTCGTGTGACAATGCCTCATCTTACGTATCATAAAAGTAGAGTTGCAGATGCCGAGGGCCGTGGCCTCCTGGCACCAGGTGGTCTAGACGATGGTACAATCCGCCATGAACTCTAAATGTATAAATACCGGTCCCCGCTGCAGTGTTATATCTTTGGTCAAGGGTGACTCCAAGACTTGCGAAGGCGAAATGCGAGTTGAGATACCGTATATGTTGCCTGAAATATTTTGCATCATCATGCACTTGACTTGTGAATAACCTTTTCAGTTCGCGAGAACCTCCGGTATATGTATTTGTATTTTTCCTTTTCTACAACAAAACCCTGGTGGCTCATACTGAAACCTCATCGCACCACAGTAATGGCAGTCAGGAACATTTGTTAATGTATGTCTTTGTGGCAGGTTCTGGTAGATGAATTCATATGGATCATGTGTCACACTATGGCGAGCTGGACCCTCCACAAGCACGCAATATGACTCATAATCAGGACCTGTGTTGCGATAATTACAACAAACATATTACTTCACTATATATTTATTTGTAACACGTTGATAATGAAGCTGGATTGCTGTTATGACGTATATAGGTAGTCTTAGTACCTTGCGCGTGTAGCCCAATGATTCTGTCATCATCATCATCATCGTGTAAGGTATCGTTTTGCAATCCATGGGCCGCGTTAATGTCACTGTCGTCACCGTCGTCAACATTATGGGTAGGTTCGAATAATTCATGGTCGAATTCATGATCGTTGATTTCGGCAACTACCTGGTTGTGGCGCTGCACAGGCAAATTATCATCTGCAAATAAACTGTTAAAATTTATCCAAATGATTTACATATTGACAAACAATTTGTGCTTCACGTGCTCACCTGATGACTCTGTAATATCAGACAATTGCGTTTGTTTTTGGGCTGACATTCTCAAAGTTCTATAGTAGTTCTCCCGCTTCCGTTTTAGCAATTTGTTCTTCTTCTGTTCATCCATGTTGTTGTATCTTTCCCTATTCCTTAGCAGCTGATCCGTACTGGACGACCCACCTGAAGGTTGAAGATTAATTCATTTATCATAGGTATATAGTGGATATCTACATGTATTAAACATACGTAGAGTGAGGTTGGGTAGAAAGATAATGTCTGTCACCTTGAGATGGAGCGGGTGAGGCTCCTCTTGTGCATATAGATGGCACCGAAGGAATTGTGTGATGGCTTCCATGTCGACGTTCGTAATTACCATTTCTGTGTAGCCACTCTGTGGCATCTTCTGGATCGACATTTTCGCCACCTCCTATGCTTGGTGCTTGCACAATCGACAGTTTGAAACGGTGACTACTCAGTTAGTGTTAACGCCGCACCTTAACATATGTTAATGAAGAGATTACGTACCTACTATGGGTGATGATGTTGGTTCTGTTTGAGACACAACACAGGAAGTGATACTATTTTGTGATGCCTCCTTCTTGCGTGCTCGGTACTCACGTTGTTTCCTATTAATCTCTTCCCTTTGTTCACTGGACAGCTCAGCTCGACGTTTCTGTTGTTGTCTGTTCCTTTCCTCCCTCTTCCGCAACTCCTCATCTAAAGTGGGCGATTGTACATATATAGGAATCACTAAGCCATCGCCACAAGTGTTTTATTGTATTGTGATTGTACATACATATATAGGAATCAGTAAGCCATCGCCAGAAGTGTTTTATTGTATGGTGATTGTACATATATAGGAATCAATAAGCCATCGCCGCAAGTGTTTATTGTATTGGTCCGTAGATATCGATAATTGAAAACATACCTGAGATATGGGTGTTGGTTACATCGCTTAGCACATTGCGTGTATCTCTCGGCGTAGACATTATCAACAGCCTGCGATGGCAATTATCATTAAATAAAAGCATTCGACCGCCAAATCATGAGCATGAAAAATCATACCAACTACGGTCTCGGGTGTTGGTTACATCGCTTAGCGCATTGCGTGTATCTCTCGGCGTAGACATTATCAACGGCCTGCGATGGCAATTATCATTTTTAAGTCATCGGTGATTGTAATATTCCGGGAAATTGTTGAGCCTCTATAATAAGCTCACAAGCAAGTATCCTTACAAGTAAAAGAAAATTGGTGAAAGAAAATTTTTGAGCCTCTATAATAACCTCCAAATCATGAGCATCAAAATCTGTAATGAAAGCACTCGACCGCCAAATCATGAGCATAAAAAATCATACCAACTACGGTCTCGGTAATAAATTCCATAAGTAAATCTAATACTCCTTACTGCATATATAGGTAGGAAAATAAAAATTAATGGAGCTTTCCCTTTATATTAAGTCTACAAAACTTAATCAATTGAAGTATTATCACTAATATGCTTGTACTTAGAATTCCTTAATCAGGTATTGCTGATAGACCTCACATGATTTTAAAACGGTTAGTATATAGCAGCAAACTGATGATTCTAGTCACTGGATGGAAGAAAGGTGTGGTATATTCCAGTTGAATTGCAAGCAGAAATAAAACGGTTAGTATAGCAGCAAACTGATGATTCTAGTCACTGGAAGAAAGGTGTAGTATATTCCAGTTGAATTGCAAGCAGAAATGAATTGCAAGCAGAAATAAAACGGTTAGTATTAGTATTAGTATTAGTATTAGTATTAGTATTAGTATTAGTATTAGTATTAGTATTAGTATTAGTATTAGTATTAGTATTAGTATATAGCAGCAAACTGAAAACTGATGATTCTAGTCATCACTGGAAGAAAGATGTAGTATATTCCAGTTGAATTGCAAGCAGAAACTATACTGACGTACCTAAATCGCTCAGACCGGCCGCTTCCACTAATAGTTGGGCTCCTCCGCGACGCGGGATTTGGCCGGCCGTGATGCAGGCGTGCAGCAGGTAGGTTGGAGGCCGGACGCCGAAGCAGGAC
Organism: Ampelocalamus luodianensis; assembly: GCA_036346255.1. Lineage (NCBI taxonomy): Eukaryota > Viridiplantae > Streptophyta > Magnoliopsida > Poales > Poaceae > Ampelocalamus > Ampelocalamus luodianensis. The sequence goes on from CM070624.1 coordinate 39,755,784, forward strand.
GAAGATGATGAAGACCCGTCGGGTAGATCCGGGAGTCCAAGAGACGATGAAGACCATGCACTGACCGAGGGAGAGCGGGAGTCCAAGAGACGATGCATTGACAGGAAGCGGGAGTCCAATAGACGATGCATGCATTGACAGGAACAATCTTGGCCATAGGATGGAGTTGAAGCCCGTGAGGGAGTATAGGAGCCATAGATTTTAATGGTGTTGGATTTCTAGGTGTATTTTTTTTGGTGCACTATGGTTCTGACATCTCAGGTGGGGACGTTTTTGTGGGTGTACCTAGGATAGTTTTGAGTGTTCCTTTATAGTAGAGATAACTGCGAAATAAAGATAGATACAAGTAACCACCTAGAAGTGACTATCCCAATAGTCACCACAACATAGCACGAATCCCAGTTCGTACCACCCATCAAGTTTTAATTTAAATGTTGTAGTCTAGTTCTTGGGGCGATCCAGCGTGTCCATAACCTAGGACGAGGCTATTCGAATAGTTTTAACCTGCAGGGTGTACCAATGTACCCACACTTTAGACCGCCTTTAAACCAAGCACACTTAGAAGGTATGCGGCACACACTAAGTCCTACGAGACTTTTTCCAATATTGTGTATTAACTACGAGCCGCTCGTATGGATAGAAATCCATACGCTTACATGGTAAAGCCGAAAGACAACTACCCACTCGGGATAAAGCTTTTGGACAACTACCATGCTCCCAACACCATCCTCCTGCGACCTCCTGCGACCCGAGTCAATACACGCTAAAGTACTAGGTCAGAGAGGTCCCATATACTCTAGTGTGGTTAGCACGCAAAATGCTCAGTACGATGGCGCAAGTAACTCGGTCCTTAACTGACTCGGGCACCATTCCAGTCACACCCAAAGATCACACCAATCATACCGTTGTGCCCAAGTCTAAATCATTTTTGTTTTCAGTTTTAGTTTTGCAAATAAACATAGCAGAAATGCTGAAACATAAAGTTATAGTAAATTTTGTGTGATCAAGCTTACCGACTAAGTCGATAACCGCCCATTTCTACCGATACTAAGCATGTCTAAGCAGTTGAAATCGTATCTACTAAGTGACAAGAGATCATCTAGCGATCTCTAATCACAGCAAATAACCTAGGCTCAGGTAGTAGAGGATAATCATTTACCTACAGGATATGCAACTACGGATTTAACTAATCTAGTTAACACAAATTAAGCAATGCATACATACAGCTGAAACAACATATTAGACTTTAAAATACTGGGGTTTAACATGATCAAACTGCTTGCCTGGCTGCTGCTGCTCAATAGGCTCAACCTGTTGCAGAGGATCACTCTCGATAGAACCAGAACCGTCGCAATCTAACGATCGAGTAAAAGCAACGAATAAGAACAAAACACCGACAACACTCCAACATACAACAACATCAAAACATACCAAACTTTACACAGCAGCCTAAACAAGATCTAACACATTTTTAGGAACAGAGAATAATTCATTTTGATTTGCTATGAATTTTCTAGGAATTTTCTAGGCTAACAATACACATAAAGCACTAGTTAATTACTTAGCAAAATTTTAATATCAGAAACATAACTAAAACCTATTCTGATAATTAGCATTTTAAAAATGAAAATTTACAAAGCTGGTTTCACTGGATTTGGACAATTATTGAAAGAGATATGAATTTTCTAATTGGGAAATACATAATACACCATTTAATCAACTATCAGATTTATGCTAACAGAGACAAGGTTGAATCTAATTTTAGTAAATAATACACTTAAAATGAAAATTAATAGCACTGGTTTCATGCGATTTGGAGACAAATTGAATTAGTTATGCATTTTCTAAGCTTAATTGAATTAACAGCACCACAGAAAAACTAATTCGGAAATTCTAAAGCAGTTAAATCTTTTTCTACCGACGCGCAGCTAGCCACAGTCACTGACAGCGGGCCCGCGCGAGAAACGACCGACCAGGTCAAACTTGACTCAGCCGGCGCCAACGGCGAGGACGAACGCGGATTTGGAGAATACGCCTGCTAACACCAGAAACGAATTTTGCTACTTTACGCAAGACCTTAACCAGCCGCGAGGACCCACAGGTCATGGACTCAAGGACCAAATTACGACCAGATTAAGACTTTTAAACACGCTTAGCTCCGGAGGGGTCCACAAGGCAGTGGAACAAACTAAAGGATGATCAACGCTAATGAAGGAGGATAAACCTAAAGTTGCCGGCGGCCACGAAGCGATCACGAGGACGGCGGCGGCGCGCAAGAACAAATCTAGCAAACCAGTAGGTCTTAGGGCGAATGGGTTATACCTACAGGTTCGCTGAGAGCTCGCGAACTTGATGACGGCGGTGCTGACCCACGGAGATGCCGGCGATGAGCTGGCGACGAACGGAGGCGGAGAAGAAGGTGCGGCTTCCGCGAGAGGCGCCACGGACTTCGTAAGAGTTCGGAAGGTGCGCTTAAGCTTCGCCTTGATCTCAGAAACGTGATGCCCAAGCTTACGACGACGAAGGAGAACAGAGGTGGCCGGAACTTAGGCGGCGGTGCTTCACCGAGTTTGGAGAAAAACTGGTCGTACGCCCTCCACGATGCACCAAAGACGACAACGAACCCATCATTAGACTTAGTGAAGCAATACGATCCTAAGGAACCAAACGCCGAAACATGATACTCACTAGAACGCCAGGAAGCTCGCGGGACCGAGATCACCGGAGGCGGAGACGACAAGACCACCCCTGGCGATTCACTAGACGACAAGGACCCGGGCTGGGCAAAATGGAAGCGGCGACGAACGAGGATTACGGTGGTGCGGTCGCTGGCTAGTGGGTGGCACTAACCACGGCGACGTTGCTCTCGGTTTCTTCTCCAGCCGAAACCAAGAACTGGTCGGAGAGGGTGATAGAGTGAAGGAAACGAGGAATGGGTGGGTGCGGTGAGATGATGAATACCTGGCGACACACCACGACCGGAAACGCGTCCACGAGGTGGCAGTGACGAGCTGCGTGGCATTGTTTGTAACACCCTGGCTATTCAGAAGCCAAAATGCTACCTAAAGACCTAACATATAACCATATAGCGGAAAACTTCGAAAGTAATTCATCAACAAAGCTAAACAGATCAACATCGGTTGGGACATAAGCAGAATGTAATAATGGATCCACTAAGATAATCCTATTAGCGAATGGTCAATGAACATAAACAATTATATAAACAAACTCAACGAAATAAAGTTATCATGCACATCTAAGTTTATTTATTACAATCCAACAATTAACGAATGAAAGACAGTAAAAAATTCTTTTATTGAACCTAGTGTAAAGTGAAATATTTGAGTAGTGCGTGTCTACTCCCTCCCAAGAGAAACTTCATCAGCGATCACCTAAAAATAAATAAACAAAGCAAGAGTGAGTCCAAGACTCAGCAAGTACATTGAATATATGAACAGACCTCCAATATGAACCAGACAATCTCTTCACAATTTCGAACATACTGACAAATGAATATTTATGAATGCATGAGATGAATAGAAATAATCAAAGGAAGGACTACACACGTGCTTATACCGGTATAGCTAGTGACACACCCGTCGGTGTTCACTTAAGCCCGCATCTTAACAAAAATACGGGGATCCAAATCTCGTATGAAGAACGTTTCATACGGGTGTCCAAAACTGCCCACATTGGAATGGTGGGACTTCACATGCCCATACTGGAATTGATGGGACTTTAGACTCCACTCCCGTGGAGCTCCACTCCCGTGGACGGAACATGAACATGGATGCATGAATGATCTTATGTATTATGACTACCATCATATCCACACATATGAAAAGAATATATCATTGAAGCTTGACACATATCAAATGAAGATACAACACGAACAATAGGCATCCAAAATTCACAAAACATACGCTTGTCGATGTACTTATGAATAAGGACTAGCATCACCTCCAACAGTATTAGACTCCACTCCCGTGGACGGAACATGAACATGATCATCGGAACTTCTCACGTATCAAATGAAAACACAGCATGAACCTCAAGCATCCAACATACACAATTCATACAAACGTCAGTGTACTTGCCTTTAGCGTTGCGATGCGTTGGGGGCAACGATGATGCCGCTAACCTCGGCGCCTCACCCCCTACACCAAAGTTACTCAATAAGAACCAAGAAATCATGACACTACTCGCATCGCTCCTAACACATACCCCAACCCCATCAATTAATTGTGCATATTTGTTCGAATTAAACCACATTCTAACAGGGAACCTTGGCGGATAGCAAAAGTAAAAGTAACATAACTTTTGCTATAAAACTCTAAAAGGGGTGTTCTCAGGCTTGTTTGAAAGGTAACAAGATTATCTACAATAACCTAGTTGAGCGAAAGCCTTGAATCCGCCATTAACATGATCATATATCAAAAGGAAAACTAACATTTTATTTTCGTCAGGATTCTGGATAGTCAACTTAAAACATGCATAACTTTTGTTCTACAAATCCAAATGGGGTGTTCTTTATCAATCCTTAAAGCTAATGAGATCACGTACAAAAGTCATTATGGGCAAGTCTTCTGAATCATCCACTAACTAGGTCATGTTGTATCAATTACAGAGACTGCTATTTCTCGTCAGAGTTCTGGACAGCAGAAACTAAAACGATCACAACTTTTGATCCGTATGTCGGAATCAGGTGTTCTTGGCGGCCACCGAAAGCTAAGAACATTATCTAAATATCTCTAGGAGATCAAAACTTCTAATTCATCCTCTAAGAACCCGAAACATAGCACGCAACATACTGGACAGATTCGAATTTACCGCAGACAGACTTTGATCCAATCAAATTTAATCGGTTTCGCTTCTCGACTAATCAAACAACAACAACCGCAATCGTTACCCTTGGAGACACGCGTGCCGCTGAAATCCCCGCTAGATGCTCATCTCCTCTTCTTCTCCTCTCTCCCTCCACCTTTCTCCTTGGCCGACAGCAATGGGAGAGCACCACCAAGAGAGAGCAACGGAGTGCAAGGAGGAGGGCGTGTACTGTAGTGGCACTGTAGCAGCGGTGGAACACTGTAGCAATGCGTGCTACAGTGGTGGGCTAGGGTTTCCCCCTCCTTTTATTAGTGGCCGGCCCCTCATAGGTCTCCTAAGCCAAAGCCCGAAGCCCAAGTTGTCAAAGAATTGCAGATTTTCCCTCCTCTAAAGTCTAATTTCTCTTTTCACTACTTCCTTCATTACAATAAGTTGGAGTATTATAGAAAAACCCCTTTTTCGTTTACTCTCCTTCCTTAGAAACATTCGAGGTATTACATTCTACCCCCCTTAATAGGATTCGACCCCGAATCTACTCACCGATCTACCCGAAACAAAACAGCGTCTGGAAATTAACAACGATTAACACGTACCAGACATGAACAAATCCGGGTATTGCTCGTGCATGCGAGACTCTAACTTCCAAGTGACCTCTCTCTCGGTCTGATGAGACCACAACACAAAAACGTAGAACGACGTCTGTCCTAACACTCGTCCCCACATTTCCAGGTACACTCATCGGAAGAGAATCAAAGGTAAGATCCTACTCGATAGTCCACGACGTTAACGAATATTCAAACTCTAGTTCTCACAGGTACTCACTCGACACCAAACATGTTAAATGTTGAGTACAACGCGTATGGACCCGAGACGGTCCTTGCGATACGCCAACTTCTGAATTCCCGTAGCTAACGAAAACAACCCAATGTACCTTGGCTAACCTTCCGATTGATACTGAACCACACCACATGCACATAGAACACGAACTCTTGTTCCAACTCTCAATTGAACTCTTCACTGAAACAAGGATCGCCTCCTTTAACCAGAAACACACAACAGAGCTATCTTTAAGCAAACTCTTTTACCGACAAAACCATCTGAAAATGAAAGATTCACATCGCATCTATGCGTTACCAGCTCAATACTAAAGAGTCAAACCCAGAAATCGGAATTTCATCACAAAAAACCTTTCCACCTTCCAAGTGGCAGTTTGCGAATAAACGTCACGAAATCCAAAGGAGAAATCACTTGAATGCCCAAATAAAAAAAAATCATTTATTCCGTCTGAACTGGAAAGAATCACACATGTCAACATAAATGTTGAGCTCAACTTGCGAAAGACATCCGTCAAAACACATAGCTCAAACAAGAATCAAGAAAACGTGTCTCTACTTGAGGAAGCATCAATTTCTCAGTTTCTCTTTCAGGAATAAAACTTCTCTCATACTTTGGAATTCCAATTCATCGCATAACACCCTAACTCATCTCTCTTAACTTGGCATTCTGTATAGAGGCTCTATCGACTACACCGAAACTTTCTCTCAACAACTCCTCTACCGACAGAATTAATTTAATAGATGACTTCCAATGCATATCAAAATAGATCTCACATGCAGTCACATCACCTCAATGTTTTAAGAATAAACCACTCGAAATTCCCAGCACACTCATTCATATACTTCCTCAAAAGGGTTCTATCAATGATCATCCCATTATTCGGAATCCACCCTTATTCTACTTCCTCTACACATAATCATTGGGAGACTCAAGGTCCTAGCAAAAAGAATGCGAAGCCCAAAATTAAACTCCAAGACTCCGACCATGAACTTCTCATATAGAAGATAAGGGAAACCTCAAATTAAATCCCTAAAATTCTCACAATCCAAACATACTTGCGCATTGACATCAACACGAAAACATTTCCTTGATCCAATTATCTTTATAAAGATTCTAACTCTTAGAGAGTTATCTACTAAGTCCAAGTCATTTCTGACAATAATCCAACAATCTCGGTTATCTCAAAATCATTTTAACGATCAGATCACTTCGCTAATCTTACTCTCATTACAACACCATCATAGTTTAACTGCACAACCGTGCAAGGTACTCAATCGCGACACTCTAATACATTGATCAAGATTCCCATCCTTTCGAAAATTCTAATGTTCCACCCGAATTGAACAAAGGATCTTGGATCACAAATCTCCATAGGTTCTAATGGTTGCAATATTGCAATCAGTTTAGCCTCAAAGGCAAACATTCGGTATAAATAAAATTTTCTCCAAGAATTATACACAAAATCAGTTCATCCTTCAACGCTTCTCGAATAACTTACAACCCAAGGTCTCACAATCACATTGAATAAACACTTCGAAAGACCTTTGTGAAATGAATCGATGAATCCTTACTTAGAAGAAAAACAAATGAAAATAATTTTCACCACATAGAAAAATATTTACCACTCGCAGTGAACAGAGGACCAAGGGATTAGTCAGTTTGGCAAAGAACTCAGACAACAAAAGGGAAAAACATCAGTTGACGGCACAAGTCCCGCACGAAGGAAAGGTCAAACCCCAAATAAGAAGAAGGTATTGCCTTTGAAAATTGATAAACTCTTAAAACCCAAATCACAAGAACCCCTTAGGGACCAATCAAATCTTTCAACATGTCACTTTGCTCGAAACAAACTCAATCACTACATAACTCAAGGGGTCCAAATGATCACAAATGCAAAACTCGAAACACTTTTACTAAATCAAAATTACGAAAGACGATCAAATTACTTTATTTCTAAAAGAATCATCACCACACACACAAGTCACAATCTCTTGTAGAATAACCTTACTAACATGAATAATACACTCTGAACATAAATCTTTATCATCAACTATGCCATTAGAAAGCCCCCAAAGTTTTACCAAATTGTTCCATACTACCTTTTCATCCCATCTTCAAAACGAGAGTATACCAAAACCATACAACCTCACTACATCAACATCTTAAGTTTAGAAGGGGTCTACTATACAACTGAAAAAGTCCTACCAAAACCCTTTCATCAAGGACACATTATCATCCGATGATTTCACAATCATGTGGGCATAAGCCCCCTGTTATATCATATTAGTTCAATTTTTAGTGATGCTCAACATCAAACTTCAACATGCAACAGTTATGCTCCAACCATTGTTGTTATCAACTGGCTTCATTATGAAATCTAGTTGCTACCTTCTTTCCTTCTAAAATCACATTGGTATTTACAAACACATATTCAACTGCTCCTCCTCATATTTGGATTTCGGCAAAAATACACTAAAACTTCAAAAATCAAAATCTTCTATCGATCAAAAGTCTCAACAACACTACAACCAAATTCATCGCGTCATTCTATATAGAAGAACTATATAGAACTCCTCCCATAAATTCTAGATCCACCGGTATTCAATCCCTTAAACCGGTTGTACACAATTCCAATAATTAATCATAGTAAGGAATATGCAAATCTAGCATTTACTCTAGTTTCTCTTTCCACACATTTAAATTAATCCATTGGAACCAAAGAACCCAACAAGTTTAGCAACCTAAACAATTTTAATGACCAGTCTAATTCATCAATGTTTGATACTTCTTAATATCTCTTTTGACTCCAAATAGGTATGGACATACTCTCAGTCACTACTCATATATAAAGTTCATTAAGAACTAGTAGAAGACAACATCAACTTAATGAATTTCACTCCCAAGGTTACTAATTAATATTAATGATACACCACACCAAAGACTCGACTTGATACCCATACCATATCAAGTTATCACAAAAGGTTTTTAACAATTTCCATCAGAACAGAGATGCATTAAACTTCAACCCTCGGAATAATCCAAAAGAAATACATAGAGCCAAAGCTTTCTCATGTTAACATACTTGCAACATTAAAACTCTCATTACCCAAACTATCAAACGAATACATGAGTCATTCTTTTCCAATGAGAAAGAAGGAACAACCATGGCAATATCAATATTGCCAATTAACGAGGATCACGAGTAGTAAAAGCAACTCAACAGTCAGAAAACAATAAATATTTCAGAGAACCATTAGAGACCCATTGAAACTCAGCAACTACCAAGAACCACGAACCCAAGAGAATATGCCAAATTCAGAGATCAAGGAAGAAAACAACTTTCTAAAGCAACTCACGCTCAACACCTACAACTATGGTATTCGGGATAACTACTCTATTCGTATACCATGAACTGTGGCGTAACCTGACAAAGTCCAAGGCCATAACCACGACCTCCACTGCTTAACATCCGTTATCGACACCCATAAACAATATAATTAATTATGAATATGCATGATCATCTCATGACAATCATAGAATAGTTTCATAGATATAGAATATCATAACATATCATAGATTAACAACAAGAAAGATAGTACAGAAGCAATTCAACAATTGCTCAACAAATGAAGCATAACAATAGAAATGTGGAAACAATGGATTCCCAACCCCACCTACTGTGCACAGTGTGTCATTTTAATAACTTAATTACCACGGACCTAAAGCCCGCTCTGATACCAACTGTAACACCCTGGCTATTCAGAAGCCAAAATGCTACCTAAAGACCTAACATATAACCATATAGCGGAAAACTTCGAAAGTAATTCATCAACAAAGCTAAACAGATCAACATCAGTTGGGACATAAACAGGAATGTAATAATGGATCCACTAAGATAATCCTATTAGCGAATGGTCAATGAACATAAACAATTATATAAACAAACTCAACGAAATAAAGTTATCATGCACATCTAAGTTTATTTATTACAATCCAACAATTAACGAATGAAAGACAGTAAAAATTCTTTTATTGAACCTAGTGTAAAGTGAAATATTTGAGTAGTGCGTGTCTACTCCCTCCCAAGAGAAACTTCATCGATCACCTAAAAATAAATAAACAAAGCAAGAGTGAGTCCAAGACTCAGCAAGTACATTGAATATATGAGCAGGACCTCCAATATGAACGGACAATCTCTTCACAATTTTCGAACATACAAAGAAATGAATATTTATGAATGCATGAGATGAATAGAAATAATCAAAGGAAGGACTACACACGTGCTTATACGGTATAGCTAGTGACACACCGTCGGTGTTCACTTAAGCCCGCATCTTAACAAAAATACGGGATCCAAATCTCGTATGAAGAACGTTTCATCACGGTGTCCAAAACGCCCACATTGGAATGGTGGGACTTCACATGCCCATCTTTGGAATTGATGGGACTTTAGACTCCACTCCCGTGGAGCTCCACTCCGTGGACGGAACATGAACATGGATGCATGAATGATCTTATGTATTATGACTACCATCATATCCACACATATGAAAAGAATATATCATTGAAGCTTGACACATATCAAATGAAGATACAACACGAACAATAGGCATCCAAAATTCACAAAACATACGCTTGTCGATGTACTTATGAATAAGGACTAGCATCACCTCCAACGATATTAGACTCCACTCCGTGGGACGGAACATGAACATGATCATCGGAACTTCTCCGTATCAAATGAAAACACAGCATGAACCTCAAGCATCCAACATACACAATTCATACAAGCGTCGATGTACTTGCCTTTAGCGTTGCGATGCGTTGGGGGCAACGATGATGCCGCTAACCTCGGCGCCTCACCCCCTACACCAAAGTTACTCAATAAGAACCAAGAAATCATGACACTACTCGCATCGCTCCTAACACATACCCCAACCCCATCAATTAATTGTGCATATTTGTTCGAATTAAACCACATTCTAACAGGGAACCTTGGCGGATAGCAAAAGTAAAAGTAACATAACTTTTGCTATAAAACTCTAAAAGGGTGTTCTCAGGCTTGTTTGAAAGGTAACAAGATTATCTACAATAACCTAGTTGAGCGAAAGCCTTGAATCCGCCATTAACATGATCATATATCAAAAGGAAAACTAACATTTTATTTTCGTCGAGATTCTGGATAGTCAACTTAAAACATGCATAACTTTTGTTCTACAAATCCAAATGGGGTGTTCTTTATCAATCCTTAAAGCTAATGAGATCACGTACAAAAGTCATTCTGGGCAAGTCTTCTGAATCATCCACTAACTAGGTCATATTGTATCAATTACAGAGACTGCTATTTCTCGTCAGAGTTCTGGACAGCAGAAACTAAAACGATCACAACTTTTGATCCGTATGTCGGAATCAGGTGTTCTTGGCGGCCACCGAAAGCTAAGAACATTATCTAAATATCTCTAGGAGATAAAAACTTCTAATTCATCGTCTAAGAACCCGAAACATAGCACGCAACATACTGGACAGATTCGAATTTACCGCAGACAGACTTTGATCCAATCAAATTTAATCGGTTTCGCTTCTACGACTAATCAAACAACAACAACCGGCAATCGTTACCCTTGGAGAAACGCGTGCCCGCTGAAATCCCCCCGCTAGATGCTCATCTCCTCTTCTTCTCCTCTCTCCCTCCACCTTTCTCCTTGGCCGACAGCAATGGGAGAGCACCACCAAGAGAGAGCAACGGAGTGCAAGGAGGAAGACGTGTACTGTAGTGGCACTGTAGCAGCGGTGGAACACTGTAGCAATGCGTGCTACAGTGGTGGGCTAGGGTTCCCCCCTCCTTTTATTAGTGGCCGGCCCCTCATAGGCCTCCTAAGCCAAAGCCCGAAGCCCAAGTTGTCAAAGAATTGCAGATTTTCCCTCCTCTAAAGTCTAATTTCTCTTTTCACTACTTCCTTCATTACAATAAGTTGGAGTATTACAGAAAAACCCCTTTTTCGTTTACTCTCCTTCCTTAGAAACATTCGAGGTATTACATTGTTTTTCCAATTGCTGAGTTATTCTTGTGGCTGGTGGACTTGGTTAGTTGTCAATATTGACCTTTGTATTGGAGTTCCGTCTTTCTTACTGGAAAGCATGATCCATTTATTTCACTTGATGATTTGGATAATGAAAGTTTCCTTTTGCAAGTCCTATGATGAGGCATCCTAACACTTATACATCTTTCCCTTATACACATCGAGGTGGGCGCCATACGTGACGCTACAAATAATTCAAATCTGAAGTGCATATTGGTCCACCGACGAGCAAGAGCTAAACTTCTAAATCAACAGTGCTTTTGTTTCTTAATGAATCTTCTATTGTCATTGATGAGAATTGGGTATTACCTCATGCAAATGTTTTGTGCATTCTCGAGTTTGAACATTGTGAAGCCTTTGGAACCAAGAGGAGGCGGAGTCAAAGCAATGGAGGAGAAGCTCACGTGGGTCAACCAAGGAGAAAAGCCCAAGAATTCAAGCCCAATTCGGATCTTCCACAAGTGCAACCGAAATTCATCTCGGAATCAACTCGAATTCAATTCGGATTCGGTTCGGGACAGCCCAACAGGGCTGTACTAAAAGGCCATAACTTTTGCATACGGAGTCCGATTGGGGTGTTCTTGGACTTGTTTGAAAGCTTATTCCAAGGCCCACACAATGGTTTTGGCCCCAGCTTCAGAAGACTTACGGTCGCACCGCTATGGCCGAAACAATGTGACGGACTTAAGTTAGGTTTTCCTTTTGTGTGTTTTTAGGTCTTAGCGAGTTAGAGTTTGATTCGGCATGTGTGGCCGCCCTAGGCGTGCGTGAGTCGTGGAGGGTGCCTTAAATACCTTGCCCTCCCTTGTATCCATTAGACCAGTTTATTCATAAGATTGAAACATAGCTATTGCTTGTTCTTTCGACCCGAGTTCATGCGAGGACTTTGAGAGAGGACTAGGCGATCCAATTGTTCGATCCGCAATTCAAGGTCAAGCCGTCGTTCCATTGGGAATCGGGACTTGGCGTTAAATGCTCGTGGTCTCGCGACGAACAACTACCCGGTGTGTTGTGGGCGTATTCGAAGAGTTGAGGGTTCGTGCATTGGCGCGAGTGTTCACTAGCGACATCATCTACTTCGCATCAACTATCCACGGTTTCTCACCGAGAAGATCGGGCCTCCTCGTATCATGTGGTATCGATTCTAGGTTTACTCGGTGAGAACTTCTTTACCCGTAGTTAGATTCGTTTTCTTTCCTATCGTATAATAAACCAAAAATTGCAGTACCAAAACCGTAGTTTAATCTGTTATTTCTTGTGCGTTTAGTTAAGTTTTCATCCATTAGAGTTTTGTTTTAGTGCTGATCCTTGTGTTTCCATTGCGTAGCTTAATTTTTATCAAAAAAAAAAACAAATTTTGCTGATTGAACTCCCTCAATTAGCACCCAAAACCATCATCCGATGTCAGTCTGCATTGTCTTGCCAACACAATTCGAGACGGTGTTGTTTCCTTATCCGAACTCCTTGGTGGGACTAGAGTCCTAATCAACCTCTAGCTCAAACACAATCCGAGTCCAATTGCTCCATCACGAGTTTCACCACTACATCATAGCCGTCAGAACCACTTTTGGTGTCCTTTATATCCTTTCATCTTGAGACTAGCTATTGATATTGCACCTAGGGTGCTCATTCAAGTTGATTACACGTTCTTTGTTTTGTGAGGTTGCGCGGTTCCACGGGGAGCAAAGCAGGGGAAAAGAAGGAAAAGGCAGCCGCATATAGAAAGAGCGCGCAAGAAAAAAAAAAAAAACGCTAACTTTTGCATACGACCTCCGATTGAGCGTTTCTTGATCCGTTGGAAAGGAAACGGAAAATAGAGCCAAAAAGAAGTCTGGGAAATGCGGGGTTTTACATCCGCGTAAGCCACCAGCACACGTGTGCGGAAAACTTCGACCCCAAAAAGGTCGTTTAGGCCTCAAAACGGCCCGCAAACCGAGAAAAATTCGCTTTCTCGATTTCGCTCAAAATTGACAGAGCCTCTACAGGTGATTCTAAGGTACCCGTGAAGACGGCATCCCTTTTCGAGTTGATCCGCGCATACTTTTAGCTACTACTGATGCGGTCATCTTTTAGCTTGTGTTTTTCAATTTTGTTTGAGCAATCTTGTGCCCTAGTATATTCCTTTGCAATTGGCTAGCGTCTATCCCGTACTTGGTGCAAAACGAGCTGGTTTCATCTCTTTTTCGCTCGCTAGCTCGGTCATTTGTTTGCATTAAGTCTCATTTATCTTTGCGTGTGCGTTCATACACTTTGCTTAAACTCGTTGGATCAGACATAGGCAAAATACTCTAGCTTGGATCATTACTTAGCTTTACAATACCTTGAATATCAGATTGCATAGGATATACACATACTGTCCAAGCTCCACCTACACCCGCTTGTACCCCTTGCTCTTAGTTACGCTCATACATTCACGGGTTGAGGTCGTTATTCGTCTGGCAATCGCTGCTTTGCCGTCCTTGATTCACTTTGGAGCAGTAAGCTTGTCTTGTTTTGGGATGTGAGTTGTGAGCGTAATAGAGAGCTTTTGTTTTACTAACCCAGATATAACCTCGTTTCTTGTTTGTGAGTTGTTGCCATGTCAGGTCACGAGGAGGATCCACCTAATCCGGAGGCGCCGGTTACGTGGACAGAGTACACTCGGTTGCGCGAGATGCTACAAAAACAACTTCATGATGGTGATAATGGCGTGCGCGACGAGCTCGGGGAAGTTCAGACTGGACTGAACACTCTCGGGGAGGAGGTCACACAATTGCGTACGGCCATCAACAATAACTTCCTGGAGCTCCGCGCCATGTTCGCTCAACACAATCTACGTGGGGGTGCGCAAGCTGATGACACAAGTGTGCACGGCCCTCCGGCCGTTTTGCACAATGAGACCGATGAGGAGCGTGCTATTCGTGTGGATGAGGAGCGACGACAGCGGCAGGCGCGTCGCATGGCGGTGCCGCCAAACGTCGGGATGGCAGCCGCGGCACGCCATCAGGCACATGGGCGTGGCCGAGGCAACGGCGGCCAGGGTGGAGGCGCACCACAGGGTGTCCACGGAGGAGGTGTGCATCGTGCACCTCGTAGCTGGGTTGATGAGGTCGAGCAATGGGATGACGATTTCCCCGTCGATGACGATGACCGACAGCGCCACCACCGCAACAACGTGCAGCGTCATCGACACGATGACGCCGAGGATTTTGTCGCTAAGCCCAAATTTACTCTCCCTATATTTTGAGTGAGTACGGATGTCGAACAATACCTCACTTGGGAGCTGAAAGTTGATAAGTTGTTTCGGATGAACAACTATTCCAATGAGAAGAAGCTGTTGCTTGCGTCCAATGGCTTGGATGATTATGCCACACATTGGTGGGAGCAGTTCATCCGTAAGCGCATGGAGCGTCATGACTTGCCGATTATAACCTGGGAGCAGATGAAGCAGCATTTGCGGGCACGCTTTGTACCTCGCCACTACAAGCGTTCACTTTTGAGAAGTCGCGGAGTGCGACAAGGTATAAGATCAATTGATGAATATCATAAGGAAATGGAGACTATCATGATACATGCAGATGTCCGCGAGAATGAAGAACAGACCATGGCGAGATTTCTAGCTGGCATGAATCATGCTGTCAAGCGCATTGTCAATCACCATCCCTATAATGATATGATTGAGTTGTTGCATCAAGCACGCGAAGCCGAGCGACAAGTGATTGAAGACGCACGATTTGCTGCCCGTTCACGTTCTTCAGCCAGTCCAGGACAGCCATATAACAACAGCCAGCCAAACAGGACCACTCCGGCCGGAAACAATTCGGCAATGCGCATTCGCAAGTAAGAAGTTGGAAGTACACCACCACCGGTGCGTCGACTGCGGCGCTGCGCTAGTGCGACCTCGTCTATGGGGTCAACAGGCCGTTCACGTGACATTATTTGCCACAAGTGCAAGGGTGTTGGCCATTTTCAGAGGGACTGCCCCAATGTCAGAACTATGCTTATCACAGAGGATGGCGGTTATGTTTCAGCTAGTGATGATGAGTCGCCTGATGCACAGCCAGTCTTGCACACTGATGACATAGAGCAATGTGAGTGTGATCCTGAGTTCCCTAACACTGAGCAGTATTCTATTGTTTGCACACCCAAGGTGCTTAGTGTAATGCCGTCCCGTCACTAGAGCGGCGGTGCAATTTATTTCGACTTGGGCAAAACTTGATAAGGGTAAGGTGTGCAAAGTGATAATTGATGGTGGGAGTTGTCATAATCTGGCTAGCAAGGATATGTGTCATAAGTTGGGTTTGAAGTACTTGCCGCATCCACGTCCTTATCATGTGCAATGGTTGAGCGACAAAGAGGAAGTGAAGGTGAACTATATGGTGCGAGTGACGTTTTCTATTGGGAAGTACACCGATACTGTGGACTGCGATGTTGTGCCTATGACGGTGTGTCACTTGCTCTTGGGACGGCCATGGCAATATGACCGTTCTGCTTGTTCACGATGGGCGTACAAATCGCTACACATTTCGATGGAATAATATGGATATCATCTTGAAGCCCCTTACACCATAGCATTGTGAATTCTTCAATGCGAAAATTGAGATGCACGTTGAGGCGCCAAAGAGCGAGAGAAGAATTTAGTGATGTTGGCCACCAAATCAGAAATGAGAGAATTCAGCGAAGATCCCAATTTGGTGCACTTTGTACTATTGTACAAAGACGCCTTGCTTTCGACTAACGACTTGTCTTCTCTTCCTAGTGGTGTTGCTTGTGTTTTGCGGACTTCAATGACATCTTTCCAAACGAGGTACCAGTGGGCTACCACCAATTCGTGGGATAGAACATAAGATCGACTTGATTCCGTGAGCGTCGTTGCCAACCGACCACCGCATCGCACCAATCCGAGAAACAAAGGAAATTCGAAACAAGTACAAGAGCTTCTCTCCAAAGGGTATGTACGTGAAAGCTTAAGCCCTTGTCTTTATTCTGTTATTTTAGTTCCTAAGAAAGATGGTTCATGGCGTATGTGCGTAGATTGTCGAGCGATTAATAATATCACAATTCGATATCGTCATCCTATACCTCGCTTAGATGATATGCTAGACGAATTGAGTGGTGTTGTTATTTTCTCTAAGATAGATTTGTGATGGTTACCATCAAATTAGGATGCATGAAGGGATGAGTGGAAAACAGCATTTAAAACAAAATTTGGGTTGTATGAGTGGTTAGTCATGCCTTTTGGTTTAACTAATGCACCTAGTACATTCATGCGCTTAATGAATCATGTTTTAAGGCATTTGATTGGTAAATTTGTGGTTGTGTACTTTGATGATATTCGATTTACTGATGATGATGAATCTGAACACATAGACCATCTTAGACAAGTTCTACAAGTTTTGCGTGAGGCTAGGTTATTCGGTAACTTATAGAAGTGTACCTTTTGCAAAGATCGTGTCATCTTTTGGGCTATGTTGTTTCGCACAGGAGTTGAAGTAGATGAGTCTAAAATTGAAGCGATTAAAATTGGCCAACTCCTGTGAATGTCAATGATTAGGAGCTTTCATGGTCTCATTGGTTTTTATCGGCGCTTTGTGAAGGATTTTAGCACCATAGCTGCCCTTTGAATGAACTTACTAAAAGGGTGTTGAATTTGTGTGGGGGTAGCGCAAGGCGGTTGCTTTTTTGAACTTAAGAAACGCTTGACCAAGCAACGTTGCTTGTTTTACTGATTTCACTAAAATTTTGAAATTGAGTGTGATGCTAGTGGATTGGGTATTGGCGGTGTTTTAATGCAAGAGGGTAGACCGGTAGCTTATTTTAGTGAGAAACTGAATGGTGCTCAATTGAATTATCCGGTCTATGACAAAGAGCTTTATGCTTTAGTGCGTGCGTTAGAAACTTGGCAACACTATTTATGGCCTAAAGAGTTTATTATTCATTCGATCATGAGGCATTAAAGTATTTAAAGGGCCAAGCAAACTGAACCGTAGACATGCCAAATGGGTCGAATTCATTGAGTCGTTTCCTTACATTGTAAAATATAAGAAGGGAAAGGAAAATGTGGTAGTGATGCTCTCTCTAGGAAAAGTGTGCTTTTAACTCAAATAGGAGTGCAAGTTCTGGTTTAGAGAGTTTGCGTGATTTATATGCTCATGACCATGATTTTTCCGTTCCTTACGCACATTGCAAAGAGGGAAAAGGTGGGATAAATTTCACATCCATGATGGGTTTTGTTTCGCACTAACAAATTATGCGTTCGGACTCCTCCGTGCGTTTGCTATTCTGCAGGAATCACATGCGAGGTGGGTTGATGGGACATTTTGGGCGTGAGAAGACGTTATCTATCTTTGAAGGATCACTTTTATTGGCCTAAGATGAGGCGAGATGTAGAGAGGTATGTGCAACGATGCATTACTTGCCACAAGCGAAATCAAAATTGAATCCACACGGTTTGTATACCCTCTACCTGTTCCCAATGCACCATGGGAGGATATTAGTATGGATTTTGTTTTAGGATTGCCTAGAACTAAGAGGGGAGGGATTGTTTTTGTCGTTGTGGATCGCTTTTCAAAGATGGCACACTTTATTCCGTGCCACAAGAGCGACGATCGTCGCATATTGCTAACTTGTTTTTCAGGGAGATCGTGAGGCTACATGGCGTGCCACGCACTATTATGTCGATCGTGACGTGAAGTTCATGAGCTACTTTTGGAAGACACTTTGGGGTGGCGGGGACGAAGTTGTTATTCAAAGACGACTTGTCATCCCCAAACCGATGGTCAAACGGAGGTGGTGAACCGCACACTTCGATGCTACGGACCATGATCAAGAAGAATGCGCGAGTGGGAGGATTGTTTGCCGCGACGTGGAATTCGCTTATAATCGGGCCGTGCACTCCACTACGCGATTGTGTCCTTTTGAGGTGGTGTATGGTTTCAAACCCTTTACGCCGCTTGATTTGCTGCCACTTCAAGTCAACACCGTGTTCATATGGAGGCATCCAAGCGGTGAGTATGTGAAGAAATTGCATCTCAAAACAAAAGAGGAGATAGAACGCAAGGTCAAGTCCTATCTTGAGAAGGCGAATAAAAACGGAAGAAGATGATTTTTCAACCGGTGATTTGGTTTGGGTGCACTACCGCAAGGATCGTTTTCGAACGCCGCAAGTCTAAATTGCTGCCACGAGGTGATGGACCTTTCAAGGTGCTTGCGAAGATCAACGACAATGCCTACAAGATAGAGCTTTCCGCGATGACTATGGCGTGAGCTCTACTTTCAATGTCATTGATTTATCACCTTTCTTTGGTGGTGATGATCCAGTCGAGGACAACGCCTTTTCAAGAGGGGGAGGATGATGAGGGCATCCCTAACACTTATACATCTTTCCCTTATACACATCTTGAGGTGGGCGCCATACGTGGACGCTACAAATAATTCAAGTCTGAAGTGCATATTGGTCCACCGACGAGCAAGAGCTAAACTTCTAAATCAACAGTGCTTTTGTTTCTTAATGAATCTTCTATTGTCATTGATGAGAATTGGGTATTACCTCATGCAAATGTTTTGTGCATTCTCGAGTTTGAACATTGTGAAGCCTTTGGAACCAAGAGGGAGGCCGGAGTCAAAGCAATGGAGGAGAAGCTCACGTGGGTCAACCAAGGAGAAAAGCCCAAGAATTCAAGCCCAATTCGGATCTTCCACAAGTGCAACCGAAATTCATCTCGGAATCAACTCGAATTCAATTCGGATTCGGTTCAGGACAGCCCAACAGGGCTGTACTAAAAGGCCATAACTTTTGCATACGAGTCCGATTGGGGTGTTCTTGGACTTGTTTGAAAGCTTATTCAAGGCCCACACAATGGTTTTGGCCCCAGCTTCAGAAGACTTACGGTCGCACCGCTATGGCCGAAACAATGTGACGGACTTAAGTTAGGTTTTCCTTTTGTGTGTTTTTAGGTCTTAGCGAGTTAGAGTTTGATTCGGCATGTGTGGCGGCCCTAGGCCGTGCGTGAGTCGTGGAGGGTGCCTTAAATACCCTTGCCCTCCCTTGTATCCATTAGACCAGTTTATTCATAAGATTGAAACATAGCTATTGCTTGTTCTTTCGACCCCGAGTTCATGCGAGGACTTTGAGAGGACTAGGCGATCCAATTGTTGTCTGCAATTCAAGGTCAAGCCGTCGTTCCATTGGGAATCGGGGACTTGGCGTTAAATCGTTCGTGGTCTCGCGACGAACAACTACCCGGTGTGTTGTGGGCGTATTCCGAAGAGTTGAGGGTTCGTGCATTGGCGCGAGTGTTCAGCTAGCGACATCATCTACTTCGCATCAACTATCCACGGTTTCTCACTGAGAAGATCGGGCCTCCCCTCGTATCATCCTATAGTACGTGAAAGTTTTGATTCAATATATCTCTTTTGGGTATCTTGAGTTTTGAAGTTGAAAAGTTCTTTTATGAAAGAAAACGCTAAACTCTTTAGCGATGTCGTCTCGTGGTTAAGTGAGAGGTTATAATCAGAGAAATTAGTGAATATGATATGAGTTATCAAGTTGGATCTGTAGTGTGGTGTATAATCGATCCTAACTAAGATCCCCGGAAGGAAAGTTGACTAATTTGATGGTGCCATGTAGTAGTTCTTGTTGAACTGTGATTAAGTGTTTGGCTATACCTAATTGGAAGCAATAGAGTTATTAACAAGCTGTGTAACTTTAACTGAGTGCTTGACCCTAGAGTTGTTTAGTTTGCTAAACTTGTTAGATTATTTGATCTCAATGGATTAATCTAACTGTGCGGAAGAGAAATATAAGATGTGTTCATTGTCGTCTTGGTAGATATTAATATAGAATTTTTCTTTAATTGGCTATTTGATGATCTTATTTATGCTCGTGGGAGTACAAATAGATACAGGACCAACAATTCATCCATGATTGAATAATCATCAAAAGTTTATGATAACCTCTAGATTGGAGTTAGTGGGTACTAAATAAGTATGAGCATTCTGAATAGTTGAAGGGTTGAAATTTGAAAGTGATTTATTCACGAGTGTTTCACGAGGATGTATTGTGGCTGCATGCCATTGTTAAAAGAGGTCTTGCTCCGATAGTGTAGTGGTGTATTAGATATACTCTAGAATAGGTTGACTGTTGCAATCTTATTGAGATAACAAAAATGTTATGAAATAATATACTGTGTTTGTTTTGGAAAGGTTTATGATGGGATTTTATAGGTGACATATGGTTGCTCGATGGTAAAAATTGTCAGATAATAGTATGTCTTTGATGAAAGGGTTTTGGTGTAACCTTGTAAATTGTGTAGTAGGTTCCTTCAAAAATCTGGTGGTTGTTATAGTGAGGGTGTAAGAATTTGGTGTACTCTCAATTGAGGATGAGAGGATAAAGTGAAATATAACAGTTTTGTCAGCTTTTGGGGACTTTATAAAGGAAGAGTTGATGATAACGAACCTTGTTAAGAGTGAATTATTCTTGATGTTAGTAATAAGGTCTACAAGAGATTGTGACGCGTTGGAGTGATGATGATTCTTCTAGAGAGAAAGTAAGTTGATTATTTTAATAACGATTAAATGAAATGTTTGGAGTTTCAGATTCGTGATCTTTTGGGGCTCATGATTTATGTAGTAGATAAAATTAGTTGAGCAATGTGACATATGGAAAGGTTCCGTTTGGTTCTGAAGTGATGAATGTGATTTGGTATTAAAAGCATCTCTTATTTGGTTTGGCAAGTAATGTTGTAATCAAAGAGATTGCTTTCGTTGTGTTAACGGAAAATGTTTACCATAAGTATTTGAGGTTGGAGCTAAAAAAAAATGTAATCCGCAACTTACTTGTTGTCTCAGCTTAAGAGTTTCTTGGGTTTGCATAGCAATGTTTTATTATGAGTTATGGAGATGGAAAATTTCTTCTTGTGGGACTTTTGCCTCATCGTAGATTCGCATTCATTTTTCGAGATCATTTCTATTTGACTATTTCTCTTAGTCTCGTGCTCACTTGAGAGCCATGATTTCTTATGCGTCGAACTTTGTATCATTTATTTCTTCCTTTTGAATAAGGAAGTAACCAAATTGTGTTGCCAAGTGTTATAAAGAGTAGCATGGTGATTGGTTGGAGGTGGTCAAGTATTTGGAATTGTTGATATTTTTGGGAACCAATCTATTTGAAGAGCAGTATAATGTGAATTGGTTTCGACTTACAACACCTGGAGAGAATTCTACTTAAATGGAAAGTTTGTCGATGAGATAAAAGTAATTAGTGTTACAACTAGTGGAACCTATGGCGAATTATGATCCAGTAACCTTTGTCTATGTTGAAATATTGGGACTATTGAAATTATGGACTTTTGATAAACTTATTAGAGTATCACAATTAGGTACTTAGTATGATTGTGCAGAAGAGTTGTGGTGGTGAAGTTTAATAAGAGTCGCGGTGTGGAGGAACCTAAGTGTCATGCTTATTAGAGGGATAGCAGGAATTGTTGAGCTATTGTCAAGTATGACTCAGCCTCAGTAAGTGACCTTATGAGAGTTAAATTATCTTCGAGGATATCTTGGTCAAAGAATATATTTATTTATTGACATTAGTGATTGGGTATGTTTGAATCTTAGTCATATAGTGAGGGTATGACGAATGGGATATTGTGGTCGTGTAGTTGAATTTTGATTAGTGTGGTTTAGTGAAGGTCCAAGATTGGTGACATGAAACGCCTTGAGCGGTTACCTGATTAGTGAGGAATGTGGATGTTAATGATTGAGGTTATTGTTGAGTTATGTAAAATTTTAGTGAATGAATTGGAAGATTTCCTATCAATCATACCAGAAATTCATTGTAGGAGACTTCGAGGTTGATTTTAGGCTTTGCATTTCTTGTTAAAACCTTGGATGCCAATGATTATGTGTAGAGATGGTAGAATAAGAGTGGATTTCGAGTAGTGGGATGATCATTGATAGTATCCTTTGAGGCTAGTATACGAGAGTGTGTGATGTGAATTTCAAATTGCTCATCCTTAACGGATTAAGGGATGTGATGGTGGGTGAAATCTATTGAGTTGTGTTGGAAATTATTTTGACAAGTAATTCATTCGGTGGGAAGTTGGCTAGAGTACGATATTGTGAATTGGAAGAGTCTACCGCATAATTGTGGATTTTGTGTTCGGTAGAGCATAGGTTTGGGATTGCCAATTTAAGAGAAATGAGTTAATGCGTTATGCGATGATTTGGGATCCTATGGTTTAAGAGAAAGTTGATTTCTTAAAAGAAAGATTGTGGTAAAGGGTATGATCTTGGATAGTGAGTTGTTTTCTTAGTTCTTACTTGAACTATGTGGTTATGACGGATGTCAATTACAAATTGAGTTGGTTCTTGTCGGTATGTGTGATTCCTTCCAGTTAAGAAAAAAAAAGGTTAATATGGTTTTGAGTGATTTCGTTTTGGCTTGTGTGGTATTTATTTCTAAACTACCTATTTCAAAAGTGGAAAAAATTCATGGTAAATCCATTGATTTTGGATTGGGCTCTTGTAAGGAAGATGGCTTTGAGTTGGATGCATTTTGACTCCTTTGTTCTCAGTTGAGTTTTTCGGATAAGTGAGTTGGTAGGCGAGTTCTTTGTGCATCCCTTGGTAAAGGAGATGCTGCTTGCATAGGTAAGGTGATCGACTGAGAGTTGGAACAAGAGTTCTATGTGTTTGTGTACACGGTGTACTTGCATCGAAAGGAAGTTTAACCAAAGGTGTGTTGGATAGATTCCTGTCACTGGAATTTGTAGATTGGCGTATCACTAGGACCGTCTCTAGTACTTGCGGAGTACACAATGTCTTGTGTTTTTGGTCTTGAGAGAGCACATGAGAGGTCCGAGCTTGAGATTTTGTTAGAGCTGTTGGCTAAGAAGTAAGACCTTACCTTTGAGTCCGTGTGTTGAGTGTACTGTAAAGGTCGAGACTAGTGTTGAGGTGAAAGACGTGATATCCGTCAAGGTGATATGATCCCATAAGCCCAAGAGGGAAGCGACTTGTGAATTGCGGTCTCGCATGTGCGAGCAGTACTCGGAGTGGTTCACGTTGGGTATCCGTTAAAGATTGTTGATTTTAGTTCCTTTCAAGTAGATTGGTGAAAGTAGAATTCGGGGTCGAATTCTTTTTAAGGGGAGTAGAATGTAATATCCCGTTTGTCGTTAGTGGATGTAATAAAAAAATTAGAGAGGGAATTAAGATAATTAAAAGAGAAAAAAATCAGAAATTGTGAGAGAAATGGGCCACGCAGCCCATAGTCAAGTGGAGGAAAAACAGGCTTAGTGGCCCATGGCCCATGAGGAAACCAGAAACCAACTAAAGAAGGAGGGGGAACCCTAGGGTGCTACAGTACCCACGCCGCCACTGTAGCACGGTATTGTAGCAACCCGTCTCCTCCATGGTGGTGCCCCTCTCCTCCGATGCCTCTTCATTGTGGTGGCCGGCCAAGAAAAAAGGAAGAAGAAGGAAGAAAGGAGAAGGGAAGAAGAGAGGGAAGGGGAAGATTCACGGATTGCATCGCGGTCTACAGCGGTTCGTCAAGGGTAACCCCGGTTTGCCCCCGAATAGATGCATATTTGATTGTTGTAGAAATGTCGGTATTTCTGTCTCCTCAGGACAGATCGCGTTAGACAGACGTTTTGATATAGTTAAGTGCGGATTCGGTCTTGGGCTTCTCCTAGAGAGTTGTAGAAGACGTCAATAGCTTTCGATGAAGTGCTAGATCGTATTATTTGGACCTCTGTAGCAAACGTTATGAATTTTTTAGTGCGATTGTTCTGCGAATCTGTTAGTATTCTGACAGGTTTTAGTAATCTGACCTTAGAGATCAGTTAAAGGGAGAATTAGAGGATCTCAGTATAACTAAAGTTGTAGATAATTGTTGTAGCTTTCAGGGAAGCCCAAGAACACGATATTTGGACAAACGAGCTGAAAGTTATGTTAGTTTTAGTGCTCTGTCCAGAAAGGGTGACGTGAAATCGATGTTTTGTTAATCACCTTAAAAGTGATTTTAGATGGCCGAATCAGGGAGGCTCACCAACTAGGTTTAGTTGGGAAATTTGATTACCTTTCAATGAAGTCCAAGAACACATAATTTGGACCACTGTACGGAAAGATATGAATTTTAGAACTTGACTGTTCACAGAGGGCATTTCAGTACTTAAGAAAGCGGAGTCGGGATCGCGTTGCAATTTGCTACTTGATGAGTTCGCTTATTTAATTCATGTTTTTCGTTACTATGGTCTTAGTTTATATTCATAATGTATTAGGTGGGGGATTGGTACCGGAGGCAGCACCGTCTTGACGTTCTCCATTCGCACGCGGTTAAGGCAAGTGCATTGTTTGATTCGTGGTTGCGATTGATTGGTGTTTGTGTGCTTTTTCGATATGTGATAGTATAGTGAGATTGATGGCATGATATTGGTTTAAGATTGGTGGATGCTCCAAATATGTTTATGCTCTGTTGTGGTATGATGTTATCGTTTTGTGGTAAATTGATGATGATTAAATGATGAGCATGTGCATATTGAGATCATGTTGAGGCTTGGTCACGTGGTGACCAAGTATGTTTCTTTGAGATCCCGTCATGAATGTGACGGGCCGAGATCCCCACACTCGGGAGTGTGGGCATGAGGTCCCCAATACTTGCGGAGTATTGGGCAATTGGTCCTCGTGCGTGCGCGCAGCATGTGCATGAGTATGCGGCGGCGGTTGCATACTTTGCATTACAGTGTAATGCACAAAGAAAGATAAAGAGAAAGGACCCTTGAGCATTGCATTTGCATATGAGATGTTCTATTGTTGATCTCCTTTACATGGATCGATGTTATAGTTTCTTTATGTACTTCTGAGTCTGTGGACTCACTCTTGCTTTATTGTTGTTTTAGGTACCGAGCCAAGAACGACATGCATGGGGGAAGTAGTCTACTAGTCACACACTTGCCACATGAACTAAATAAAGATGAATGATCTTCTAACGTAATTGTTTTAATAATTGGGCGAGATGCCCAAAGATTTATTATGTTTCGTCTCATGCAATGGATTAAATGTAATAATGATGAGTAGTAGAAATTCATATCTCTCTAGTTATGTTAGATACTTAGCATGTCTTTGATTATCTTTTGATGTCTTTGGAAGAAGGTTTTAGTTAATATTTGAATTGTCTGTGTGTTGGAACCTTCGTGTAATTAACTTTACAAGGGAGGTTCTGCCGAAATTTATTAAGATTGTCTAGTTTGGAATTATTAGAGTTTGTTTAGTAGCATTCCAGGCTCATGTCGGGCTAGGGTGTTACAGTAGGTTTCATAAGAGAAGTTGAGGGACCATGTGGAGGACCTCCCCATGTTGTGATGAATATTTGACAGCATTTGGGACATAATGAGAAGGTTTCATAAGAGAAGTTGAGAGACCATGTGGAGGACCTCCCCATGTTGTGATGAATATTTGACAGCATTTAGGACATAATGATGAAGGTTTGATAGTTGTTGAAGTTTGCGAAGTTGAGTTTTGAGTTTCACCTAGAATGCATGGGATGTTATGATGTATGTTTTCACTAATGATGGAGGTCGAAGAGATCATCGAGGATCACGTCTGGTCATGAAGATGGAGTCTTCATGAAGATAGCGTGATACGGGTCTGCATAGTGACTTAGGGTGACTTAGGGTGATACGGGTCTGCATAGTGACTTAGGGTGACTTAGGGTGACTTGGGGTAACTTGTGTAACACCCTGGCTATTCGGAAGCCAAAACGGTACCTAAAGACCTAACATAATATCATACAGTGGAATAACTTTGACAATAATTCATCAACTAAGCTAAACAGTTCAACATCAGTTGGAACGTAAACAAGAATGTAATAATGGATCCACTAAGATAATCCTATCAACGAATGATCAATGAACATAAACAACTATTTAAACGAACTCAACGAAAGGAAGTTACCATCTATGTCTAAGTATATTTATTACAATCCAACAATTAACGAATGAACGACAATAACAATTCTTTTATTGAATCTAGTGTAGAGTGAAATATTTGAGTAGTGCGTGTCTACTCCCTCCCAAGAGAAACTTCATCAACGATCACCTAAAAACAAATAAACAAAACAAGAGTGAGTCCAAGACTCAGCAAGTACATTCAATATATGAACAGACCTCCAATATGAACAAGACAACCTCTTCACAGTTTCTGAACATAAAGCAAATGAATATTTATGAATGCATGAGATGAATGAAAATAATCGAAGGAAGAATTGCACACGTGCTTATACCGGTATAGCTAGTGACACACCCGTCGGTGTTCACTTAAGCCCGCACCTTAACAAAAGTGCGGGGATCCAAGTCCCGTATGAAGAACGTTTCATACAGGTGTCCACATCTAACCATACTGGAATTGATGGGTCTTACGTGCCCATACTGGAATTGATGGGTCTTTCTATCCACTCCCGTGGACGGGACATGACAATGTCCAAATCTGCCCACATTGGAATGGTGGGACTTACAATCAACTCCCGTGGATAAAACATGAACTATGGATGCATAAAATGAATATGAACAATGAAAAACATCATCTCTTAGCATAGATTCAACATATATGAAGGAATATAGACAATTCATCATCTCTTGTATCACAAGATGTCACAATATATTCATGTAAGCATTCAACAGTCATAGCCATTAAGATTAGCAAAGTACTTATGAATAGTAACTAGCATCATTTCTGAATATACTACACTCCACTCCCGTGGGCGAAACATGAACAAGGTCATCGGAACTTCTCACATATAAAATAAAAACAAGTCCCACATAAGGGGAGGTCCACAATTGAGGACACATGTCCCACAAATGAGAAGAAGGTATTGCCGTTGAGAATCGGGAAACCATTATGGGGCAAAAATAGGAGTTTCAAGCATACTCGAATAAACTACAAGTTACAAAACTTGACTCCAATCTCAAATACTTCTACTTTTTTCCTTTAACAAAAAAGGTTACTCCCTATGATTACTACATCACTTTGACAGCTCAAACAAGATAAGCTCTTAAGGCCAAACCACACGAACCACTTAAGAATCAAACAGAACCTTCCAACACATCGTTTTGCTCAACAATTTCAGCTACGACATGAATCACAACTCCAAAAGATCACGACTGCAAAACTCCACCCTTTTTCATTTACCCGACCTTACAAAAGGCGATTAAATTACTTTCTTTCTCAAAGAATCATCACCACTTCTATAAGTCACAATCCCATGTAGACGATCTTACTAACATCAAAAATAATTCACTCTTAATCGAATCGTGAGTGTCTAGTCTTCCATTATAAAGCCCCAAAGACTCACCAAATTGTTACACACCAGTTTATCATCTCATCCTCAAATTGAGAGTATATCAAAAACTTACAACCTCACTACAACATCCACTTATTCTAGAGGGAATCTACTACATAATTTAAAAGGTTATACCAAAACACTTTCATCATGAACATGCTATCATCTGGCTATTCCACAATCATGTAAGCATAAGTCACCTATTAAATTATATCAGTTCAACTCTTATAGGTGCTCAACACCAAGGTCAACACACAACAGTTGCACTCTCAACCAGTGTTGCTATCAATTGGCTTCATTATGAAGTCAAGTTGTTATCCACTTTCCTTTGCGAATCACGTGAATATTTATAAACACATATTCAACTGTTCTTCCTTATGTTTAGATTTCGGCAATGTCACATTAAAATTTCAAGAATCGAAATCTTCCATCAATCAAAAGTCTCAACAACACTACAATCAAATTCATTGCGTCATTCTATTTAGAAGAAATGCAGAAATCCTCCCATAAATTCTAGACCCACCGATATTCAATCCCTTTAACATTTTTGTACACAATTCCAATAATTAATCATGCTAAGAGATATGTAAATGTAGCATTTCCTCTAGTTTTCCTTTCCACACATTTAGATTAATCTATTGGGACCAAAGAACCCAACAAGTTTGGCAACTTAAACAATTTTACTTCTCAATAACTCGTTTGACTCCAATTAAGCATGGACATAATCTTAGTCACTATTCATAAATACAGTTCATGAAGAACTAGTAAAAGATGACATCAACTTGATCAATTTCACTCCCAAGGTTACTAATTAATATTGATCATGCAACACACCAATGACTCAACTTGTTACCCACCATATCAATTTATTTTATTACAAACTGTGACTTAACCACAACAAGGCATCACAAAAGGATTTTAACATTGTCCTTCAGAAAAGGGGTGCGTTAAACTTCAATACTTGAAATAATCCAAAATAAATGTGTAGAGTCAAACCTTTCTCATGTTAACGAACTTGCAACAGAAAACTTTTATTATCCAAAACTATCAAACGAATACATGAGTCATTCTTTTCCAATGAGAAAGAAGGAACAACCATGAATATCAATATTGCCAATAGACGAGGATCACCAGTAGTAAAAGCAACTCAACAGTCGGAAAATAATAATTATTTCAGAGACCATTAGAGACCCATTGAAACTCAGCAACTACCAAGAACCACGAACCCAAGAGAAATTCACCACCCACCACGGAACAAGAATTTGCCAAGTTCAGAGATCAAGGAAGAAAACAACTTTTTAAAGCAGCTCACACTCAACACCTACATCTATGGTATTCGGGGTAACTACTCTATTCGTCTACCACGAACAGTGGTGCAACCTGACAAAGCCCAGGGCCACAACCACGGCCTCCACTTCTTAACATCCATTATCGACACGCACAAACAATATAATCAAATATGATTATACATGATCATCTCATGACAATCATAGAATAGATTCATAGCTATAGAATATCATAACATAAATTAACACAGAAGCAATTCAACAATTGCTCAACAAATGATACACAACAATAGAAATGCGAAAGAATGGATTCCCCAACCCCACCTACTGTGCACAGTGTGTCATTTTAATAACCTAATTACCACGGACCTAAAGCCAGCTCTGATACCAACTGTAACACCCTGGCTATTCGGAATCCAAAATTGTACCTAAAGACCTAACATAATATCATACAGTGGAATAACTTCGACAATAATTCATCAACTAAGCTAAACAGTTCAACATCAGTTTGAACATAAACAGGAATGTAATAATGGATCCACTAAGATAATCCTATCAATGAATGATCAATGAACATAAACAACTATTTAAATAAACTCAACGAAAGGAAGTTACCATCCATATCTAAGTTTATTTATTACAATCCAACAATTAACGAATGAAAGACAATAACAATTCTTTTATTGAATCTAGTGTAGAGTGAAATATTTGAGTAGTGCGTGCCTACTCCCTCCCAAGAGAAACTTCATCAACGATCACCTAAAAACAAATAAACAAAACAAGAGTGAGTCCAAGACTCAGCAAGTACATTCAATATATGAACAGACCTCCAATATGAACAGGACAACCTCTTCACAGTTTCTGAACATAAAGCAAATGAATATTTATGAATGCATGAGATGAATGAAAATAATCGAAGGAAGAATTGCACACGTGCTTATACCGGTATAGCTAGTGACACACCCGTCGGTATTCACTTAAGCCCGCACCTTAACAAAAGTGTGGGGATCCAAGTCCCGTATGAAGAACGTTTCATACAGGTGTCCACATCTAACCATACTGGAATTGATGGGTCTTACGTGCCCATACTAGAATTGATGGGTCTTTCTATCCACTCCCGTGGACGGGACATGACAACGTCCAAATCTGCCCACATTGGAATGGTGGGACTTACAATCCACTCCCGTGGATAAAACATGAACTATGGATGCATGAGATGAATATGAACAATGAAAAACATCATCTCTTAGCATTGATTCAACATATATGAAGGAACATAGACAATTCATCATCTCTTGTATCACAAGATGTCACAATATATTCATGTAAGCATTCAACAGTCATAGCCATTAAGATTAGCAAAGTACTTATGAATAGGGACTAGCATCATCTCCTAATATACTACACTCCACTCCCGTGGGCGAAAGATGAACAAAGTCATCGGAACTTCTCACATATCAAATAAAAACACAGTACGAGCATCATGCATCCAACATACACAGTTCATACAATCAACAGTGTACTTGCCTTTAGCGTCGCGATGCGTTGGGAGGCAACGATGATGCCGCTAACCTTGGCATCTCACCCCTACACCAATAAGTTACTTCAATAAGAACCAAGGCATCAAGACGCTACTCGCATCGCCCCTAACTCATACCCCAACCCCATCACTTAACTATACACGTTGCATTCTAGCAGAAAACCTTATCGGACATCAGCAGTAAAAGTAGCATAACTTTTGCTCTAAAAATCGAAAAGGGGCATTCTCAGGCTTGTTTGAAAGGTAACAAAATTATCTACAATAACCTAGTTGAGAAAAAGTCTTGAATCGGCATTATCTTGTGCATATAATAACAGGAAATCTGACATTCCATTCTCGTCATGATTCTGGACAGTCAACTTAAAACATGCATAACCTTTGATCCATACGTCGGAATCAGCTGTTCTTGGCGGCCACCGAAATCTAAGAATATTTTCTAAATATCTCTAGGAGATCACCACTTCTTATTCGGCCTCTAAGAATCCGAAACAGCCACCGCAACACACTGGACAGAATCGAAACTACTGCAGACAGACTTTGATCCAATCAAAACTAATCGGTTTCCCTTATATGACTAATTGAACAACAATCGACGTTCGTTACCCTTGGAGCACCCAGGAAGATGAAGGTTGATCCACGAAGTGGTTCACCTCCTTCTTGGTCAGAATTCCCTTGGAGATCCAATCGATCCTTCGCGAGATGCCGACAAAAGGGGATATCGGCACCACGGGCAACTCCAGGAGATGGGGAGCAGCACCAGGGCTTTGGGGTGGCAGCAAGGGAGGTGGAGGAGGGGCGGCACCCTGCTGGAGGCGCAAGATGGAGGGGGAGGGGAGAGGAAGGGGCGGCGGCCACTAGAGGGAGGAGGTGGGAGATGTGGGGTTGGGTTTGCCCCCTTGTTGGCCGGCCACTAAATGGGCCCTTGGGCCCCACGGCTGCTACCCCCTTGGGCTCAAGGATGCCCCCCTTGGCCCACAAGGCCCCCTTTTAGGCCTGCTGGCCAAAGGCCTAGGCCCAAAACTGGAAGAACAGATGAAACGCCGAGAATTTTCTCTGTTAAATTTCAAATTCGAACATAATTCTTTCTAAACGAAAACGGGGTATTACAACTTGGCAGTGTTGACGAGGTATTCCATGGGTGTTCGTAGCTCGAGACATGAGGCGTGGACGTGATAAGTCAACAAGGAGCGAAGACCATCAAGGTGGAGTAGCGTGGTAGCACTAGGTGGCTTATGTTGACCAAAGTCAACATAAGGACATTGATGTAATTGGCATATTACTAGGAATCTTCGAGATGGAGAATATTGCGACACACTCCTGGAGATGGTTTAGTGCTAGATAAATAGGGTGCGTTGAGTTGTGTAGAGCCGTTGGCACAGATTTTGTAATAGCCGTTTTGTAATGCGTGCTAAGTGATGTGTTGTAATTGTAGCTAACGTAGAAGGGTATTCCAAGAAAGGGGTAGAGTTGGATGAACTCTTGGTGGATATGAATGAGTGAAGAGAGTTAATCTTAGCCCATGAGGTGATCCAAGGGTTGAGGTTGCTCCCATAGGGCTATAAATAGAGGGGTCGAGGTATGTCTCTACCACCAAGTCTTTGAGAAGGATTTAGGGTTTTCCTTATTCTACTTTGTGATTTTCCCACTAGGAAGTGTGGCTTTGAAACCCTTCCTCTCAGATCAATGAAAGTTCCAAGTTCATACATGTTCTAAAATTTATTTTATTTCTTGCAATTTCTAGTTTTTCTTTGTTGCAACTTGAGTTTCTTTTCCCCTCCTTCTACTTGCTATAGTTCTATTGGATCTAGGACATGTAAGATGTTTAAGAGTTCATCAAGAACATATCCCAACCCAGCAAGTTCCATTAAGACTCATGCTTGCTCAAATGGTGTTTGCAATAAGCTGTGTTCTTGAGCTAAAATTACTCTTTTGATGTAGCTTGAACCATTTGCTTGAAATACCGTGTCCTTGCAATTCCTTTTGGAATCATAGCCCTAAGTTCATTTCCTAGCCATGGTTCAAGTATCATCAATTTTGAGTAAGTAGTTATTGAGTTCTTGAGGTTTCTTCACATAGAAGTTATTGAAATTACCATTTTTGATGCAGCTTGAACTATTTGCATGAAAGGTTGAGATTTTAGGCATATCCTTGAAATTACTTTTGGAATCATAGCCCTAAGATCATTTCCTAGCCATGGTTCAAGTCTCATCAATTTACCGAAATTACTGTTTTGATGCAACGTGGACTTTGAGCAAGAAAGGTCTCTCTCTTGGGCTTCATTTTAGAATCATAACCCTGAGGACCTCACACTTCTATGGTTAAAGTTTCATCATTTTTTGGTGAGTAGCTTTTAGGTTCTTAAGGTTTCTTCACAGCTAAGTTACTGAAATTGCTGTTTTTATGCAACGTGGATTTTGAGCAAGAAAGGTCTCTCTCTTGAGTTTTATTTTGTAATTCTTTTTGGAATCATAACCCTCAAGACGTCATATTTCTGAGATTCAAGTTTCATCAGTTTTGGTTGAGTAGATCTTGAGTTGTTGATGTTTCTTAGTGGCTAAGTTTCTGAAATTCCTGTTCTGTTCACTCAGTTCTTGGTGTATTCTTGGTGTTCTTGAACCTTGTATCTTCCTCCTAGCACTAGAGTTCAATAGAAGAAATAATTGAGTCAGGAAATTTAATTTTCACCTATTCACTCCCCTCTAGTCGCCATAACCGATACTTCAATTGGTAATAGAGCTTGATTTTCCTCTTTCTTAATCTTGACCGATCCTTGAGCTATGGCGATGGACAAGTATTCCACCAAGCCTGATATCTTCGATGGGGTTGACTATCCCTTTTGGAAGAGTAGGATGGAGTCGTATATTCAGGCATAAGGCTATTCTATTTGGAAAAAGGTTGAGACTCGGTTTGTGATTCCTGCCGATGAAAACATCAATGCTGCAAATACTCCGGATGTTGAGGCAAATGCTAAGGCAAGGAATGTCATCATTCAGGGCTTAACCAGGATGAGTTTGATCAGATTTCTCACCTGTCGTCAGCATACGACATCTGGGTGACCTCGATGCATACCATGAGGGCACCACCTAGATCAAGACCGTCCGACGGCATCAATACAAAAGAGAGTACAACAAATTTGAAATACTTGCTGGTGAGTCTTTGGATGAGTGTTTTGGTAGATTTCACAAGATTTTGAGCAACCTCCGAGCTGTTGGTCTCACATACCCAGAGTCGGATAATGCTCGACAAATGCTTGCTGCTTTGGATCTTAGAGTTTGGGAGATGAAGGTGATCACCATCAAGGACACGGCTGATTTGTCGACCTTGACTCTTGACACGTTGTATTCATGCCTCAAGACTCATGAGATCAATGTCGTCTCTCGCAAGATGAAGTCGCCGTCGATGGCTTTGGTCACCAATCCCACAACTGCTTCTGGACCATCTTCGGAAATTGCTTTTGGTTTTTCTTTGGTTGCATTGTGCGAGATCAGCAATGATCAGTTTGAGTAGTTTCCAGAAAATGACTTGGCCCTCTTAGCTAGAAAATTCTCACATGCATACAAGAGGGTTAGAGAGAGGAAGAGAGGAGGTCCGGTGATCTGCTACGAGTGTGGTATCCCAAACCACATTCGACAAATTGCCCCAAGTTGGAGAAAGGCAAGAACGACTACAGCATTGCGGACAAGAACGACCACACCAACAAGAACCGCAATAAGAAGACTCCAGCTCATGATCAAGGCAAGCAAGAAAAGTACCGCAACTTCAACAAGGCAAAGAAGCTCTTCCACCGCGTCCTCACTGCATTCGACAACTTCGACTTCAGCGATATGGAGGGCTGGAGCGACAATGATGGCGAGGATGATCCGCAAGAGAACACCAAGGAAGGTGACGACTTCACTAGGATGTGCTTCATGGCTGACATGAATGGCATCAGCGATAATGATCTCTACAGCAATTCTGATGAGGTAGCCCTTCCTACGACCAGCTTAATGATGCGTTTCTTAAGCTAGGAAGGCTCTATGCTAGGTCTAGGACTAGGTGTGGTGATTTGGAGGAAGTAGAGAGTTTGTCACGGGAGCTTGCTTCACTTAGATCTATTTCCTCTCGTGATGATGCTGACTGTGATGTATGTTCTTCTTTGCTTGGAGATATGGAGAAATTAAGGACCTTTCATGATAGTGTAATTTCCGATCTTGAAATAATTAAAGTGGAGAATATTAGTCTACTTGTTGAATTGAAAAATGCTAGAGATGCTCCTTGTCAGTCCTAGTTCTACTATTGTTGATGTTGTTGCTATTGAGACTGCTGCTTGCACCTCATGTGAGGTTAAGGACAATGCTGTTAGAGAAGTGTATACCATGCTCCTTGGTCTGCCTGAAACTTGTGATAATTGTACCAACTTGAACAATAACTTGAAGAAGGTAGATCAAAAAATTGCGAAAATGTATGTTGCTTGTGTGAGCCTGTTGCTTCTTGTGCTAATTGTCCTAAGTTGACTGCTACACTTGAATCTGTGTCTAAGCAACTTCAGGATATTTGTGATCATGATAAGAAAATGACTCAATATGCTTCTAAGGCTCCTACTAGCTCACCATGCAATAACTGTGAAAAACTAAAATTTGAATTGATTATTTTGGATGAAAAATGTGTGAAGCTAACTAAGGACCTACTAGAGAAGCCATGGCTTGTTTGCATGTTTTGTGCTGAATTGGTGAAGGAGATTGATGACGTGCATGGGACCTTTGGGAAGAGATTTGAGGCCTAGATGGCTAGAGTTAGGACTGCCTCGCGTGTATCTTGCGAAGCCCTCAACCTTGAGGCGGCCGTGCATGGTGAGAGATATGCACGTGCTATTCGATCTTCTTCTGGTTCATCTTCCTCATGTTCTTCCTATGCTTCCCTTTTCAGAAGTGTGAGTACCTCCTGAGCATTCTTGAAAAATTTGTTGGAGGCAAGAAAAGGCTTAACCTCATTCTGGACAAATCCAAGATTTGCAAGTTCAACCAGGGTCTACGATACGACTATTTGGAGGATGTGAGGAGACATCCACTTGCAGTCGTTTGAGCTGTACAGGAATGCATGATCGAGGTTGCGCTTGAGTCTAGGAAGACCATGTTTGAGTCTCTGTGTTTTGTCCAGGATTTCGATAGTAAGGTAGCGTGCACCTGCTGCTTCGACCTCTTAGACGGTGGAATATCATTGTACCTTTTGTCAGAAGGATGGACATCTGTTTGAGTTTTGCTTTAGGAGTGCCAAGGTCGCGCAATGTGACTGTGTTCGTGCTCTTGGGGGTATTCAGGGTTAGCCCCAGACTCGGAGTGCTCCTAAGACCGACACGAGGCC
The DNA here is from genome assembly GCA_036346255.1 of Ampelocalamus luodianensis. Classification (NCBI taxonomy): domain Eukaryota; kingdom Viridiplantae; phylum Streptophyta; class Magnoliopsida; order Poales; family Poaceae; genus Ampelocalamus; species Ampelocalamus luodianensis. The sequence goes on from CM070624.1 coordinate 39,792,015, forward strand.
TAGTTTTGTAGATGACTCTTTTGGTGTTGGGCAGTGTTGTGGACTTGGTTTTCAGGCTTCTTCTTTTGGTTTTGGTCCTCGAATTGCTCCATGTTAGGATTTCCATCGTCTTGAGGATAGTCCTCATTTTCCCCATTGAGGTGGCTATCTGTGGCATGATATGAGTGCTGCTTTTTCTCCTGGCCGGTCTAAGGGGCGTTGGAGGAGGAGTCAAACTGGCCCTTCAATGGCAGTTAGAACAGCCAGAGGTTCAACTTCTTGTTCTAGAACTTGTGGCTTAATTAAAATTGAGTTGCATAGTGACACTAGAGGTCAGTCTTTTGTTCCTTTGACTGGTTCTTCTGTTCATTGTGTGACTCAGTACTGGGTTCCTAGATCTGCTCTAATTCACCCCAATACTGAGTCACCGATGTTTACTTCTCACTGATTCAAGTTTGGCGGGTTGAGAAGGGAGATGTTTGGCTTGTAGACTCCGGTTGTTCTTGTCACATGATCGGAGATTCACGTTGGTTCTCTTCCCTAGTGTGAGCTCCAAGTGATGATGTGATCGCCTTTAGAGACTCTTCGCTAGGTCGAGTCTTCGCTAAAGGTACTGTGCGCATTAATGATTCTTTCATTCTTAAGGATGCAACCTTAGTGAGTAAGCTGTCATATAATCTGCTATCTGTTTCTCAGCTTACCAATAACAATTTCGAGGTAAGCTTCAAGAAAAATGCATGTAGAATCCTTGATTCTTCGGGAAGTCTAGTTTGTGGGATTTCTAGGTTTGGGAGGATCTTTTGTTCTATTTTTGTTGAATCTTCTAGTGATTCTCTCTAGTGCTTAGCTACTTCAGAATCCTATGATCTCTCCTTTTGGCATAGGAGACTTGGTCACATTGGCTTTGATCACTTGACTCGAGTTAGTGGCCATGACCTTATTCATGGTCTACCTAAACTCAAGATGGTCAAAGACTTAGTTTGTGCTCCTTGCCAGCATGGCAAGATAGTTGCTGCTTCCCATCCTCCAGTCACTGTGATTATGACCGATGCACTAGGACAGCTTCTTCATATAGACATTGTTGGTCCAGCTAGAGTGCAGTCGGCTAGTGGGAAGTGGTAAGTGCTTGTTGTGGTAGATAACTTCTTGAAGTACTCTTGGGTGTTTTTCTTAGCCTCAAAGGAGGAGACTTTCAGTCTTTTTTGGGGTTTGGTCAGTAGGTTGTCCGTTGAGCTCCTTGGTGCCTTACGAGAGATTTGCAGTGACAATGGCATGGAGTTCAAGAACTCCTACTTTAAGGGGTTCCATTAACACTACTTCTTGCTTAAGTTTTGTTTGCAATAACCGTGTTCTTCAGCTAAAATTACTGTTTTGATGCAGCTTGAACTATTTGCATGAAAGGTTGAGATTTTGCGTATATCCTTGCAATTCCTTTTGGAATCATAGCCCTAAGATCATTTCCTAGCAATGGTTCAAGTCTCATCAATTTTGAGTAAATATTTATTGAGTCATCGAGGTTTCTTCACAACCAAGTTACTGAAATTGTTGTTTTTGATGCAGCTTCAACTATTTTCATGAAAGGTTGAGATTTTGGGCTTATCCTTGCAATTTATTTTGCAGTAATAGCCTTAAGATTATTTCCTAGCCATGGTTCAAATCTCATCAATTTTGAGTAAGTAGTTATTGAGCTCCTGAGGTTTCTTCATAGCTAAGTTACTGAAATTGCTATTTTGATGCAACATGGACTTTGAGCAAGAAAGGTCTCTCTCTTGGGCTTCATTTTGCAATTCCTTTTGGAATCATAACGCTGAGGGCTTAATCTTTCTATGGTTCAAGTTTCATCATTTTTGGGTGAGAGTTTTTAGGTTATTAAGGTTTCTTCACAGCCAAGTTACTAAAATTGTTATTTTGATGCAACGTGGACTTTGAGCAAGAAAGGTCTCTCTCTTGGGTTTCATTTTGCAATTCCTTTTGGAATAATAACCCAGTGGATCTCATCTTTCTATGATTCAAGTTTCATCATTTTTGGTTGAGTAGATCTTGAGTTCTTGACGTTTCTTAGCGGCTAAGTTTTTGAAATTCCTGTTCTGTTCACTCAGTTCTTGGTGTATTCTTGGTGTTCTTGAACCTAGTGTCTTCCTTTTAGCACTAAGGTGTAACATCCCAAGTTTCAGACTTGTGTTTCAAATGTAAGAAAATGAGTAGAAATTAAAACTTTTTCTTACATCATGTATTTCCTGTGTGTACTAAACAATTAATGTACAAGAGTCATGGAAATACAAAGTCACAAGTCTTTTAATCCGAATCTTGAGCTTTCAAAGACAATCTTGTTAAATCTTATGATCATGCTTTAGAAATATTTTTTCCTAAGTTCCTAATATGGTCTGCGACCCCTCTGAAAAATTTCACAATTTTTAGAAATTGTTTGAATATTTTGGAGCGCAGTGAAACCTGTTTGACTCTTAGTCAAACCTGAAATCAAAACCTTGCAGAATTTTTAGAGAAAAATGCACTGAATAAAAACCTCTAAAAATTTTATACAAGGTAGATAGCTGAGTTAGCAAGCTCTAGTAAAATTTCAGAATTTTGGAGTTGTTCTGCTATCCCAAATAAATCCCCAAGTTCAGCTCAAATAAAACCCTAAAATCCAAACCCGGTTCGAGCCAGACTTGGGTTCGAGTCTGACTCGGGCTCGGGCCACCCGACTCGGTCCAGTCCACTAACCGCACCGAGTCCGGCTCGAGCGCACGTGGCTGTTTCTTAGTCGTTCGATTTAAATCGTGCGGCCTGGATGGATTGGGCCGTTCGGACCCTCCAATTGCAATCATCGCTCTAAGCCGTTGGATTGAAATCCAACGCTCATGAGCTCCTCTAGCTATTTTGGAACTCAGAGGACGTGGGACGATCTCGACCGTCCGATTAAATCTTAAACGGTCGCGATCGCCCCTGTTCTTCTTCTTCCTCCTCTCTGTCTTCTTCCTCGCGCCGCACGCGGCCACTGTGCGGTATGGCGCTGTCACATCCCGCGCCCGCGCCCTCGAGTTTTGTCGGGACAGTAGCGGCGTGGCTGCACTTTCGGCCAAAAGCCGTGCTCCGCGCTGCCCTACTTCATTAGCCCTAGTTCTAGCGCGGTTGAGCTCGCCGTAGCTCACCGCGGGGGCCCCCCTTTTCTTTTGTTTTGTGGTCGTTAGTTTCAAAATCCCCAGGACCCTCCTCTGATTTTCCCTTCCACTCCTGATCACCCCCAGCTCATTTGTACTGTGGTTGAGTCCAACCACAGTGAGCACTCCCTCCGTCATTGATGCCTTGTGAGCTCCTTTGGTGATTGGGTGCTCCAGTGGTTCTAATCCGAATATTTTCCTATCCCTTGGAGCCCTCGTGCCTCCGATCGATTCCCCTAACTTGATTTTGGTTTCCCTCCACAGGAACTCCTTAATTTCAAGTTTGGAATCTTGGCGGCAAAAAGAGGATTTCATCATCTCCAACTCCGGTGAGTATCTCCGTCCAAATCCCTTGGTCCTGATCCACCTTTGGACCATCGCGATCCTATCCTCATCATTCTTTTTATCTCTGGCAGCCCCGAGCACCTTGTCGGTATCGTCTTCTCCGCCTCCGGCAAACTGCTCCGCCGATAGCTCTTCTCTGACCTCCTCTGAACCTCCTCGGTGTCCTGGTGAGTTCTCTTTGTCCCCTTAGTGCTTAAGGACCAGCTAGTTTAGCTCAGGGTGAAGCTTTTCGCTGTTTTCGGATTTTGCCGAAAACCACCCTCTGCTCTCTCGGCTCGCGGCGTTTCTGCCGACTCGCGCGCTGAGAATGGTGCCCTTAGGTTCACAATAGTATTGTGCACGTTTGGGTTTATTTGGCTTGCGCCGCCGTCGTTTAGATCGCCGGTGACGAGCCGGAAACCATGACGTCAGGTTCTGTATCCTTGTCGCGAAATCGACAAGTCCTCAGACCTCCTCGGGTTGATCCTAGCCGCTCAAGACCACCTAGGATTAGATCTGAGCTGTAAGATATTTTCCAAAGGCTTAGTCCTAGGACCTCCTCTCGTGTAATCTCGACATAAAGATCACCCTGATTAGACTCTGGCCGTTGGATGCGTTCTTTGAAATCTTTAAGCCTCTGGACCTCCTCCTAGATGTTATCATAGCCGTTAGATCCTGGTGTGCGAAAACTATAAGTGTCAGGACCTCCCCTAGAGTCAATCCTAGCCGTCTAGGACCACCCCGTTAAATCCTAGCCGCTTAGATCTTTTCCCGTGCAAAATACCTCCTTGGTCATTTTGCAAAGACCGCCCTCGGGGTCCTCCTTGTAAAAAGTCACCCCTGGTCTTTTACAAAGATAACCCCGCTCAGGACCTCTTAGGATCTATCTCAACCGTTCACGACCTCCTCGGATTTAGATCTGAGCGTTAGATCTCCTTTGTTAAACCCTTAGCCTTCGGACCTTCCTCCGCGTCGATCTGGACCGTTCAGGACCTCCCTAGGCCTAATCTGAGCCGTCCAGATCTCCTCCCGTTAAAACACTATCGCATAGGACCTCCCCGGGTAGATCTTGGCCATCTAAGACCTCCTCGGTTAAATCCCAACCGTTCTGGACCTCCCAATGGAGATCTCAGCCGTTAAGGACCTCCCTCGCTTGATCGTGACCGTTAAAGACCTCCCTCTGGAGATCTAGACCGTTGAAGACCTCCTCCGAGAGATCTTAGCTGTCCAGACCTCCCTCCGTAGTTTAGCCTTAGGACCTCCCCTAGTGTTCGGGACCGCGGATCTTGATCGACGGGCCACGACCTCTGATAGATCGAGGACCTCCTTTGCGTGTGTGCATGCACTTGGTCGTGGCCGTTGGATCGGATCTCAACGGTCCGCACTCCCGAAGGCGGGAGGAGGTCTTTTGTGCATTGTGCTTGAGGTCCGTGGCCTTGCGATGCAAGATCAACGGCCCACGACCTCTCCTTTTCCTTGATTCATTTGGACCTTCCAGAGCTCAAATTTTCTAAGTCTTTTAATGTTTCAAATTTCAAGAGTGCATAACTTTGTTGTTTTAACTCCTTTTAAATGATTCTAGTTGTTGTAGCTCGCTAGAGCATGAACTTTAATTTGAGAATGAATTTAGGCAATCATATGTAGTAAAAATGACTTTAATCGCATGATCTTGTTTAGTGAAAATGGTTGTCTAGAAATTCATTGAAAATTTGTGAAATGCATAACTTATTCTCTGTAATTCCAAACTGAGCAAACTAAGTTTTGTTAAAACCCACTAGGAATGTACTGTAATCTAGAATAGGTCTTCATATGATCCTTGCCATCAAATTAATGATTCACTAGTTTTAGAACTTAGAAAAATCATAACTAATTCATTTCAACTCCAAATTGTGCAAACTCAGTTTTGTTGTTGTTAGGATAACCATATCTACCTACCATAAATATTTGAAGTTCCAGATCATTCTAGAAATTTTCTCCATGAATGTGAGTGTAATTAATTTAATTAGGATTTTTCAGTTTGAGGAACTTAGTTTAGCCATAACTTTTTCATGATAAGTCCAAATGAAGTGATTCTTGTTTCTAAAATTGTATAAAATCAACCTCTAGCTGCTGTAGAAATTTCATGGATTTGGATGTTCTTTGCTGTTGAGTTCCTTTTGGTGTTCTTCGCTCTTATTGGTTTTATCGTCTTTCGCGTTAGGTTCAAGAATTTATTGAACCTGAGCACTCCTCCGCAGCAAGACCAATCCCAGTAAGGAAAGCAGTTTGATCATGTTAATCCCAGTATTTTAAGTATTTATGTTGATTACAAATTCTATGTATGCATTGCTACTTTGTGTTAATAGTTGACCTAGTAGATGCATTTCCTTAGGCAAATGATTATTCTCTACTACCATTGAGCCTAGGTTATTGCTGTGATTTAGAGTTCGTGGATGAGATCTTGTCACTTAGTAGTTTGCAAATTGATTGCTTAGCCATGCTTAGCTTCCGGTAGAAATGGGCGGTTATTGACTTGTCGATAACCTTGATCACATAAAACTTATTATGATTTATGATTGCAGCCTTGTGCCATGTCTACTTATGGAAACTAAAACTGAAAACAAAATGATTTAGACTTGGGCACAATGGTAAGATGGTGTGATTATGGTGTGGACTGAATGGTGCCCGGTCAACAAGGACCGAACATCTTGTTACACTAAACCAAGCATTTTAGCGTGCTAACCACACTAGAGGGTATGGGACCTCTCTTGACTTAGTACTTTGGCGTGTATTGGCTTCGGGTCGTAGGGAGTCGCAGGAGGGATGGTGCTGGGAGCATTGCAGTGTCCGAAAGGCTTCCCCTGTGATGGCTGGTTGTCTTTCGGCTTGTAATGTAACCGTATGGGTTTCTACCCATACGAGCGGCTCGTAGTCAATGCACAATATTGGAAAGCGCCTCGTAGGAGTTAGCCGTGCAAAGATACCTCTGAAGTGTGCTTTGTGGCTTAAAGGCGATGCAAGTGTGGGTACATTGGTACACCCTCGCAGGTTAAAACTATTCGAATAGCCTCATCCTAGGTTATGGACACGCTTGGCAAGGTCTTTCAAGAGTTAGACTACAACCTTTTAATTAAAACTTGATGGGTGGTGCGAATCGGGATTCGTATATGTGTGGTGGCTATTGGGATAGCACTTCCGGTGGTTACTTGTATGTATCTTTATTTCATTGTTATTTTGACAAAGAAACAGATTTGCAAACTTGCTTTTAAATGTATTACATTATTGCAAATAAAGTTGGTTTTGTGCAAAATGAGACATACAACCTCCACCTAAATAAGCTTGCATGTAGTTTATGAATAGGTCGCTATTCCACACGCGATCTTGCGAGTACCTTGTGTACTCGTTATCTTGCTTAAATGTATTTGTTGCAGAGGAAGAAGGTGAGCTTGAGGGGCCTCACTTCCGTGAGTTGTGCTGTAGTAGCCTTAGAGGCGTCTAGCTTGGCGGCCCGGCCGGTTGCCTTGTGGGTTGTGTGGCTAACCTGGCCGACTTTTGTTCTAGCCATCTTATGGCACCTTTGCTTCACTGTCATTCTTGTATTTTGTTCTATTTGGTCGGTCGGCTCTTTTGTAATAACTTTACTTTATGTATGTCGTTGTTGAACTTAGTGATGTATGTTGTATGGAAATGATGTGTAATTTTGTGATGATGTGCATATGCTGCAATTCTGGGAAGTATATGTCCATCGAGGCTTAGAATGTTTAATTAGTAATGCTAGAACCATTTGGAGGTTAAGTGTTACTAGTTAAATATTCTGGGTCCTCACAAAGTTGGTATCAGAGCCATACTGACCGTAGAAACCCCTAGCTTGGTCGTCTTTAGGATATTTTGAAAACCTATGTTCAAGTGTCAAAGAGGTTTATGAAAAGTTAAGTAAGTTTTCAGACTTTACTCCTTACCTATCTTAGCTTGCTCATCTCACCTTACTCTTGATTAAGTTTTGAAAAAGTGTTCCTCTCTTCCCTTCAATAGCTAGCTATTTATCGGTTAAGTTTGGTTTTGGGAGAACCAGGAGTGTTGTAAATTGAAGTGTTGGCTGTTTGGAGTGAAGATTAGAGCCCTGAAGCTTCGAAGTTCGGCCAAGGGCTTGAAGGAGAAAGAAATCTGGGCAGCTAGCTAGTGGTTAGTGAATAAGGTAGGAAATGAGAGGTTAAATTCAACTAAAACTTGTGGGAATAAAAGGGTAAGAAGTGATATGAAATTAGCTAAATGCCTATACTCTACTAGGTGGTTATACCTTGATTTTGGGCTGTTTAAGAGCTAGAATTGAGTTGAAATTTGTTCTTCTCAAACTATTACTGTTCTTTCCATATGGGTTAGTCGTTTCGGGAAGTTGATTTGGTGACTTATGGTCTTATGTTCTCTTATGGTTATTCCTTGGTCATTTTAACTGAGTTTGGATTTCCGTGCTCTTAGGTCTCGAATCGTATCTAACTTATCTTGGTGAAACAGATGGTGGAGGGACCGTAGTGGTCGGAATCACCGCATCCGATGAGGAGCTTCCTCCTACGACCATGGCGGAAGTCCTCATGCAGATCGAACGCAATCGTTCCGAGGACCGCAGGGTGTTGGAGGTTATCGCGAGGAACACCTCCACTCCCTCTGGTGCCTCTGGATCCGGAGGAGGTGGCCATCAGTCTCGTGGGGGACTTGCGGAGTTCCTTCGCACGCAACCTCCCACCTTCTCCCGGTCCGAGGATCCCTTGGACGCAGACGATCGGTTGCGTCGGCTGAGCGAAGCTCAACGTTGCTCGCCGTGAGCAGAGCGGGCACTTTTCGCATCCCATCAGTTGGAGGGTGCGGCACTCTCATGGTGGGAGAACTTCCTCGCCATGCAGCCCGCGGGACACGTGGTCTCGTGGGAGGAGTTCCGGTCAGCTTTCCGTTGGGCCCATGTTCTCGCCGGCCCGATGAAGTCAAGAAGAAGGAGTTCCTTGCGCTCAAACAGGCGCAAGTCGGATCGAGTACCTCCATGAGTTCAACCATCTTGCGAGGTACGCCTCGCTGAGGTGACCACCGTGAGGCCAAGCAGAGAAGTTCATGGAGGGCTTGTTTGAGGAGCTTGGGACAAGCTCTCTATTGTGGACTTCCGACTTCCGCACCTTGGTGGACAAGGCTATCATCGCCGAGCACAAGGTGAGAGCGTTGGGCGAGTCTCTCAAGCGCAAGTGGGAGGCCCGGCCGGTCTCGCACAGCCGGCCTCGCTAAATCCCGAGTTGGGCTGCACGAGGCCCGCCCTTGACTTCACCACCGCCGAGGCCTTGGCACCAGCTCCATGTCCTCCGCAGCCGTGACTCGACCACGTGGGCTGCGATCCAGCAAGCGAGTTGCTCCCGCAACCCCGCGCCGACGCCACCGCTTCATCGCCACAACAAGGTCCACTACGCGAGTAGTTGCCCTAAAAGATCTGGAGCGGCCCTCGTCCTAATGGAGGACGCGGGCAAGGGAGTGGTCACCCACCTGACCAGAAGACCCCGGGCTTGGGGAGCGCCGAGTCAACCATATCTCGGCCGAGGAGGCACAGGAGGCGCCGACGTGGTGTTGGGTACGCTTCTTGTCAATTTACGCCCCGCTACGATTTTATTTGACTCGAGCTTCGCATTCTTTTATTTCGAGGTCGTTTGCTGTTGATAGCGGTCTCCACTGTGTTTCTCTGGGGGCTCCACTACTTATTCGCTCTCCGGGTTCGGAAATGAGAGCTGACCAAGTATGCCGGGACGTTCCTATCCACATCGGCGAGTGGGATTCTTGGCAGTCTTATCCTACTCGACTCGCGCGCTGGATGTGATTCTTGGCATGGATTGGTTGTCCCAACACTTGGGGCAAATCGATTGTGCCAGGAAGATTGTCTACCTCACCAGTCCTTCAGGTGAACAGGTTGGGTTTTCACCGCAGTTGCGAGAACCCTATCTTTATGCCCTTGAAGCAAAGCCAGCATTGGAGATTCGCGATGTCCCCACTGTGTGTGACTTCGCGGATGTCTTTCCTGAAGACTTGCCTGGGATGCCTCCCGTTCGAGACCTGGAGTTCATGATAGAGTTGCTGCCCGGTACCGCCCCTATTTCAAAGAGGCCGTATCGCATGCCTCCTAATGAGTTGGAGGAGCTGAAGAAGCAACTAGGTGAGCTTCAAGAGAAGGGTTTCATTCGTCCTAGCTCATCTCCTTGGGGTTGTCCAGTTATTTTTGTGAAGAAGAAGGACAAGACCTTGCACATGTGTGTTGATTACCGTCCGCTTAATGAGGTGACGGTGAAGAACAAGTATCCTTTGCCCCGTATGGATGATCTGCTTGATCGCTTGACTGAGCATGTGTGTTCTCCAAGATTGACTTGAGATTGGGCTATCATCAAGTCAGGATCAGGGCCGAGGATATTCCGAAGACGGCCTTTGCTACTCGTTATGGTCTTTACGAGTACACCGTCATGTCTTTTGGTTTGACTAATGCTCCTGCTTTATTCATGAACCTTATGAACTCGGTATTCATGGAGTATCTGGATAGGTTCGTGGTGGTATTCATCGATGATATCCTTATCTACTCCAAGAATGAAGAAGAGCATGCTGAACATCTTAAGCTTGTGTTGGGCAAGCTGCGTGAGCACCAGCTGTATGCCAAATTCAGCAAGTGCGAGTTCTGGTTGAAGGAAGTGGCATTCTTGGGCCATGTTCTTTCAAAGGGAGGTGTGGTCATGGATCCTAGCAAGATCGGTGATGTGCTATCTTGGGTCACCAAGTCGGTCACCGATGTGCGGAGTTTTCTTGGTTTGGCTGGCTACTATCGCTGCTTTATCGAGAATTTCTCCAAGATTGCGAAGCCTATGACCGAATTGCTCAAGAAGGACAAGAAGTTTGCGTGGTCCACTGCTTGTGATGTGAGTTTTCAGGAACTCAAGAAGCGGTTGACCTCAACCCCAATGCTTGTTCTCCCTGATATTCAAAAGAGTTTTGATATCTATTGTGATGCTTCTCATCAGGGTCTTGGTTGTGTTCTTATGCAGGAAGGCAAGGTTGTGGCCTATGCATCGCGGCGCTTGAGGCCTCATGAACTCAACTATCCTACTCATGACTTGGAGTTAGTGCTGTGGTCCATGCACTCAAGATTTGGCGGCATTATCTGATTGGTAACCGTTGTGAGGTGTATTCTGACCACAAGAGCTTGATGTACTTGTTCACCCAGCCAGATCTGAACCTCAGGCAAAGAAGATGGTTGGAATTGATCAAGGACTATGACATGGGCATTCAAGATCATCCGTGCAAGGCCAATGTCGCTATGGATGCACTCGATCGGAAGGTGTATTGCAACATGTTAATGCTCCAAGAGCAGCAGCCTACCCTCACTTCAGAATTTCAGCGCCTCAATTTGGGTTTGAGCGAGCACGGTTCTCTCGCTACCTTTGTTGTGCAGCCAACCTTGGTGGACCAAATCAAGGCCGCACAGCAGACAGATGTTGGTGTGAGTCAAATCAAGCAGAATATCAAGTGCTTTTCAGAGGATGAGCACGGAGTTGTGCGGTTTGGGCAGCGTCTTGTGGTTCCTAAGGTCATGGAGTTGCGGGATTTGATTCTCCGCGAAGCCCATGACTCTCCTTTGTCTATCCATCCCGGGGCTACCAAGATGTATCAGGACCTTCGTCAGAAATTCTGGTGGACCCGAATGAAGCGTGAGATTGCTAAGTTCGTTGCCGAGTGCGACGTGTGCTGTCGTGTGAAGGCCGAGCATCAGCGTCCAGCAGGCCTTCTTCAGCCTTTGCTAGTGCCAGAGTGGAAGTGGGATTCTGTGGGCATGGATTTCATCACTGGTTTGCCCCGCTCGTCCAAAGGGAATGATGCTATTTGGGTCGTGATTGACAGGTTGACTAAAGTGGCACATTTCCTTCCCGTCAAGACTCAGCTTCGTGTGGGGCCTTTGGCCGAACTTTATGTCTCGAGGATTGTGAGTCTTCACGGTGTACCGAAGACGATTATTTCCGATCGTGGTGCTTGCTTACCTCGCGGTTTTGGCATAGTCTGCAAGAGGCTATGGGGACCCGCCTTCATTTCAGTACAGCTTTTCATCCCCAGACGGATGGTCAGACGGAGCGAGTCAACCAAGTGTTGGAAGATATGCTCCGTGCTTGTGTTCTTTCCTATGGGAAGAAGTGGGAGAAGTGCCTACCATTTGCTGAGTTCTCCTACAACAACAGCTTTCAGGCTAGTCTTGGCATGGCGCCGTTTGAGGCCTTGTATGGGAGGTGCAGAACCCCATTGAACTGGTCAGAGACCGGTGAGCGGCAGTTTTTCGGCCCAGATTCGATCAACGAGGCCGAAAGCCAGGTTCGGTTGATCCGCGAGCATCTGCGCACGGCCCAGTCCAGGCAAAAGAGCTATGCAGATCGTCGTCGCCGTGAGTTGAGCTTTGAGCCCAATGACTTTGTGTATCTCAAAGTCTCACCCTTGAAGAGCCATCAACGTTTTGGCATCAAGGGCAAGTTGGCTCCTCGGTATGTTGGGCCTTATCGCATCGTCGAGAGAGTTGGGGCTGTTGCATACAGATTGGAGCTACCAGCTGCACTTGAGGGTGTGCATGATGTGTTTCATGTATCCCACCTGAAGAAGTGCCTCTGTGTCCCTACTGAGGAAACTCCGTTGGAGGTTCTCGATGTGCAAGAGAATTTGACATACCGCGAGCTTCCTATTCGTATTCTTGAGGAATTTGAACGGAGAACAAGGAACCGTGTCATCAAGTTCCTTAAGGTTCAATGGTCAAACCATTCTGAAGATGAGGCAACTTGGGAGCGAGAAGATCGCCTTCGTGCAGATTATCCATCCTTCTTCTCCGAGTAAACGGAATCTCGGGTCGAGATTATTGTAAGGGGGGAGAGTTGTAACATCCCAAGTTTCAGACTTGTGTTTCAAATGTAAGAAAATGAGTAGAAATTAAAACTTTTTCTTACATCATGTATTTCCTGTGTGTACTAAACAATTAATGTACAAGAGTTATGGAAATACAAAGTCACAAGTCTTTTGATCCGAATCTTGAGCTTTCAAAGACAATCTTGTCAAATCTTATGATCATGCTTTGGAAATATTTTTTCCTAACTTCCTAATATGGTCTGAGACCCCTCTAAAAAATTTCACAATTTTTAGAAATTGTTTGAATATTTTGGAGGGCAGTGAAACCTGTTTGACTCTTAGTCAGACCTGAAATCAGAACCTTGCAGAATTTTTAGAGAAAAATGCACTACATAAAAACCTCTAAAAATTTTATACAAGGTAGATAGCTGGGTTAGCAAGCTCCAGTAAAAATTTCAGAATTTTTGGAGTTGTTCTGCTATCCCAAATAATGTATGTCGTTGTTGAACTTAGTGATGTATGTTGTTGTTGAACTTAGTGATGTATGTTGTATGGAAATGATGTGTAATTTTGTGATGATGTGCATATGCTGCAATTCTGGGAAGCATATGTCCATCGAGGCTTAGAATGCTTAATTAGTAATGCTAGAACCATTTGGAGGTTAAGTGTTACTAGTTAAATATGCTGGGTCCTCACATAAGGTTCAAGATAAGAAATACTTGAGTCGGGAAATTTGATTTACACATATTCACCCCCATCTAGTCGCCATAATCGTTCCTTCAGAAGTCCACCACCCAGAGTTGTTGGCCAACCCTGTAATGGTTTGAAAGTCTAATGGTAAGTGGCGTATATGTGTAGACTTTACTAATCTTAATAAAGCTTATCCAAAAGGTGATTTCCCCTTCCTTGTTTTGATTAGTTGGTTGATTCTAGTGCTGGTTGTGAAATATTAAGTTTCTTAGATGCATATTTTGGTTGTCATCAGATTATTATGTGCCTAGATGATGAAGAAAAAACCATATTTATTATACCATTCGGAATATTTTGCTATATCAAAATTGCCATTTGGTCTAAAAAATATTGATGCTTCTTTTCAACGCTTGATGCAAAAGATCTTCCTTTCTCAACTAGGCCGAAATTTGAAAGCCTATATTGACGACCTGGTTGCAAAAAGCATCAAGCGCCTTAATCATATTTTTTACTTGTAGGAAACATTCGACAACCTTAGAAAACACTATTTGAAACTCAATCATGAGAAGTGCGTGTTTGGAGTCTCTTTAGGAATGTTGATTGGATTCCTCGTCTCTACACGAGGAATCGAAAAGCAAACCCTGAAAAGATAAAACCCATTGAACAAATGTGCCTTTCGACCACAAAGAAAGAAGTCTAGAAACTCACAGGATGCATGGAGGCTTTAAGTCGTTTCATCGTACGACTGGGAGAAAAAGGACTTCCTTTCTTTAAACTTCTGAGGAAATATGAAGGTTTCGAGTGGTTAGAGGAGGCAAACAATGTCTTCGAGGATGTGAAGAGGTATCTTATGAGTGCTCCTATTCTGGTTTATCCGAAACCAGAAGAGACACTCCTAATATACCTAGCTGCTACGCCACAAGCAGTGAGCATGGTGCTGCTGCAGAATATGAAAATGTTCAACGACCAGTTTATCATTACTAATGTTTTACATGGGCCTAAGGAACGTTACCCTGAGGTCCAAAAGCTTCTATATGCCCTCCTCATGTCTTTGAGAAAACTGAGGCATTATTTTCAGGCATACAAATTAATTGTATCGTCTGAGTTTCTCTTAGGAGAGGTCCTCCAGAACAGGGAAGCGGTGGGGCGCATGGCAAAATGGTCGGTTGAACTTGGGGAGTTCAACCTCCATTTCGTGTCCTGAATGACTATTAAATCCCAGATCTTGGCAGACTTTGTTACCAAATGGACAAATCCTAAACCTGTTCAGGGACCCAAGTATGAAAACCATGACCAGTGGACAATATACTTTGATGGGTCACTTACGCTAAGTGGCTCGGGGGCTCGGGTGGTCATGGTATCTCCTACAAGAGAAACCTTAAAGTAGGCTATTTAATTAAATTTTCCTGCTACTAGCAATGTGACAGAATACAAAGGTTTATTGGCTGGCACACAAGCAGTGAAAGCGCTCGAGATTCGATGACTACTCGTGAGAGGAGATTCTAAACTAGTCATGAATCATGTCAGAAAAGAGTACCAATGCTCTAATATGACCATTTCTTAGTACTTATCAGAAGTCAAGAAGTTTGAAAAGGATAATTTCCTTGCTAACCAGTTAGCTCGAATGGCTTCTTCCCGATCACTAGTACCATAAGGAGTCTTCTTGGAATAGCTCTAGAACCCATCCCTTGTCGAAACACCAGAGATATCTCCTATGGAGACAACCTCCCTAAAATACGAGGATACCTGGATGAGCCCAATCTACAAGTATCTTTAGAAGGGCACATTACCCAATGATGATCTTTAAGCTGATCGTTTATCCTGTAAGGCCAAAATGTATAATTTGGTGGAAAGAGTCCTCTACAAGCGATGTACTCAAGTGGGTTCTCATGCGATGCATATCGTAGAAAGGACTAAATGTCCCTCAAGAAATACACAGAGGCATATGTGGAACTCACGCTTCTTATAGAACGCTAGTAGAAAAAGTCTTTTGATAAGGTTTCTACTGGCCAACTACCCTCCACAGTGCTAAAGAGCTTGTTAAGAAATATGTACAATGCCAGTTTCATAGTAGGCAAATACACCAACTGGCTCAAGCATTACAAACCATACCTCTTTCTTGGCCTTTTGCAACTTGGGGTCTCAATATCCTAGGACTATTCCCAAAAGCACCAAGGGGTTTCGAGTTCCTTCTTGTGGGTATTGACACATTCACAAAATGGATTGAAGCTGAACCTGTGACTGGGATAACAACAGAAGTGCCAAGAAATTTATAATGAAAAATGTGATCACTCTATTTGGGGTTCCAAGTCGAATTATTACAAATAATGTTACACAATTTTTTAGCACAAAATTCCAAGAATTTTGCAAAGTGTTGGGTAACAAGCTATGTTATGCCTATAAAACGCTTGGGGCTTGGTTAAAAGAATTACCCTTAGTATTATGGGCAATTTACAAAACTGTTTGCGAATAGACGTTAATACTTTGGGAGATTTCGAGGAAGGAGGAGTTCACCAAGACCAACACCAGTAGCAAGACTTGTTCCAAGGCAAGTTGTGCCTTTGACCATGTTGAATCCAATTTTTTAAAATTACTTTGATTCAATTATTGTATTTACTTTAAGTAATTATTTAAATGCTTTGGGTTTAGCTATTCATCCAATTTGTTTATATCCACCTTGCCTATTATATTGTAATGATCTTTTGTCAACCTAGCTTGGTTAATTATTTAGTTGGTATTATCATAAGCACAAACGTGGGTTGGTTAGATATAGATAGTTTGCTTAGCCATGAAATGAGTCATTCATATCATCTGAGTTGCAAATATAAATTTGACTAAGTGATTATGGAACTTTGTGTAAAACTGTGTGCTATGTGCTATATTACTCGTTGATGGCATGTGTTGCACTTAACTAACAGGGTGGGAAAAGATTTAGACTAAGGCGAGTGATAGAAATTGTGTGATATGGTGGAGCTTTGTGATTGGAAATATTAATCTTCGTTACATAGTTAGAAATTAGAAGTCTTGCTATTGTTAATTAAGGACTTAACTTTGTGCGCCATTGAGCTGAGCCATACCTGACAACCACATGTTCAGTATTGACGACTTAACCTAGTAAGTTACTGAGTCTTGATGTTGATTACTCAGGCAAATAGGTTAAGCTGTGTGCTTGGGTGGAGGTGTGTTTCTGCCTCTGTGGCGATTCACATCGATGGACGGTTCGCTGCTTCCAGGTCTAATGGTGTGCGACGGGCTAATTTCCTGTGTAGGCGTTGGTGCCGTTAGTAAAACACATAGGGAGTGTCAATTATTGAGATGACGTTTTGGAAAGGTTTTGTTATGATTAGTGCTAGCTACACTGGTTATATCGAGTAGGTAAAGTGTACAACCTCTACAGAGTGTTAAACAATCTATTCGAATAGCTGCATCCACGGTTATGGACATGCTTGGGGATTTCACACGAGGGGTAGATTTTCATAAGATCAATTAGGAAGGGAGCTGTGTGATTGGGAAGGGAGCTGTGTGATTTAAACTCATATGGCTGTGTGAAAGAAATTGATTAGGTTTTGTGTCCTTTGTGAAAACAATTGTTAAATTATTATTATTTATTTGTTGTGAATTATGTTTTTAATATATTATTCGTATTCAGTTGCAAATACTGCTTTGTTGTAAAATAACCACAGAAGCCATTTGTTTGTAATAAGCCATCATCTATATTTGTATTCTATGGTACAACTTGTTGAGTACTCGGAGTACTCATTCCTGCTGTAATTATTCAGCTGAAGTGGAGGAATCATCGCCTACCTTCGAGGTGGAATTCTATGAGGTTGCTGATCATTAGTTCTTGATCCCAGTTAGTTGCCTGTGGCAAGTTGATGGGTCTCTACTGGAGTTGATTTTATTCCGCTGCCGCTTATTTATTTACTGTCAGCCCTACATAGCTTAAGTGTAAACTCAACCATATGGTCAAAACTGATATTTCCTATTTAAATTACTCGTTTATTCTATTATTCATCTTGTGTGGATCGATATTCATCTGTATTGACACTGTGTGTGCTAGCATGATTCTGGACTAGTGTATTATATACAGAGGGTCCAGAATTGTATTTTTGGGCCCCGACAATTTACCAATAGTAGTAACTTGTTCGAGAGCTCTCTGAACAAAGAGATATGTTGTGAGAAAAAACCCAAATATATAAAAATTTCGTATCGAGTACTTACACGGATGATTGATCGAGCAAAATGGCCATACACCGTCTTGGAGTCCTATAGTTCATAGAGCCCGTCCGCTTTATCCCGCCATATTCATTGAAGATGCTTGTCATCAAAGATATGTCCCTTATTTGGATTATCCTTAGGATGTGGGACTCGGTCATGAGATCTAAACGAAGAAGGCTCGACAATCGATGGTCCAAAAAATTCGAGGAAGAGGTCGAAAGAGTCTTTTTATTCTTCTTCTTCTTCTTCTTCTTCTTCGTTGTTGACAGAAGAAACAACTCCACCTTGAGGACCCATAGGAACATCCTCCACGATCACCTTCCTGGCATGGCGGTCGGAGCTCCCTGCTCCATCTTGACTGGCTGCTTCTGGTGATCGTAGGACTACGTCCCTTGTCTGATTATTGAGATTCTCAATAATTGACTCGATCGCCACAGCATCCAGTTCTTCCACCATCTTCGCCTCCTCCTCAATAAGCTAAGAATGTGGGTTCATTCTTAGCTTTCAGTAGACGCAAAGGTCACTCAATTCCGAGTTACGGTTTAAAAGTTATGATAAATTTTTTGCTGCTGTCCCGAAAGTCTGACGATAATTAATAGTCACTGTATTTATTAAAATATGACTAGGTTAGAGGCTGATTCAAAAGTGTCGCCCAAAACAATTTTTGTATACAATCTCATTAGCTTTCAGGATTGATAAAGAACACTCTATTTGGATTTGTAGAACAAAAGTTATGTATGTTTCAATTTGACTGTCGAGAGTGTATGTCGGTTTCTGTCATTAGTTTTGACCCGTGTGCCACTTTTTGTTAAATGCAAAATATGAGTGTCATGCCAACTAGGGTTTTGAAGGTGGTGTTCTTAGCTTTCCATAATGATAAGAATCTTGGATTTTGGTTAGTCCAATCAAAAGTTATAAGTATTTCTTTATTGATGTATAGTTCTGCTAGACAGATTGTATATTAGAAACTCACCTGAATGTTAGCCTAGGTTTTTGCTGAATTAGAAGTTTCCTCCAACTAGACTAATGTGGAGATTTTCGACACCTTTTCATAGGATCTGAGATCACTTCGTTTCATGTCTCAGAGCAAAAGATATGATGTTTTTAGTACCGCTATCGAATTTAACGTCCTGCTAGACTATCGGTTAATTCGGTTAGAGCAATTATATGAACCTTGGGTTTAGGAATATGAGATTACTCATTGCGAGTAGTGTTGAAACATTGTAGATGTTGATGTATTTAAGCCATTAGTTGAAACATTGTCGAAATTATTTCATTTTATTGCGTAGTGTTGGACTTCAGGTAATATCTTGGCTTCCGCATAACTAGGGTGTTACAATTGGTATCAGAGTGGGCTTTAGGTCCGTGGCAATTAAAACATTAAATTGACAGACTGTGCATAGTATGTGGGATTTGGGTAATCCATTGCATCTTTGATTCTGATAGTATGTTTTACCCTGTTGAATTGTTATTGAATTGCTTCTGTACTATCATTCTTGTTGTTAATCTATGATCTGTTATGATCTTCTATACCTATGAATTATTCTACGAATGTTATGAGATGACTTTATGTTCATAATTGATTATATTGGTTATGCGTGTTGGTAACGTGTGTTGTGAAGTTCATGTCGTGGTTGTTGCCCTGGGTTTTGCCAGGCTACACCACCGTACGCGGTATGGGAATAGAGAAGTACTTACCCCTGTTCCATAGTTAGGTGTTGAGCATGAGTTCTTTGATGAAGTTGTTGTCTTCCTTGAGCTTGTATTTGGTCTTCTGGTTGTAGTTTCTTGCAGCTGATGAACTTTCTTTAAATAGTGGTTAATTAAGTGGGCAAGTTTAAATTGGTCCCTATTTGTTTTTTTGAAAACAATTATTGTCTTTCCGACTGTTGAGCTCTCTTTGTTACCTGTAAACGTTGTTATTGACAAGATTGTTCTCTTTCATGAGAGTCATATCTTTCTTGTTGATAAAAGTGACCTGGTTATGCATTTTGTATTTTGGATAATGGAAATTATCTTTTACAAAGTTTAATGAAGAAAGTTTTTGAATTTACTTATTTCTTTTGGAGTAGTTGGAGTGCTAAAGTTTGGAACCTTTTCTTTGCGAAAGAACAGGTCAAATCTCTTTTGTAATGTTTCATTGTGTTAAGTGAGAAGATGCATGAATACATGATAATTGATGAAATATGGGATGCCAAGTTGGGTCAGTGGCGTGATGCACAATTAAACTTAACTGATGTCCTTGGTAGTGTAATTGGATAATTTATTGTTGCCTTGCAATGATTGCATAGTATGATCTTGTTAAAGAAAATTTGTTTCTACCTTGTGGCTTGTGTAATAGGTTTTCCATAGATTAAGTAGTTGATAAAGTTTTATGGAGATAGTATGAAAGTAAAATGAAGTAGCATATTGCGTTTCTTTCGGAGAGCTTTAAGATGAGATAATAAGGTTTGATGGTTCTAGGTTCTACTGTATGAGGTTGATGTTATTAAATTCATCAGTAATGCAAGATTGATGCTAATTCTTTTAGCGATAACGTAATTTGAACGCCGATGGTGATATCGCTTAATTGAGAATATTTCAAGTTTTGCTTTTGTGGTCTTTTGGAATTCATGATTTATGCGGTAACTAAAACTAGTTTAAACAAAATAATGTATTTTATTGTTCTATCGGTTCTTAAGTGATTCTTGTGATTTGAGCTTTAAGGCTCCTTGGCTTGGGTTGGCAAAGTGATGCTTCAATCAAAGAAAAAAAATGTTAATGGGAAGAGTGTAGTAGGAGCATTTGAGATTTAAGTCGAGTTTTGTAACTTGCAGTCTATTTGAAGTGTGCCTAAACTTTATGCTTTTGCCCAAAAGAGTTTCCCGATTTTCAAAGGCAACACTTTCTTCTCATGTGAGGTTTGATAATCTCTTCGAGCAGGACTTGTGCCCTCAACTATGGACTTCCCTTATGATTTTCGAGTTCATTGCTTAATTGACTATTTTCCCTGGGTCATATGCTTAATGCGAGTGGCAAACGTTTTCTTTATGCTGGGAATCATTTTCAATTGTCTTTTCTTTTGAGAGATGAATTATGGATTTATTCTACAAAACCTTATGGAGTGTATAGTGGCACCTGGTCGGTAGTGACCAACTGAGAGACTTGCGAGACTTTGGAAGCCAAGTTGTTTGGGACGTATTGAGTAATAAGTTGATTTCTTGGAGTAACCCTTGGCGAGGGTTTGACAAATAGAAAGTTTTGTCCTTAGGGCCAAACTAATGGTATTATTGCAAGTAATAGAACCTATAGTGGTTCATGGTTCAAGATCTTTCATTGATGTTAAGTGGAACATTAGAATTGTTTAAAGTATGGGAAATCTTGGTTAATTTTTTTAGAGTACCATGATTAGGTACCTTGCATGGTTGTGTGGAAAAATTGGGATGGTGTAGTTTAATGATGATATAATTGTGAGGAATCTAATCGTGATGACAACTATGGAGATGGTAGGAAATGTTGAGTTAATGTCAGGTATGACTTAGTTACAATGAGTAACTGATACGTGGGAGGCCCGATCTTCTCAGTGAGGAACCGTGGATAGTTGATGCGAAGTAGACGATGTCGCTAGCTGAACACTCGCGCCAATGCACGAACCCTCAACTCTTGGAATACGCCCAAACACACCGGGTAGTTGTTCGTCGCGAGACCACGAACGATTTAACGCCAAGTCCCCATTTCCCAATGGAACGACGGCTTGACCTTGGATTGCGAACAAAACAAATGGATCGCCTAATTCTCTCTCAAAGTCCTCGCATGAACTCGTGTCGAAAGAACAAGCAATAGCTATGTTTCAATCTTATGCATAAACTGGTCTACCTCTATGGTGCGGCCATGGGGTTTATATAGCCTCCCACGCAAGCACAAAACTCGGATGAACGAGAATCGAGTGCTCTGATAATCCGAGTCCGACCATCGTTGATCACACTGAGAATCCAAGTCCGATTCGCTCACGTGAAACGATCCGATTCAAAAACGTCCTACTTTAATTTGGAAATTTAAACTAGTCTCCATCTCGGTTTCCCTTGTATTGTGAGCTTTCCTTCTCTTAGCTTGCGAATTTGTTCGATGCACTTGATGCTTCTTTTATGCCAATGTAACCCTTGTTGCCATGTCACCATATGTCTTTCTTGACCGCCCGCATGTGCTAGGGTTTTATCCACGAGAGCACGTTCCTCTCGTCGGCCACATGGGTTTCTTCTCCTTGTTGGCCGCATGTGTTTCACCTCCATGAATTTGTTCCCGACCTCCTCTCCTCCTCTCGGTTCCAAAGTCTTTAAATTTGTCAAACTCGAGAATGCACCAAGTATTGCTTTAGGTAGTAACCAATTCTCATTGGCAACAAAGGAAATTCATTAAGAAACAAATGCACCGTTGTTTGAGAAGTTTAGCTCCTTCACGAATAACCTCATAAGTAGTAGGGATATCCTCATCATCCTCCTTTCTTCAAAAAAGCCGTCCTCGGCTTTTGATAACTGAAGATGTGCTAGACAAAAAATACAACGTATATGCATGGTATATATATTTGTCATCCAAACTCCTTTCGCTTAGCACATGATGATTTGCTAAAAGTGTAATAAACAAAAAGAACAACGTATATACGTGGTATATGTATGCATCAATTGTTGTGACATTCTCGTTGTTGCGCACAAAATAATTAGGATCATAGCAGCCATAGGATGTATTTGATATATACATTGCGATACTTTCGGTCACATCATTCTCCTCCCATGAGAAAAAATCGTCCTCGACTTTGGTAAGTACATGGACAAGATATAAGAGGGACCCACTAGATCAAGTTGTTCAAATATTGGAGAGAAAAATTTTAGTTTCTTCCATGCTTCAACTCGACTACGTTGTTTACATGTATAGGAGAAACAAGTAGGCATCATATTGCGTTCTAAACAATAGGCACTTGTATTAAAATCCATCTCAAAATGATCATGATATTTCTCAATAGATGGTTTATGTAAAACATGCAAGTTTAAATCAGCAAGATTATCACGGGTAATGCATATTCGATAAACATAGAACTTGTCATCTACACCATAATCTCCAATCAAAATGAATGTATATGTGTAGGCATAAGTACTAACGAGTGATTTTAAACATGAAACTTTAGCAAGATTCTCAATCACACTAGATAGCTCTCTATGAACATCGAACATGATATAGTATAAAAGATCATCAAAAGATATTTTAGTAAGAACGTCCTTATGGGTAATCAATTCCACATTATGTAAATTGAGCGTACAAATTTGAGAACATGGAATATTCAAAGGAACACTAGAGATCGAACTCGTGCGTACCTCTTCTTGATGAGTATGCAATTCAACACCATTATCATTACCTTTACCATCCTCCTCGGTTGTTGTAGGTGTTGTAGATATCAAATCATCATCATGAAACCATTGGATCGCAAGCACTCTATCCCCACCGTGGTTATCTCCTCGTCTTTCACGCCCAACGGTCTGGTTGTTCAACTTTCAACTCATTTTCTTTAATATCAACCTGCACAATGTGAGAAACAACACTAGAAGTAGAAAATAAATCGTGAATTTCAGTAGTAACCTCACTTTGACTATCATCTACTTCTCTCTTTTCTGTTGGTGCATCTTTCTCACACTCAATAGAGATGCTCTCAACCTCACATATGGTGGAATCACACAGCTCAAACTCTTTATCATTCTCACTCAATTTGGCTATGTGGCACTCATTCTCATATGGGTTTGGATACATCCCGTCCCCCAAAGATTGTGGGTCAGCAATTGAGCAATTACCATTAACCACAAACTCTTCATGAAGCAATGGGGCAACACTACACGAAACATGTACCGAAGGGAATGTCCCATGCTCGTCGCTTCACATGTGATATACTAGCGGCATTTAAACCTTTTCGTGGACAAGTCAACTTGTCAAGTAGAGAACGCTTGTAGTGGCGAGGTACAAAGCGTGCGAAATGTCGCTTCATCCGCTCCCACGTGATGTCGGCAATTCATGGCGCTCCATACGCTACGAATAAACTGCTCCCACCAATGTGTGGCATAATCACCAAGCCACTAGACGCAAGTAAGAGCTTCCTCTCATTGGTATAGTTGTGCATCCGAAATAGAGTATCAATTTCTAGCTCCCAAGTGAGATATTCTTGTACATCCGCATGACGACGGAAAATATAGGGATAGAAAATTTGGGCTTATCGTGAAAATCCTTACGATGCACGTTTGGTTGATTGAACATGGCGTGCAGCTCAAGAAGTTGTTGTTGATGTCCGTGACGTAGTTGCGTAACCTCCTCTCCGAGGTTGTTCAATCCATCGAACGGACCCGAGCTCATCGCGCACACCATTATCATGATCATGAAGTTGCTTTTGTAGCATCCCACACAACCGTGTATACTCCGTCCACGAAACGGTGGATTCTCTTGATGACTGACATGGATACAACTCACAAATAGCAAACAAAATTATATCTGGGTTAGTAAAACAAAAAACTTGCTCTCTACGCTCGCAACTCACTGTCCTGAACACAAGACAAGCTTACCGTTCCAAAGTGAATCAAGGACGGCAAATCGACGATTGACAATGAGCGACCTTAACCCGTAATGTATGAGCGTAACCAAGAGCAAGGAGTACACAAGCGGGTGTAGGTGGAGCTCGGACAGGTATGTGTATATCCTATGCAATCTGATATTCAAGGTATTGTAAAGCTAAGTAATGATCCAAGCTAGAGTATTTTGCCTA
This sequence comes from Ampelocalamus luodianensis, assembly GCA_036346255.1. Lineage (NCBI taxonomy): Eukaryota > Viridiplantae > Streptophyta > Magnoliopsida > Poales > Poaceae > Ampelocalamus > Ampelocalamus luodianensis. Next base: position 39,816,030 of record CM070624.1, read on the forward strand.
TGTGCTGATCCAAAAGGTTTAAGCGAAGTGTATGAACGCACAAACAAAGATAAATGTGACTTAATGCAAACAAAGGAATGAGCTAGTGAGAGACAAACTGAAATTGAGATGAAAACTAGCTCGTTTTTGCACCAAGTACTATGAGAGACGCTAGCCAATTGCAAAGATATCAATGTTAGGGCACAAGATTGCTCAAATAGATTAAATACACAATCTGAAATTGTGGACTAAGGTTTACTCTTCCCAATTTCGGCCAGCCCCTTTTTGTTTGTTTGTTTTTTTTTTCTCAAAACCGCATGAACAAAGCTCTTCGCCCTTCGGCTATTAAGGAAACCGAAAGGAAAAAATTTGGTACTGGTATTTGCGGGTTTGATCTTTTTTTTTTTTAATACCTTTTCAAGTTGTGGCTTTTTCTTGTAACCAGTGCCTTTTCCTCTTTTCTTATTGCAATGGCGAAATAGGGTTTGCTCCTCTTGATTGCACAAGTCTCACACGTGTAAATAAACCAAAGAACAGCCCTAGTGCAATGTACAAAAGCTAGTCTCAAGGATGAAAGGATATAAGTGAAGCTCAAGAAACCCAAAGTGTTTGGTCACTATCTCTTTTTGGGTGCTAATTGAGGAGTTCAATCAGCAATTTGGTACGGTTTATGTGAACACAACGATTAAGCAACGCAAAAAGGAACACATGGATCAGCACTAAAAACAAAAACTCTAATGGATGAAAACTTAACTAAACGCACAAGAAATAACAGATTAAACTACGGTTTTGGTATTGCAATTTTCGGTTTATTGGACGATAGGATAGAAAACAAATCTAACTACGGGTAAAGAAATTCTCACTGAGTAAACCTAGGCTCTGATACCATATGATACGGGGGAGGCCCGATCTTCTCAGTGAGGAACCGTGGATAGTTGATGCGAAGTAGACGATGTCGCTAGCTGAACACTCGCGCCAATGCACGAACCCTCAACTCTTTGAATACGCCAAAACACACCGGGTAGTTGTTCGTCGCGAGACCACGAACGATTTAACGCCAAGTCCCAATTCCCAATGGAACGACGGTTTGACCTTGGATTGCAGAACAAAACAAATGGATCGCCTAATTCTCTCTCAAAGTCCTCGCATGAACTCGTGTCGAAAGAACAAGCAATAGCTATGTTTCAATCTTATGCATAAAGCGGTCTACCTCTATGGTGCGGCCATGGGGGTTTATATAGCCTCACGCAAGCACAAAACTCGGATGAGCGAATGGCAAGTGCTCTGATAATCCGAGTCCGACAACTTTCATCGCTACAAGATTCAAGTCCGACATCGTTCACGTGAACGATGATCCGATTCAAAAAAACGTCCTACTTTAATTTGGAAATTTAAACTAGTCTCCATCTCGGTTTCCCTTGTATTGTGAGCTTTCCTTCTCTTAGCTTGCGCGAATTTGTTCGATGCACTTGATGCTTCTTTTATGCCAATGTAACCCTTGTTGCCATGTCACCATATGTCTTTCTTGACCGCCCGCATGTGCTAGGGTTTTATCCCGAGAGCACGTTCCTCTCGGCCACATGGGTTTCTTCTCCTTGTTGGCGCATGTGTTTCACCTCCATGAATTTGTTCCCAGCCTCCCTCTCCTCCCTCTCGGTTCCAAAGTCTTTAAATTTGTCAAACCTGAGAATGCACCAAGTATTGCTTTAGGTAGTAACCAATTCTCATTGGCAACAAAAGGAAATTCATTAAGAAACAAATGCACCTGTTGTTTGAGAAGTTTAGCTCCTGCTTCACGAATAACCTCATAAGTAGTAGGGATATCCTCATCAGTAACCCTCTTGGAGTTAGAATCTTTTAAAGGAGAATTTGGTCAAGAATATATCTATCTTTTGACGCTAATGATTGAGTATGGTTATAATGTTGGAATTTTAGTCATTGAATCTGATGATTTCCCTATCATTTTCATCAGAAGTTCATTGATGGAGTCTTGGAGGTTAAAATTGGGCTTCGCATATTTATGATAGGACTTTGGTCGCCCAATGATTATGTGTAGAGCAAGTAGAATAAGGGTGGATTCCGAACAGTGAGATGATCATTGAATGCACCCTTCTGATGTAGTACATGAGAGTGTGTTGTGATTTTTGAGTTGTTATTCTTAAAGGATTGAGGATGTGATTGCGGGTGAGATCTATTTTGAGATGCTTTGGGAGTCCTCTGTCAAAGTAATTTCGTCGATACAGGAGTTGGCTAGAGTATGTTTTGTGGAGTCAATAAAGTCTCTCTACAAAGGTATGGATGATGTATTCAGTTTGAGCATGGCGTTGAGATTGCCGATTTAAGAAAAATAAGTTAGTGTGTTATGTGATGATTGGAATTCCATAAGTTGACAAAAATTCTATTCCTAAAAGAGAAATTGAGAAAAAATGTTTCCTCGAGTAATGAAACACTCTCTTGCTTATTGGTTGGGCTGTGTGTGTTTATGACAAAGGTCATTCGCAAATTGAGTTTGACTTATATGATTGCCATGTGTGGTTCTTATCAGTTTAGAAAGAATGAAGAAAGTATTTGATTTGGGTATTTCAGTGGTTTCTCTTTTGACTTATGTGGTGTTTAATTGTAAACTGCCTACTTGGAAAGCGGAAGGAATTTCGTGATGAATCTTCGCTTTTTAATTTGACCCTTTGGTGTCAAGTTGCCATTTCGTGGTTGTGATGAGAATTCGTTATTTTCAATTGGATTATGTTTATAAAAGGGTTGTTCAAAGCGAGTTCTGTTGTGTTCTAGGTTAAAGGGGGTGCTCCTTGTTAAGATGAAGAAATCGATTAAGAAACGGGACAAGAGTTTTGTCGGTGCCCCGGGTATGCAACTCCAGAACTCTCTGTGCATTCTGAACTAGTCCCATGATCAGTAGCTAGCTCGCACAGTTACAACAAAGATGTAATCATAACTATACAACAAAGTAACGATGAAATAGACAAATTAATATTAATAGCAGGAAAAGACCTTATGGTCAAGTCTTACAGAGTTGCCACGCAGGGCTCAATACCAAAAGGTAACTTACAGCGGAAACAAAATATCTCGTGGTGGCCACATGACATGCCCACAGGCAATCGAGTGGAGGACGCAACTTAGTTCGCAAAGTCTTCGAGGTTCTCCTCTTCATTAAAACTCGGGGTTCCCTGGTTCTTCTGTGGGGATTAATCACGCAGGACGCAAGCCGTGAGTACTTTGAATGTACTCAGCAAGTCATAGGGAACAGTATGCAATTATTATTCATGCTAGGCTTGACAAGGACAACTTTATGTTTACTTTTGCAGAAAGCCACATTTAACAGTAAATACAGTAAGTAGATTAAAAGCATAATTTAAAAGATTAATACATAAGTAATTCAGTTCTTTGAAACAACTAGAGATCAACCCAACCTTTACATCCAAACCATCAATTCCACCATTTTAAAGAAAACATCTACCCCCTTGTGTGAAATCTCCGGGCATGTCCATAACCGGGGACACGACTATTCGAATAGTTTTTATACACTCTGCAGAGGTTGTACAGCTTTACCCACAAGACACGACTTCTATAGTTTGTTTGGCATCCATCGATACCACCGCTCACTACCTTGGGTAAGAGGTCTAGAGCACGTGATAAGGTCTTTACAAAGTTCTGCTTTGACTCGGTTCTGCTCGCTAAGGATTCGCCGTTACGGGCCCCCTCTTGCGCCATTCTCAACCCAAATAGAACTGAATCAAAACATAGCTAATTAGTCACCAGTCTATCCGGTCTAGACATGTGGTTGCACGATATGAGCGGATCAATGGTTCAAGGTTAAGTCCTTAGTTGGCTACTCAGGCAAGACTAATCCACGTCCCAATGTGCGCATGACACCCACACTTACCACCACCCACTCGCCCGAGCATAAAACATTTTCGATTCAACCTCGCCAAAGACCACCTAGTCACGGCACCAATTTCATCAAGTGGCATTGCCACGGTTCCATAGTTCATTAGTCAAATTCAATTTTAGATGGGTTCAACCCACAGAGGACCACCCGATCCCGGCACAACACACTTTTAGTTAAGGTGACAACAAATGTCGTGGCCTCTCACGGGCCACACTTCATTTTAATCACTACACCGCCGCTACTACACAAGCCACAAACCAAGTGCGTTGGGGTAAAATAACATTGGTGACTTAAGTTGTGAGAGACCCACGTCTATTTAGAGCGTGACTAAGCAAGCAAAATGTACCTGTTGGTATACAAAGGCATACAACTAAGAGAGAACCATCCTATGGTATCTAAGGGTTCATGTCATTCAAGGGTACATGTCATTTGCAATTTATCAAGGAGGCATACATCAAGTAGGCAATTATCTACTCCCGAAACAATTTAATATATAAACTAGCAATGTGACGAGGATTAAAATCTCTATGTATTATTTTAATACATAATGACCATACGTCTTCGTGGTCGTAACCCCGAGGTGCACGACTCACTAGTCGTAGAGATTCCAAAGGTTACATAATGGGTACCTTGGTGGACGAAGGCCTAAACCAAGCTCACGACCAGAAAATCGCTCATAAAAGTATGGATCGATACTTGAACCGATTCGGATATATTCTCTACCGTATGATGAATGGAACACGTGTATGTTTCATATCATACGACGTTTAGATATCGTAGCATCGGCGAACAACCACCATGCAGTTATATGTCTCATAGACATATAACCACCGAATCGTTGATTATTTATCAACCGTCACTTGACTCGACCATCGCGACGCTTCACATCGACGATTCTCGAAGTAATCGCCACCTCTTCAAGGGCTATTTAAAGATGGAGCATGGACAGAGCAAGAAGGAGACGAAGAGACGAAGATAGAGCCATCGACAATAGCACAAGTCTTACATTCGTGTTGTAAGTCCGATATTGTAAAGGAACAAGCGGTGTTCGGTGTATAGAGGTGTAGTTCATCATCTAGTCGAGGCATCCTCAGAAAACCAGTTCATACTAATAAAAGAGCGGTCCCATTATTACCCTAGGTTTCCACGCCACTTTCTCCTCGTTTTTCGTAAGATCGACGACTTGATCGCCGACGACTAGCGCCGATCGTGGGGATCGCAGCGTGGAATCTTAGAAGAATTACTCGCTCATCAAATCTTTGTCCATTCCCGCTTGTGATCGCTAATGCGGTTATGGCGAAGTTGGGATGAAGAAATGGTTCGACCACGGACTCGCCAACCTCGACATGGACGCATGCATGCGCCATAGAGGAAAACGGAATCTCTTCATCATCCTCCTCCGCGGTTCACCTATCACGTAAATCGCAAAGTCGCCGTTTGGATGAGGATACACCGCTATGATCGATGGCGGTTCAGAGGAAGTGCTTCCGACGATCGACAAGCCTCGACAAGTCGATAAACCCTAAAGCCTCAGCAAGTCGATAAACCCTAAAGCCTCAGCAAGTCCGGCCTTTTCGATCGACAAAAAGGTGTCAAAATTCAACACCGCAACTCGAGGTCAATATACCTTTGATGCGATCATGGTTGATAGGTACTCACCGACGGCTTCTAGCAATTCCAGAGCCAACCGACACCGTTACTGTATCAATGAAACCTCCATTGGTCATAAACCAAGTGGGGATGATAAGGCTTAGCATTCGATCGGCAATTCGCCGGATCAGGTTGAGACCGTTTCGAAAACCTCAGGATGTGCTGATCACCAACTGCTCTCCATCGTGGAAGCTTCGTAGAAGCTCGAAAGGCTCTCCATCGACACGACGGAAGCTCATCGGAGGATCATCAGCGGAAGCACGAGGTCAATGTGATCGGAGATACAGATCAAAATGTGTATACGGTCCTCCATATGTTGCCTCGCCACCACGTAATAATGGAGATGGTACGGGGGATTCAAGCCATCAGACACCTTCTTCTGGTAGAAATCCTTCGAGACCTTCGGTAACAATACAAAACTCAGAGTGAGTTAGAGATATGTTAAATACTTTTGACCTGCTTTGGTAGAGACTCGTGTTTTGCCCAACTTGTAGGTCAAGTATCGAGATTATCCAATGCATAATGCGGCATACGAAGCATATCGGGAACGAAGGCACCTGCAAAGTCAGACCATGACTTCGTCTCAAAGATTCTTCCCGGCGAGGGCTGCATGGTCGTGTTGAGGATCAGTTGACACTACGACCACCTCGACAATTCCGACCAACAAGTCATGAGGGGAGGAGATCATTCAGAATCCTCACCCTCACTTCGTTGAGAGGAACAATCGCTTGGACCTGGTGATCTTTGACATCACCTAAACCAGGCAAGCGGTCAGAGGTGTTGTAGTAATGTCCACGACCGAATCGGGACACTGGAGCACCGACAATCTGGTCCTAGAAATCGGTCTCCAACCGATTATAATCCGACACCTTTTCAAAGAAGACGCCACGAAACTATCACAGGCTGTCGAGCCTTCTCAGCAGGGCTCCAGGCTGTGCGTTGGCCAAATAGGTTCTGACCGGCCAATCTGGATAAATTCAATGGGACCCAAAATCCTTTGGAATTTCTTAAGATATATACCACCGCTATTAGATCGTGGTTGTTAAACCTTTCGGTCAGGTCCGTGTATACTTGGGAGCAACTCTGCGACCTTTTGATTGCAAATTTCCAGGGTACGTATGATCACCCTGGAAAGGAAGACGATCTCCATAGAATACGGCAAAAATCTAACGAGACTCTCCGGCAGTACATCAAACGATTTAGCCAGGTTCGTAACTCAATACCGGAGGTTGTAGAATCTTCTGTTATCCAAGCCTTTAAGGTGGGATTAAGAAATCGAAGGTTTATGGAGGATTTAGCTATACATCCCCCATGAACAACCATCGAGCTTTTCGATATGGCTGACAAGTACGCGACGGCCAGTGAAGCAGTCGAGTGGAACGAGGCCATTGATCAAAAAGATAAAATTCCCCAACCTGGCTTAGATAGGACAGAAAAGAAGCAAAAGAAGACTCTCAAGAAAAAGAAGCATGGCAGAATCAACGATAAGGACGTTCTTGTTGTTCCTGAAAATTTACCAAGGGAAGAAAGGATTATTCTGGTCATGGCAAAGCCAAGGCCCCGACCAATGATTACAAGAAAAATAAAAAGTGGTGTTGTCTCCACCAGCAAGCAGGACACAACTTGCGCAATTGTCGTGCTTGGCAAAAGAAGCTGGAAGAATATTATGCAGGTAAAGGTCCACTCCCGTCGATACAAGAGCTCGGGGAAACAAGCTCCAAGAAGGACAAAGATGGTGACGAAGAAATGGAGTACCAAGAACCTCAGCACACTGTCAATGTGATCTTCGGTGGATCCTCTTCATGCAGTCCGCACGCCACCGAAAGCCATGGAGCGAAGTCAACCTTACCGAACCTTCGATCGCCGTTAAACCTTCAAGGTGGTCGGAGACAATAATCTCCTTCAAAGAAAGAAGATTGTCCTATTCCTTCGACTCGACTAGGTAGGTTTCTAATTGTCGTTGCGCCTACTATTAATAACTGCAGGGTTAATCGGGTCTTGATAGATGGGGGTAGTTCTCTAAATATTTTATTTGCAAGTGCTTTGGAAGACATGCAAATTCCCAAATCCAAGGTAAAAGCTGTGAAATATGCCTTCCATTGCATAGTTTCTGGATCTACCGCCAAGCCAATAGGGCACTTGTCCCTACTGGTTACGTTTGGAAAACCCGACAACTTCTGGACAGAAAAAATTTCATTTGATGAGGTGAATTTTGAAACCGCATATAATGCAATCCTTGGTCGTCCAGCTTTAGCAAAATTCCTGATAGCCATGCATTACGATTATCAGAGTTTGAAAATGACGGGACCAAAGGGTGTAATCATGGTCCGAGGCGATCAGAAAATAGCCTCACGATGCGATCAAAAATGTTTAGAATCGTCGATGAACTTCCAACCAGGGGAACTAACACCATTAACATGCAGGTCAAACACTCGAGACCAAAGATGACACCAAAACCTTCCAACCAGATAAAGGAGGCACAACTCGACGAAAGCACTTCTCCAGATGGTGCCAAGATACTGGTCGGAGCAAGACTCAACCCTAAATAGGAAGAGTCGCTCGTCTCCTTCCTCCAAGCTAACCAGGACGTATTCGCCTGGTAGGCGTCCGATATGCCCAGAGTCCCCAAGGAGGTTTGGTGTACCCAGTCGTATAATCACTGATAACGGCACCCAGTTCTCGAGCAGCAATTTTCAGGACTTTTGCAAACAATTCCTATTTCTTGGCCTTTTGCAACCTGGGGACTAGACATTCTGGGACCTTTCCCAAGAGCACCCAGGGGCTTTGAGTTCCTTTTTCGTCATGATTGACATGTTCACCAAATGGATCGGCCGAGCTGTTGTGAAAATTACAACCTGCCGCCAAGATATTTTCACAAAAGCGTGATCACACGATTTGGTGTACCCAGTCGTATAATCACTGATAACGGCACCCAGTTCTCGAGCAGCAATTTTCAGGAATTCTGTGAGGATCTAGGTATCAAGATACATTTCGCTTCTGTTGCTCATCCGTAGAGCCAATGGTATCATAATGCAAGGAATCAAATGATGAGTTTTTGACCAGCTAATTCAACGGTCAGGGGCTTGGGTTCAAGAACTTCCTTCTATATTATGGGCCATTCGTACTACAACTAGTCGTGCGACCGGTGAAACACCATTCTTTATGGTTTACGGGGCTGAAGCCATGCTTCCTCCAGAACTCAAAATTGGTTCTGCTCGAATAGGTTGCTTTTCCGAAAGTGATCAGTGTGAACGACGACTTGATGACATCAATTTCCTTGAAGAACGACAAAATCAAGCTTTTCTACGATCAGTAATCTACCAGAAGCCATGCGTCGGTACCACAATCGTAAGGTGCAACCTCGCACCTAGTCAGAGGTGATCCGTTCTTAGAAAAATTCGAACCAAGCGGTCGCAACAAACTTTCACCAAAATGGAAGGTCCATACATCGTGGTCGGTTACCTATCGTAACCCGGAGTAACATCCCGCATCCTCGTGCATTTCGAACTAGTCCCATGATCGCTAGTTCACACAAAGTAAACAAATATGGTAACAAAATCATATCACAACTTTATTAATAAATACCAACAGGGTTGATTACAAAGAAGGCTTACAGGCCAACAATAAAATAAACACAGCGGAAGACGAAGAAGTAGTAAGGTCCAGTTAATCTGCCACAGGCAATTGACTGGGGAAGCGGCCTAGACGTCGAGATCCACATCGGTAGCAAAGTCCTTCTCCTCTGAAATTTTGTTTGCATAAAGCAAGAATTAGCACAACTTCCGTGCTCGCAAGTTACACCCGTCAAATAATAGAATGACATGCATATATGGATGTAACAAAGGATGGCTTATTGGTTGATTTGCATAAGGCAACATTTTCTTTAAATACTTGTACTAAGTTCCAAAGCAGTTATTCTATAACTACAAATTATTTTATAAATTCTCACTTTTATAGTCAGATAACATTCACACAAGAATGGTGAAGGATACCCTCCTATCACATGGCTCCCTGCCCCATTCCCATCTGGGTAAACCAGTTTTGAAGAAGTCTTTTTCAAATAAAACCAAAGTCTAACTTTGAGCGATTACGCTAGCATGTCCATGACCATGACACGCTATTCGAATAGTTTTACACTCTGCAGAGGTTGTACAGCTTTACCCACATGACAAGACTTCTCTAGTTTGTCCGGCATATATTTATGCCACCGCTCACTACCTTTGGTAAGCAGTCTAGAGCACATGTCAAGGCCTTTACAAAGCGCTATTCCACCGTAGTTACCCCTCGCTAAGGTTTTGCCACCCCCTTTGGAATAAAGACCTCCGGATTCGGGCCCCCTCTTGCGCTAGGTGGGACTAACCTAGGTCGTAACATGACTACCCATTGCATCCGTAGGGAACGACTACGTGGAACATTGCGATTAATTAGCGTGTCTCACCCATACTTGGGACATGTGGTGGTACGGTATGGCTTAGCATCATACACTCGAAGACCGGTCCTTAACTGACCTAGGCAACTTTCCAACAAAACCCATGGGCCTTAACACTAACCAGATTAAGCTCGTGCATGAACATGCACCCACCAAACATCCATTATGCCCAAGTCCAAACCATTTTCGTTTATTTCATTTTTCAAAGGCATAAACTTCTATAACATACCGACGCTATGGATACAATTTAAACAACAATTGATTTCTGGCTGAAATTCCCCAAAATAAACATGTTTGGTCTATAAGCATGGCTAAGCCCTCTTTTTCTCAAAATGTTCTAGTTCATACTATCGTATCAACCAGGTTTTACCTATGGTGACAATATGTTTGCTTCAATTTTCAAAATTGGTCATACAAAGGAGTTTAGGTATAACTATATATTTAAAGCAGGAATTTAAATTACTGATATAAACAAGCATGCAGTAATAATTTGAAATAATGGGATCAATATGATCAAGGGTATAACTTGCCTTCCTTCATGAGGTGATGTGGTTTTCCTCAACAAATCACCCAAGATCTTGGTGATGTTGTTCTCTTAACAGTCACCAAGACTCACAAGTACTTTCTTCAGGTAGTCCAAGTGCACAATCACGATGATCATACAGTCAAAATCAATCCTCTTATATGCTCTTCAAACGGCGTCGAAATCCGACTCTCCGAAGTCGTCGAAATCTAATGGTGAAATAAACCAAATTCAAATAATAATTCAAATAATAATTCAAATGAACTCCAAATTAAATAATTTTGATTTAGATAGCTAGATCTTGAATTTAGACAAATTTAGAAATTTTAATGGGCTCAATCGGAGTTAGGATGCAAAAGATATGGGTTTTGGAAGATTGGAATTACATGAAATGATAGATTTGGGGTTAAAAGAATTATTGACCAAATGAGCTCAAAATAAAATAATTCTGGTTTAGCTGGCTAGATCTTGATTTTATAGGAATTTAGGAATTTGAATCGACGAAATCGGAGTTCGTGTGAGGGAGAACGAACCCTAGGAAGTTCTAAATATAAGAAACCCTAATTTTCAGATTTTATTGAATTTATTGAATTATTTTTCTAAAGGAAATCCTAATTATTGCGCAAGATGACGTCAACGAGTGGGAAATGGATTTCCGGCCGAATTATTTTCCTAAAGGAAAATAATTTATTTCACTGATAGGTGGGCCCCCAAGTCAATGGACTGGGTCCATGGATGGTCAATGTCCACGGTGGACTTGGTCTACCGAAACAGTGCACGTGAGGGAGGGGTGCGGTGATGTGGCACACGTGGTGCCACGTGGGTGGACACGCGAGCGGGGAGGGGTGAGGTGGCTCACGGGTGGCTCCGAGGTAGCAGCTACGTGGCTGGCCATGGCGGCGAAAGGCCAGCGGCGGCTCGGTCGCGAGCTCGCCGGCGAACGGCGGCACGACGACGGAGGTGGATGATACCAAAAGAACGAGCGGGAGTCACTGAACTCAATGCTTTACCATGTGACGGAGGGGCGCAAAGGGGTCACTGGCGACAAGCGTGGGAGCGGCGGCGGTGCGGGATCGTCGACGAGGAAGACGTTGCGGTGGTCCTCGGGGCGAGAGGGTGAGCGCACGGGGACGGCGACGTTGCCGTGATGCCGTCGGTGTCGGTGGCGAAGACGCGGCGGCGGTGGCGGCGGCGCTAGAGGCGGCGAGTAAAGCACGTGGCGCGCGCGAACTCGAATCGCGCAAAGAAGGCGAGGGAGGAGGAGCGAGTGGCGGCGGTGCGATGAGGGCGACGATGCGCACCCGAGGCTCCCTTAAATAGGGCCGGGGCGGGGCGGAGGCGGAAGATCAGCGGTGGGGATCGCGGCGGTGACAGCGTGCTACGGGAGATCCCGTGCGAAAATGAGGGGGTAACGGTTGGGAGGAGGGGCGGCGTGATGCACGGAATCCAGTGCACCCGTAGGCGCGTGAACAGGAGGTAGAAATCTCGGCGGAGATGGAGCTCCCGCGGTGGAAATGGCGGCGGTCCACTGCGGCAGCGGGAAGAAGACGCGGGGGAGAAGATAAGTCGCGGGCCGTTGGATTCTCATCCAACGGTGTGGAGGGTTGGGGTGGCGTGGGGCGATGATGGCCGTTGGATCCTAATCCAACGGTGGCTGAGAGGAAGAGGGGAGGAGGCCGGGTGGAGCGGGCCGAGATGGGCCGGGGCGGGGCGGAAATGGGCCGGACCGAGGAGGTTTCAGCCCAAAACATATTAGGGATTTCTAATTGACTTTTAATTGATTTTATTCCGATAATTAGAAAGGGCTTTAGAAAATAGCAAAATAAATCCAAAGATTATGGGAAAATTCACAAAAATTCCCTAGTTTAGTTTGGACTTAATAAAACTATTTCCAACTTAGAGTTGGCTATTAATTTTGCAAAATAAATTACCTTGGCTTTAGCACATTTAGGAAAAAGCTTTTAAAATCTTAGAAAATTCTAGAAATTATTTAAAATTTTATTTTTCAGTTCAAACCTAATAAAACTTCAAGAACTTCAAATAACTTTCACTTTTGACTTTTAAAGTTTCAGAAATTCAAATAAAGAGATGAAACTTTATCAAATTTCAGGAAATCCAATAACTTTATTTATTTTATTTTGGTAACATAACCTTGGAATGTTACAAACTACCCCGCTTAAAGGGAATCTCGTCCCCGAGTTTCGGAGTGGCTTAGAAAGAAAACTAGGAGTACAAGGTGTTCTACTGGGGTTATTGTTGTCTGCATCCTACTCCTTATTGGACAGAGCCTGGGTTCAGACATCCTCTTTCAGAATTCTACGGCTTCTTGTTTTTCTTGCGTAGCATTGCACCTTGGAGCTTCAGAGTTGCTGCCTGCTGCTTCTTTGGACATTTGTTGGCATAATGTCCTTTCTCTTGGTAGTGAAAACACGTGATGCTTGCAACATGAGATGGTTCTTTCTGTGGTTGGCCTCCAACAGAGGTGCTTGAGGGCAGCAAGCTGGCTGGTTGTTTGATGGTTGTTTCCTGGGGCATTGGCAAGCCTAAACTTATGTATTTCTGCAACTGGGACATGTATCCTATGTTGTTTCTACCTCCCGCTTCGGTGTTATTGTTGCGATCGGGTCACTGAAGATCGTCCCTTGATGTCTTGCTCTGGAGAGGTGGTCCAACAATTATACGAGCCTTGGAGGTCCTTGCAATTTCTTGTACTTGATCTTCCATCTTCCTCTGATGACCACTGTCTTGATGATGGCATGGATTTTGAAGAGTGAGTGCCCAGATCTGGTCCCGCCTATCCCGCTTGGATAGGGCGGCTTGATTATTCAAACACCGATGCTAAGTGCAGGGTCACTGATGCCTTCAAAAAAATTTGAACTTCACTGCTGGAGCAAATGATATCTGCTTGGGGTGGTGCCTCGGGTTCTTCAGGTCTGTCCTTTGATACTGAGCTTGCTTGAGGTGCTAAACTTGCTTGTAATGGGCATTGCTTGGCAAGATGCCCTGCCTGGCCACAATAGTAGCAGACTTGAAACTCTATTTCCCTTTTTATGGGACACTTGATACCATTACAGCTAATATACTGCATTTCTCGTCTTGGCTTTCCCTTCTGAGGGCATCCATAGGCAATATGTCCTTGTCCACCACAGTTGAAACATAAAATATATTTTCATAGGAGGCGACCTTCAGGAAGAGAATGGTCCACAACTTCATTATGAGGGACTTCTGGCGGCTTGTCCTTGGATAGTTCTTCGCAGAAATGCTCTTCAAGAACTGCAGAGACCGGGGCTGAGGGAACGCTGTTGTCATGCATTTGTTGCATTAGCTATTGCATCAGCTGAGTCTGGGTGACGAGAAACTGATTCAAATTTCAAAACGTTTTTACTATCGGTGGTTGATTGCCTTCAGCAGGGACATCCTTGTGGGCGTTGGTATCATCTTCATAACGACGGGTGTTCTCCATTGCCGGTTATTCCAGAGGTTTTAGAGAAGAAGACAAAGGATAGGGAAGAGACAAATATGAAGGATTAAGGGGATAGAGCAAAATAACACTCCCAAATGAAATAACCAACTGATCAACCTTTCAAAAACACAACATTCTATCGATTGAGACTCTTAATTTGGTGGAACGACTCAATGCATAGAATGAGTCTTTGCAACCTTATACTATATGGCTGGGCTCACGTCGTATCTTCTGCCGTGGTCTTTGTTGCCGATGCTCTCTTGACAGCTTCATGCCTTGTGATCTTCAATGTATAGGTAAGAAACGTGTTGGCCATCTATAGAAATTTCCAAGGGAAGGATAATCATTTTAGCATTATAAGATGTGAAGAAAGAATTAGGAAAGAAAGAATTTCTATGAAGAAGCTATAGATAGATGACCAAGATGAGGAGAGAACAATTTGTTTTTCTTGCTATAAAATAAGTTTTGAAGTTTTCAACTAACGGCCATTCTAACTAGGTCACGACCTACAGTCGATATGGCTCTGATACCACTTTGTCAGAACCCGGGAGTAACATCCCAGATCCTCTGTGCATTTCTGAACTAATCCCATGATCAGTCGCTAGTTCACATAGTAAACAAATATGGTAACAAAATCATATCACAACTTTATTAATAAATACCAACATGGTTGATTACAAAGAAGGCTTACAGGCCAATAATAAAATAAACACAGCGGAAGACGAAGAAGTAGTAAGGTCCATTAACCGCCATGCAATCGATCGGGAAGCGCCTAGACATCGAGATCCACATCGGTAGCAAAGTCCTTCTCCTCTGAAATTTTGTTTGCATAAAGCAAGAATGAGCACAACTTCCGTGCTCGCAAGTTACACCCGACAAATAATAGAATGACATGCATATATGGATGTAACAAAGGATGGCTTATTGGTTGATTTGCGAAGGCGGCATTTTCTTTAAATACTTGTACTAAGTTCCAAAGCGCTTATTCTATAACTACAAATCATTTTATAAATTCTCACTTTTATAGTCAGATAACATTCACACAAGAATTGTGAAGGATACCCACCTATCACATGGCTCCCTGCCCCATTCCCATCCAGGTAAACCAGTTTTGAAGAAGTTTTTTCAAACAAAACCAAAGTCTAACTTTGAGCAGTTCGCTAGCATGTCTATGACCACGACACGGCTATTCGAATAGTTTTACACTCAGAGGTTGTACACTTTACCCACATGACAAGACTTCTAGTTTGTCCAAGATATATCTAGGCCATGCTCACTACCTTTGGTAAGCGGCCTAGAGCATGTGTCAAGGCCTTTACAGCGCCATTCCACCGTAGTTACCCTCGCTAAGGTTTCGCCACCCCTTTGTAATAAAGACCTCGGATTCGGGCCCCCTCTTGCGCTAGGTGGGACTAACCTAAGTCGTAACATGACTACCCATTACATTTGTAGGGAACAACAACGGTGGAACATTGCAGATTAATTAGCCAGGTCCCGACCCATACTTGGGACATGTGGTGGTACGGTATGGCTTAGCATCATACACTCGAAGACCGGTCCTTAACTGACCTAGGCAACTTTTCAACAAAACCCATCGGCCTTAACCCTAACCAGATTAAGCTCGTGCATGAACATGCACCCACCAAACATCCATTATGCCCAAGTCCAAACCATTTTCGTTTATTTCATTTTTCAAAGGTATAAACTTCCATAACATACCGATGCTATGGATACAATTTAAACAACAATTGATTTCTGGCTGAAATTCCCCAAAATAAACATGTTTGGTCTATAAGCATGGCTAAGCCTGCTTTTTCTCAAAATGTTCTAGTTCATATTATCGTATCAACCAGGTTTTACCTACGGTGACAATATGTTAGCTTCAATTTTCAAAATTGACCATACAAAGGAGTTTAGGCATAACTATATATTTAAAGCAAGAATTTAAATTACTGATATAAATAAGCATGCAGTAATAATTTAAAACAGAATATAAATAATTTGAAATAATGGGATCAATATGATCAAGGGTATAACTTGCCTTGCTCGATGAGGTGATGTGGTTTTCCTTAACAAATCACCTAGTACTGGGGTGATGTTGTTTTTCTTAACAGGTCACCTAGTACTCACAAGTACTTTCTTCAGGTAGTCCAAGTGCACAATCACGATGATCATACAGTCAAAATCAATCCGCTTATATGCTCTTCAAACGGCGTCGAAATCTGACTCTCCGAAGTCGTCGAAATCTAATCGTGAAATAAGCCAAATTCAAATAAAATTCAAATAACAATTCAAATGAACTCCAAATTAAATAATTTTGGTTTAGATAGCTAGATCTTGAATTTAGACAAATTTAGAAATTTTAATGGGCTCAATCGGAGTTAGGGTGCAAAAGATATGGGTTTTGGAAGATAGGAATTACATGAAATGATAAATTTGGGGTTAAAAGAATTATTGACCAAATGAGCTCAAAATTAAATAATTCTGGTTTAGCTGGCTAGATCTTGATTTTATAGGAATTTAGGAATTTGAATCGACGAAATCGGAGTTCGTGTGAGGGAGAACGAACCCTAGGAAGTTCTAAATATAAGAAACCCTAATTTTCAAATTTTATTGAATTTATTGAATTATTTTTCTAAAGGAAATCCTAATTATTGCGCAAGATGACGTCAACGAGTGGAAAATGGATTTCCGTCCGAATTATTTTCCTAAAGAAAAATAATTTATTTCACTGACAGGTGGGCCCCCAAGTCAATGGACTGGGTCCATGGATGGTCAATGTCCACGGTGGACTTGGTCTACCGAAACAGTGCACGTGAGGGAGGGGTACGGTGATGTGGCACACGTGGTGCCACGTGGGCGGACACGCGAGCGGGGAGGTGAGGTGGCGACGGTGGCTCGAGGTAGCGCTACGTGGTCGCCACGGCGGCGAAGGCCGGCGGGCGCGCGGCCGCGAAGTCACGGCGAACGGCGCGCGACGACGACGAGGTGGATGATACCAAAAGAACGAAGCGGAGTCATCGAACTCGATTCTTTACCATGCGACGGAGGGGCGCGAAGGGGTCACCGGCGACGAGCGAGGGAGCGGCGGCGGTGCGGGGTCGTCGACGAGGAAGAACTCGCGGTGGTCCCGGGTGAGAGGTGGCGACGGGACGGCGGCGTTGCGGCGATGCCGCCGCTGTCGATGGCGAAGACGGCGGCGGCGAGTAAAGCACGCATGGCGGCGGCGAACTCGAATCGCGGCAAAGTAGGGCGAGGGAGGAGGAGCGAGTGGTGGCGGTGCGATGAGAGGGACGGTGCGCACCCGAGGCTCGCTTAAATAGGGCTGGGCGGGGCGGAGGCGAAAGATCGGCGGCAGGGATCGCGGCGGTGACGGCGCGGCTACGGAGATCCCACGCGAAAATGAGGGGGTAACGGTTGGGAGGAGGGGCGGCGTGATGTGCGGAATCCATTGCGCACGCCGGCGCGTGAAGAGGAGGCGGAAATCTCGGCGGAGATGGAGCTCCCGCGGCGGAAATGGCGGCGGTCCGCTGCGGCAGCGGGAAGAAGACGCGGGGGAGAAGACAAGTCGCGGGCCATTGGATTCTCATCCAACGGTGTGGAGGGTTGGGGTGGCGTGGGGGCGATGATGGCCGTTGGATCCTAATCCAACGGTGGCTGAGAGGAAGAGGGGTGGAGGCCGGGTGGAGCGGGCCGAGATGGGCCGGGGCGGGGTGGAAATGGGCCGGACCGAGGAGGTTTCAGCCCAAAACATATTAGGGATTTCTAATTGACTTTTTAATTGATTTTATTCTGGATAATTAGAAAGGGCTTTAGAAAATAGCAAAATAAATCCAAAGATTATGGTAAAATTCATAGAAATTCCCTAATTTAGTTTGGACTTAATAAAACTATTTCCAACTTAGAGTTGGCTATTAATTTTGCAAAATAAATTACCTTGGCTTTAGCACATTTAGGAAAAAGCTTTTAAAATCTTAGAAAATTCTATAAATTATTTAAAATTTTATTTTTCTGTTCAAACCTAATAAAACTTCAAGAACTTCAAATAACTTTCACTTTTGACTTTTAAAATTTCAGAAATTCAAATAAAGAGATGAAACTTTATCAAATTTCTGGAAATCCAATAACTTTATTTATTTTATTTTGGTAACATAACCTTGGAATGTTACATTACCCGACCAGGATCGGTACGATTAGCTATGTCGGATGGGCAAATTTTGTCTAATTCTTGGAATATTGATCAATTGCGTAAGTACTTTGTATAATTTCCTGTATTTATTTCATTTCGTATTTTCAATAAAGATGCATTTCCTTTTTTTCAACGATAAGTATGGTTGTTTATACTTATTATTCGTCGATCCGTTATATGCCTTTATTGTTCTTTGGTTGGTCTGAGAAGACACTCATTCTCTCCGATATTCCTTTGAAGGGATCTCCATTACTCATGGAGTGACTTAAATGTCACATACCACACGGTTTTAGTCGTGATCATTGCTTCAATGATACACACGCATAACCAAATACTCTTTTCTTAAAGAAACACACGAGTATAAGGAATACAACTCGGATAATTTATATTTTTTCGTTATTTCTCGAATTCAAGATCGTTATTTTATTTCAACATTCTATTCTACTCGAGTTTGGCTACAAGTCGAGACACGGAAAGCCTCGGTCGAAGTCTCTCTCTCTGCACGTGGTCCCGCCCACCGGAAGGAGCTTCTTAGTGACGGTCCTTTTCTACGATCCTCGCCACACTGATTTGAGCATGAACACATTGCGAGATATTTTACAAATCTTCAATTCTTGGGATTCAGTTCGCACTGATTCAAATAATTTATAAACAAAGGTACTTATCTTTTCCTTCTTTTTGCATACATTCTTAATGCATATCTTCTTATTATCAAAGCTAGTCTTTGTTATATCTTCGACTACAAGTGGTATCTCATAGTGATTCGATAATGGACAAGATCTAGACTAGTCGAAATCATCAGTGGTTCCACCACATGATTTCCTAGTGTTCACTGGATCATCACATAAACATTATCAAGACTTCTACTATGGTCATTGTTATTACTCAATTTCTTGGTCTACTGCTTTTTTTAGTAAGGTTCATCTACTAATATAAGCAGTCGGGGGCTAGGAGATATATGAGTATTTAATGACATTGATAAGACAAAGCAAGATCTCCATTGATGATAAAAGGTAAGTTTCATTTACAAAATTCTAAATTTTACATTCATCTACGTGTTAGAACCACCAGACTAGTCGCTGCGTGATGGAGATCCGACTTCCATTTCCTCAGCAATTTTCTCTCCGAGAGGTCTCACTTCCTCGAGAAGTTTTATTGCTTCACCTTCGGAGCAGTCGAAGTCTTCCTCAACAGCTCTAAGACTAACAGATAGGTCGGAAGCATTTAGTTTCACCAAGGCAACACTCACACCAGTCGCGATGGCTTCTCTCATTGTCTGGGCATGGTTTTCTCTCATAGTTTTGAGCAGGCCTTTGACATCTTCCAGAAGTTGGCCAAAATAGTTCATCTTTTCCGTTGGATCTCTTAAGGTAGGCAAGCTTGATCCTGATCTCATATCAAAGATCATCTTGTTAAAAGCCAAGATTTTTTCATCAAGGCCATACACAAGGGCTGCCTTTTGGTCATGCTCAAATTCAAGAGTCTTTTCTGCTCGTTCAAGTGCTTGAGTTTTTCTCGCACGAGTGGATAAAAGAAGTTAACATACACTTCAAATTGGAGTTATGGAATATCGTTAAGTCACGACCAGTTACCTTTGATTTTCTTCTCACAAGAGTCGAAACCTCCTTTTGCCTCGGTCATCGCATGCTCGATCAACTGGTCTTTACCTTGATTTTCTTCCCTGAGTTTTATTATTATGGCTTCCTTAGCCACGACCTCTTCTTTAATTTTCTCTAAATCTATCAAATATGATAGAAAGAGAGGATTAAGTTATAAGAGAGAAACAAGATGATAAAATTTAGTAGGTCAAGGTAAAAGAGAAATATTCTTACTTCTTAGATCGGAGTGCTTTTGCTCCAAAATTTTTATTCGCTGGGTCAGTCCTCCGACCACAGCATATTTCTCGACCATATGCTGCAAAAATAAGTCCCTTTCTTTAGCAAGTTTTCAAAGAAACTTCAAAGGAAAGAGTTGTAAGGATGATCGTAGAACACTTACCCGAATTGCCATGTCATTATATTCGGCAAAAATTGTATCTGGACCAATCTCAGCTTGACGGTCTGATATCTTTCCCCAGGCCTCGTCAAGTTCCTTATCCTCGATAAATCGGGGGGGGGGGAAAGGAAACTTCTTAACCTGAGACGTATTTCCAGGAAGAGGTGGAACCTGTTGAGGATCTCTAGAGATGACTATCTCCGGAGAAGGAGTAAGGATTACTAGAGGATCTTGAGCAGATGTCGGAACTAAAACCTGCTCGAGGGCTTCTTTAATCACTTCATCCTCTGCGGTCTTAGCCTGAGGAGTGTCCTGATCAGGAACCTCCACGACCACCTCTTCCCAAGGAACCTTTTCCTGAGGGGAGTTCTGGTCAGACACAACTGGAACACCAGAAGATCTACAAAAGAAGAAAGTAAGGAAGATCGAGGTTCCAACATATCGAAATATCCCAGGTATATACTTATATTCTTTCATTTAAATATACCTGGTAGATTTTTTGAGTTTGACCTTGTAACGCATCGGAGTAAAATCCGCTGCGCTAGCTTTCCTTTTGTTCTCAACCAAATTCACCGGTTCTAAACCGATACGGTTGACTAGGTCTTGCACATTTATTGATTGAAAATCAGAAGCAATATCCATGACCAGTTGGTCAAGGATAGGATTCCTGATCGCAGGATCAGTAGGTGTGGATTCATCGACCTCCAAAACAGTAGCCTCAGGAGGCACTGATGGGTCCTCAGCGACCTTGCCGAAGGAAGACGACAACCGCCTAACTACATCACCAAAGATAGTTAGACGATGAACATCATTTGTCCAAAATATTATTTATGTTTGGTCACCTACCTCTGGAAGGCTGACATCCTGTATAGTCGAAGGGGTGGTTGGATCATCAATCAGCTCACATCTTTTAGTGACCTCATTGATCCTCAACCCGACCGACTACACATCAAAGAGGATTTATGGTATACCGATTAGAAATAATATGTACGACAACAAAAAACAAAAAAAACGGTTGATATTCTTACCTTAAGTCTTTCAATCCTCTCTTTGGCGGAAACAACCGCTAAGATCCGAGGAAAACTAGCATTGTCGCCAGGCTCTCCGGCATAGATCATTTTGATCCGGCTTCTAATATCATCAGAAGATAGAGCTGTAAAGGTAAAATAAAAGATTTAAGGATACGGAAGTAATCAACCAATATAGGTAAACTGGTCGGAATCATTCATGGCTTACTCTCTTTGGAATCTTTGGTCGTATCGTCACGACCAATATACCAGAGCATCCGGTGTGCTCAGGCCTTCAAAGGACTAACCCGGCGCATGGAAAAATCCTTCACTACGTGCCAAGATGTTAGACCCTTGACACTAAGAAGCTTGATTGCTTCGCCCTTTTCTTTATCTTTCCTCTTTTTCGTGGAGGAGCGCAATTCGATTCTCGACCGCCTTCTTACGTAATAATAAATGTCGTCTTTCTTCGTGATCTTCATATAGAACCAGCTCTTCTTCCACGATGACCATGAAGATTTTGAGTACATAAATATGTACTCATTGGCTTTTCCGTCATGGAGGCTCAAGGTGCACTCTCAAGGCCCCAATCGCCTTCCCTGCACTTTGACATCCTGTAGTAGTACTTGAATAGATATAGATCTGCTAGAATCTCCAAGCACGTCAGAGAGATAAATAAAGATCTTTGAGATTGGCGATAGCATTGGGAGCAAGATTCACCAATTCAACTCCATAATACTCCAAAACTTTAGAAAGGAAGGAGTGAATTGGTAGCCTAAATTCGCATTCAACATATGCAAGAAAAACTGGGATTTCTCCATCTTCATTACTCGGGAATGTTCTCTACGCGGATCTCCAAGAAATCGATCCTAGCTGGGAAGCATCCCGATCTTCTCCAAGCTCTCTAGCTTCTTCTCACTAGGACTGTCTTGGGTCCACACGCGGAGTACGCATCGTTTGGTATATTCTAGTGCTGAGTGAGTACCTAGGAGATCTGGAGTTTTGAGGTTTCGTTAGAGCCATTGAATATTGAGCAGGATCTTACTTTCGAATCCCGGCCACTGCATATTCTGGAAGAATCGGAGCGAGTGCTGAGGAACAAGAGTTGAAATATGTCTGTAACACCCCAGCCCAACGTGAGCCTGGACTGCTACTAAACTAACATTAAATAATTCAAAACCAAGTTCAAACTACCAAATTTCGACATAACCTCCTTTATAAGGTTAACTACATGGATGTTCCAACATTTAGATAAATCATAAACAATTAATCCAACATCCAGAATCATCAATAGGCGTTCAAAACATACTAACCAACTAGCATATCCAAAGGAGTCTTAATTACTCTGCTCATCATTGTTACACTTAATCCATTGCATGAGGCATAATCATAATCAACTCTTATGCAGTTTGCTAAATTATTAAGGTACGACAAAAACTTAATTAACTTTAAAGATGAGTGGCGTGAGTGAATCCAAATCAAGTCTACTCCTCCCATGCATGTCGTTCTTGGCTCGGTACCTAAAATAACAACAAAAGCAAGAGTGAGTCCACAGACTCAGAAGTACTGTAAATAGAAGCCATAACATCAGCATCAATATATAGAAGATCAACAACAAACATTTCAGATGCAGATGCAATGCTCAAGGATCCTTTCTCTTTATCTTCTGTGCATTACACGTGTAATGCAGAGTATGCAACCGTCGCCAGATACCCATGCCTGCGCCACGCACAGGACCAATTGTGTAACACCCCAACTCTCAAAGAGCCCAAATGCTACTGAAATAAACTAATCTAGCCCAATCTACAAATTTTTTTGACAGAGTCTCCTTTGTTTAATCAGCTATACCGAGAGATTAACGATAAATGATAGCATTTAACAAAATTCTCATGATCAAGCTTGATAATCAATTGAACATACCAAGACCGCAATCTCATTATTACAATTAAACAGCTTACTCAACCAAACCGATCTATGAGTGATAATCATCGTTTATTTATTTCTAAAATTGTAGCTAAGTGGTAAACGCCTTAAGAGTGTGAGGTAGTGAGAGCATCCATCATCTATTCCCTCCCATTCATGTCGTTCCTGCCATTGGTACCTAAAACACATTAAAGCAAGAGTGAGCCCAAAGACTCAGCAAGTATCAACAAGGCTATAAACAAGAACACAATCATAGCATCAATGATCCACAATAACAAAAACACTAAACATAGCCCTTTTAACTTATGAAATGCAACCAATGCAATGCTCAAGGATCCTTTATCTTTACTTTCTGTGTGCATTACACCGGTAATGCAGAGTAAGCAACCGTCGCCGCATACCCATGCTCGTGCTCGCACGCACAGGACCAATTGCCCATTACTCCGCAAGCACTGGGACCTCCACCCACACTCCACGAGTGAGGATCTCGGCCCGCCACATTCATGACGGGAATCTCAAAGGGAAACATACTTGGTCACCGCGTGACCAAGCCTCAACATGTTCTCAATATGCATATGCTCATCTCTTATTCATCAGCAATCTTACCAAAAGATAACAACATTGTACCACAGTAAAGCATAAGCATAATTTGAGCAATCACCATACTTAAACAATCATCAAGTAAGCCATCTTGCTATGCAACCATATATCAAAAAGCACACAAACATAGCCAATCAATCACACCCATTTAACAAACAATGCACTTGCATTCACCAAGATAAATTGGAACTCATCACCATAACATCCTTGCATAGCTATTATGAGCACAACACAAACAGTCACAACATACAAGCATAAATATACATTAGCCCGAATACTTGCCTTAACCGTGCGAGAACGGTGGACGCGAAGAGGGCGCTGCCCCTGGGATCACGCTCCCACCTGAACATAAAGATAACCCCAATCTAATACCAGCATACTGGACCAAAATCATAAATAGCAACACAATTGATCTCACTAAACTCCCAAGCGTTAACAAAACCTCCAATTTCTAGCGATCGTTTTTGTGCTCACTGAAAACAGCCAAATTCTAAAATACATAAATTTCTGCTCAGGAGTCCAATTAAGATGCTCTTAGACTTTTTGAAAAGGTAATTGAATTACCAAAATAAACCTAGTTGGGGAGCCCTTTTGATTCTGTCATTAACTTCCCCTATCAAACCAATCATCAGACAACAGAATTCTCGTCGGGTTCTCTGGACAGTACGCTAAAACCACCATAACTTTTGCTACGAAAGTCCAAATCTCGTGTTCTTTATCTCTATGAAAAGGTATAGAAATTACCCACATTTTTCATTATATTGAGGTCCTCTGATTTTGACCTTAACTAGCAGATTCATTCCATTTTCTACAGACTGTTCAAAACTGACAGAATAACAGAGCAGTGATACTAAAAAATTCATAACTTCCTGACCGTTAATCGGATTTGGGTGATCTTGGTGGCCACTGAAAGCTAAGAACATAATCTACATATCTCTAGGAGACCAAAACTCCTAATTCGGCATTTAAAGCCATGAAACAGACCCCGCAACATTCTGGACAGAATGGATCTTCTACTCGCAGCAATATGATCAAATCAAAATTGAACCAAAACACATCTACCACTAATCAAACGATGGGGATCGGCACTCGTTACCCTTGTAGCAACCAGGAAGTTGAAGATCGCGAACTCCGGATGGGATCCCTCTTCCTTCTCTTTTCCCTTCTCTTCTCCCCTCTTCCTTCCCTCTTCTCTTCCTCCTTGGCCGGCCACAAAGGGGAAAACTTGGAGGGGTGCTTGGGAGGGTGCAAGGGGAGGCATGGGAGAGGGGAAGGGCGGCCACCAAGGGGGAGAGGGGTGGAGGCGTGGGAGAGTGGGGAGGGGCTGCGGCTTGGAGGAGGAGGGGCTGGGGTTTGTGCCCCCTTAGGCCTTGGCGGCCAGCCCACTAATGGGCCTCCGGTGGCAGCCCGGGCCCAGTTGTCTAGCAAGCGAAAACCCCTCGTTGGTTGCTTAATTAATTAACTCCCAAAAGGTTCGCCTCCTAAATCGACTTCTAAACAGTTAATCCTTTAACTCAAAATTAAATCTCTCCCGGAAGTCCTTTCAAATACTTTTGGGGTATTACAAATTGCCCATTACTCCGCAAGTAATGGGGACCTCAAGCCCACACTCCACGAGTGTGGGGATCTCGGGCCCGTCACAATCATGACGGGGATCTCAAAGGAAATACACCTGGTCACCACGTGACCAAGCCTCAACATAATCTCAATATGCACATGCTCATCATTTATTCATCATCCAATTACCAAAAGACGATAACATCATACAACAATAGAGCATAGACATATTTGGAGCATCCATCAGTCTTAAACAATCATCATGCCAACAATCTCACTATGCCATCACATATCGAAAAGCACACAAACATGACCAATCAATCACAACCACGAATCAACAATGCACTTGCCTTAACCACGTGAGAACGGGAACGTGAAGTCGGTGCTGCCTCCGTACTCTTCCCCACCTAAATTCAATCAAGAACATAGACTAAGACCACAGAACGAACCACATGAATTCTAAAAACAAACACAACTAGCAATAGCTCGCAACCCAATCCCGACTCCAAATTTCTAATTGTTGTTCTGCACTTTCCGTGAATAGTCAAGTTCTAAAATTCATATCTTTCCGTACATTGGTCCAAATTAGGTGTTCTTGGACTTCATTGAAAGGCAATCAAATTTCCCAACTAAACCTAGTTGGTGAGCTTCCCGATTCGCCATCTAAAATCACTTTTAAGCTGATTAACAAAACATCGATTTCACGTCACCCTTTCTCGACAGCGCACTAAAACTATCATAACTTTCAGATCGCTTAACCAAATTTCGCGTTCTTGTGCTTCCTAAAATCTACGACAATTATCTACAACGTTCGTTATATCGAGAACCTCTAATTTCTCTTTAATTGATCGCAAAGGTCGATCACTAAAACCCGTCCAGAACCGGCTGTTGCGCGTAACACCGCACCAATAAAATCATAACTTTTGCTACTGAGGTCCAAAAATCACGATCTAGCACTTCATTGACGCATTTAGACCGAATCCGCACTTAACTATATCAAAACGCCCTCTAACGCGATCCGTCCCCGAGGAGACAGAAAACCAACATTGCTACAACAATTAAATATGCATCTAATTAGGGAAACAGGGTTACCTTGAAGAACCACCACCGAACGTGATGAACACTCACCCCAAGCCACGATCTCTCCTTCCCTTTCCTCTTCCTCTTCTCCTCCTTCTTCTTGGCCGATCTGTCTCCCGCGAGCCTCCTTCTTCCTCCTCGACACCGGCATGGGCAACATCTTCTTGCTCGCAGCAAGGGGCTTCAAGGGAGGAGGAGATGTCGCTGGACATGGGGAGGCATAGGAGGAAAGAGGGGATGGAGCGGCCAAGGGGAGAGGAGGGGTGCGCCAAGAGGGGGAGAGGAGGGTGGCTAGGGTTTTGGGGTTGGGCGCCCCCCTCTTCATTGGCCGGCCACCCATGGCCAAATGGGCCAAGGCCCAGCCCAAGTTGCCCAAATAAAGCCGCAAACCCTCCGTTATCTACTTAATTAAGTATTTTCTATTTGATCTTTCTCTTGGATCAATTTCTAAATAGTCCTTTTCTTCAATATTCGCTTCTCTCAAAATCTACTCTGGAGTATTACAATGTCAAGGTGCTTTGGTCTCATCATTCCGAGAGAGAGGCCACATGGGAGTTGGAGTCTCGCTTGCGCGACCAATATTCGGATTTGTTCGCAATGGGTACGTGTTTATCATTGTTAAAATTCCAATCGTAGTTTTCTTTCGCGTAGATCAATGTGTATATTCGGGGTCGAATCCTGTTAAGGGAGGTAGAATGTAATACCTGTTTAATTCTACGGAAGAAATCGTTCAAAAAGAGAATTAAACATAAGAAAACGAGGGTTTCTGTAGTTCTTCGGCAACCTGGGCCTCGGGCCTTGGCCCAGGAGGCCCATGAGGGCTAGCCACCAATAAAATAAGAGGAAACCCTAGTCACATTATAGCTACAGAGCATCCTCGCACAGGTGTGTGCTACAGTAGCCTCCCTCCCCATTGCCCTCCCTTGCTATTCCCCTTCCTCATGGTGGTGCTCTCTTACCGCTGTCGCCCAAGGAGAAAGGAGAAGGAAAGAGAGGAGAAGAAGAGGGGAGGAGCGTCTCGTGCGGGATTTCAGCGGGCACGCGCATCTCAAAGGGTAACGATCGCCTCCCCGCTGTTTAAATCATATTAGATGCGAAATTGGTTATGATTTATGGATAGACATCCCGCTGCGATTAGTTTAGATTCTGTCCAATTAATTGTGCGTCTGTTTTCGTGTTCTTAGATGCCGAATCAGAGTATGCCATTTCCTAGAGTTATGTGGGGTTCATTCTTAGCTTTCAGTAGACGGAAAGATCAGTCAATTCCAAGTTATGGTTTAAAAGTTATGATGAATTCTTTGCTGCTGTCCCAAAAGTCTCACGAGAATTAATAATCACTATATTTATTAAAATATGACTAGGTTAGAGGTTGATTAAGAAGTGTTGCCCAAAACTATTTTTGTATATAATCTCATTAGCTTTCCGGATTGATAAATAACACCATATTTGGATTTGTAGAACAAAAGTTATGTACGTTTCAATTTGACTTTCTAGAGTGTATGTCGGTTTCTATCATTAGACCCATGTGCCACATTTTGTTAAATACAAAATATGAGTGTCATTGTAACATCCCAATTTTAGGCTTGTGTTTCAAATGTAAGAAAATGAGTAGAAATTAAAACTTTTTCTTACATCCTGTATTTCCTATGGTACCAAGCAAGTATTGTACAAGAAG
This sequence comes from Ampelocalamus luodianensis, assembly GCA_036346255.1. Lineage (NCBI taxonomy): Eukaryota > Viridiplantae > Streptophyta > Magnoliopsida > Poales > Poaceae > Ampelocalamus > Ampelocalamus luodianensis. The sequence continues at coordinate 39,844,004 of CM070624.1, forward strand.
TTATGGAAATACGAAGTCACAAGTCTTTTGATCCAAATCTTGAACTTTCAAAAACAATCTTGTCAAACCTCTTGATCATCTCCTGAAATATTTTTCCTAAGTTTTGGATGGTATGTGACCCTCTGAAAAAGTTCACAATTTTAGAAATTGTTTGAATATTTTTGGAGGTCAGTAAACCAATTCAAAATCTGGTCAAACCTTGACCAGTGCCTTGTTAAATTTTTGGAGGAAAATCCACAGCACCAAAGCCTCTGAAAATTTTATGCTAGATCCTCATTTGCGCTAGCAAGCTCCTGCAAAATTTCATAATTTTTGGAGTTCGTTTGCTACCTCAAACAATTCTCCAAATGTCAGCCTTTCTCCAATACCGTGAAATTCAAATCGGGTTGAGTCGAACTCGGGCTCGGACCGAGCCCAACTCAACCGACTTGGTTGGACCACGCCGCCGCCGCACTCGGGCTCAAGCTTTGCGCGCAAGCCGAGTCGTTGATCTCCATCCACCGCCACGACCTCCCCGATCCGAGGAGCTCTTGAGCGCCTCGCCTGGGTGGTCCAAGCCGCGGATATCCATCGTGGGCTCACGACCTCCCAGACCTCCTCGCCGCGCCGACCTCCCCACCTCGGCGATTCTTGGACGCCCGGACCACCCCAAGCAACTGGGACGCCCGTGACCTCTCCTCGGCTCTGCTTTCTCTTCCTCATGACCTCCTGGAGGTCTGGTCATCATGGTTTTCCCGCACCCGTGCGTGTGTCGTGGTCAGAGCGTTGGGGGCAGTGAGATGTCACCTTTTGCCTCTTGTCAACGGCTCTTTCTACTGACATGCATTTATTGCCAGGAGTCAGCTTTAACCTCCAAAGTCTCCACCTGCTCTGCCACTTGTCCTGTCGTGCGTGCCTTTGGCAGGGCATGGTTCTTGCTCACGATGGGTTGCCTAGCCCTTGCCAAGCTCCCCGGCTATACATAGCCCGAGACCTTCCTCTCCTATCCTTTCTTCGTTCTTAGTCGTGCTTGAGCTCCTCCGCTTGAGTTGGTCCTCAAACTCAACCCCACGAACACCACCACCTCCCGCCTCCATTGTCACTTTTGGAGCTCTCTCGAAGACCTCCAGTGCTCCAAGTGGTCCCAAGAACTTCCGGCCTTGTTCACTATCATCTTGATCTCTCAACTCGAGCCCGCTCTAACTTGGCTTGGTTCTCATTGCGATGGTGCACGAGTTGGGGAGTAGCTTATGGGTCGAGGCCATCTTCTTCTTCCTCTCGGCAAGCTCTTCATCGCCGGACTTCGCCGACCTTCCCCAAGTCCTCCGTCTTCCTCCGACCTTCCCTACACTCGGGTGAGTTCATTTTAGTTCCTTAAAACTTAAGGCATAGCTAGCTTAGCTCGTGGCGCTCGGGCCACCGCTTTCGATTTTTGCCAAACACTTGTCCTCCGTCATTCTCGGCTCGCGGCGTTTAAGGCCCGCCGCCGCCGAGTGCCTCCGCTAGGTCCGCGGCACTATTGCGAGTCTATCGGTGCCTTGGTCGGCGCCGCGAGGTCCCCATCGCCGCGGCAAACCGCTGAGCCCGCCGGGATTTTGCCGCTCAAAACCTCCGCTCGCTATCCGTTAGGACATCTTAAATGCCCATTTATTACCAATCGCCGATGCAGTGAGTTGTCTTAGCCGCCACCCTTTGTCGCCGTCCCGAGGTCCCGCGCTTTACACAAGACCTTGGACCTCCTAGAGCTCTTCGTAGCCGTCTAAGACCCCCACGCTTAGATCTCGACCTTTAGATCTTCCCGTGAAAACCCGTAAGTGTAAGACCTCCCCTCGCTAATCTCGGCGTTAAGACCACCTCGGTTAGACCTGCACCGTAGATGGGTTCCGGAAATTTCTAAGTCCCAGACCTCCCTAGTTCCACCTCGGCCTTTAAAGACCTCCGGGATTAGCTCTTAGCCGTTAGATGCGCTCTGTAAAATCTCACGCGCTTGGACCTCCCTGAGTTGATCCTAGCCGCCTAGGACCACCTTGGTTAAATCCTAGCCGCTAGGACCACTCTTGCATAAAAAGACCTCCTCGAGGTCATTTTTGAAACCACCTTCGAGACCTCCCGGGGCCCTCTTTGTGAAAGATCTCCCGAGGTCCTCGTTAGAAAAGACCTCCTCGAGGTCCTCTTTGCAAAAGGGCACCCGGTCCTTGTTAGAAAACCCTCAGACCTCCCCAACCTCGATCTTAGCCGTCGCGACCTCCCGGGTTTGATCCGAGCGTTAGATCTCTTTTGTAAAACCTTTAGCGCTGCACCTCCTCCGCTGTTCGGGACCGCTCAAGACCTCCCTAGGTCTAACTCAACCGCCCGCATCTCCTCCCGTCAAAAACGCTTATCGCTAAGGACCTCCCGAGAAGATCTTGGTCATCCAAGACCTCCTCAGTGTCAATCTCACCGATCAAGACCTCCTCTGGAAGATCTTGACCGCCTAGGACCTCCTCCTTTGGATCGATGAGCGTTAGGACCTCCTTTGGTCTAAACTGCTAGCTTTAGATCTAACGGGTTAGACCTCCTTCTCGTGGATTTAGCCGTAGGAGTAGGACCTCTCTCCGGAGATCTAGACCGTTGGACCTCCTCTCGTGAGAATCGACCGTCCCGACCTCTTTCCTTGGATTTAAAGCCTTAGGATCTCCCAGTGCTCGGGACCGCCAGATCTCGATCCGACGGTCACGACCTCTGTTAGGCGCGTGAGACCTCCTTGCGTGGCGTGCGGCACGCTACCGGTCGTGATCGTTGGATCAGATCTCAACGATCGCACCTCCCCGCAGCGGGAGAGGTCTTGTGCGCTGCGCGGCGCCGAGGCTCGTGAGCCGCCGACCTGATCTAACGCCCACGACCTCTCCTTGTCTTCCGGATCGCTTGGACCTCCGAGAGCTCAAAGTTTCCTAAGTCTTTTGTCGTTTCAAATTTCAAAAGTGCATAACTTTGTCATTTTAACTCCTTTTGAATGATTCCAGCTTGTTGTAGCTTTTTATAGTATGAACTTTAATCGAGAATGAAATTAGGCCCTGTTTTGTAGCAGAAAATGATTTAAACAACATGATCTTGTTTAATGAAAAATGATGTCTAGGAATTCATGGAAAATTTGTAAACACATAACTTCCTCTCTCAGAGTTGCAAACTAAGCAAACTCAACTGTAAATTTGGCCTGTAGACATGCTTTAATTTGATCTAGGCTTTGTCTCTATTCATGTTCCTAAGAAATGAGATATGCTAGTTGTAGAACTTAGAAAATCATAACTAAATCATTTTAACTCCAAATGACCTAAAATTTTATATGGGTTACCACTATACCAGTAGGTAGCTACCATAAAAATTTCAGCTCCAAAATCTTTCTAGAAAATATTTTTGCTACAGTGCTAATTATACGAAAATGAGTTTTTAAGTAATATCTTTGCGCCACAAATCCAAATTAGGTTTTTCCAGTTTCTATGTCTTGGTATACTTGTATTCTACCTTGTGTATAAATTTCGTTGTATTTGGTTAATTTTTGCTTGCTCTTTGTTTAAGTGTTGCTAGTCTTATTGGTTGTTCTTGGTTCTTTTTGCCTTTTCGCTTAGGATTCGACATTTGCGGTAACTTGAGAACGATCCTCCGCAACATATTGAGCAACAGCAAGAAGGCAAGCAGTTTGATCATGTTAATCCCAGTATTTTAAGTATTTATGTTGATTACAAATTCTATGTATGCATTGCTACTTTGTTTTAATAGTTGGCCTAGTAGATGCATTTCCTTAGCAAATGATTATCCTCTACTACCATGAGCCTAGGTTACTTGCTGTGATTTAGAGTTCGTGGATGGGCTCTTGTCACTTAGTAGTTGCGGATTAATTGCTTAGCCATGCTTAGTTTCGGTAGAAATGGGCGGTTATCGACTTGTCGATAACCTTGATCACATCAAACTTATTATGATTATGATTTCCACCTTGTGCTATGTCTACTTATGAAAACTAAAACTGAAAACAAAATGATTTAGACTTGGGCACAATGGTATGATGGTGTGATTTTGGGTGTGGATCGAATGGTGCCCGGTCAACAAGGACCGAACATCTTGTTACACTAAACTAAGCATTTTAGCGCTAACCACACTAGAGGGTATGGGACCTCTCTTGACTTAGTACTTTGGCGTGTATTGGCTCCGGTCGCAGGAGTCGCAGGAGGGATGGAGGTGGGAGATTGTAGTGTCCGAAGGTTTCCCCGTAACGGGTGGTTGTCTTTCGCTTGCAATGTAAGCGTATGGTGTTTCTACCCATACGAGCGGCTCGTAGTTAATACACAAGATTGGAAATGTCTCGTAGGACTTAGCGTGCTTGCATACCTTCTGTAGTGTGCTTTTGGCTTAAAGGCGGTCTCAAGTGTGGGTACATTGGTACACCCGCAGGTTAAAACTATTCGAATAGCCTCGCCCTAGGTTATGGACACGCTTGGCAAGGTCTTTCAAGAGTTAGACTACAACCTTTTAAATTAAAACTTGATGGGTGGTACGAATCGGGATTCGTATATGTTGTGGTGACTATTGGGATAGTCACTTCCTGTGTGGTTACTTGTATGTATCTTTATTATCGTTATTTCAACATTAAAACCGATTTGCAAACTTGCTTTTAAAATGTATTACATTATGGCAAATAAAGTTGGCTTCATGCAAAATGAGACATACAACCTCCACCTAAATAAGCTTGCATGTAGTTTATGAATAGGTCTGCTATGCCACACGTCGATCTTTAAGGTACAAAGACAATCTTTGTACTCGGTTGCTATGCTTAATTGTTTTGTTGCAGAGGAAGAAGGTGAGCTCGAGGGGCCTCACTTTTGTGAGCTGTGTTGTGGTAGCTATGGGCGACTAGCTTAGCGGCTTGTCGGTTGCCTTGTGGGTTGTGTGGCTAACCGGTCGATTTTTGTTCTAGCCATCTTATGGCACTTTTGCTTCACTGTCATTCTTGTATATTGTTCTATTTGGCGGTCGGCTCTCTTTGTAATAACTTTACTTTATGTATGTCGTTGTTGGACTTAGTGATGTATGTTGTATGGAAATGATGTGTAATTTTGTGATGATGTGCATATGCTGCAATTCTGGGAAGCATATGACCATCGAGGCTTAGAATGCTTAATTAGTAACGCTAGAACCATTTGGAGGTTAAGTGTTACTAGTTAAATATTCCGGGTCCTCACAAAGTTGGTATCAGAGCCATACTGACCGTAGAAACCCCTAGCTTGGTCGCCTTTAGGATATTTTGAAAACTTACTTTCAAATAGTTTATGAAAACTTAAGTAAGTTCTCTAATTTTATTCCTTACCTGTCTTAGCTTGCTCATCTCACCTTACTCTCACTCAAGTTCGAAAAAGTTGTTCCTCTCTCCCTTTCAAAAATTAGCCTCTATCGATTAAATTGGTTTTGGGAGAACCATGAGAGGGCTTGGAGAAAGAAAATAGGACAGCTAGCTAGTGGTGAGTAATTCGGGTAGGAAACGAGAGATAAATACAACTAAAACTTGTGGGAATAAAAGGGTAAGAAGTGATATGAGATTAGCTAATGCCTATACTCTATTAGGTGGGTATACCTTGAATTTTGGACTGGTTTGAGCTGGAAATTAGTGCTGAAATTTTGGGTCTTCTCAAACGATTACTCGCCCTTCCATACGGGTTAGTCGTTTCGGAAGTGGATTCGTGACTTGTGATCTCATGTTCTTTTGTGGTCGTTCGTTGGTCGCTTTAACTAAGTTTGGATTTCGTGCTCTTGGGTCTTGAATCGTATCTAACTTGTCTTAGTAAATCAGATGGTCAGGACACGAGCGTAGGAATCACCGTAGTCCCGATGAGGAGCTTCCTCCTCCGACCATGGCGGAAGTCCTCATGCAAATCGAACGCAATCGTCGGAGGACCGCAGGTGTTGGAGGTTATCGCCAGAACACCTCCACTCCCTCTCGTGCCTCCGAGCCGGAGGTGCGGCACTCTCATGGTGGGAGAACTTCCTCGCCATGCAGCTCGCGGACACGTGGTCTCGTGGGAGGAGTTCCGGTCAGCTTTCCGTCGGGCCCATGTCCCCGCCGGCCTGATGAAGCTGAAGAAGAAGGAGTTCCTTGCGCTCAAACAGGGCGCAGATCTGTGACTGAGTACCTCCACGAGTTCAACCATCTCGCGAGGTACGCTCCTGCTGAGGTGGCCACCGATGAGGCCAAGGTGAGAAGTTCATGGAGGGTTTGTCTCGAGGAGCTTGTGACAAGCTCTCTATTGTGGACTTCTCGACTTCCGCACCTTGGTGGACAAGGCCATCATCGCCGAGCACAAGGCGAGAGCGCTTGGCGAGTCCCGCAAGCGCAAGTGGGAGGCCCACCGGTCTGCGCAGGCTGGCCTCGTTCGTCCCCGTGTTGGACCTGCACCGGTGGCCCGTTCCTTGGCTTCACCACCGCCGAGGCCTTCAGCACCAGCTCCACGCCCTCCGCAGTCGTGGACTCGGGCCACGGCGTCGCGACCCGCAGCAGGTGTTCCCGCAACCCCACGGCCGATGTCACCGCTTCATCGCCACAACAAGGGCCACTACGCGAGTAGTTGTCCTAAGAAGATCGAGCGCCCTCGCCCCAATGGAGGACGCGGGCAAGGGAGTGGTCACCCACCTGACCAGAAGACCCCGGGCTTGGGGAGCGGCCGGGTCAACCACATCTCGGCTGAGGAGGCACAGGAGGCGCCCGACGTGGTGTTGGGTACGCTCCTTATTAATGTGCATCCTGCTACAGTTTTATTTGACTCGGGCTTCGCATTCTTTATTTCGAGGTCTTTTGCTGTTGATTGTGGGCTTCATTGTGATCCTTTGGGATTCCATCGCTGATTCGCTCTCCGGTTCGAAATGAGAGCCGACCAAGTATGCCGGGATGTTCCTATCCACATCGAAGGAGTGGGATTCTTGGCGAATCTTATCCTACTCGACTCGCACGCTTGGATGTGATTCTTGGTATGGATTGGTTGTCTCAACACTTGGGGAAAATCGATTGTGCGTGAAGATTGTCTACCTCACCGATCCTTGGTGAACAGGTTGGGTTTTCCTGCAGCTAGAACCCCATCTTTATGTCCTTGAAGCAAAGCCAGCATTGGAGATCCGTGATGTTCCTACACAGATGTGAGTTCGTGGATGTCTTTCCCGAAGACTTGCCGGCATGCCACCTGCTCGAGATCCGGAGTTTGTGATCGAGTTCCGCCTTGCATCGCCTCTATTTCTAAGAGGCCGACGCATGCCTCCTAATGAGTTGGAGGAGCTGAAGAAGCAATCGGGTGAGCTGCAAGAGAAGGGTTTTATCCGCCCCAGCTCATCTCCTTGGGGTTGTCCAGTTATCTTTGTGAAGAAGAAGGACAAGACCTTGCGCATGTGTGTTGATTACCGTCCGCTTAATGAGGTGACGGTAAAGAACAAGTATCCTTTGCCCCGGATTGATGATCTCTTCGATCAGTTGACCGGAGCACGAGTCTTCTCCAAGATTGACTTGAGATTGGGCTATCATCAAGTCAGGATCAGGGCCGAGGATATTCCTAAGACGGCCTTTGCTACTCGTTATGGTCTTTACGAGTACACCGTCATGTCTTTTGGTTTGACTAATGCTCCTGCTTTATTCATGAACCTAATGAACTCGGTATTCATGGAGTATTTGGATAGGTTTGTGGTGGTATTCATCGACGATATCCTTATCTACTCCAAGAGTGAAGAAGAGCATGCTGAGCATCTTAAGCTTGTGTTGGGCAAGCTGCGTGAGCACCAGTTGTATGCCAAATTCAGCAAGTGCGAGTTCTGGTTGAAGGAAGTGGCATTCTTAGGCCATGTCCTTTCAGCAGAGGTGTGGTCGTGGATCCTAGTAAGGTCGTTGATGTGCTATCTTGGGTCAGCCCAAGTCGATCCACGGATGTGCTGGAGTTTTCTTGGTTTGGTGGCTACTATCGCTTCATCGAGAACTTCTCCAAGATTGCAAAGCCTATGACCGAATCGCTCAAGAAAGACAAGAAGTTTGAGTGGTCCGCTGCTTGTGATGTGAGTTTTCAGAACTCAAGAAGCGATCGACCTCACCTCAGTGCTTGTTCTCCCGATATTCACAAGAGTTTTGATATCTATTGTGATGCTTCGTCGTGGTCTTGTTGTGTTCTTATGCGGGAGGGCAAGGTTGTGGCCTATGCATCGCGGCAGATTGAGGCCTCATGAACTCAACTATCCTACTCATGACTTGGAGTTAGTCGTGGTCCATGCACTCAAGATTTGGCGGCATTATCCGATTGGTAACCGTTGTGAGGTGTATTCCACCACAAGAGCTTGAAGTACTTGTTCACCCAACAGATCTGAACCTCGTGCAAAGAAGATGGTTGGAATTGATCAAGGACTATGACATGGGCATTCAAGACCATCCGGCAAGGCCAATGTCGCTGCGGATGCACTCGGTAGGAAAGTGTATTGCAACGTGTTGATGCTCCAAGAGCAGAGCCTACCCTCATTTCAGAATTCCAATACTCAATTTGGGTTTGATCGAGCACGGTTCTCTTGCTACATTGGTTGTGCGACCCACCTTGGTGGACCAAATCAAGGCGGCACAGCAGACAGATACCGGTGTGAGCCAGATCAAGCAGAACATCAAGGATGGGATAGCCAAGTGCTTTTCAGAGGATGAGCATGGCGTTGTGTGGTTTGGGCAGCGCCTTGTGGTTCCTAAGGTCATGGAATTGCGGGAATTGATTCTCCGCGAAGCCCATGATTCTCCCTTGTCCATCCATCCCGGGGCTACCAAGATGTATCAGGACCTTCGCCGAGATTCGTGGACCCAATGAAGCGCGAGATTGCCAAGTTCGTTGCCGAGTGCGACGCAGTCGCGCGGTGAAGGCCGAACATCGCGTCAGCCAGTCTTCTTCACCTTTGCGCTGCGAGTGGAAGTGGGATTCGCTGGCATGGACTTCATCACCGGATTGCCCCGCCGCCCAAGGGAATGATGCTATTTGGGTCGTCATTGACCGGTTGACTAAAGTGGCACATTTCCTTCCCGTCAAGACTCAGCTTCGTGTGGGGCCTTTGGCCGAACTTTATGTCTCGAGGATTGTGAGTCTTCACGGTGTACCGAAGACGATTATTTCTGATCGTGGTGCGCTTTTCACCTCGCGGTTTTGGCATAGTCTGCAAGAGGCTATGGGGACCCGCCTTCATTTCAAGATGACCTTTCATCCTCGGGATCGATGGCTGACGGAGCGAGTCAACCAAGTGTTGGAAGATATGCTCGTGCTTGTGTTCTTTCCTATGGGAAGAAGTGGAGAAATGCCTACCATTTGCCGAGTTCTCCTACAACAACGACTTTCAGCCGATCTTGGCATGGCACCATTCGAGGCTTTGTATGGGAGAAGGTGCGAACCCGTTGAACTGGTCGAGATCGGTGAGCGCGCTTTTTCGCCCGATTCGATCAATGAGGCCGAAAGTCAAGTTCGCTTGATCCGCGAGCATCCGCGCACGCCCACCCGCATAAAAGAGCTATGCGCATCGCCGCCGCCGTGAGTTGAGCTTTGAGCCCAATGACTTTGTGTATCTCAAAGTCTCACCCTTGAAGGGCCATCGCTTTGGCATCAAGGGCAAGTTGGCTCCTCGATATGTTGGGCCCACCGTATCATCGAGAGAGTTGGAGCGCTTGCATACTGATTGGAGCTACCACCGCACTTGAGGGTGTGCATGATGTGTTCCATGTTTCACACCAAGAAGTGCCTCCGTGTCCCGATCGAGAAGCTCGCTGGAGGTTCTCGATGTGCGGAGAATTTGACCTATCGCGAGCATCCTGCTCGCATTCTTGAGGAATCTGAGCGGAGAACAAGGAACCGTGTCATCAAGTTCCTTAAGGTTCAAAGTGGTCAAACCATTCTCAAGATGAGGCAACTTGGGAGCGAGAAGATCGCTTCGTGCGCATTTTCCTTCTTTCTTCTCCGAGTAAACTAATCTCGGGTCGAGATTCTTGTAAGGGGGAGAGTTGTAACATCCCAATTTTAGGCTTGTGTTTCAAATGTAAGAAAATGAGTAGAAATTAAAACTTTTTCTTACATCCTGTATTTCCTATGGTACCAAGCAAGTATTGTACAAGAAGTTATGGAAATACGAAGTCACAAGTCTTTGATCCAAATCTTGAACTTTCAAAACAATCTTGTCAAACCTCTTGATCATCTCCTGAAATATTTTTCCTAAGTTTTTGGATGGTATGTGACCCTCTGAAAAAGTTCACAATTTTTAGAAATTGTTTGAATATTTTTGAGGTCGGTCAAACCAATTCAAAATCTGGTCAAACCTTGACCAGTGCCTTGTTAAATTTTTGGAGGAAAATCCACAGCACCAAAGCCTCTGAAAATTTTATGTTAGATCCTCGTTTGCGCTAGCAAGCTCCTGCAAAATTTCATAATTTTTGGAGTTCGTTTGCTACCTCAAACAATTCTCCAAATGTCACCTTTCTCCAATACCGTGAAATTCAAATCGGGTTGAGTCGAACCGGGCTCGGACCCGAGCCCAACTCAACCGACTTGGTTGGACCACGCCGCCACGCCGCACTCGGGCTCAAGCTTTGCGCGCGCAGTGAGTCGTTGGATCTCCATCCACCGCCACGACCTCCCGATCCGAGGAGCTCTTGAGCGCCCTCGCCGCTTGGGTGGTCCAAGCCGCGGATATCCATCGTGGGGCTCACGACCTCCCAGACCTCCTCGCCCGCGCGCCGACCTCCCCACCTCGGCGATTCTTGGACGCCCGTGACCACCCCAAGCAACTGGGACGCCCGTGACCTCTCCCCTCGGCTCTGTTTCTCTTCCTCATGACCTCTCGGAGGTCCGTCATCATGGTTTTCCCGCACCGCGGCGTGTGTCGTGGTCGAGCAAGTTGGGGGCGGTAAGATGTCACCTTTGCCTCTTGTCAACGGCTCTTTCTACCGACATGCATTTATTGCCAGGAAGCTTTAGCCTCCAAAGTCTCCACCGCCTGTCACTTGTCCTGTCGAGCGTGCCTTTGGCAGGGGCATGGTTCTTGCTCACAGTGGGTTGCCCTAGCCCTTGCCAAGCTCCCTGGCTATACATAGCCTGAGACCTTCCTCTCCTATCCTTTCTTCGTTCTTAGCTGTGCTTGAGCTCCCTCGCTTGAGTTGGTCCTCAAAATCAACCCCACGAACACCACCACCTCCTCGCCTCCATTGTCACTTTGGAGCTCTCCTCAAGACCTCCAGCTCCAGTGGTCCCAAAGCAACTTCCCGGCCTTGTTCACTATCATCTTGATCTCCTCAACTCGAGCCGCTCTAACTTGGCTTGGTTCTCATTGCAGTGGTGCACGAGTTGGGGAGTAACATGGGTCGAGGCCATCTTCTTCTTCCTCTCCGGCAAGCTCTTCATCGCCGACTTCGCCGACCTTCCCAAGTCCTCCGTCTTCCTCTGGACCTTCCCTACACTCGGGTGAGTTCATTTTAGTTCCTTAAAACTTAAGGCCTAGCTAGCTTAGCTCGTGTGGCGCCGCCACCGTTGCGGTTTTGCCAAACACTTGTCTCTCCGTCATTCTCCGCCGCCGGCGTTTAAGGCCGCCGCCGCCGAGTGCTCTCCGCTAGGTCCGCGCACTATTGCGAGTCTATCGGCGCCCTTGGTCGGCGCCGCGAGGTCCCCATCGCCGGCGGCAAACCGTTGAGCCCGCGGGATTTTGCCGCTCAAAACCTCCGCTGCGTATCCGTTAGGACATCTTAAATGCCCATTTATTACCAATCGCCGAGCGTGAGTTGTCTTAGCCGCCACCCTTGTCGCCGCCCGAGGTCCGCGCTTTACACAAAGCACCTTGACCTCCTAGAGCTCTTCGAGCCGCCTAAGACCCCCACGCTTAGATCCGACCTTTAGATCTTCCCGTGAAAACCCGTAAGTGTAAGACCTCCCCTCGCTTAATCTCGGCCGTTAAGACCACCTCGGTTAGACTGCATCAGAGATGGGTTCCATGGAAATTTCTAAGTCCCCAGACCTCCTAGTTCCACCTCGGCCTTTAAAGACCTCCCGGGATTAGCTCTAGCCGTTAGATCGGCTCTGTAAAATCTCACGCGCTTGGACCTCCCTTGAGTTGATCCTAGCCGCCTAGGACCACCTTGGTTAAATCTCAGCCGCTAGGACCACTCTTGCAAAAAGACCTCCTCGAGGTCATTTTTGAAAACCACCTGAGACCTCCCGGGTCCTCTTTGTGAAAGATCTCCCGAGGTCCTCGTTAGAAAAGACCTCCTCGAGGTCCTCTTTGCAAAAAGGGCACCCGGTCCTTGTTAGAAAACCCTCAGACCTCCCCAACCTCGATCTTAGCCGCTCGCGACCTCCCGGTTTGATCTCGAGCGTTAGATCTCTTTTGTAAAACCTTTAGCGCTCAGACTCCTCCTCGCGTTGTTCTCTGGACCGCTCAAGACCTCCTAGGTCTAATCTCAACCGCCCGATCTCCTCCCGCAAAACGCTATCGCTAGGACCTCCCGAGAAGATCTTGGTCATCCAAGACCTCTCAGTGTCATCTCAACCATCAAGACCTCCTCTCGGAAGATCTTGACCGCCTAGGACCTCCTCCTTTGGATCGTGAGCGTTAGGACCTCCTTTGGTCTAAACCGTTAGCTTTAGATCTAACGGGTTAGACCTCCTTCGTGGATTTAGCCGTAGGAGTAGGACCTCTCCCGAGATCTAGACCGTTGGACCTCCTCCGTGAGAATCGACCGCCCCGACCTCTTTCCTTGGATTTAAAGCCTTAGGATCTCCCTAGTGCTCGGGACCGCCAGATCTCGACCGACGGTCACGACTCTCGTAGGCGCGTAGACCTCCTTTTGCGCGGCGTGCGCACGCTACCGGTCGTGATCGTTGGATCAGATCTCAACGATCCGCACTCCCGCAGCGGGAGAGGTCTTGTGCGCTACCGTGCGCGCCGAGGCTCGTGAGTCGCGACCTTGATCTAACGGCCCACGACCTCCTTGTCTTCCGATCGCTTGGACCTCCGAGAGCTCAAAGTTTCTAAGTCTTTGTCGCTTCAAATTTCAAAAGTGCATAACTTTGTCATTTTAACTCCTTTTGAATGATTCCAGTTGTCTTGTAGCTTTGTTATAGTATGAACTTTAATTTGAGAATGAAATTAGGCCCTGTTTTGTAGCAGAAAATGATTTAAACAACATGATCTTGTTTAATGAAAATGATGTCTAGGAATTCATGGAAAATTTGTAAACACATAACTTCCTCTCTGTAGTTGCAAACTAAGCAAACTCAACCTAGTAAATTTGGCTCAGACATGCTTTAATTTGATCTAGGCTTTGTCTCTATTCATGTTCCTAAGAAATGAGATATGCTAGTTGTAGAACTTAGAAAAATCATAACTAAATCATTTTAACTCCAAATGACCTAAAATTTTATATGGGTTACCACTATACCAGTAGGTAGCTACCATAAAATTTCAGCTCCAAAATCTTTCTAGAAAATATTTTTGCTACAGTGCTAATTATGGTATAAAATGAGTTTTTAAGTAATATCTTTGCGCCACAAATCCAAATTAGGTTTTTCCAGTTTCTATGTCTTGGTATACTTGTATTCTACCTTGTGTATAAATTTCGTTGTATTTGGTTAATTTTTGCTTGCTCTTTTGTTTAAGTGTTGCTAGTCTTATTGGTTGTTCTTGGTTCTTTTTGCCTTTTCGCTAGGATTCGACATTTCATGTAACCCGAGAACGATCCTCCGCAACATATTGAGCAACAGCAAGAAGGCAAGCAGTTTGATCATGTTAATCCCAGTATTTTAAGTATTTATGTTGATTACAAATTTATGTATGCATTGCTACTTTGTTTTAATAGTTGGCCTAGTAGATGCATTTCCTTAGCAAATGATTATCCTCTACTACCATGAGCCTAGGTTACTTGTCGTGATTTAGAGTTCGTGGATGGGCTCTTGTCACTTAGTAGTTGCGGATTAATTGCTTAGCCATGCTTAGTTTCGTAGAAATGGGCGGTTATCGACTTGTCGATAACCTTGATCACATCAAACTTATTATGATTATGATTTCCACCTTGTGCTATGTCTACTTATGAAAACTAAAACTGAAAACAAAATGATTTAGACTTGGGCACAATGGTATGATGGTGTGATTTTGGGTGTGATCGAATGGTGCCCGGTCAACAAGGACCGAACATCTTGTTACACTAAACCAAGCATTTTAGCGTGCTAACCACACTAGAGGGTATGGGACCTCTCTTGACTTAGTACTTTGGCGTGTATTGGCTCCGGTCGCAGGAGTCGCAGGAGGGATGGAGGTGGGAGCATTGTAGTGTCCGAAGGTTTTCCGTAACGGGTGGTTGTCTTTCGCTTGCAATGTAAGCGTATGGTGTTTCTACCCATACGAGCGGCTCGTAGTTAATACACAAGATTGGAAATGTCTCAGAGGACTTAGCAGTGCCGTGCATACCTTCTGTAGTGTGCTTTTGGCTTAAAGGCGGTCCAAGTGTGGGTACATTGGTACACCCCGCAGGTTAAAACTATTCGAATAGCCTCGCCCCAGGTTATGGACACGCTGGCAAGGTCTTTCAAGAGTTAGACTACAACCTTTTAAATTAAAACTTGATGGGTGGTACGAATCGGGGATTCGTGCTATGTTGTGGTGACTATTGGGATAGTCACTTCCAGGTGGTTACTTGTATGTATCTTTATTACTGTTATTTCAACATTAAAAACCGATTTGCAAACTTGCTTTTAAAATGTATTACATTATGGCAAATAAAGTTGGCTTCATGCAAAATGAGACATACAACCTCCACCTAAATAAGCTTGCATGTAGTTTATGAATAGGTCTGCTATGCCACACGTCGTCTTATGGGTACAAAGACAATCTTTGTACTCGGCCATATGCTTAATTGTTTTGTTGCAGAGGAAGAAGGTGAGCTCCGAGGGCCTCACTTTTGTGAGCTGTGTTGTGGTAGTTATGGGCGACTAGCTTAGCGGCCTGTCGGTTGCCTTGTGGGTTGTGTGGCTAACCTGGTCGATTTTTGTTCTAGCCATCTTATGGCACTTTTGCTTCATTGTCATTCTTGTATATTGTTCTATTTGGCCGGTCGGCTCTCTTTTGTAATAACTTTACTTTATGTATGTCGTTGTTGGACTTAGTGATGTATGTTGTATGGAAATGATGTGTAATTTTGTGATGATGTGCATATGCTGCAATTCTGGGAAGCATATGACCATCGAGGCTTAGAATGCTTAATTAGTAACGCTAGAACCATTTGGAGGTTAAGTGTTACTAGTTAAATATTCCGGGTCCTCACAGTCATGCCAACTAGGATTTTGAAGGTAGTGTTCTTAGATTTCCATAATGATAAGAATCTTGGATTTTGGTTAATCCAATCAAAAGTTATGAGTATTTCTTTACTGATGTATAGTTCTGCTATACAGATTGTATATTAGACTTTCACCTGAATGTTAACCTAGGTTTTTGCCGAATTGGAAGTTTCCGCAAACTAGACTAATGTGGAGGTTTTCGATACCTTTTGATAGGATTTGAGATTACTTCGTTTCAAGTCTCAGAGCAAAAGATATGATGTTTTTAGGAATATGAGATTAGGCGTTGCGAGTAGTGTCTTATTTATGTTGTTTCTTATTCAAGCAATTAAATTATGTAGGAGGAGGGAATTCGAGATTAGAGGCTTCATCCTTACCTCCTAACACATCGCATCGTAGTTCGAAAGGCAAGTACAAATTGAATTGTCTTGATTGCTGTTTGTTTCACCTGATTGGTGAATATGCATTGGGTAATTCTGGTAGTTCCTGTTTCCTTTCAAAATTGATATATCATGTCTCTTCGATTAGGTGTTTATGTCCAACATATTCATTCGTTCTTCCATTCAAGCTTCACCCACGTGAGTGGGTAGTGAAGTCCCATCATTCCAATATGGGTAAGTACATTGTCTAAGTATGGCTGATGTTAGTTCATAGTGCTTGATGTTGATGCTATGACTGAATACTATGGTTTATGAGTAGTTCTTGATGATTTCTGATTCGATCCATATATGTGAATCCATACTTCTTAAGATTTCGTCTTCCATATTCATGCATTCATTCATTCATTGTTCATGATTCACCCACGGGTATGGGATGTAAAGACCCATGAATTCCAATATAAGCATGTAAGACCCACCATTCCAATATGGGCAAATTGGATCTCGTTATGAAACGTTCTTCATACGGGCCTTGGATCCCCGCATTTTGTGAAATGCGGGTCTAAGTGAACACCGACGGGTGTTCACTGGCTATACCGGTATAAGTAGAAGTGGAGATAATGTATTTCATTCATTCATATGATTTCTGCCATTCTACATTCATATTCTATTCTATGATGATAAGTCCTTAATCATTCACTCCATATTCGAACTCTATTATATGATGCTATGTTCTTATTCATTGCTTTACATTCAGTGATTCGCTCTATGATTGTTATTCTTACTCAGGATTGTTTATATTGTTCTGTTGTACTTGCTGAGTCATGGACTCATTCTTGCCAGGTTTATTTGTTTTAGGAAAACATTGAAGACGACATGCATAGGAAGGATTAGTCACATGAATCACTTCTTTCACTTCACATTAGTCACCCTTTTAAACAGTTGAACTCGCCATTATCTTTTATTTGATAAGTTGGATAGTAATAAATGGAGTTATGATAATTTAGACTTTCATTCAATATGACTTGGTTGAATCGGTAAATGCTTAATGATCTTCGTATAGATCTATGATAGCTTTGCCATAGTTGATTCAATATGATTGGATGATGGAGTTCGATATATTGTTAAGTTCTGATTCAATTCTTTTACTCATCCCTGTAGATGTTGGTCTCTTAATGCTATTAGTTGAAATATTGTCGAAATTATTTCATTTTATTGTGTAGTGTTGGACTTCAGGTAATATCTTTACTTCCGCATAGCCAGGTTGTTACAAGTGGCGTGACAGTATGGTTTGATTACGTCACCACCAGGTGTGACCGTAGTGTTATTTGCTAAACTTATCTTATGGCGTGATAGTATTGTATTGCCACGCTATTGGTGGTGTGATAAGAAAAAGTCAGATTTGAAAATAAAGTTGAGGAAGGGTTAGTAATAAAAATAAATTGAAAAATAAGTTAATTAACAAAAAAAAAATTCTCATATACTCATATGACTCACAGATGGTCCAGCTCTTGCTACAGGAGATTGTGCTGGGCAACCCGTCGACAAGTGAATAATATCTGGTGGTAGCCTCCAAGCTGTATGGACGCGTGGGCTGGATGCACTCTCAAATTTTCAGTTTTGCCACTGAAACGAGTGGTGGTGAGGCCGAGGGTCCACCTGCAGTAGCCTAGCTTGACTGGCGGTGGTCCGTACCGCGTCACGGGTCTAACCCATAGGTTTTATTTCATCCCAGTAGTACCTACTATTAACCGTCTACTGAGTACATTGTATGGTGTAATTCTCTAGTTACGTGATCACTTTTTAATTGTATAATAAATGGCTTTTAAAACATACTGTTATATTTATTTTTTATGTTTTATTATGTGATCAAGAAATTATAATGCACAAGTCTTTTGAAAGACATTGTCCTTAATTTACTGACTTTAGCTGTCAATTTTTTAGTCCAGCTCTATCTCGTGAGTTGGGCGTCTATGAATTTTACTCCTATGAATCTACTAATCTATTTTGTGTTCGAAACACATAGATATGCTAATATATTCTATTAATGAACTGTCTAATCAAGGATAATCAATATGTGTTTCGAAGATGATTCTGTGTATAATCTTTTGATACAACGGGCGGGAGTCATAATCAGAGCAGTTTTTATTTTTAATCCTTTTTTAAGAAATATTTTAAAGATAGTCTCTTCTTAACTTTATTTCCAATTCTAACCCCTTTGGTCACGCTATTACCCGTGGCGTGACCAAACTGTGCTGTCACGCCACCTACCACGGCGTGACCAAACCTGCCAGATAACCCCCCAAGTCAACACGCGTCCGTGTTCAAGCTAAGTCTTGTCATGCCAAGAGGAGTGGCGTGACAACACTCATTTGCCACGCCAAGATCCGTGGCGTGATAACGTGCTTTTGCCACGCCACACATGGTGGCGTGGCCAAAGGGGTTAGAATTGGAAATAAAGTTAAGAAGAAGCTATCTTTAAAATATTTTTTAAAAAAAGATTAAAAAATAAAAACTGCTCTCATAATCATGCATGTACAAAAATATCTTCATGTTAGAAATCAAGGATCAATGGTCGCAGTTCAAATGAAGGGTGTAAAGCACAAGGAGCAAGCTTGCAAAGTACACCTCAGTATACTAATTTTGCAAAGAAAAAAGTTTAATTAAGGCCACTTTGTCATTGTTCTGTATTGTTAGGCTGTGTTGTATTGTGCACTAGCGCTGGTTCAAGAGAATCTTCGACAATTCTAATAACATTCGTTGGTGACTAAGAAAAAAAAACAATAGCATGCTTGTAACATCCCAAAATTTGTTTTCTCTAAAATTTAATTTCAAATTATTTAATTAAAATTTATTTGGATCTTTTTCTTTATAATAATAATAATAATAATAATAATAATAATAATAATAATAATAATAATAATAATAAAAATTGTGAACTTCCCATCAGATCACCCATCCAAGAATTGCTCCCATGCAAACCTCACTTAACACCCCAAAGCCTTATGCATGCATGCGCGCAAGATGACTTTGATGTCAACTAGTAGTAATCCTCTTTCATTCTTTTATCCTTTACTTCTTTCTCTCTCTCCTTTCATCTTCTACCTCCCGATGAGCATGTTGTGGTGTACTGTTCATCAGAATTCAAACAGATGACCAACATTTCATTTAATTCTCATTTTCTTCCCACTCGAGCTCCAATTTCAATTCCGTCTGCTAAACGGGTGTGTCATCATCACCCACATCATGCCTCCATTAAGTGCATGTTTTCAATAACCACAATTGATTTTGCCGTTTCCTTGCCACAATTCATTGCAAAATCAAATCGTTTACCGTAGTTCTTCGCCTCCCAACGCTCCGGCTCCCAATTGCGCTATATAAGGACATACTATCTCTTCTTTGATCCTTTGCATTCTCTACAAGCTTTAGAATCATTGGAGCATAGTAGTCATCTCATTCTCCATTGACAGAGCTTCGCCCTTTTCACACAATCTTCATTTCGGTGAGCTATTCTTCGATTCATCGCCATCTACACCGCGGCTAGCCCTCTGCCACCTTATGATGCCAACACCTTGAGATTCTCCTTGTTTGCATGCTTCATTTACTTCTTTGCGCAATGGTTTGCTTCATTTGTTTGGAGAAGAACATGAACAGTGTTAGCTATACTAGATAATCTTTCATACTCCGTTCTCTCTCCTCGTCGATCATTTCGAATCGACTACGCCGCCGCGTGCCCTCTGGCTTCCTCTTCACATCCTCGGATTTCGCTCCCCAAATATCGTCATTTTATTTTGTTCACTCTTCATGAATAGTGCCATGCAATGTATGTACGTGCATGGTGTATGTACATACATGGTTTTGTTTTTTGGAGAATTGATTTTCTAGATTTTCGTTCGTTCTCATACGAACTCCGAATTCATCGATTCTTTCTCCTAAATTCATCTAAATTCATTCTCTACCTCCAGTATTTATTTTGTAATTTTTGGATTTTATTTATTTTCTGCTATTTATTTGGTCCGTTATGCGTGTGTAGAATCCGACGTCACCTGACGCGAGTTTGATCAACAGAAGCGCCACCTCAATGTCACCGAAGGCTAGTCTCCTTTGACCACTTTGAACCTATGATTTGTAAATCATGTTTATGAGTTTTAAAAGTTATGCATTGCTATTTAAATGATAAGTTAAATTGTAGGTTGTTAGTTAAAAACCTAAAGTTTGCTACTATCATCCTTGATATTTGATGTCCTGCACCTTTGTAACCCTAGTGTAGAAATTCTGCATTATTGAATACAATTTTGCATAATAGTTTATTACGGTAGAATTGCTTAGACATGCTTTACGGCTTTATTTAATCTTTGGGGGAGAAAAACCATTATTTACCCTTTATGCTTTCTTTGGAAAATATGAGACATTAGGTAATGTCGGTGTTTGGAAAATAAAATATAATGATGAAAGTATGTTTTAGACTTGGGTGGATGGTAAGATCAAAGTGGTGCAAATAGAGCACGAGATCATGTATTGTGTTAGTCCCGCCAAGTCATATTAAGGACCGACGCTGTGACTATTCAAACCGAGCACTACCGTACAACCACATGTCCAAAATGGGAACGGACTGCCAACTAATTAGCAAAATTTTGAGTCGGCTTTGTCATGGTTGTGTGTGCCGATTCACATGGCGCAAGAGGGGCCAGAAGGCGAAACCTTAGCGGCGTAACCGAGTCAAAAGGAAGCTTTGTAAAGCCTTGTGATGTTCTCTCCTTGATTCACACGCCAAAGGAAACGTGTGGTATATCGAGCGATCATCTCTTGTGGGTCAAGCCGCACAACCTCCGCAGAGTGTTAAAAACTATTCGAATAGCCGTGCCCACGATCAAGGGCGAGCAAGGTGTGTTTTCACATGGTAGATTTTGGTTTTGATTTTAAAAGAGTAATTTTGGGAACCGGAGCAGTTGGGACTCTCGGGTAGTTTCTGGCAACTAGAGCCAATTGGGCAACTAGAGCCCTATTCTGAAAACCTTGGCCAGCTAGAGCCTTTATGCTAGTGGTTGGTAGCTAGAACCTCCACTAGTAATACAATTAAATTATTTATTGAAACTGCGTTTGTCAAATGTGCTTTGTGAAAAATTGTTTAAACTTAAAATTTTGCTTTGTGCAAAAGAACCATATAAGCCTCATTTGTCAAAGCTATGCATATGCATGTTTCCCAAGACTCGCGGAGTACTTTATGTACTCACATGCTACACTCATAAATAAATCTCAAAAGCCTTCATCGACACGGAGGACTACGACTACTTCGCTTGTGGCTTTGACGAAGGACACTCGGAGTACTAGGTTGCGCTCCCCAGTCGAATGCCGGTGGGCACTTTGATGGGCCACTACCGGAGTTTAATTTTTGTTATTTCACTTTGTAAGACTCAAGGTCTTCGACCTCTTTTGTAATAAGTGGCCATAAGGCGGTACTCGATTGTTTATTAATGTTATTCGTGATTCGAATTTGTTATCAACAATGTTTCCACTGTGTGCACTAGCTACCGATCATGGGTGTGCGATATTACTGAAGGGTTCGGTTAAATCCGGTCCCGACGAGTTGGTATCGAGTGAATCGATCGTGAGGACGTGACCTAGCTAGATTGGCCGTTAGTAGGAAAACTTCAAATTTATTTTATAAAAGAAAAATAATATTGTGCTATCCTCATCTTTTCTCATCTTTCTATCCTTACCTTCTTCGTGGAATTCTTCCTTACCTAGTTCTTCCTTCATCGTTTACAATGTTAAATGGATAATCTTTCCTTGTAATTTCTATAGTTGGTCAATGCGATTATTACCATTATGTTCAAAATCGCAAGAAATGGAGCCATGAAGAGAGCATCGTAAAGTCTCTAGTCATCTCTACCATTCAAGAACAACAGACAAGATTCGTCAAAGATCGTGAGTAGAGGATGCGATGTCAGACAAGCCATATAGTTTAAGTTGCCAAAGCTCATTCTGTGTATTGAGTCATTTCGCTAGCTTAAGAGTATCGAGTAGATGATTTTCTTTGAGTTGTTTTTAGTTGGAAAAAGTAATTTGCTTTTCTATAAAGTATTTGGTTCTTGTGGGTTGTTGCAAGCTCCCTTGTTTTTCTCGTCTTTGCTTTTTCCCTCTCTTCCCCGCTAACCTTGGACCGCTTAGATGGAAAACCCTGGAAGAGGTCGCGGAGCAGCCCGTGGAGGAGCCCGCGGAGGAGGCCGTGTAGCCGGCCGAGGCCGTGGTCGTGGAAGAGGTCGTGGTCAACTGTTTCCCGAGGACCCAGTTTTGCCTCAAGCACCACAAGAACCACAAGTGCAACCTGAGCAGTTATTTGAGGAAGAACCTTTACCACCACCACCTCCTGGTCAGCCTCCGATGATGAATATAGAGCAGATGATGGCCATGCAACTTCAACTATTGCAAGTACTTGCTCATAATCAAGTCAATCAACTTTGCACGGCTCTGCTCAGCCTTACCACCTCCGTCTGCACTTGGTGAATTTATGAGAACTGTGCCACCAACCTTTGCAGTTCAGATTGATCCTCTTGAAGTCGATGGATCGTTAAAGGATGTTGAGAAGAAGTTGATCTTGGCTCGGTGTGATGACCAAGAGAAAGTTCTCTTTCTGCTCATCAACTAAAAGCAACCGCAGTACTTGTGGGAAAACTATTGCGCAGCTCACGTAATGTCCAAGCTATCTCTTGGCGGAGTTTTCTGCTTTTACATGACTCACATTCCTATGGGAATGATGGAAATGAAGAAGAGAGAGTTCCATAAGCCGCAGCAGGCAATCTCGGTGTGTCCGAGTATCTTAACAGTTCACTCATTGTCAAGGTATGCACCGAGGATGTTGCTAATGAGGGAGCGAAGATTTGGCGCTTCATGGAAGGACTTGACCCCAACCTCAAAGTGCAACGGTGTCAAATGACTACCCCAATTTTCAAGCGATGGTCAACAAAGCTCTTGTGCAAGAGGATGCTCAACGCCAAGCTGCTTGAGTCCCGAAGAGAAAATGGCTTTTCAAGCGCAAAGATAGAGCCAGCAGATTCTGGACTCTAATGAACCAAGCCACACTACAACCTGTCGCCGCAGATAATGCACCTAAGACTCCAATGTCGGGACATCGCATACCATGCGTGGATTTGGAAACAATCGTGTTCAACCGCAGCAGACCGGACGCCCAAAATAGAAATCCAGTGCTTTCATTGCCATGAAATGGGGCATTATGCCGACAATTGCCCTCGAACGCCGAGCTGTGACTCGGTTCCTTTAACTTGGGAACTACACCACCAAGACCCTACACCGTGATCGGACGAAGCGCCTCGGACTCAAGTCAAGCCATCCGAATTCAACACCATCCGCAGAGGACGATGAACCATGTTGCAAAGAACGCAAGCTCAATCAACTCAAGCATGTCGCACTGTAAGATCTAGTCGATCAATTGCCATATCGCTTTGTCTCACTCAATAGACAAAGTCGTTGGTTGAGAGCAAAGTCCGTGTACCCTAACCTTTTTCCCGATCCATCCGAATCTCTGGTGAGATTCCTTCTAAGAGGGTAGGTTTGTAACATCCCAAAATTTGTTTTTCTAAAAATTTAATTTCAAATTATTTAATTAAAATTTATTTGGATCTTTTCTTTAAAATAATAATAATAATAAAAAAAAAAAAAAATTGTGAACTTCCCATCGATCACCCATCCAAGAATTGCTCCCATGCAAACCTCACTTAACACCCCAAAGCCTTATGCATGCATGCATGCTTGCAAGATGACTTTTGATGTCAACTAGTAGTAATCCCTCTTTCATTCTTTTATCCTTTACTTCTTTCTCTCTCCTCCTTTCATCTTCTACCTCCGATGAGCATGTTGTGGTGTATTGTTCATCCGAATTCAAACAGATGACCAACATTTCATTTAATTCTCATTTTCTTCCCACTCGAGCTCCAATTTCAATTCCGTCAAGCGAAACGGCTGTGTCATCATCACCCACATCATGCCTCCATCAAGTGCATGTTTCCTCAATAACCACAATTGATTTTGCTGCTTCCTTGCCACAATTCATTGCAAAATCAAATCTGCTACTGTAGTTCTTCGCCTCCCAACGTCCAGCTCCCAATTGCAGCTATATAAGGACATACTATCTCTTCTTTGATCCTTTGCATTCTCTACAAGCTTTAGAATCATTGGAGCATAGCAGTCATCTCATTCTCCATTGACAAGAGCTTAGCCCTTTTCACACAATCTTCATTTGGTGAGCTATTCTTCGATTCATCGCCATCTACACCACCGCTAGCCCTCTGCCACCTTATGATGCCAACACCTTGAGATTCTCCTTACTGTATGCTTCTGTTTTACTTCTTTGCGCAATGGTTTGCTTCTGTTTGTTTGGAGAAGAACATGAACAGTGTTAGCTATACTAGATAATCTTTCATACTCAGTTCTCTCCTCGGTCGATCATTTCGAATCGACTACGCCGCGCGTGCCCCTCGGCTTCCTCTTCACATCCTCGGATTTCGCTCCCCAAATATCACCATTTTATTTTGTTCACTCTTCATGAATAGTGCCATGCAATGTATGTACGTGCATGGTGTATGTACATACATGGTTTTATTTTTTTGGAGAATTGATTTTCTAGATTTTCGTTCGTTCTCATACGAACTCCGAATTCATCGATTCTTTCTCCTAAATTCATCTAAATTCATTCTCTACCTCCAGTATTTATTTTGTAATTTTTTGATTTTATTTATTTTCTGCAATTTATTTGGTCCGTTGCGCATGTGTAGAATCCGACGTCACCGACGCGAGTTTGGATCAACAGGAAGCGCTCACCTCCAATGTCACCGAAGGCGAGTCTCCTTTGACCACTTTGAACCTATGATTTGTAAATCATGTTTACAGTTTTAAAAGTTATGCATTGCTATTTAAATGATAAGTTAAATTGTAGGTTGTTAGTTAAAAACCTAAAGTTTGCTACTATCATCCTTGATATTTGATGTCTGCACCTTTGTAACCTAGTGTAGAAATTCGCATTATTGAATACAATTTTGCAGAATAGTTTATTACTGAGAATTGCTTAGACATGCTTTACGGCTTTATTTAACCTTTGGGGGAGAAAAACCATTATTTACCCTTTATGCTTTCTTTGGAAAATATGAGACATTAGGTAATGTCAGTGTTTGGAAAATAAAATATAATGATGAAAGTATGTTTTAGACTTGGGTGGATGGTAAGATCAAAGTGGTGCGGCTAGAGCACGAGATCATGTATTGTGTTAGTCCCGCCTAAGTCATATTAAGGACCGACGCTTGTGACTATTCAAGCGAGCACTACCGTACAACCACATGTCCAAAATGGGAACGGACTGCCAACTAATTAGCAAAATTTTGAGTCGGTTTTGTCATGGTTGTGTGTCTTTGATTCACATGGCGCAAGAGGGGCCAGGAAGGCGAAACCTTAGCGGGCGTAACTGAGTCAAAAGGAAGCTTTGTAAAAGCCTTGTGATGTTCTCTCCTTGATTCACACGTCAAAGGCGTGTGGTATATCAGCGATCATCTCTTGTGGGTCAAGCTGCATAACCTCTGCAGTGTTAAAAACTATTCGAATAGCCGTGCCCACGGTCAAGGCGAGCAAGGTGTGTTTTCACATGGTAGATTTTGGTTTTGATTTTAAAAGAGTAATTTTGGGAACCGGGAGCGGTTGGGACTCTCGGGTAGTTTCTCGCGCACTAGAGCCAATTGGGCGGCTAGAGCCCTATTCAAAACCTTGGCGGCTAGAGCCTTTATGCTAGTGGTTGGTAGCTAGAACCTCCACTAGTAATACAATTAAATTATTTATTGAAACTGCGTTTGTCAAATGTGCTTTGTGAAAATTGTTTAAACTTAAAATTTTGCTTTGTGCAAAAGAACCATATAAGCCTCATTTGTCAAAGCTATGCATATGCATGTTTCAAAGACTCATGAGTACTTTATGTACTCACATGCTACACTCATAAATAAATCTCGAAGCCTTCATCGACACGGAGGACTACGACTACTTAGCTTGTGGCTTTGACGAAGGACACCGAGTACTAGGTTGCGCTCCCATCGAATGCCGGTGGGCACTTTGATGGGCCACTACTGAGTTTAATTTTTGTTATTTCATTCTTTGTAAGACTCAAGGTCTTCTGACCTCTTTTGTAATAAGTGGCCATAAGGCCGGTACTCAGTTGTTTATTAATGTTATTCGTGATTCGAATTTGTTATCAACAATGTTTCCACTATGTGCACTAGCTACTGATCATGGGACTGGTGCAGTATTACACAGAGGGTTCGGGTTCAGAAATCCGGTCCCGACAATGCTGTTGGTTACATAATCAAATTAAGTAGTAAAAAAGAAAAAACAATAAATAAGAAAAACAATAGAACTGTAGCCTTGTTGGAATCGGCATCAGAAATACTCCTTTTGTTTTTTTACTTTACATCTTAGAATCTGTGCTGTGTAAAGTTTGATCACCAATTAATTTAAAGCTATCTAGATTGGCTATACGAAATTTACATAATTAGAATTATCGCTAAAAATGCTTTTATAATATTATAATTTTATTAATATATCTTAATGTAAAGTTATAAAAAATAATGAGCAAAGTCACGTGGAAACCTTAAAAATTAAAAATGTCCAGTAAAAAGAAACAGGGAGTACCAGGAATCTAAAAGAATTAATTGTAGACTTGGACGTGAATGGCAGCCTGCATTATCACGTCTACCTTTATCGGCAGGCCCATTACTTTTTATGACAATCTTGGTGGCTTTCCCATTCGCTGTTCCAAATATTTATACTAGTTTATACGTAGTTGGACGCACGCGAGCAAACGGAATATCTCAGCAGGGTCGCTGTAGGGCATAAAATATGACTTATCTGGTCGGAGGGGTCGTCCTCAAACCGCTGTGTTTGTCAAGAAAGATAATGGAAAGAAAGAGTGCTTCTTTGGTACTTTTGATAGGTGCTGCAGCACGAGTACACCGGAGGCTCGTCGCTTTGCATAGGAAACGAGAATTATACTAGGCCGCGCTTTTGCGATAAGCTGATTTAGTGTTAAGAATAGTTTTTTTTGGTTAATTAGGGCGTAATGAAGGGAAAAATAATGCACAGATTTAACTTATTGTGCTGGCAAAGGAAGTAAGAAGAATTTAGCTACAGTTCTTAGGAGAACGTTTCGATTCAAGCCCAGTTCAAAGACGTCTACAGTCTACTTAAATCTTGACAAAGCTTGGTTCAAACCGAACCTACCTCTAGCTCAAGCCTCACCCAGCGCCTAAGCGCCTGGTCCAACTCAAAAAATATCCAAGAGACGTTCTTAATTTTTGGACGGCTATATATATTTCTTGATTAATTGATAGATGTCATGTCATTCATTGAAAGATATGGTGTGACACAGGATCTCGGTTTGCACTGATCAGCGCAGAGGTAAAAAAAATCAAGCATGAGGAGACTGATGATGAACCCTGCAATCATTGCATTCCATGCACATCCCTTGCTGATATCATAAGCATAAGCCAATAAAATTAACTGTGTATTCAAACTCTGAACAAGTACACACAAATGGCAGAGATATAATTTCACCAAAGACAAATAATGCTAAGATATCCGCTGAAATGAAAGATTTCCTAGAAAAGCATCCTGTTTTCCTATTCTAGGCTGGGACTACGGATGCTGTGCATTCGAGCCGTCACTTATCCAACTTGTCAAGTTGTCGCAGCTAGTGTGATTGCTGGCCATAGATATCTCTTAACCTTAAATAAAGATTTGCCTTGTAAAATAATTATTAGCATAATCAGTGATGCTTTGCATGTTTTCTACTTGCATTAGATATGTGTTTTAGGAGTGGCGTCTCTACATTAACTCATAGGATGTGTTACTAGAGCACATTTTTTTTTTTGGTCCAGTATACTGAGCATTAATCGGAGATAGAAACGATTAGGCACATATAGAAGGGGTAAAAGATTATAGTTTTCTTGAGCACCATATTTATGTAGATAGGTTGATGGACGTAATAAAATTGTGCGGATAATTGTCTGACTTTGTCTTCCAACAACTGTTTGGTGATCGATCACTACTACACACAGCCTCATCACACACGGTTCGGAACCGTCTGTGATGACTGTTCCGAACCGTCTGTGTTTTTGTACGTCTATGATAAACAGGCGGTTATCACAGACGGTTAAAAATCCATCTGTGATAAGTCACAACACAAACGGTTCTAATTATATAACCGTCTGTACTATCTAATTATCACAGACGGCTCTATTAAAGAACCGTCTATGCTATCTAATTATCACAGACGGTTCTATTTACAAACCGTCTGTGATATGCATATATCCCAGACGGTTCTAATTATTTAACCGTCTGTGATATGCACATATCCCAGACGGTTCGTAAATAGAACCGTCTGTGATAAAAATAATATCCCAAACGGTTCTATTTACGAACCGTCTGAGATATGTGTATATCACAGACGGTTATTAAATAGAGCGATGCCGATATGCATATTCACGATGGTTTGATTGTTAAACCGTCTGTGATAGTTACTTCAGCCTAACTATTTCTTTAAAATTTTCGGCTAGTCTCAGGAATTGCTAGCCATGCCCTCTGAAAATAAGCAGGCAGAAAATAGATACATCACAGATAAATCAATCATTGACAACCCAAAGTGACCATTGTCAATTACAAACCAACATATATCAAATATTGTCGCTAGTGTACCATTGAATTACAACTATTCAAAGTGAATTACAACTATATCAAATATATATTAATTGTTTCGAGGTCGTTCAGTAGTGAAACTCTCCGTTGACCGCAATGATATCCGTCATGATGAAGGTGCAGAGCCTCCCTCGAACATCCGAGATCTCTTTCTGAACGAGTGAATCTAAATCTATATTCAAAACCTACAAACAAGAGTAAAGTGTTACACATATATATTTAAATTTATAATTAGCAATTATTGCGAGATTGACCAACCTCGGGATCCGGCAACCTAGCACTCATGAGAATCTGCATATGATGGCAAACGTAGAATGCACATTCTTCTGCTTTTTGCTGGCGGCACTGAAAAAATAGAATTACATATATAGGTATAGTCAGTTCGAGACGCATTATTACGAAGTATGATATAGAATTATTGTGTTGTAGCACGCATCGAAATCGCGTCCGTGATTAAGTGTGGCGTTCGTTCCTTGTATAGCCCTCCTCGGCAATATAAGAGATGAACGACCTACATGTTTCAAAAGTTAACCTCAGACCATTTCAAACGAAGGAAGACTACAATAGAGTTATGTATGGAGGAAATGAGCACACCTGTCGAGTACTTCTTGCACAAGGGTGAAGTCGTGGCCTTTTTTCATTAGGGAATCAAGGTATAGTACCTGATTCCTCTTTGGTATAATGACTAAAAGGATCCAGTGGTGCCTACTCATGTATGTCGCTATAGTCATTAAACCTAAGTTCATACTGCGTATAAAGTACAAATGAAATTTGTATAGCAAGTAGTGAAGCACTTACTTCTGGTTGTAGGGCACCATTATGTAGTCCCCGTAGTTTTGAGCAAGCAATCCTGCCGTTATGTATTTCTCGACGTAAGATGCGTCTGCCAAGATGGTTTGCTCAGAGACCACGTGTGGGTCGAGGAAACCCACCGGTTCTTTCAATCGCCGGGCAGTTTTAATCATGTATCTATACATAAGCAATGAGTTGTTATATTACGTGAATGTACGTGAATGTAGAACTTGATTGTACACACTTACAAATGTCCAAAGATCGTAGAAGTGAGGCATCGAGGGCTTTGAGGTTGAATAGGTCGAATAAGTCGTCGAAGCCCACGATGAAGGGGCGGCTCGTGGAGGAAATAGTCCTCCGTGTATCGACGGTGATTCCATCGCGCACCCTTTCTCTTTGGTCTTCGCAAGTACCGGCTATGCAAACTCGACAACCTAATCAATGAGGGCTATCTGTGCTCGCCGCCAACGGACTTCGAAAGAGTATTTCTTAGGGTTAGGAGGCGGAAGCGCCTTAATGTTCTTTGATTTCGATTTGTCACGAACGACTTGCCGCCACGCGTCTTCCTCCCGCCGACGACTCGAACCGTCTACGGCACGCTTTTTTGTTCGCTCGTGTCTTCTCCACGGAACCGATGAGGCGGCTTCGGCGAAGGTTGAGGTGCATCATGGAGGGTCTGTTGGAGAGACATGGTCGTGTCGAGATGGTTGGGGTAGAGTCATCAAAAGTTGAGGCGGATCTGCAGGTCGGTGACGATGTCCTTCAAAAGTTGAATTGAGAGGCATGGTCGTGTGGAGATGGTTTGGGTGGAGTCATCAAAGGTTGAGGCGGCACTGCAGGTAATTGGACATCATCATATTCACAATTTTGCGTGGACGCGATGCTACTCCGATGTTGAGGAGGACTGCCTATCAAAACAACGGGGCGCTGCGATCGGTTGTTGAGGAGTAGTAGTTGATTCACTTGGTCCTGCAATCTTGCTATCTTTTCTTCAAATTTTGCAAGAAGCACCGTTCTCTTCCTTCAAATTTTGAAGTAAGCACATGTTCCAACAACGTGTCGTACTCGGCCTTGGATCTCTTCCCTGCTCCTATACGTGCGATGAGTCGTGCTGGGAATCCATCCTCCAAGATACGTTAACCCCTTTGCCTCGCGTGCGACCGGTGCTCCTTGTTTCCCGGGCCGTAGATAGTATATCCTTCTTCCTGCTCGCTGGAAGGAGCCTTGAACATGCGGAACTCAATTCTTGCTGCAAGAGGTCATCATGTTATTATATACATTATGAAGTTATAGACTTATTAACAACTAGGTAGTTCAAGACATTTACTACACGGTTGGCCACATCCTGTCTGCGGGTTTGTGAAAGAGATTTCGCCAAGACATAAGCGATGCCTCGCTCTTAACCAGATAGAGCGCGCTGTCCGTGATCTCAGCAAATGGCCTTGTTTCGTTCGCGTCCTCCGCGCCCATTACGCGGTTTTACCGCGTACCAGCCGTGCCGAGTTTGTGGGGTGAGTGTTAAGTGTCCGGAGAGCCTTGTGCGTCGCACTTTCCTCAAGAAATTCGGCGTCGTCTTCATTTGCACAAAGGCGTCCCATATATCCCGCGACAAGAATTTATACGCCGTGAAGGCGTTCGACCCGTGTTCACGTGCTTTGTGACAAGCACGCTCTTGAAGGTCCTCCACGCCTTCCGATCGAGAGCAACGCTGTCGTTCCACGCGCCAGTCCGCGGTCGGGAAAGTGAACGATTTTAAAACTTCGTCCCACAGCTGGCTTCTCCGAACATCCAACACAGTATCCCAGCTCAGTGTGGTGATGGGGACCCGTTCCCTTCCAAGTATCCCGCACAAGGTCCGAATCGCGCACGCTTTGGGGACTCACAGGACCCCATTGGCATTGACCTCGTGGCGGTCATTAGGCACGGAGGAATTCTCGATGTTCCTCCGCCATCTCGCGTACGTACCACTTTCCTCGGAGATCCAGACGCATTCGGCGACGTCGATAACGGCGGCGAAGATGGTGCGGACGCCATGTCGCTTACTTGCTATCTATATATGCACGAAGCAATATGCGTAAGCTCTAACTGACCAGATTCAAGCAGATTTACTCAACTTAACCGAAAATGATGCACAAACGTATAATATATAAAGAAGGATTGATGGTAGTTTGTGCTCTCAGAAGGAGAGTTGCAAAAGAACAAGTCTTTGCCATCTCAATCCTATTGTCTATACTCTTCATTAAATGAATATGATAGTATAAATTCAAACTATGAGCTCTAAACAATACTTTGCTTAACTGTCAAATGATCTCAATCATATCGAAAATGATCTTAACTATCACATTCAATCTCGATTATAAGAGAAAAGTTCATCACAGAGCGAACCAGAACAAAGCCCACTGATCAATTTCAGTTCACATTATCAAAGACTATCAAAGTCACATCACAGACGGTTCGTCAATACAATAGAGCTCAAGAATGAACTAACAGTATATCAAATTGACAGTGGCATTCAACCGTCTGTGATAACTAGCATTCAATCGAAAGTAACAAATTAACAGTATATGAAATTGACAGTAGCAAGTAATTTGTACAATAGAGCTCAAGAATCAACTAACTATCACATTCAATCTCAGTATAAGACAAAGTTCATCACAGAGCATGTCAACAAAGCCCACTGATCAATTTGTCATATCTTTAGTACTAGATTCAGTTCACATATTATCTTTAGGAATACTCACAGAGAGGATGCCGCACAACAACTCACGGTGCAAGGAGGAGGCTGGTGCAGGGGAGGAGGCCGACGTGGGGAGGAGGGAGGCGCCGGGAGGAGGACGGCGCGGGGAGGAGGCCGGTGCAGGGGAGGAGGACGGCGCGGGGAGGAGGACGGCGCGATGGAAATTCAATTAGGAAAACCTAAAGAGAGCTTACTCGTATATAGGGAAACTTTTCATGATATATATGGGGAAGTTTTCTTTGTGTATTTCCCAACATGTGGGATTTAAAAGTACGTTTATGCCTGTATGTGCGGGTCGTTAGTGCTGTAGTTTGGCGTAGTAGTTCTCTGTAGCTTCACCTTGTAATTCTCTGCTAGCTTAGCCCCTAATTTCTCCCCATGTATCCGTGACCAAGCCATGTCACTCCTTAGTGACACAACCTTGTACCTTTGATTACCTTTGATTACTCGATTTAATTTTAGGTGGGGGTTCACCCCCGATCCTCACCTTAGATTTGTTTCTTATTGTGTTGTGTTGTGCTGCACTGAGCTCTACTTCAGAATTTTTTAGTAAGGAGCAACCAAAAAGTCTTGCCTTTCGAAGATATCCAATATACCTGTAACATCTCCCACACTATTTCCTTAAACCCACGTTGTCAAATGTGTAGCACAAGGATTCAAGACTACCGAAATACGAGATTACTCACAGAACATGTCATTAAAAATACAATTAAAGACTAAATTCCATCTCTTGTCCAGTAAAGCTTCACGCGGCGTTTTCCTAAAGAAAATAAAAAATAAATATCCATTTGCTAGCTCTCGATCGTA
Source organism: Ampelocalamus luodianensis (assembly GCA_036346255.1). Lineage (NCBI taxonomy): Eukaryota > Viridiplantae > Streptophyta > Magnoliopsida > Poales > Poaceae > Ampelocalamus > Ampelocalamus luodianensis. The sequence goes on from CM070624.1 coordinate 39,876,772, forward strand.
GAATTTCTTTTGAATTATATGGTTAAACATAACAGCAAAGGATGACGTGCCCGTCCTGCGTATATACTAATTGTCGCAAAATCTATCTAATTGAAATAAGGATATTGGAAACACCCTATCCCTTTTGTACCATTTGCCTAATACTCTTCATACACCAGACAAAACTTCACATGCCAATTAGTTATCAATCGACAACATATAGCAGGTTCGCAGGGGAACTCATGGTCCCATTTCTCTAGCTATCTTATTTACTTCATAGTTCAATCTATTGGATTAGCTTGTGAACTTTGATTTGCAATTATATCTATTGGCTTCGCTTCTGAACTTTGATTTGCAATTATATCTATTGGCTTATGTATGTCGACTTATCTCCTGAGTCTAAAAGTGACCTCCAGATAGAAATGCTGCATATGGATTGGATGAAGGGGTCCCGGACCATCACAGTAGAATATGGCTCAATGCAATGGACGAACGGGCAAGATCAATTAATAGGGGATATGGGCCTTGTGTTTATTTACCAGAAAAACTGATGGAACAGCTATTTATTTCCTAACGTACGCAAGAACAACTATAAATAACTATGTTTCTGTGATATGTTCTCTTCTTAATGTAAGTGAAATTATTTCCACTCAAAAATTAGGTTTGCTAGTAAACTAAAAAAAAACTAGACCCACATATTGTAATTTTTTAAAAAATTATGTACTTGTCATCCTGAATTTGTTTGGTAGTACGAGAGCATAATCTACTTCACTCTAACACAATGTATTAACCCCCTTTGAACTTTTTTTAGACCTACTAGGCCCTTGAATCTAGGTTGCTACATAACCTAATTACAGAGCAATACATAGAGAAGCAATCCTCATCGTCTTCTGACACTACGGACGGTATAGATCATCCTCAGCTTTTCTAAGGCCCAAAGGATCTCTGCCAATCCGGCCGTCTGCTCCGCGATCCAACGGCCCAGAGCCACCCTTCGATTGGAAACTTCCTGCGCGATGTTCTACAGTAGGAGGCGCTGTGATTCCCGGGACACCAGTGCCCCACACCACCCCATTCCAAGGACACCACTGGCGAGCCGCCCGGACCCACCTTAGCCGATCGAACAAGAAGCCAAACAGTGGCGTCGTCCTACATCGATCAGCACCCCCACCTATATAACCTCTGCCCCCTCTCCCCTCCCCAGGCACCACCAATCACCATTGCCGATCACCTCCGAAATTGATCAAGCTTGTAGCAAGAATTAACCTATCCGCTAGTCCAGTAGATATATAGCATGTCTGGCGTGTGGGTATTCGAGGACGGGATCGTGCGGCGGGCGGACAGCGACGCGTCGGCGGGGGGCCGCGGCGGCGGGGGCGGGGCGCGGCCGAGCAAGGTGCTGGTGCACGTGCCGAGCAGCGAGGTGGTGACGTCGTACGACATTCTGGAGCGGCGGCTGCGGGAACTGGGGTGGGAACGCTACCTCAACGACCCCTGCCTGCTCCAGTTCCACCAGCGCTCCACCGTGCACCTCATCTCCGTGCCGCGCGACTTCTCCCGCCTCAAGCTCGTCCACATGTACGACATCGTCGTCAAGACCCGCAACGTCTTCGAGGTCCGCGACGCCTGATCGAGAGACCGGGCGAGCGAGCCTGCCCGATGTAATCCATCTCGAGACGGCGATGTCGTCGTCCTCAACGCCAGCCGGCTGCGAGACCAACGTATGTATGTATTGTATGTGTGTGTGAATTGCGATCGAGTGTAATAGAACGGTACTGCGTGTGCTATGGCGGCGCGCGCGCACGCGCGCGTGGCTGGTTTGCATGTACGTAGCTGCAGTTTGGCGCCAGTACTAGCGCTTAGCTGCGGTTAACTACGGGAGTCGGTGTTTCTGTTTAATTAATCTCAGAACGGATTGTACATAGCTTTATTAATTGTGTATAGTTTGTCAAGCTTGACTGATCGATTCCGTGGTGCGAATCAATCATTCATGCGTTAGGCAATGTAAATTAATTAATGGATATATATAAGCTTGTATCGTTAACTGAGTCCCCAGTTCTGCTCTATGTAACTTTCTTTGTTAGAACTTTTATTTGCTTTCAATCAAAAGCAGGTTTCCTCATTTTTTTAAAAAAATCAATAATTGTCCCCTTATTATTGATTGATTATTACACTTCAATTGGCATCGATCCTTTCAACTTCATTTTCTTGTTTCCTCAAATGTGTCCTGCACTACTAGGAAACGGATCATCCTCACGGTTCAAAACCGCCGAAAATACGAAAACCGTCAGTTAAATTTCCGACGGGTTCCCGTCGAGCAAAACCTCGTGATTGGTGGAAAGGAAAATTAAATTTGACTGACGGTTACCCGTCAGGGAAATTAAACCTGACGGTACTACCGTCACGAAAAAACGAATTTTCCTCACGGGCCAAACCGCCAGCCAAAATTATTTGACCTGACGGTACTACCATACCCGTCACGAAAAAATGAATTTTCCTCACGGTCGACCGTCACAAGAAACATATTTTTTCGAGGGGCTTAATCGTCAAAGAAATGAATCAAACCCGCCAGGAAAATGGATTTTCGTGAGGGTCAAACCGTGAGCAAAATGTATTTCATTGACTGTTTGTGTAACCGTCAAGAAAATATTTGAACCGTTAGGAAAATTGATTTCCTGTGGCCGAAAATACTGGCATGTTATTACAGATTTTTTCAGCCGACAATGAATTTTGTAGCAAACCACTTACGAGATAAGCATTGATATCTAAATCTTACACATCGATGCATCATATAATCAAATTAATCACAACACCATCCTTGCATCAATCAAGAAACATAAAATTGAACAAACATATAAAAAGTTCAGTTTTCATAAACAATCCCTAGATTGATTCAAGTTCACACAAGCATACCAATTCATAAACTTCACCTCCAGATTGGTTGATCCATCTAAAAGACATCTAAAATCAAGTACCACATACAAAAGTCTCTATTTCCATTACATTCAAGTTAAGTTAATCAAAAGAACTACAATAGATCACTGAAAGTCACGGAGTGGCTGCATGGTTGTTGTCGCCATCAATGACGTCGCCACTGCAGTTGTCCCTGTTGTTTACATCAACGTTACCATCGACAGCACCGTCATCCGGTTGTGAGCCCACATGAGAGGATCCAGTCCCAAGCCCAGTCCCAGTCCCTTGTTGCAAGGTGAAAACAATATGTCAACTTGAGTTGAAGAAACTGTAATGGCTAGTAATGTTGTTTGAATTATCACAGTCCTACATTAAATACACATCCCACAATATCATGTCTTGTACAACATACACGGTAGCTAGTTTTCATAACTACACAAAAGACCATAGCAACAAAAAAAGGAGAGTTGGATAGAGAAATCCACATGAGAAAAGCAAACGCAGTGCTATTATAATTAAAGAGGTTCTGTTGCACATTATTGTTTTCAGAGCAATGTCTTTGACATTTATTTTTCTACCTGTTTGCTTTTTTTGGCACTCTTGCATACCTAGTTAGTTAACAAGGAACATATTGTCTAATTTGTAATTTTGTATACTTACATGCAGATTCCGTACCAAATGATCAAATCCACTCTTGTGGAAAGGATAGCTCAGCTTGTTGAAGAAAAGGTACTTTTATTTGGGACATCATTAGTTATATTTCTCTTATCTTATGCATGTATTCTTAGGAATGAGGATATTTGCAAAAGAGTGTAGGTTGTTATTCTTTTTATTTAAAAAGTATCAGAGGTAATTATTGTTGCTGTGGCCTGTGGGTTTTTGAGTTTATCCATAACAGCCAAGACATAGCAAGACATAAGCCAGTTGGTTGGTCCTAACTTAAGCTGGTTGGTGATATGATGTGTGGAGAATAAAATATGACAAAACATGACATAGACTGATACCTGATACGCATATGTATCCATATAAGAGAGAGAGATATTGCAAATACATTTGCATTGACATATATAAACTATGAGGAAATTTAGCAAATTTCATATGATTTGATGGAATGCATGATAAGTTGATGTAGACTCGATTTTAGAAGGGGCTATTATTGAAGGATGAGAGTTACTCTGAATATGTAATTCACATCTCTATATTTACAACAGTGTGTTAAGAGATTCTCGAGAGAGCGACCTAACTTCCAATTAGGAAATAACAATAGGTATTATTTGTACCCCTAGATCTACTAAGTTAACAAATTATGGCAACTACAACAGTGACGCTTGGCATATACTCAAGATTAGTTTAGCCTCATAAACAACTCACAAGTATGGGTGTACTAACTAGTAGAACAGTCATTTGCCACCTTACCATCAACTATAAGTAAATGAGATTCAGGTTATACCCATGTTTAGAACATTCAACATGAGTCCACTAAGCCACTTCTCAGTATTGCTTGCTGACGGTCTGACACACCAAAAAATATTAGTTATATAGTACAAATGGTCCTCCATGTGACAAAGGTGACAGATGGAAAGTACCACTTGAAGTTGTACTCTGGAACAAGGCAAAATAATAGTTCGTAGGGAATTTTGTTTATACACAAGGCAATAATTGTAGGTATTAAACGATATTACCTATGCTTGTGTAGGTGTTCCACGGCGTAGAATCTCTGGTGGTGGTTGTTCACCCATCTTTTCGAAAAGCATCTACAGTTGGAAAGTACCATTTGAAGTTGAACTATATAATCTGTACTAACCATGCAATGCAAGTAAAGACATGTACAATCTGTACTAACATGGCAATGGGAATTTTATTTCTAAATGCATAGCAAAATTATGCTACATGCATATTTATTGTTGACCAATCATTTAACACTACAATTCATGGATAATGCATTGGTATGACCACAATGTGTGTGAATGAACATTATTTCCAAGATCATCTGGCGGTGAACTTCTGGTGTCTGGAGTAGTTCTTGATTATGTCGAACCACATTTCGATAAGAGGTGGAATTGGATGGCTCGATGTTTCTTGATTTGGCGGTGCTAGAACAAAGATCCTTCTTGATAGCACCATTCCCTATTGGTACACGCCATGAGGCATGCCACCATTGATGTTGTACAATATGCTTCCATCGAGTGGTCGTTGCTCCCAATCATCTTCATGTTGAGCCATAGCAGCTGCAGAGTAATCATCCTAGAACAAAAGCAACATTTAAGCATCTTTCATGAAAGCTAAGTTGACTTGTAAGAATACAAACAAGGGAGCACTTACAATGTATTTCTGTGCTTTCTGGTTGCTGACTGGACCACTACTATCACTACTATCCACATTCTTCATGCCTGATTTCATTACAGCATATGTGTTTAGCCAAGTAGCCTTCTCTGGTCCATATTTGTGTTCCTACAACATGGTGAAACTCCAGGTTATAGCCTTAAATAGTGTTATAAGTTGTAATACGACATGTTTTGTTAATTGTCATGGTCTATAGAGCTTGATTCATACCAAGTATTGTTGGGTCTCCACGTATGGTCGCAAACCTCCTCGATTTTGAGCAACATTGTCAGATTTCAACCGTGCTTCCTGGCCTCTCTTTCGTTTTGTCTTGAATTGCTCGGTGCACCAATGACGACAAAGATGTGGCCATACTATGTCATTGCACCACCAAATCTTACCATCCAAGTATTGTTCATACTGGAGTTCCCTTGGACGTGCCAACGTGTCGTCAATATCCTCTCCTTGTTTTCTGTAGTACTCCTTGACTGCATCAACACGAGCTTGATACATCATATGCTTCACACGGTCCATAGCATAATTTTCGAACACAAGATCTGCTTCTTCCTTGTCATTTGTGCTGACTTCGAACAAATGCTACATAGAGAACAAGGGTAGTTACTAGCTAGTAGTCGACTAAAGTATTTATGTATATGAACTAACAATTAAATATTAGTTACCCAAAACTCTCGCTTTACTCGATCTGCGCAAATGGTTATTCCTCATCGTCTTCATTGACATAATAATCATCCCATGTCAATACAGACGGGTATTGAAGATAGTCCCATGCTCATCCTTGTCGTCCACAACACAGGTATTCATGTTTGATAATAACTCCAAGTCTGTGCTTAATATGTGTAGTCTTTCTTGGGCTAGTAATTGGTATACTTGAATTGCCTACATAGGAATTAACCACAAGAAGGTCAGTTCACACTTGAAGATTTATAATGCAAAGAATGTCGTGGTTAATTCTTATAATGCGCTTTGTACTCACTTGTCACCCTCGGTATTAGGACAATCTTTGCAGACGCGACGACATATGTAATTTGGTCCGCGACTTCTTCTTCCACCCCCTGTGTTGAGCAACTTCATTGCTCCTTTGGGAGCCATGGCCATTACAATTACTGCCAACACCACTCGCCCTCCCAAGTAAACCAGCTCAAGATGCATGCTGCCTTCCCAAGTAATTTTTATGATGTCTTCAATGACACCATAATACTCCAACACATTTTTGTTCTCGTCAACACTAGACACACAAACACCACTATTAGTTGTAGTTAGTCCAGATTTCCCGCTCTCATACTTTGATGAGCGAAATCTGTATCCATTCACATCATAGCATCCATAAGTGACAACTCTTGTGCGAAAACCATAAGACATTTGGCGTAAGGTATTAGGAATGGTAGATAACTTCATGCACTGCAAATAGACAATTAATTGTATTAGCTTTAGGTGATTCCAAATTGCTACAAAGATGTTTCTCAAGTGTTATAAGTTGAAGTGTTGACGATAATTACTTGAGTTTTAAACCAATCAAAAAAATTGGGCCCAGGATGCATAGGGCGGCTCGATTTCCAACCATTTAACCTTAAATCTCGAAGTTGCTTTTCAGTTGGTTTCATTCTGCTCTTCCAATGTTCTTTACAAAATTTACTACATAAAAAAAGTTAGTTGTAATTACGAAATATAATTAAAGAAATGTAAGTTGGGTTGCATAATTTCAGCACATACACGAAGTAATCATCCATCTCTGGCACATTTGTCAATATGTACAAGAAAGCAACCTTGTACTCTTCTGTTGTGAGATCACGACAGCCACGAGGGCTAATGCATCGACCCGGGTATTGAAATATGACAAAGTCACATGAACTTTGAAATGTGGAGGCACCATCATCGTACCGAGGTATCTTGTTTCTAATTGACCGAACTTTAGGGTTAAAATATAATGATAGAAAATTTGTAGCCTCCTCAACTAGGTAAGCCTCAACAATAGAACCCTCAACTCGAGCCTTATTCCGTACTTTCTTCCTAATTTTTTGTATGTACCTACATGGAGTAGACCAATTAATTACATATATCATTAGGCTAGAAAGATAAAATAGCGGTATTAATTATTTTACCTCTCATATGGGTACATCCAACGGGCCAGGACAGGGCCTCCTAGTCGAGCCTCATATGGAAGATGTATGATTAGATGTTGCATAGGATTAAAGAACCCAGGGGGAAATATTTTCTCTAGTTTGCATAGAAGTACTGCAACATTCTATTCTAGTGAGGTTATGTCATCCTTGCTAATCTCTTTAGCACACAACTTCCTATAGAAAAAACTGAGCTCAGCCAAACATAGCCATATATTTTCAGGAAGGAAGCCACGGAATGCAACTGGTAGCAAACGTTCCATGAATATATGGAAATCATGACTTTTGAGGCCAAATATCTTCCTTTGTAGAAGGTTAACACCTCGCCTAATATTGGATGCATATCCATCGGGAAACTTCAATGTTTGAAACCACTTAAGGATGGTTGTCTTGTCATTATTATTGATGCAAAAAGGTGCCCTAGGCTTGTGCCACTTCCCATTGTTCTTCAACTCCAAGTGCAGTGAAGGACGATGACAAATCTCAGCTAAATCTTGTCTGGCCTTCACATTATCCTTAGTCTTATCGGGTATGTCAAAGCATGTGTTCCATATAGCTTCAGCTACATTTTTCTCATTGTGCATCACATCAATGTTGTGTCGTTTAATTTATTGAAGTATGGAAGTTGCCAAAAGCAGCTTTTGTGGGTCCAATGGTGAAGTTTACCAAAGTTTTTCGTATCACCTACAAACTTTTCTATTTGGGTTTCGACTTCCTCTCCCCTTAAATGCCTAGGTGCCTCCTCAAGTACTACTGTGTTCTTTCGAAATGCATTACCTTGGATTCTGAATTCATGGTCTCTAGGTAGGAAGCGTCTATGACAATCAAACCAGCAAGCCTTGCGACCATTATGGAGTTGAAATGCTTTACCGTCACACAAGCATTTTGGACACGCAAATGAACCATGTGTGCTCCAACCAGCAAACATACCATACACAGGGAAATCATGAACTAACCATAGATATGCTTCCCGCATTGTAAAGTTTTGCTTAAGTGAAGCATCCCATGTTTGTACCCCTCCCACAACTTGATAAGTTCATCAACTAAAGGTTGCATTAGAATATTTATTTTTTTCCCAGGATGTTCAGGACCGGGGATAACAAGGCCAAGGAATATGTACTCCGGCTTTAAGAGCATGCCCGGCGAAATATTTAATGGAGCCACAAACACTGGCCAACATGAGTAAGGAGCAGCACCCAAACTAAATGGTGTGAAACCATCTATTGCTATAGCAAGGCGTACATTTCTAGGATCACTTGCAAAGTTTGGGAAGTCCTCGTCAAATTATTGCCAAGCTTCCCTGTCACATGGGTGCACCATCTTACCACACGTTGACTGACTATGTGACCGCATTAGCTTTGCTGTCTCCTCATGTGCATACAACCTTTGTAGCCTATCTATAATGGGGAGGTACCGTAATACTTTACGTGGGACTTTATTATGGCCTACCTCGTAGCGAGAGGTATCACATAAATCACACTTGTCTTTATGCTCATTATCTTTCCAGTAAAGCATGCAGTTATTATAACACACATCAATTTTCACATATGGCATTCCGAGACCCTCTAACAACTTTTTGAGCGGTAGAAGTCCTCGGACAATTTAGACTCGGAGGCAAAAGTTCATGAATTATCTCGTAATACATCGTCATAGTGGGAAATTGACATATTGTATTGTGACTTCATAGCTAGCAAACGGCGGCAATGAGCAGATGACTTGAGTGTGTTGTGTTCTCATGGACTAGTTCGTCGGCGCTAGTGACCATTCTATAGAAAGCTTTGGGCGGTGGCGTTGGCTCCTCATCAATTCCGGTGGATGGTCACGCCAGGTCAATCAACGCATTGTCCATTCGATTACATTCATTGATTTCCTCGAGATCTATTGAAGGGTCATGTTCATCATGTGTTGTCCATGTTTGATAGTTTGACCTAAACCCATATTTACTTAAGTGCAACTCTACAATATGCCTGTTGTGCCTAAAATACTTCCTGCACATTGCACATGGACACTTAATGGTGTCGCCTTAAACTATCCTAGGATTTGAGAATGCATGATCTAAGAACTGTGTAGTTTGTTCAATCCATTCATTTGAAGGAGCTTTACCACGCTGCCAGCCACTATACATCCATTCATGGTCTGCCATGAAATAGTTCTGTGTGCATAACATGAATATATCAGGTATAAAATTATATTTATTAAAACTAGGTATGTTACATTTGTACTGTACAAATATCCTAGTGTTGAGCCCAATTTAAGATTAAACCACCATGGCATATTGCAATTTATTAGACAACATTATACTATGACCCAGCTTGACTAAGCAATATCAATGCGATACTCTGAGACATGTACTAGGTCCGGTCAGCATATATGCGATTCAAAGATCGTATTCCAAAGAAACTTGACATGTGGGACCAATTGAAAAATCTCGGAATGTCTACTGCATGCAGTCCATATGCATGCGATGAAGTACAGTACATGTACTGGGTCCACATCAAGAGCTAGAATATATCCTATGGCTTCCCACATTGTAAGGGGTACCAACGAGCTAAGGTCGACTACATGCTTCTATGCTAGAGAGCATAGAAATCTGTCATTACATGTACATCAATACAAACACACTATTAATATTTCAGGTAAGTCTAAAACAAGATTATTACATTTTGTCGAGTCCAATCCTGTTTCTGTGTCTGAAATAAGGTTATTATATCAAACATAAGGTTGTTGATTCATGCTACATGTAAATTAATCAGTTTGCATGAGATTCCACTACAAAAGTTACAAAACAATTGATGAACATTAAAATCATTAATCCTAAACAAAGATGCCTCGCGATCATCGCTCCGAACTCTAACAAGCACTCTCTCTGTCGTTTCAATACGAACAACACATGTTTGCTTTGACTGAAGTGTATACTAACACAAAAATGATGCAGATTGAATTAGCCCCAAAGTATTAAATTCCATGTTAATGAAGTGGGCACCTCGAAGTCACATGCATGCTTCCTTGCCATGCATATCAAAACGACCATATTGAGATCTGCCTATATTTAATGATATAGTTTATACAATTGTTTCAATGTATCAATTGTCGATGAACAGATATGTGTACATGAATATACCAAGGTCAAGATCTGCCGGCGGCTCCTCGTGGTGGTGGTGCCCCTTGGAGAGGGTGTACACTGCCAGGTGCACGTCACAATCCCAACGTCGGTGATCTTCTCCCACTTGGCCGTCTCATCTGCGAGAATCCAAAACCAAATCAACAAAACTCACTGAAACGATGAAAACACGAATGCAGGGCGGATTTGGGGCGGCGGGACGGTGAGCCGGAGCTGGGGCGTCAGGGGGCAGGGCGGATTTGGGGCGACGGGCCGGAGCTGGGGCGTCGGGGCTGGGAGAGGACGGTGGGAGCTGGGTAGGCGATGCTGCGGGCCGGAGTTGGGGATGCGATGCTGCGGGCCAGAGCTGGGGCGTTGAGGCGTCGGGCGGACACTGGGAGGCGGGCGGCGGGCGGCTGGACCGCGCGTCAGGCGAGATGAGGAGGTGGGAGACCTGGGGTTGCCGGAGTTGAGGTGGGCGAGGGGATGGGGCGAAGCTGTGGCGTCGGGGGTGGGGGGAGGACAGTGGGGGCGACCTGAAGGGGTGGGCGAGGACGGTGGGAGCTGGGGAGGCGGGGCTGCGCGGCGGAGCTGAGGCGTCGGGGCGGATCTGGGGAGGCGGCACGGCGGGGCGGAGCTGGGCCGTCGGGGCGGAGATGACGATGTGGGGGACCTGGGTTGCTAGAGATGAGGTGGGTGAGGGGATGGGGCGGAGCTGTGGCGTCGGTGTGGGGGAGGACGATACGGGCGACCTGAAGGGCCCATCAGGAAAAATAAAGCCCGTGAGGGATGATCCGTTTTCTAGTAGTGCTGCAATATCGATATTGAATTGCCCTGAACAGAAATATCGGTATGCACTGTAAGATCGAATGATAGCGACGATCTCATATGGACATATTTTTTTCCAAGATCTCACAGTACTAATGCAAACTGGTTATTATAAAATATAAATATTGATTACATACTTTTGTTAATTTGCTCCAAAAATTTATAGACACTAGTAGTCATCAATCCGTGCACGTGCATGGGCTAGAATATATTTAAAAGGTGTATATTTTGTCTTTTAAAATATAATGATCATTACATGTTAGTGGAAATATTCTTTTGATTTCCAATAACCTATTTTCATACTTTTTTTGCTGGCAATGATTTTTTTTATAACCTTCCTCCTTTCTTGAATGCTGTACAATGCAGATGATTAGAACTCCTCAACCTCATCCATCTATATATAGTTCTAGCCGGAACATATGCACTGGTTTCCCCCCCTTTTTTAATGTTAGAATTTCTTGTATCATTTTTACTATTAATATAGTAATTTCTAGCAATTGTTTTCCTCATAGGATTAAGGTGGAGACTTCTAGAGGAGCCTCCAATTCCAATATTTGTGCATAGCTTTTGTAATTTGAAGTGGACATTGGTCAATTATTAGCTTATTGCCGGACATGCCTCCAAATTAAACTCTTTCTTTCAATTGTACAATATAAGCTGTAGGTTATATATCACTTAGAAAAACTGGATGAACGGGTGTGATAATTTTCCTCAATACATGTTATCTTCTGGTTTTCATGATTATATTTGTAGAGACTTACAATTGAATCCGATTGATGGTCTCTTGGGTACAAGTTCTTTCCTAATCGACTCCGATTCTTCATGTCCGGTGGCACATTTTTTTAATCTTGCGTCCGTGAGGCTAAGAGTGTTGTTGTCATGTTTGATAGTTTTGTACTTGTATGCAAATACATATTTGGGACGTAGGATGTTAGAAGATATAAAATAACTACATTGATACTTAACCGTATATTGCCTAGGTAAAGCAAAATAGATGACCAATATTTTTCCTTTTTCGATTTATATGAGAATTTCTAGCTAATTTTCCTTTTCTCCGAATAATATGGTAATTTCTAGCCTTGTTTACTTCTTAGGATTAATGTGACACTACAACACAAAAGCCCTGTAGAGACGCCTATTTTATATGTTAAAGATATTTTTAATCATCTCTATAGCGTCGTAGAGTCATTTTTGTAAAGCGTATCTGGAGCGCCTCCCTGCGTACCATGTCAAAGATCGTAGAGACGTATTATTAAATGCGTCTACAATGATATCAGTCGTTTAGATTGCGTCTCTACAAGCTTAGAGACGCTTTCATATATGCATTTCCATAACGTCTATACTCTCCATAGTGATGCATTATTGCGTGTCAAGAAACATAGATACACATTCATAGACGTATTTAGATTAAGCTAGAGATGTCCATTTTTATTTTGTTCTGTAGAAATATTTTATCGCTAGTTAAACTATAATGATTCGGAGGATATAGTATCACATATTTTCATAAGAAATTTGAGATCTTAGGTAAAGCCATTTCAAATGTAGAATTATATTGTCGATATATAAAAAAATAGAAGAAAAAATATAGACACTTCGTTGCGGACTGAATCGAGTTAACAACTGAATCTAGCATCCACATACAAAGGTGCAACCTATTGGATAACATCATATCCTAATTTGTCTTTGAATGCATTCAATCTGCATCATTCTCTATTTTCCACGCTACAAAGTTGTCGTCGAATATTTATCTTATCGAGAACTATTTATCTTTTCAACCTGAAGAGAATTGATGTCCATATCCAAACGTTTACTAAATCCCTTGGGTTACAGATCTTCTGAAGAACCGACTTAGCGAAAAAGCTTCATTTGAACCTCTAGAACATTTCTAAAGTAGACTATGAAAACTAAAAACTATATACAACCCCAAAAACATGCAGGCTTCTACATGATCACATCTCCACCTTGACAGAGTCTTGCAGGTTCCTATCATGATGAGGACATCAACTCTAAGGATGCATCCATCGCTTGATCGCATCCCCGCGCCGATCGCACCCTCTTTGCGACTCGCTTACTGATTTTCGGTTATTTTATGAGATTTCAAATATCTTTTGCATCGAACTCGATTGAGCTGAGATTTTATTTAATTTTTGAAGTTGTTTTCTCTCTGTTATTTATTTATTTAGTTTATTTGCTTGTTTTATGAGTGACGTCGATACTTGGGAAGCTTGAGCAAGGAGTAGCATAAAGATCAAGATCAATCACCTATCTATATTTATATAAATGCTTTGGGATTGATATTACCTATTGTCATTATGCCTCCATTGAATATTTGAATGCCATGAATCCTTTGTCACCTTAGCATGGGTAATTTTAGTTGGACATATTTGCCAACATGGGTATCGTACATATGCTTAGTCTTGCTTATCGATGGGTTTGTCATCACATGTGTCTTAATAATTAATTTTGACTTAATGAAATATGGAATCGTGGTGGTGAGCCACTCTTGTTAAAATTTGTGTACCATGACAGGGTAATTGGTCTTGGTTAAACAAAATGGTTTTCGCAGGCGAGTGGTTGGTGGATAGGGAGGATGTGGATGGAACATGTTGTGGGTTTGTGGTAGTCTGCTTTGATAACTTGTCAAGGACTTAATCTTGTGCGCCATTGGCGGGCCTTAACGAGTACAACCACATGCGGTATGGAGCGGACGGTGATTAATTAGCAATGTCTTAATTTCGGTTACATCATGTAGGCGTGGTTACGAGCGTATTCTCACGGTGGCGCAAGAGGGGCCCTGTCAGTCGGAAAGACATTCGGTGTTGAATCCTTAGCGGTGATCTTAAGAGGCTTTGTAAAAGCCTTGTGATGATCACTTAGTCGCACACCTCGGAAGTGTGTTAAGCGGACATTATAAGTTGATCTATCTCTTGTGGGTCAAATTTGTACAACCTCTGCGAGTGTAAAACTATTCGAATAGCGTGTCATGGTTATGGGCGTGCGGGATTTCACACGGAGATAGAGTTTCTTTAAAAATGTGTCGAGTGTGGATGGGAAGTTCACTTGATGAATATTCGTTACGCTACATCCACATCTTTGATCGGACTTTCGCTATCGTTGCCATATTTTCCGATTGGACCAGCTGCCTCTACACATATATGGGCTACATCTCGCTTCTACTCATACGTGTCGGGCTACGTTTACATGCCATTGTGCTGCGTCACCAATTGTTGGCCTATAGGTTATGTAACGAATGGGCTGTTTTGGCCACATTGGCCCATATAGCTGCCCCCTAGGGTTTTGGGGTACTGTTCATATGACACTATTTATGCATGAACAGTACCACCACCCCCTCCCTCTTCCTCCTATAGATAGTGGCCGCCGCCCCTTTTGTTTGGCTGGTTTTGTTGATTAAAGTTTAGCTTTGCTACTTTATACTTTGTTCTCTTGGTCGGCGAGATCAACAACGACATTGTTCTTCAGAACCGCACCTATCAATACATTCAATTCCTATTCGCAATTTCAGATTGCTTATTTATCTTGTTCTTACGTGCTTCTTCGGTGTATGCAGGAATCGACCTTCGTGGTCAGGTCAACCGGGTTTTTGTGCACGGTTGATAACGACATGTCGAGCAGTTCAGCGATTGCTTGGTTTCGAGCCTTGCGTGTTCGTAGCCAGGATCGTGAGAGTTGAGCGACGCCTACCGAACTTATCGTTCTCATCGAAAGATCGGGACAACAATCAGACCTTCGGGTTCATCATATCAGGTGGCAACTCCACTTTGACAAGTAAGCTCATCCTGTAAACAGTAACATGGTGTTGTTCAACTCACAAAAATTCATCCGTCTACATAGAGGAGAAAAACAATCACTATAGACAACACTAACATTGTGTATATTATAACATATGTTTTAATGCCATATAAGGATTTTACTATGAACACAACACTTTGTCCTCTGATACCTATTCGAAGTAAAACAAAAGTATTACAAAATTTTAAATTCCTAAAGAGCTCTAGATTTTGGATGAATTTTATAGATGGTGAAGATTAGTCAAGGTTGGAAACAGCAGACACAACACCCAATTTCCCTGAACTATATGCAAAAGCACTCCACAACATACTTTAAAATTCTAGTACTATAACAATGTAACATTAATTCAAGGTTTAGCTAATAGAAGCATAAACTAAAACTATTGAAGGCAATTACAGAAAAGATAATTTGAATCTAAAGCATGGGAAATTACACTTACACAATTATATTGACGCTAAATTTGAAATGGAGTATGTTATGTCTAAAGAACCCATGACATGAGCAAATAATAAAGAGAACCACCTTTAGAATTTTTAGAGTTGTATCATTTCTTCAGCAAAGTATAACGTATTGTATAATCTTGTGGGCACAATCTAATATCAAACATGTGTAAAAAAATAGGATGTGATGCAACCTTTAATATTCTCGCAGTAGTCACATCCACTAAGGATACATAAATCAATGAACTGATCCATTGTGAGTTCAAGTTCCTCCAAAACCTTGAAAATAGTGAAGAATTACTGATACTTAAATATTAGAAAATAAAAACTATAAGGTGTTACCTTTGACACTTCAAATTCTGTTACATGAGACTTCTTAAAACTAAGGTCAGTTAAGTGGCGAAGAAATCTTCGAGCACCAAAAGTCAATGAGTCCATATCCTTTGAAGCTACAGCATAGACCTGGCATTCACAACTCGCGATGAAATGTAGTTCAGTCATACTACGAGGGTGTCAAAGATACAGAATTCTTACAAAGTCATTCATTGTTACACCTTATGATTTTCACAAAGTCTTTGCTGCGTGCTTCGCCTCACACGTGCTGCAAAATTGTTCAGACAAAGTGGTTAGCTATATTGCTATAATAGTAAAAGATCATGAAGACCAGCTAACATGCTTGCATCTTTGCCATGAAATGTTGAAATCATAGTATGGAAAACTGTTTCGTTAGAAGAATTCCTACCCACGAGGAGCAAAGCCATATCCAGTTTTTGTAAGCATAACTTCTTATGTAGTCTACACTCTCCACTTGAGAAGCCATTATATAATAGTAGTATAGCACCCTATTTAGGACGGCTTAAGCTTATCGCATCAGTATCCTGGTTTCCATCACCTTCTGCAACATCTTCATCTCCATCATCAGCATCAAGAAAAAAATTCTGCAGGCCAGGTGAAAGAACAAAAGGTAGTAATCAATTGTATGCAGACTCGTATGTAACATCACAAGCGCACAATCCACTAGTAAGGTGCAGAACCATACTATTTTATTTCAAAAGTCAAGGGCAAACGAATACTCTGAAATGGTTTCCGGATAAAATAAAGGTAAAATACTAACATACTTACAGGTCATACGGCTTACAGAACGTAGCCCGCAAAAGATGTTTTAATGAATGTGTTTACTTGCCATTGATGTCTCGTTTTAAATATCCTTATAAGTCTTGATTTCTGCATTTCTAATTCAAGGATTCAAGCAATCCAATTCCAATACACATGAACTAGCAGAACTCAAATTGTATTGTGTATACTAACATTACAATCTAGATGGAAGGAACGAGGCATGCACTATTCTTATACTTCTGCTGTTTGAAATATCAAATAACTTTGTGCTTTCATGATACTTATAGTGCCTCTAAGAGACTAGAAAGAAAAAAATCTCAATTGTTCATCACAGGTATACTTGTGCTGTTTGAAATATCATTTCTGGATGGCCATCTTTTTCAATAAATCAATATCGCACTACAACGAAATTTACTTTAATAACTTGGTGCAAGGTAGACTTTCTAGAATAAAACTGTCATCTTATATGGAACCTAACTCTCTAAAACATTTAAATTCATAGTGCGCATCCAAGTTCACAAATTCTAACACAAACTGACTCTGGAGTACTTATAAGAATAGTTAGGGCTTCTAATAGAAGGATGGGAGATTGTAGAAATTTCAAAAATCTGTTGATGGGGCTATCAGCTATGTGTATAAACCTCAACCATAAAACTTACATCTTCTTCAGCGATTGCTTCACCGGGAACTGTAAGTGGCACAGGTTTGGGTCCCAGCTCTTTCGTGTAGATTTTACGCATCTCATCAACACCGGCTAGAGCAAGAGAATCCTACAAACACCAATTCATACTACATAGGTTTTTTTTAGTAAAAGTGATATATCCATTAGCCTAAGGAGTACTAATTACTAAGAAGCGGGTAACTCTGCCAATATCTGGAGCTTTAGAACATAAATTCAAACACATACTTGATGGGCCTCAAATGGAGGATTAAATGAACATCCTAGGGACTCAACTTCAACGGTAGTGTTGGTGTTTTAGAACCGATCTTACGTAAAGATTGTTTGATTCGGTGGGTCTCCACAATTGATCACGCAGACGAGAGAGACACGAGGATTTTTATACAGGTTCGGGCCTTCTCAGGTGAGAATAACAACCCTACTCCTGTGTTTCTTGTATTGGGTATCTGGATTACAGTCCGTCAAGGATCTTACTCACTGTCCAGAAAAGCATCTCCCTTTCTATCTCTAAAAGACACTTATTTATACTACGCAGTGGTGGCCGTTGTCGTTTCAGGCTAATTAGTCGCTCACCAGTATTACGTAATAATGAGAGTAATTAACGGAGTAGTAACCTCCCCATGCTGTTAAACAGTTATCAGTCAGAGATAGTGGAGAATTATCTGTAGTTATATCAGGCATAACTACGTATTTTGACTGCTTAGATTCCCACTATTAAATGGGCCTTCTGACGAGTGGACCCAGTTAATCGTGAGGAAGTCGTGGCAGAGCTGGTCATAAAAGGACTTACGACCAGGGGGTAGTCGTAGAAAAGCTTACGACTGGGTACTGGTCGCAGGAAGACTTACGACCGGACGTAATCGTAGCAGGACTTATGATTACACCATAGTCGTAGAGATGCTTACGATTAGGGGGGTAGTCGTAGGAGATCTTACGACTACCTGACTTGCTCTCCCCTTCTAATATTAGGGGGTATTCCATGTGACGTCATATTACATGATTATGGAATAATAAAATGAGGGTTATTAGATCCTCGTCAGGCAGGAATCACAGATGTAGCAGATCTCTACAAAAATCAACTAACCAAAATGAGCAAGGGACATACGCGAAGAGGTAGTCGAAATTGATCGTTGGAAGGTGCACCTAGCTCCTGTCGGCTGTGGGGAATATGTAGAAGAGCGCGTGGCGGCGGGCAAACAACGAGCTCTGGTCGAGAGCACAACGCCGCGTCCCGCGCCTCGTGAGGCGAGCTCGAATGGCACCTGGTGGGCGGCCCTGGCGTAGTGGTCCTCGAGCAGCGCAGGAGGAGGCGGGCGAGGGAGAGGACGACGTCGGCGAACCAGTCCCGCGTGTGGGCACGCGATAGGAGGTTGTCGAAGAAGAGGGCAGCGATGGGAAGGGAGGCGGCGGCAGCGGTGAGGGAGGCGGGACGGCGGCGGCGGCGGCAGCGGTTAGGGTTAGGGGATTTGGGAGATGCGAGGAGGAGGGAGGAAGGAGGCGAGACAAGGCATCGGGCGAGGGGCGTGGCGAGGCAGCGGTAGAGACGCAATAAAAACGTCTCAGAAACGTCTTTACATGCTATCTCATTCTGGATGTAGAGACGCAAAAAAAAGCGTTCAAATAAAAACGTTCCTAGTAAACCATTTTGTTGTAGTGTGAGGACTTATAGGAGAACTTCCAATTAGTATGGATAGATATATTAGAGATAATTTTTGTATAAAATTAAAAAAATTAAAGAAAGAATCATAATTACAACGAACCAAATTTGGCATGCAATCCTAGACTTTGTGTATATACTAGTAGGTTGCCTGTGCGTTGCAACGGAACCCCAAACCTTACATAAATAATATTTCCCTTTAACACATAAAGCGAATCGAC
Source organism: Ampelocalamus luodianensis (assembly GCA_036346255.1). NCBI lineage: Eukaryota > Viridiplantae > Streptophyta > Magnoliopsida > Poales > Poaceae > Ampelocalamus > Ampelocalamus luodianensis. The sequence continues at coordinate 39,895,975 of CM070624.1, forward strand.
CAATTAAAAGATGATTATACATATATCTACGAGCATCACATTAGTGCAACATGATAGAACAAGAACTTCGTGCAACAATTCTATAAAGAGGGAATTGATAATATACCCTCCTTTAGATGTCAATCTAGCATATTCCCCTCTTCCCGAGGTAATTGATAATATACCCCTCTTTAGAAGGAAACCTTGATTAAATACCACGTTTGCATTATTTTATTATTTTTCGTTGTTTTCTCCAGTTTTGGCCAGGCAATGGGATGATTTTGCCCTTACTCGGGTTCGCTGCTCCACCTGCTCACCCGTCGCCATCTCCTCCCACACCATCTGCACCGCCCCTGCTACCTCCTCGCGCCTTGCCTTTCCTTGCCTCCTCCCCATCCCCTCTTGTATCGTCCGAAGAAGTAGTGTTGACGAGGATTAAATTCAATTAAAGACCACATAACCTGTAACACCCTGGTTTTCAGAGCCTTTTTCAGAATAAAAAGAACCATTTGGTTTTGATGAGAATTCAAAGCTTAACCTGGGATTTTTAGAAAAATTGAAGTGTTTAAAATGACTAAATCTGAACTTCAACTAATCCAAAGCTTGGTTCTTTTGTGGGTTCTCGAGCTCTCTGGAGCTATCTTCCCTTTACCTGTTTACTTGAACCTTTCCTTTTCCTGTAGAATTCCTCTGTGTCCATACCACCCTTTGGGTTAGGACCTCCCTTTTAATCTCTTTTTTTTTACAAGTTTGAACCTACCCTAAGGTTTAGGTTTTCCTTAAGTCTAGACCTCTCTAGGTTTAGATCTCTTCTTTGATTGGATCTCCCTGGTGTCTAGATCTCTTTTGATCCTAGACCTTTCCTATGGCCATGTCTAGGCCTCCCCCTTGTCTGACCATCCCCTTGAGGCTAGACCTCCTTTGTGTCTAGACTACCCTTTGTTGGTTTGAACCTCTTTGTGGTTGCACCACCTCTTTGTTGACTTGAATCTCTTGGACTACCTCTCTGGTTCTCCTTGGTTCGAGCACCTCTAGGTCTAAGCTTCCTCTCTGTTTTCTCTTTGGGGTAAACCTCCTCTTTGGACCAGACCCCTCTTGGGTGTTGACCTTTCCTTTGGGTCACAACCATACTAAGGTGTTCCAAGCTTGGGTCTGTGTTCCAAATATCTCTCTGGTCTCTAAGATTCAATCTTGGGTGAATTCTCCTTCGGATCTCTCTTACTTGACCCTTTTCCTCTTTGGTCATTTGAACTCGCTCTGGTTCATATAAAGCCCCTTGGCGTTGAGTGAACCTCCTGATTCCCTTTGGTCTCATCTAAGTGCCTAGACCTCCCTTTTAGTTCTTCTCTGCTTAGACCTTCCCTGTGTCTAAACCACTCTTGTGTTCATTCGAACTCCTTTCTATGTTCTTTGGACCTCTCTTTGTCTATTTAGACTTTTCCTTGGTTTTCTATCCTTGCAAAGCCCTTTTCTTTGGAATTCTCGTGCCACACCCATTCGGCATTTCTGCCATGCAGTACTACCATTGTTCAACTCGCAGTCATACCGCACCAAAGGAAAATCAAGCATCCAACAACATGTGTTCTGGTAATTTCATACCGCCTTGTATCAACAGGTACTACCGGATTGCGGTAGTACCATTTCCCAACTTCCGGTATTACCCTTCCTAGGAACTCTCAAAACCAGCACTCGAACCTCCTTGAACTCATTTGGATCACTATCACTTTTGTATCGTTCATTTTGTGATGAACGGTTGGATCTTGTTGGAGTGTTCGCTCGGTCCAGACGTCCCGCCCTTCCTAAGCCATCTGATCCAGTCGAATGGCTGAGATCTAGTGGTAGCTCCGAATGGTCCGAACAGCCCAACCGTTTTGGTCCGTTCGATTGAAATCCAACAGCTCCCGCTTCTCCCGCTTCCTACCCCACAATCGCTTATCCCCCTTGTTAGATCTGGCCGTTAGGACCTCCCTCTTGGAGATCTTAGTCGCTCAGACCTCCCCCTTGTTAGATCTGGCCGTTAGGACCTCCCTCTTGGAGATCTTAGCCACTCAAACCTTCCCTTCGGTAGATCTGGCCGTTAGGACCTCCCTCTTGGAGATCTTAGCCGCTCAGACCTCACCCTCGATAGATCTGGCCGTTAGGACCTCCCCCTTGGAGATCTTAGTCGCTTAGACTTCCCCCCTTGTTTGATCTTGACTATCAGACATCCTCTTTTGGAAATCTAACCATCAGGCCCTCCCCTTGTTTTGATCTTGACCGCCAGGACCTCCTCTTGTGAGATCTTAGCCGTCAGGACCTCCCCTTGTTTTGATCTTGACCGCCAGGACCTCCCTTTGTGAGATCTTAGCTGTCAGGAGCTCCTCTTGTTTTGATCTTGACCGTTAGGACCTCTTTCCGCTTTGATCTTGACTGTCCAGATCTTTCCCTTTGTCCTAGGACCTCTCCGTTCTTTGGACTATGTTGTCTTTTAGACCCCCTTTATTGGTATTTTTGCAAAGACCACCCTTGCGGTCCGGACCTCCTCAGGACCTCTTGTCCTTAGGACCTCTTAGTCCTTTTTGCATGGACCACCCTTGCGGGCCAGACCACCCTTGTGGTTAGGACGTTTGGCCTTTTGCAAAGACCACCTTAGTGGGTCAAGCCCTCCCCTGACCTTACGGGATCGCCTCAAGCTCTCCGTAGGACTGCGCCTATTGTCGATCCACGCCCTTTTTCTTTATCTTTTGACCCTGCCTTGGCTCTCGGAAGTCACCAAACATTTAATGCCTGTTGTGTCGCATTAAACGATATCAGCTTTTGGGCAGCACCAGTTGTGTCGCATTAAATGGTATCAGCTTTTAGTAGCACCAGCTATCTTTTGTCCCATCATTTACCTACTCCTATCATTTCCTTCAATCACTTTAGAGCCCGAGCCCTTGAAATTTTAGTAGCTCACGGCTACATAAGCGTGGCGCCCTTCTTATTTATCCTTTTGCTCATTTCTCTCTCTGGCTCCATCGGCAAGCTCTTAGACCTCCTCCAAAAGTCTTTGAACCTCCTCCTCGTAAGCCTATCGGACCTCCTTCGACCAACTTCTTGAACCTCCTCCAAATCACCGTGCCCTTCTGTGGTTCTTGTTTGGTGTTTCTTTGGAGTCCCTTGAATCTCTTTTTGGTCTTTGTTTGATTTTGAGTTGTTTTAACGTGTATACCTTGACGTCTCTGGTGAGCCCGAACCGGTGTGGAGGTGGTCCCATGAAGCCTTTCGAGCAGAAGGCAAGTTACACCCTTGACCATTTTGCACCTATTATTTCAACCTATGTATTTCTGTTTCAAGCTAAGTAAGGCATGCATATTTTACTTAATATTTTAATACCTGTGTTTGCTCTCATAGTTAGACCTAACTCCTTTTGTGTGGCCAATGTTGATATTACCCCTGATCTGTTGTCGCCTAGATGAAAACCTGGCCGACAATTTAGTGTGACCAGGACCTCTTGAAAAGAAATGCTTAGTTATGCTTAGACCAAAATTTTGTTTTGGGAAAATTTCTTTTCAACTACAAACCAACTGTTTTTTCCTCAAATGTTTTTAACCATGACATTGGTGTGTCCTCGTGGTTGCAACCATGGCATTGGTGTGCCATGGGGGTTTCAACCGTGGCATTGGTGTGTCATTGATGTTTGAAAGGCAAAGAAATGGTTTGGACTTGGGCGAATCTGGTTGTTTGGTTGGTGCAGGTTTATGCACAGGGGGTCATGTGATCCGATGCCCCAAGGTTGAGGTTGTTGCCTGTGAGGAACCCGGAATATTGGAAATGTGTCAAATTAAAATATATCAGAGCATAATTCTTAATTAAGGAACATTCGGTTCCTTATTAAAGATCATGCTAGAAGTATAAATTTAACAAGTAACAAATCCAATATTCGAGTTCCTGATATATGTCTTACAATGGTTTCCAGGATCAGTGACCATTGCACATATATCCTTAAACAACATTGCATCACACATACAAGGCATACATTTACATAATTAAACATAAGATTATACAACTTGGTTTCATTCTACAATATAAGTGACTTGGTCACAACAAAAGTTTTAACAACGGAAACAAACTAAAAGACAAAAACCACCAATGGCCCCATCACCCGTAGGCTATTGCATGGAGACTAGAAATAGCTTCATTCGTTAGCGTCCTGCATTCGACGCTTCTTGGTACCTCATACAAATAACTATCTTCACCTGCAACAAGAGGTTATAGCACCTTGAGCACGGAAGGTACTCAGCAAGACTTACACAAACTACTAAAAAGAAAGTGTTTGTTAGAACCTATACAAAGGATTAGGATTTGTACATGCATAAGGTTACAACAGGAAGGTTGTATGGTTGCAGTTTTTGCATAAAGCAATACTCCTTAACCCTACACACGCTAGGTATTAGTAAAGCAGCTTTAAAACCAATTTGGACTCAAAACAGTAATTAAAAGAGAGCATAATGATAAACCATAATTAACATCACAGTGGCTGCCACCACCAACAGAACGAAAATTACACAAGTACCCCTCAAACCGAACCATACCCAACCAGAAGTTGTGCCCCAAAAATCCATACAAAGATCTATTCAACTCAAGCATTGTCCGTAACCGTGGACACGGCTATTCGAATAGTTTTAACCCTGCAGGGGTGTACATATTTTCCCACACGACTTAGTCAGCCTGTTGCCTTCGGATGCCTCCGAATGATGACACACTTCCTTTGGTATGCCGACCAGGGAAACTGAGATTTGGTATTTTCAACAAGTTGACGCTATTGAGTTGGGCTACCTATGTGCGACTGATCCTGTTAGTGTAGGCTGTACCCCCTACACCAACAGGGCACACATGTTACGTCGGAACATCCAATTCAATAAAAGAAACAAAAGTTGTGATCCCCTACACATACAGTATTGAAATCGGAGCCTTATGAACCCTGATACATTCAGAAGTCCTCGCCCTTAAGAACATATGATATGACATGGTACGAAACCAATCACATGTGGCATATGTTACTGATAAGCAAGCACATATGTCATATGCAATCAACACATATATCCTTATCAACTTTGCATGTGAGGACCCGGTTTATTCTGACTTGTTTGTTTAACCATCCACTTGGTCCTAACAAGTACAAATCAAATAAACCAAGCCTCGAGATATGTATACTTCCAATGCATTATACACACAGTTACAAAATCATGCATCAATTCCATTCATACACATAGAGTAGAAGCAAAAGCAACAAGCGATAGACATACATAATATAAAGAGAGTTATTACAAAAGAGAGGCCGACGGCCAATAACACATAAGTAACTAATTTAAGCAATGGAAGCAAATGGCCATAAGATGGTGATAAACGAAGCCAATCGGTGTGCCTTTACCCACAAGGCAACCAACCGGACCACCAAGCTAATCGTCCCAAACAGTAGCGCAACACGACTCACAAAAAAGTGAGGCCCTTGGGGCTCACCTTCTTCCTACCTTGATTAATATTAAGCAAGCGGATGAGTACAAAACTTGTTTTTGTACTCGCAAGACCGACGTGTGAGATAACAGAACTATAATTAACTACATGCAAGCTTTGTTTAAGTGGAGGAGGCTCTGGACTTATTTTCAGCATACCTACTGGTGTGGTGATAACCCATATAAAATTTCAGGTCATTTGAAGTTACAACGAATTAGTTATGATTTTTCTAAGTTCTAAAACTAGGACATCATCTATATCAGTAGCAAAGACCACTAGCAAACTGGTCCTTCACCAAAGTTCATCCCTAAAGGAAATTAACAAAATTTAGTTTGCTCTATTTGGACTTACAGAGAACAAGTTATGGATTTTCTAAGTTTTATAACATTTTTTGGAATATTTAATAAAAATTTGAAAAGGCTAAAATCGATTCCCAACATTTACGGTTCTTAATGGCTGGAAATATTTCTAGATTAATATCTAGCCTAAAAGAAAATTAATACTACCAAATCACCCAAAAGGATTTATAATGAAAAAGATATGAATTTCTAAAGTTTTAACAACATTTTCAGTGGAAAGATAAAGCTTACCGAGGAAATTATATCCCTCAACCGAAAAGAAAAGGCGTGGCTCAACGTGGGCCACTGATTAAAGATCCGACGGCCCACGCGCACGGCCGATTCAACATGCGCACGCGCGCGCACCGTTGGATTTGATTCCAACGATCCAGATCATTGTGACCTTCGGACAGTCCAATTGCTCGCACAACCTGGACCGTTGATCAAGCGATGAAGGGCTGGGATTGAGGGAGCCTTCGGACAGTCCAATTGCTCCCACGATCCCGGCCACAGATCCAATATCGAGCGGTGAGGTTGATTGGGCGTTTATGATTTGAGCAGGCTCACGACACTAGGGGCCACCGTGGTCGACGCAAGTCACATGCCGGGTTTAGCGCACACGCACGAGGAGGGTTTGCAAATGACGGGCCTGGTGTCGGCCGTGGCCACGCACACGTGGTTTAGCGCGCGGGGTGATTAAAATGTCGCGGGCCCACATGCAAGTGATCGAGGAGGTGGGTTTAGGGCAGCTAATGATTACTAACCCATGATTAACAATGATTAGCATTAATGAGCGTCATTTCGTGTCCGAAGCGACATTCACGCCTTTGCCGTTTCGTCCGACAGCGAACCCGAGGTGTTCTCGCTTATCGCCGCGACCCAAGCGCGGCATGGAGCTAAATGCCAAAATGGAACGCAATAGCATAACGCACACAGGACCACCCACACCGTGGCGGTGTCCCGAGCGGCGGCTAGCCGACGACGGCGGCGACCAAAGCGGCGAAATGCATAATGACCAAAGCTCCGCAATAAACCATTCCGGTGGTGCCAAAGCTTCTAGGGGCTACTAGAAGGGTACGAGCAGGTGGAGCTCGGAGGTGGTCGAGGTGGCTCGGCGACGAAGCAGCGTCGGCACAAGAAGAAGAAGTGAAGATGACGACACGAGCAACCGAGGTGAGACCGGGTCATCACTCTGACTCCACAATAGCTCATATATGCTTCTGAGCAAAGAATTAGGAAATGAAGCTTCTTCTGCGGTGAGGAAGAAGGGTGCTCACAGTAGAAAGAAATCCCAAAATTGAGTTGCTCTGTGAAAAGCAACTACAATTAAGTTAGGGTTTTGCTCCAAGAAGTAAGGGACACAAACCAAGCAAAAAGAAGGGAAGAAAAGCCAGCTGAGCGCGGGTTGCACCAAGGAGCTCCAGCTCAACAATGGCGCCGAAAGGTTACGGAGATTTGGGCTCAAGCAAGCAAAGAGAGCAAGCCGGAGCTCAAGGGGTGTAAAGAAAGCTACGAAGGTCTTGAGGGGCTTAAGTAGCCGAGGACGAAAGAGTAGCAAGCACATGCCCATGGGTGGACTTGGTCCACAAGCGTGCTGGTCGCTTGGAGCGACGGGAGGCGGTAAGAGGCGACTTTGGGAGGAGGAGCGGTGTGCATTTAATGCATGGCAGCATTTAGCCGTTTAAAGGGCTCAAGGAGGTGACAAGTCACCTCCTCTCTGCCATGGCGCCTGAACGCACGCCCTGTGTGGAAGGAGGAAGATGACGGCGACTCGGGTGGCCCCACCGGTCGGTGACACAAAGTGGTTGAATCCAAAGTGTTTTAGTGGGTTGAGCCCAACCTCATTAGATCTTGCGCGGATGAGATTTGAGCGGCCACGATCGATCGCTAATTGTAAAGGCCCGAAGTGAGCGAGTGCGGCCTCGCGGCGGTTGGATCGAGATCAACGGTGAGAATCGATGGCAACGGAGTTGTCCAGAATGCTTACGAATGAGAGCCGTTCGATGGAGATCCAACGGTGATAAGCGTCTTGCGCGCGTTGAAGCTGGCGTGGGCGCGGTTAGTTGGCTCGGTCGAATCAAGTGACTCAAGCGAGCGACTCGAGTCAATGAGCGGTACCAACGATTAGGGTTTGATTTTTAAACACGGAACTTTGGGGATTTAATTGAGGCATCAAATCAACTCCAGAATTTATGAGATTTTAGCTGGAGCTTCCTGCCTAAGGATTAACCTTCCTAAAATTTCCAGAGGTTTTTGTGCAGAATTTTCCTCAAGAAATTCGAAGGTAATTCAGAGGTTTGACCAAGGTTTGACTTGCCTCTAAAATATTTCAAATAATTTCCAAAAATTATGAAATAATTCAGAGGGTTACCAAGCAACCCTAGAACCAGGAAAATTATTTCAAGGGTTTGACAAAGATTTGACCAAGGAGGTTGTTGACTTGATAAATGGGGCTTTGATTTTTAATTTTTCAAAATTCTTTTACAAGAATTTCAGAAAAGTTTCAAGAGTAAAGGATGAAGGAAAAGTTTTAATTTACCCTCAATTTCCTACATTTGAAACACAAGCCAAAATTTGGGATGTTACAAACCTCCCCCTTACAAAAATCTCGTCCCGAGATTTGGTTCACTCGGAAAAGAAAGAGGGTAGTGCCGCGGAGGCGATCTTCTCGCTCCCAAGTAGCCTCGTCCTCGGAATGGTTTGACCACTGAACTTTAAGGAACTTGATGGTCTTGTTCCTTGTCCTTCGCTCGCCTCCTCGAGTATGCGAGCAGGTGCTCGCGATAGGTCAAATCCTCTGAACATCGAGAGTTTCCAACGGAGCTTCCTCCGTTGGAACATGGAGGCACTTCTTTAGGCTGGGACACATGGAACACATCATGTACCTCGCCAAGTGCAGCGAGCAACTCCAACTTGTGGCAGCGGCTCCTTCTTCTCGATAACACGGTATGGACCGACATATCGAGGAGCCAACTTGCCCTTGACACCAAAACGCGGTGACCCTTCGGAGGAGAAACCTTGAGATAAGCGAAGTCATTGGGCTCAAAGCTCAACTCCACGTCGACGGCGATCCGCATAGCTCTTTTATGCGGATTGAAGCGTGCGTGGCGATCACGAATGAGCTGGACTTGACCCTCGGCCTCATTAATCGAGTCGGGCCAAAGAAAGGTCTTTCACCGGTCTCGGACCAGTTCAACGGGTCCTACACTTTCTCCGTATAAGGCCTCAAATGGTGCCATGCAGAGGCGGCTTGGAAGCTCTTTGTTATAAGAAAACTCGGCGAATGGCAAGCACTTCTCCCAATACTTCCCATAGGAAAGGACACAAGCTCGCAAGCATGTCCTCCAAAACTTGTTGACCTCTCGGTCGACCATCTATTTGGGGTGAAAGGCTGAAGTGAGAAAGAAAGCGAGTTCCATAGCCTCTTGCAGCTATGCCAAAATCGAGGCGTGAGCAATGAACCACGATCCGACACAATTGTCTTTGGCACACCATGCAAACTCACGATGCGGGCTAGGTAGAGCTCGCCGAAGACCCACTCGAAGGTCGGTCTTGACGGAAGAAAATGAGCCACCTTGGTCAATCGATCGATGGCGACCCGGATGGCATCATTCTTCTTTGGAGACCGAGGGTAGACCGGTGATAAAGTCCATCCCTACGAATCCCATTTCCATTCGGAATTGGTAAGGGCTGGCGATCCGTGGGGCGCCGATGTTCGCCTTGACACGACGACACCGCGTCGCGCTCGGCAACGAACCTTGCGATTTCCCTCGTCATCGGGTCCACCAAAACCTCAGCCGGAGATCATGATACATCTTCGTGGCCGGGATGAATGGATAACGGAGAATCGTGGGCTTCACGGAGGATCAAATCCGCAACTCCATGTCGCCGGAACCCACGGCGTTGCGAACCTCAAGACACCAAGCTCATCTACGGAGAAGCGCTTGGTGTTCCATTCTTGACATTTTCCTTGATGCGGTTCACTCCAACATCGATAGCGAGCGGACTTGATCCGATCCACCAAGGTTGGTTGTACAACCAAGGCGGCGAGGAACCATGCTCAACCAAACCCAAGTTGAGGCAGCTGGAACTCCTCGAGAAGAGGGGTGAGGCTCTCGAACAACAATGCATTGCAATGCGCTTTGCGACTAAAGCGCATCCATAGCGACATTGGCCTTGCCGGATGGTAGTGAATACCCATGTCATAGTCCTTGATCAACTCCAACCATCTCCTTTGCCTAAGGTTCAGATCTGGTTGGGTGAACAAATACTTTAAGCTTTTGTGATCGAATACACTTCACAACGATTACGATTAGGTAATGTCGCCAAATCTTAAGTGCATGGATCACGGCTAACTCCAAGTCATGGGTAGGATAGTTGAGTTCATGAGGTCTCAATTGCCTTGATGCATAGGCCACTACCTTGCCTTCTTGCATAAGGACACAACCGAGGCCTCGGCGAGAAGCGTCACAAAAGATATCGAAGCCGGCGGACATCGGGAGAACAAGAGCGGGAGCGGAGGTCAATCGCTTCTTAAGCGCGGAAACTTTCCTGCAATCAGCGGACCACGAGAACTTCTTGTCCTTCTTGAGCAACTCCGTCATTGGCTTCGCTATCTTGGAGAAGTTCTCGATAAGCGGCGATAATATCCCGCTAAACCAAGAAAACTCGAACCGGTGACCAAAGTGGGTGACTCGGGAAAGCACGTCGCCGATCTTGCTAGGATCCACGGCTCGCCTCTGCCGAAAGAATATGGCCTAAGAAGGCTACTTCCTTCAACGAGAATGCGCACTTGAACCGCATACGACTTGTGCTCGCGAAGCTTGCCCAACACAAGCCTCAAATGCCAAGCGTGTTCCTCATCGCTCTTGGAGTAGATAAGGATATCATCGATGAAGACCACAACGAACCTATCCAAATACTCCATGAACACCGAATTCATGAGGTTCATGAACAAAGGCGAGCATTGGTTAAGCGAATGACATGACGGTATACTCGTACAAGCCATAACGAGTAGAAAAAGCCGTCTTTGGAATATCCTCGTTCGAATCGAACTCGATGATATCCACTCTCAAATCAATCTTGGAAAACTCGAGCTCCAGTTAATTGATCGAAGAGGTTATCGATGCGGGGCAAAGGGTATTTGTTCTTTCTGGTTACTTCATTAAGTGGGCGGTAATCAACGCACATGCGCAGCGTCTTGTCCTTTGGGACAAGATTGCTGAGCATCCCCAGAGATGAGCTAGGTGGATGAAACCCTTCTCTTGAAGCTCACCCACTGCTTCTTCAACTCCACCAACTCAATTGGGTCCATTCGGTGAGGCCTCTTGAAATCGGGCGTCTGGGAACCAGCTCAATGACAAACTCAAGGTCTCGAGCGGTGGCATCACGGAAGGTCGTCGGGAAGACATCAACGAAGTCACATTCCTTTGGGACTTCACTAATATCTAGGTGGCTTCGCCGGCGCGAAGAGATGCGGATCCTGCAGACTTAGCGGCGAACTGAACTCGCCGGACGGGTGGTGAGGTAGATCACCTCCTAAGCGCAATCAATTTGTCCCATGTCTTTGAGACAACCAATCCATGCCTAGGATTACATCTAAGCTCACCGATCGAAGGAGGATAAGGTTTGCCAAGAATCCTACCCCTTCTATCTCAACGGGGACATCCCTACACTCGGACTCGACTCTCAACTCCGAACCAAGGAGGCGAATGAGCAGCTGGGACCAACAATGGAGTATAAAGGAGACCCCACAAGACAAAGGACTCGAAACAAATGAATGAGATGCGCTGAATCAAACAAAGCGTAGCGAGGAAAGAGTTAGCGAAGAAAGGGTACCCAACACGGCGTCGGTGCCTCTGTGCCTCCTCCGCGGAGATGAGGTTGACGCGCCACTACCCACGCCTTAGGTAGCGGGGACAACCACGATCACAGGAAGAACCACCTCCCGCCCGCGTCCTCCATTAGGGCGAGGGCGCTCGATCCTATTAGAGGCAACTATTGGCATAATGCCCCTTCTGGTTGCACGAAAAGCAAGTGACCCCGGCAGCCGGATTACGGGGCCACTCTGCTGGTTTGCGGCGCACGTGGCCGGGGAACACGACTGCGGAGGGCGAGGAACCGTGCCGGCGGCCTTGGTGGTAGTGAAGCCGCAGGCAGGCCACAGGGTAGGCCCGACGCGGGGACGGAGAGGCCGGCTGTGCGGACATTGGGCCTCCCACTTGCGCTGCGGGACTCGCCGACGCCCGCCTTGTGCTCGGCAATGATGGCCTTGTCCACCAAGGCACGGAAGTCGACAAAGTCCACAATGGAGCCTGTCTTGCGGCTCCTCGACAAACCCTCCATGAACTTCTCTGCTTGGCCTCATCGGTGGCCACCTCGGATGGAGCATAACGAGCCAAGTGGTTGAACTCGTGCATGGTACTCCATCGCGACTTACGCCCTTGCTTGCGCGAGAAACTCCTTCTTCTTGACTTCATCAAGCGGCGGGGATATGAGCTCGACGGAACGCCGTCGAACTCATCCCAAGAGATAGTGTGGCGGTGGTGTATGGCCAAGAAGTTCTCCCACCGAGAGAGTCGCCCCGAAGGCGATGGGAGGCAAGAGTACCTATCTGGTCCAGGGCGAGCAACGTCGAGCTTACGCTCAACTTTGACGCACGGTCATCCGCGTCAATGGGTCCTCGGACACGGAGAACGGGGGGTGAGTGCGAAGAACTCGGCAAGGCCTCCACGGGGTCGATGTCCACCCCCTGCCGGATCACGAGGCACCGGAAGAGGCGGAGGTGTTGCGCGCGCAATAACATCCAGCAGACCCTCCTCCCTCTGAACGGTTGCGCTCGATCGAAGAAGGACTCGACCATGGTTGGAGGAGGCGGGAGCTCCTCATCCAAACTAGGCTGCTGACCACGGCCGCTACGAGTACCTCCAGCCAGCCTGCTTCAAGAAATTTAGGTTAGCAACCAAAACACTAAGACTAGAAGTTGATGAAAGCGAAAAGCTAACGATTAGGGGAATGAGACATCACCCTAACCGAAAGCCAAAAACAGCAAGTAACAACTTTAAATGTTTCCAAAGAAGCTCTGAAACAGCAAAGGAATCATTAAACCGAGCTCAACTTCTCAATGCCATTAACCCGTATTGAATGAACGAGTAATAGTGTGAGAAGGTAAAAATTTCAGCACCTTACAACAAATCTAACACTACACAAGAGCAAAGTTAAGGCGGCAAAAATAGCGTTAGGTACTTAGCTAACTAGTATCACATCCTACCCTTTTATTCCCACAAGTTTTAGTTGATTATCCTCTCATTTTCTACCCTATTTAGAAACCTTTGAGCTTGCTGTCCGGAAACTGAATGATCGCTGTCCAGATTTTGCATCCAAGCCTCCTAATTGAAATCTTCAACTTCGGAAGCTTCAAAACCTTGTGGAGGGCAGCTAACACTTCAATTTGCCAAACTCATTGGTCCCAAAACCCAATTAATCGATAACAACTATCTGTAGAGGGAAAGAGAGGAAAACAACTTTTAAAAATCAAATTAGAGCAAGGTGAGATAGAAAGCTAAGATAGGTAAGGAATAAAATCTGAGAACTTACTTAAGCTTTCATAAATCATTTGATACTTTGAAATTAAGTTTTCCAAAATATCTAAAGACGATCAAGCTTGGGTTACTACGGTTGGAATGGCTCGATACCAACTTTGTGAGGACCCGGTTTATTCGACTTGTACTGTTTAACCATCCACTTGGTCCTAACGGTACAAATCAAATAAACAAGCCTCGAGATATGTATACTTCCTAAATGCAAGATACACACCCGTTACAAAATCATGCATCAATTCCATTCATACACATAGAGCGAAGCAAAAGCAACAAGCGATAGACATACATAATATAAAGAGTTATTTAAAAGAGAGGCCGACCGCCAATAACACATAAGTAACTAATTTAAGCAATGGAAGCAAAATGGCCATAAGATGGCGATAAGTAAGCCAATCGGTGTGCCTTTACCCACAAGGCAACCAACCGGACCACCAAGCTAATCGTCCCAAAGCAGCGCATAACACTGACTCACAAAAGTGAGGCCCTTGGGGCTCACCTTCTTCCTCTGCTTGATTAATATTAAGCAAGCGGATGAGTACAAAACTTGTTTTTGTACTCGCAAAATCGACGTGTGAGATAACAGAACTATAATTAACTACATGCAAGCTTTGTTTAAGTGGAGGAGGCTCTGGACTTATTTTCAGCATAAAGCAAACTTTCATTTGCAATAAAGTAATAGATTCCAAGCAAGTTTGCAATTAACTTCTATTGTTCAAATAAAGAGAGACAATAATAACAATAGATAGAGAACAACACCAACCTAGAAGTGACTAACCCATAGTCACCACAACAATAGCATGAAGTACCCCTTCATACCACCCATGTCAAGTTTAAGTTTTTAAAAGGTTGTAGTCTAGTTCTTGCACGACCTTACCAAGCATGTCCATAACCTAGGACGAGGCTATTCGAATAGTTTTAACCCTGCAGGGGTGTACCAATGTACCCACACGATAGACCGCCTTTCCACCAGCCACGGTTAGCACACTTCCTTTGGTATGCAGGCATGGCTAAGTCTAACAAGACGCTTTCCAATGGACGATGCTAATTAAGAGCCGCAACCCACGGGAGAAGGACACATTAGACAGCCTAACCGGCCTGCTAATGCTCCCCTCCAACACCACACACACACAAGAACACACCCACCAACCAGCTCATAATTAACACCTCCCAAAGTACTTAGTCAAGAGAGGTTCCATATCCCCCTCGTGTGGTTAGCACGCAATAAGCGCTTGGCTTAGTGACACAAGTAACTCGGTCCTTGGGGACTTAGGCACCATTCCAACACACCCAACAGATCACATCAACATACCATTGTGCCCAAGTCAAGATATAGTTTTGTTTTCGGTTTTTGATTTGTAAATCAATAAAACACAAGGTTGGACATAATGGAGTAGTATAAGTATTTGTGTGATCAAGATCATCGACTAAGTCGATGATCGCCCAATACTACCGATAACTAGGCATGGCTAAGCAATATTCATTAAGTAATCTACTAAGTGATAAGAGTTCATCCATCGAACTCTAACCACAGCAAATAACCTAGGCTCGGTAGTAGAGGATAACCATTTACCTACAGATTATGCAACTAGAGGTCTAACTAATCAATTTAACAACAAAATAGCAATGCATACATAGAAGTTAAACAAAATATTAGACTTTAAAGGTAATGGGATCAATGGGAAATGATCAAAGCGCTTGTTCGCTTGCGATTGCTCAATTTGTTGCGGAGGGTCGTTCTCGGGGTTACCGCAAATATCGAATCCTAAGCGAAAGAGCGAAAACAACCAATAAGACGAGCAACACTTAAACAAAGAGCAAGCAAAAATTATCCAAATGCGACTAAATTTATACACAAGGTAGAATACGGATATACCTAGACATAGGAATTGGAAAAACCTAACTTGGATTTGTGGTGCAAAAGATATTCTCTAAAACCTATTTTCTACCATAATTAGCACTTTGTAGCAAAATATTTTCTAGAAAGATTTTGGAGCTGAAATTTTAGGGTGGCTACCTACTGGTGTGGTGATAACCCATATAAAATTTCAGGTCATTTGAAGTTACAACGAATTAGTTATGATTTTTCTAAGTTCTAAAACTAGGACATCATTTATATCAGTAGCAAAGACCACTAGCAAACTGGTCCTTCACCAAAGTTCATCCCTAAAGGAAATTAACAAAATTTAGTTTGCTCTATTTGGACTTACAGAGAACAAGTTATGGATTTTCTAAGTTTTATAACATTTTTTTGGAATATTTAATAAAGGCTGAAAAGGCTAAAATCGATTCCCAACATTTCTGGTTCTTAACAGGGCCTGGAAATATTTCTAGATTAATATATAGCCTAAAAGAAAATTAATACTACTGAAATCACCCAAAAAGGATTCATAATGAAAAAGATATGAATTTCTAAAGTTTTAACAACATTTTCAGTGGAAAGATAAAGCTCACCGAGGAAATTATATCCCTCAACCGAAAAGAAAAGGCGTGGCTCAACGTGGGCCGCTGATTAAAGATCCGACGGCCCACGCGCACGGCCGATTCAACATGCGCACGCGCGCGCACCGTTGGATTTGATTCCAACGATCCAGATCATTGTGACCTTCGGACAGTCCAATTGCTCGCACAACCTGGACCGTTGATCAAGCGATGAAGGGCTGGGATTGAGGGAGCCTTCGGACAGTCCAATTGCTCCCACGATCCCGGCCACAGATCCAATATCGAACGGCTGAGGTTGATTGGGCCGTTTATGATTTGAACAGGCATCGACACTTAGGCCCACCGTCACGACGCAAGTCACATCTTTGGGTTTAAACGCACACGCACGAGGAGGGGTTTGCAAATGACGGCCCGTGTCGTGACGAGTGGGCCACGCACCACGTGGTTTAGCGCGCGGGGTGATTAAAATGCGGGCCCACATGCAAGTGATCGAGGAGGTGGGTTTAGGACGACTAATGATTACTAACCCATGATTAACAATGATTAGCATTAATGAGCGTCATTATTGTGTCAGAAGCGACATTACAGATGCCGTTTGGTCCGACAACGAACCCGAGGGTGTTCTCGGCTTATCGCCGCGACCCAAAGCGCGGCGAGGCTAAATGCCAAAATGGAACCGCAATAGCATAACGCACACACAGGACCACCCACACGCGGCGGTGTCCCGAGCGGCGGCTGGCCGACGCGATGGCGGCGACCAAAACGGCGAAATGCATAATGACCAAAGCTCGCAATAAACCATTCCAGCGGGTGCCAAAGCTTCTAGGGGCTACTAGAAGGGTACCTGAGCACTGGTGGAGCTCGGAGGTGGTCGAGGTGGCTCCGGCGACGAAGAACGGCGTCGGCACCGAAGAAGAAGAAGTGAAGATGACGACCTGAGCAACCAGGGTGAGACCGGGTCATCACTACAGCTCCACAATAGCTCATATATGCTTCCTGAGCAAAGAATTAGGAAATGAAGCTTCTTACCAGTGGTGAGGAAAAGGGGTGCTCACGGTAGAAAGAAATCCCAAAATTGAGCTGCTCTGTGAAAAGCAACTACAATTAAGTTAGGGGTTTTGCTCCAAGAAGTAAGGGACACAAACCAAGCAAAAGAAGGGAAGAAAAGCCACTTGGGCGCTGGGTTGCACCAAGGAGCTCCAGCTCAACAATGGCGGCCGAAAGGGTTCTGGAGATTTGGGCTCAAGCAAGCAAAGAGAGTGCAAGCTGGAGCTCAAGGGGGTGTAAAGAAAGCTACTGAAGGTCTTGAGGGGCTTAAGTAGCCGAGGGGACGAAAAGAGTAGCAAGCACATGCCCATGGGTGGACTTCGGTCCACAGCAGCGTGCGGTCGCTTGGAGCGACGGGAGCAGGTAAGAGACGACTTTGGGGAGGAGGAGCCGGTGTGCATTTAATGCATGGCAGCATTTAGCCGTTTAAAGGGCTCAAGGAGGTGACAAGTCACCTCCTCTCTCTGCCATGGCGCACAGGCACGCACACGCGCGGCGGAAGGAGGAAGATGACCAGCGACTCGGGTGGCCCCACCGGTCAGTGACACAAAGTGGTTCGAATCCAAAGTGTTTTAGTGGGTTGAGCCCAACCTCATTAGATGCTGGCCGCCGGATGAGATTTGAACGGCCACGATGCGATCGCTAATTGTAAAGACTGAAGTGAACCGGTACGGCCTCGCGACGGTTGGATCAGGATCCAACGGCTGAGAATCAGATGGCAACCGGAGTTGTCCGAATGCTTACACGAATGAGAGCCGTTCGATGGAGATCCAACGGCTGATAGCGTGCGCGCGGTTGAACTGGCGTGGGGCGCGGTTAGTTGGCTCGGTCGAATCAAGTGACTCAAGCCCGAGCCTGACTCGAGTCCAATGAACAGTACCAACCAGTTAGGGTTTGATTTTTAAACCTGGAACTTTGGGGATTTAATTGAGGCATCAAATCAACTCCAGAATTTATGAGATTTTAAGCTGGAGCTTCTGCCTCAAGGATTAACCTTCCTAAAATTTCAGAGGTTTTTGTGCAAGGAATTTTCCTCAAGAAATTCCAGAAGGTAATTTCAGAGGTTTGACCAAGGTTTGACTTGCCTCTAAAATATTTCAAATAATTTCCAAAAATTATGAAATAATTCAGAGGGGTTACCAAGCAACCCTAGAACCAGGGAAAATTATTTCCAAGGGTTTGACAAAAGATTTGACCAAGGAGGTTGTTGACTTGATAAATGGGGCTTTTGATTTTTAATTTTTCCAAAATTCTTTTACAAGAATTTCAGAAAAGTTTCAAGAGTAAAAGGATGAAGGAAAAGTTTTAATTTACCCTCAATTTCCTACATTTGAAACACAAGCCAAAATTTGGGATGTTACAAACCTCCCCCCTTACAAAAATCTCGTCCCGAGATTTGGTTCACTCGGAAAAGAAAGAGGGGTAGTCTGCACGGAGACGATCTTCTCGCTCCCAAGTAGCCTCGTCCTCGGAATGGTTTGACCACTGAACTTTAAGGAACTTGATGGTCTTGTTCCTTGTCCTTCGCTCAGCCTCCTCGAGTATGCGAGCAGGTGCTCATGATAGGTCAAATCCTCCGAACATCGAGAGTTTCCAGCGAGCTTCCTCCGTTGGAACATGGAAACACTTCTTTAGTTGGGACACATGGAACACATCATGTACCCCCATAAGTGCAGCGAGCAACTCCAACTTGTAGGCAACAGCTCCTTCTTCGATAACACGGTATGGACCGACATATCGAGGAGCCAACTTGCCCTTGACACCAAAACGCTGGTGACCCTTTAGAGGAGAAACCTTGAGATAAACGAAGTCATTGGGCTCAAAAATCCAATGAACAACAAGAATTGGCAAAGAACAAAATATAGAAAGAAAATGCATGATCAAGACTTGAATGCATAATTATCAACCTGCTTAATCTACATCTAGCTCAAATAAGGATAATAACCCATATTTAATACCTAATGATACTAATTACCCAGATTAGGGTTTAACTTAAAGTTGCAGTTTCAGACGTTGAAACTGAAAAGCAAGACAGATTTACAAAAGAAGAGCTGCTGCTATCTTAGACTATGAGAGAAAGATATTTTTGATTTAGCTACAGCTAAATAAGTAAAACTAAAATTTTAACTTATCACTTAATATCAGTTAATACTAATTATCAAAATTGAGGTTTAATCAGGATCTATAGTTTCAAATTTTGGAAAACTGAAAATGGGACATATTACAAAAGAATGGTGGTTTGAGCTATACATGCACAAATAAAATTCTTTACTTAAGCTGAGAGTATTCCTAACTAATATAGGGACCTAACTTATCCTTTAATCACTAAGTGACAAGAATTAAGAAAGGGAGAATATGCTGCCTTTTGTCGGTTGGACCAACAGCAAAAACAACACAGGCACAACTTGCAGATTTCGGTGGATTTGGAGATTCACGAAACAAAGATTTCAAATTAGAGTTAAAGCTGATCTACAGAGTAGACAATACACTAGACCAATTCTTGCTAACACTAACCTTCAAAGATCAACTAGGAGGAACAAAGTTATTGCTTTTGTCGGTTCAACCGACAGTGACAGTAGAGGTCTAGTTGATTTGAAATATACTAAGCAAAAGATTATTGCTTATGATGCTAGGGTTAAGTAGGAGACTATTTGAACTTGGAGATTAAACAGGAAAGCTCAAAATCTTGGAAATGATATGAAAGACCAAAGGGTTATAAAAAGAACATTTTTGGTGCTAGGTTAAACTGAGTACTTAATTAATGTGTGAGTGATCTAGGTAGGTTATTGATGTCCTTAGGATGCTCAAAGCAGGAAAGAACAAGATCAATACCTACCCATCGGAGTTGGAGAAGAAGAAGCGGATTTTGATCGAAAACAGGAAAAGATCCAATCACTTCACCTATTTGGCCAAGAATGGAATTAATGGAAAGCTTATGCTCTACTTAAGCATAAGGCAAGAGATGACACGGATGAAATCTAGAAGAACTCACTGGAGCAAGAACACCTCCATGGCGGTGCTCAGACAAACTCGAGCGAGAGAGCAACTCACGGGTTAATCCTACAAAAAGATGCCCAAATTCACATTACAAGGTGAATTAAGCATAACTGTAGATGCACCAAGGGTAAGAGCGTGAGAAGCTTCACTAGAAAGGAAAGAGGATGAATGGAGATTTTCGGTCAACAATGGTGGATAAGCTCAAAAGTTAGGGTTTATATAGGGTTCGAACCTCCAGAGCAACCGAGAGGTTTCTAGAGATGATGCGATGGCAATTTAGGGCCAAGTGTCAAGGAAAGATTTGCCAAAATCACGGCGGAACACCACCTCTCCGGCAACGAAGTCGGCGGCGATACACAGTCGCGAGGAAGAAGAAAATCGCTTCACTGACGTGCGGGTCCCGCTGTCAGTCGCAACAACACACGCCCTCGCAATATCAAAAGAACATCAACCGTCCGATTAGAAATGGGTGGCTGTGATTAAGATGGACAAATAACATTCAACCGATATCCTTCAATATGGGCCGCACGATTCTAATCTAACGGTCATACCAAGATCCAGTTGTAATCCCACAAGAAAGAAGGAGCACCGTAGGATTCAAATCCCACGGTTAGATGAGGATCTGGCCCTATGCGCATACGGCCGAAGAGATACCGTTGGATTGAAATCCAACGGCCAAAAATAAATGCGCGCCTTTGATTTCAAACACGAAAAGGGCAGCGCGGTTGGATCTAAGATCAACGGCGGAGAGTGAAGAGGAGTCCGGGTGACCTGAATGTCCCAATGGATGCGGTTCGTCCGATCAGGATCCAAAGGTGGAGGTTGAGTGGTGCGTTCGGGCAACCGGAGCGGCCCACAAGATCTGGTCTATTGATTGAGGATCCAATGGCTCGCGCTCATTTCGGCTTTTACCATTTAAAAATGGCATTGCCCAAAAATGGCATACCGCAGGATCTAGATCTAACGGTCATGATTGCTTGGCTCATCGGGATGGCCCGAACGGCCTTTCCCTCGTGGTCCATCAGATCAAAATCCCACGGTGGAGACTGAATAGGCTTTCGGGTGACCCGAAAGTCACAACCACTCTCGATCGCCCGATTTAGATCTAAGGGCTCAGATTCAATGTGGTGTTCGGATGACCCGAACGACCCACAAGATCTGGCCAGCTTATTGAAAATCCAATGGCCACGCTTATTTTGGCCTTTACCATAAAATATGGTACAACCCAATAAGTGCGAGCCGCACGATTGAGATCCTACAGCCAGGATGGAATGTGATACGGGGGAAGGCCCGATCTTCTCAGTGAGGAACCGTGGATACTTGATGCGAAGTAGACGATGTCGCTAGCTGAACACTCGCGCCAATGCACGAACCCTCGACTCTTCGGAATACGCCCAAAACACACCGGGTAGTTGTTCGTCGCGAGACCATGAACGACGAACGCCAAGTCCCTAGTTCCCAATGGAATGACGGCTAGACCCTGGATTGCAGAACAAAACAATGGATCGTCTAATTCTCTCTCAAAGTCCTCGCATGAACTCTGGTGTCGAAAGAACAAGCAATAGCTATGTTTCAATCTTATGCATAAACTGGTCTAATGCAAAGGAGGGGCAAGGGTACTTAAGGCACCCTCCATGACTCACGCACGGCCTAGGGCCGGCTACACACGCCGAATCAAACTCTAATTCGGCTAAGACCCAAAAAACACACAAAAAGGAAAAACCTAACTTAAATCCGTCACATTGTTTCGGTCATAGCTGCGCGACTGTACATCTTCTGAAGTTGGGGCCATACCCATTGCGTGGGACTTGGAATAAGCTTTCAAACAAGTCCAAGAACACCCCAATCGGACTCCGTATGCAAAAGTTATGGCCTTTTTATTACAGCCCTATCGGGCTGTCCCGAACCGAATCCGAATTGAATTCTGAGTTGATTCCGAGATGAATTTCGGTTGGGCTTGTGGAGGATCTGAATTGGGCTTGAATTCTTGGGCCCTTCTCCTCTTGGTTGACCCATGTGAGCTTCTCCTCCATTGCTTTGGCTTCGGCTGTAACACCCCAACTCACAACGAGCCTGGAATGCTACTGGAATTAAAATTAAACTAAAACTTGATACCAATTTTTGGCATAACCCCCTTTGTATAGTCAACTATACCGAGGCTCTAACAAATAATCATGGCAATTAGCAATAAACTCCATATTCAAGTTCATTCAAACATGCAAGATAATCTATTAAACATAACCAAAATTTGCTATTCTCATTATTACAATTAATCTGAATCTCAAAAACCATCCATAAGTAATTCTTAAGGTTGAGTGGTAGTGCGTGCATCCAAACATCTACTCCCTCCCATGCATGCCGATCTTGTCAGTTGTACCTAAAACATATCAAAGCAAGAGTGAGCCCAAAGACTCAGCAAGTATCAACAAGGCTAAAGCTAAACTCACAGTCATAGCATCAATATACCAAAGTAAACATTACACTAAACATATCCTTCATGCTTATGTAACGCGACCATGCAATGCACCTTTTGAACTTTATCTCTTTTTCGCATTTTACCGGTAATGCGGGGTATACATCCATCGATGGATACCCTTGCCTGTGCCCTCTGGCACAGGGACCAAGAGCCTATACACCACTTGTATAGGGACCTTTGCCCATCATCTTAATGATGGGGACCTCTTTACTCATTGCCCACATTCCACGAATGTGGGGACCTTAAGCTCGTCATCTACATGACGGGGACCTCGATCATGCATAGTTACCACGTGACCAATCCTCCAATATGATTGCATGATGCACATGAACAAAACTTTAAAACATCATACATATGGATTCACAACAACGACATGCATGAATAAACTTATTCATACTTCAAGCATTCCTCATCAATGACATTCTTAACATTCTAGTATCCATGAATAGCACATATATTCATAATACTAGCAAACATGAACAATCCTTCATGAATAACAATTAATCATAACTCAAGTGTTCACCATCCTTAAACATACATATCACACTATAAAGCATGCATTGTTATTACGCATCAAAGTACTAGCACCCTATATCAAACATTCATCATTATTCTCTCAATCAGTACTTGCATTCACCAAGATAAATTGGAACTCATCACAATAACATCCATGCATGGCTATTACGAGTAAAACACAAACACTCAAAGCATAAAAACATAGTTATGCTATAACCGAATACTTGCCTCAACCGTGCGAGAACGGTGGACGCGAAGAGGGCGCTACCCCTGGGATCACGCTCCCACCTGAACATAAAGATAACCCCAATCTAAGACCAACATACTGGACCAAAATCATAAATAACAACACAAATTAACTTGCTAAACTCCCAAGTGTTTCCAATCTTCCAATTTCTAGCGATGGATTTGGTGTTCACTACGGACAGTCAACTTCTACAATACATAACTTTCTGCTCAGGGGTCCAATTAAGATGTTCTCAGACTTTCTGGAAAGGTAACTAAATTTCCCAAATAAACTTAGTTGGGGAGCCCTTTTGATTCTGCCAAATACTACCTCTACCAAGCCAAACTACAGAACATCAAAATTCACGTCGGGTTCTCTGGACAGTACACTAAAACATCCATAACTTTTGCTACGAACGTCCAAATCTTGTGTTCTTTAACTCTATGAAAAGGTATAGAAATTACCCACATTTTTCGTTATATTGAGGTCCTCTGATTTCGACCTTAACTAGCAGATTCATCCCATTTTCTACAGACTGTTCAAAACTGACAGATTAACAGAGCAGCGATACTAAAAAATTCATAACTTCCTGACCGTTAATCGGATTTGGGTGATCTTGGTGGCCACTGAAAGCTAAGAACAAAATCTACATATCTCTAGGAGACCAAACCTCCTAATTCGGCCTCTAAACACATGAAACTGGCCGCGCAACATTCTGGACAGAATTGATTATCTACCCGCAGCAATTTGATCTAATCAATTCTAAGCAATTTCGCATCTACTACCAATCAAAAGATGAAGATCGACATCCGTTACCCTTGAAGAACCTGATGAGCACCATGAACACACGCCTACGAACACTCCCCTTCCTTTCACCCTTCTTCTTTTCTTCTTCTTGACCGATCTACCTCCCGAGCGTTCCTCCTTCTTTAATCTCGACACCGGTAGCGGGGAGCCCCTTCCTTGACCGGCAGCAGGGATGAACACCATGGGAGGAGGCGCATAGGGCAGGAGAAGGTGGCCAAGGGGGAGAGGGAGCAAGGGGTGGCGGCCACAAGTGGGGAGGAGGGGAAAATGGGAGGGACGGCTAGGGTTTGGGGAGGGTGGCGCCTCCCCCCCTTTGGCCGGCCACCACAAGGCCAAATGGGCCTAGGCCCAGGCCCAAGTTGTCCCACTTTAGCAGAAAAACCCCCTCTCAAAACACTGCTAAACTATTTAATATTTGGTCCCTTTCCTGTTTCGATTAATCTCTCCCGATTAAATATTCTCTTCCCGATTACATCCTTTTGAATACTTTTTGGGGTATTACATTTTACCCCCCTTAAACAGAATTCGACCCCGAATTCTACCTGTCATCTACTCGAGAAACAACAACAACCACAACTAGAAAATTAAAAACCAACAAGATGTACCCGACGTGAACAACTTTGGTTAAAGCTCGATCAAGCGAGACTACTTCCCAAGTCTCTTCTCGTTCAGACCGACATGACCAAAACACCATAACGTATACCCATGTCTACCTCAACACTCTCTCTGACCTCTCCAGTACAAGTATCGGACGAGACTTGAAGGTGAGATATTGCTCGGTGGTCGACGGCGTTAACAAAACCTCAAACTCTGGATCTCCCAGGTACTCACTCACACCAGAACAGACAAGATGTTACGTACTCCGCGCACGAACTCGAGACAGTCCTGGCGATACACCAACTAGCGAAAACAACCCAATGTACCTTGGGGCAACCCTCCCCAGTGGTACCGAACCACGCAGCAAGCGCAGAGAACACTGAACCCTTATTCCACCTCTCAATCGGACTTTTTCACTCAAACAAAGATCACCTCCTTTAACGAGAAACACACAACAGAACTCGCTTTAAAACACACTCTTTTACCGACATAGCCCAACTGAATATGAAGGACTCTCATCGCAACCAAACGTTACCAACTCGGTACTAAAAGAAGTCTAATCCAGAAACAAGGATTTATCACGAAAATCTTTCCACCTTCAAATTAGAAATTTTGCAAATAAACACCACATCCGGCAAAAGAGAAAACACTTGAATAACCAAATCCATCATTTCTTTTATTCTTTCTGAACTGATAAGTACCACATATACCAACACAAAGTCAAGCCCAATTTGCGAAAGACATCCATCATAAACTCATAGCTCATACAAGAATCAAGAGAGCGTTTCAGTACCCGAGGAAATAATCTTTTCTCAATTTCTCCTTTAGAAATAAAATTTCTTTCAACCTTTTGGAATCCCGATTCATCGCATAACACACTAACCCATCTCTCTTAACTTGGCATTCTTAATGCTAAGCACAAACGGAAATACATCAACCACACCTCTGTAGAGAGGCTCTATCGACCCCACAGAAACAATACTCTAGTCAACTCCTCTACCGACAGAATTACTCTGATAGATAACTTCTGATGCATCCCAAAATGGATCTTCACACGTAATCATGTTACCTCAGTCCTTAAGAATGAACATCTTGAAATTCTCATCACATATTCTCATGTATTTCACCAATAGATTTCTATCAAAGATCATCCTACTATTCGAAATCCATCATTATTATTATTTGGGCGATCAAAGTCCTAGCATAACAATGTAAATCCCAAATTTAACCTCCAAGACTCTTGCAATGAAATTCTCATATAAAAGATAGGAAAATCCTCAAATTAAATCCCTAAAATTCCACAATTCCCACATACTCACTCATTAACATTATCATGAAAATATTTTTTCTTGACCAGTTTACCTTTACAAAGATTATAACTCTCAGAAGGTTACTCATTTAAAGCCAAATCACTCTTGACATTACTCAACATTTTCTATTACCTCATTAATGGACATGACGATTCGATTACTTTGTAATCCCACTCTCATTAAACCACATCATCAAGTATAACCATGCACAACCTCGCAATACTACCAAATTGCGATACTCTATAAAATTGATCAAGATTTCCATACTTTCGGTAATTCTAATGTTCCACCCGAAGTGAACAAAAGATCTTGGATCACAATCACTATAGGTTCTACTAGCTGTAACAATGCAATCAGTTTAACCTCATAAGGCAATCTTCCGTTGAGATAGACTTCTCTCAAAGGACTATATTACGAAATTATTTCATCCTCTAATGCTCATCGAATAACTTACAACTTAAAGTTTCACAACTACAATTATTAAACACCTCAAAAGACTCAGGTGAAACGAATAGGTTGATTCTTTCTCAAAAGACAGAGCGAAAGGAATCAATTTTTTTATCAACTAGGAAAACATGTGCCACCGCAGTGAACACAAGACCAAGGAAAACTGTCACTTAGGCTAAGTACTCGGAAAATATAAGGGAAAAATCAACAGTTGAGGGCTCAAGCCCTACTGAAAGCGAATACCAAACCACAAATGAGAAAAAGGTAATGCCCTTTGAAAATTGATAACTCAAATAGAACAACTGCATAAGATTTAAGCACTCTCAAATAAACTGCAAGATGTGAAACGTGACTTGAATCTCAATTTCTTATACTTCACTCCTTCCTTTAACAAGGACGGTTATTTTCTGTGATTACTACATCACTTTGCCAGCTAAAACAAGATAAACTCTTAAGACCAAATCATAGGAACCACTTAAGAACCAATAAAACCCTTCAACATGTCACTTTTTTTCAAAGCAACTCAATCACCACTCACACAAGTCACAATCTCTTGCAGATAATCTTACTAACATCAAGATTAATACACTCTGAACACGAATCTTTATCATCAACTATTTCATTAAAAAGCCCCCCAAAGTTTCACCGAGTTGTTTCATACTACTTTTTCATCCCATCTTCAAAACGAGAGTATACCAAAACCATACAACATCACTACATCAACCTCTTAAGTTTAGAAGGGGTCTACTACCCAATTGAAAAGCTCCTACCAAAACCCTTTCATCAAGGACTTAGTATCATCCGATTATTTCACAATCATGTGGGCATAAGCCACCTATTATATCATATCAGTTCAACTTTTAGCGATGCTCATCATCAAACTTCAACACACAATAGTTATATGACAACCATTGTTGTTATCAACTGGCTTCATTATGAAATCTAGTTACTACCTACTTTCCTTCCCAAATCACTTGGATATAACAAACACATATTCAACTGTTCCTCCTCATATTTGGATTTCGGCAAAAACACACTAAAACTTCAAAAATCGAAATCTTCTATCGATTAAAAGTCTCAATAACATTACAACCAAACTCATCGCGTCATTCTATATAGAAGAACTACATAGAACTCCTCCCATAAATTCTAGATCCACCGATATTCAATCCATTCAACCGATTATACACAGTTCCAGTAAATAATCATACTAGAGAATATGTAATTCTAGCATTTCCTCTAGTTTCCCTTTCCACCATTTTAATTAAACCATGGGAACCAAAGAACCCAACAAGTTTAGCAACCTAAACGATTTTAATGGCCGGACTAATTCATCAATGTTCCATACTTCTTAATATCTCTTTTGACTCCGAATAGGTATGGACATACTCTCAGTCACTACTCATATATACAGTTCATCAAGAACTAGTAGAAGACAACATGAACTTAATCAATTTCACTTCTAAGGTTACTAATTAATACTAATTATGCACCAAACCAATGACTCAACTTGATACCCATACCATATCGAGTTATTTGATTACAATCTCTGATTTAACCATAACAAGGCATCACAAAAGGATTTTAACATTTTCCACCAGAAAAGAGATGCATTAAACTTCATCACTCGGAATAATCCCAAAAGAAATACTTAGAGCCAAAGCTTTCTCATGTTAACAAATTTGCAACAGAAACTCTCAATACCCAACTATCAAACGAATAAATGAGTCAATCTTTGCCAAAGAGAAAGAAGGATCAACCAAGGAATTATCAATTTTGCCAAGATTGAGGTCAAGAAAGAATACAACTTTCCAAAGCAGCTCACGCTCAACTCCTGCAACTATGGTATTCGGGGTAACTACTCTATTCGTCTACCACGAACGGTGTTATAACCTGACAAGGTCCAAGGTCACAACCACGGCCTCCACTTCTTAACAACCATTAACGACTCGCATAAACAATATAATCAAGTATGATTATACATGATCATCTCATGGCAATCATAGAATATATTTATAGATATAGAATATCATAACATAGATTAACAACAAGAAATATAGCACTGAGGCAATTCACAATTGCTCAACAAATGTAACATAACAACAAATAATGCGGAAGCAATGTAATTCCCAACCCCACCTACTGTGCACAGTGTGTCAATTTAATATTTTTCTATTAACCACGGACCTAAAGCCCGCTCTGATACCAACTGTAACACCCCAACTCACAACGAGCCTGGAATGCTACTGGAATTAAAATTAAACTAAAACTTGATACCAATTTTTGGCATAACCTCCTTTGTATAGTCAACTATACCGAGGCTCTAACAAATAATCATGGTAATTAGCAATAAACTCCATATTCAAGTTCATTCAAACATGCAAGATAATCTATTAAACATAACCAAAATTTGCTATTCTCATTATTACAATTAATCTGAATCTCAAAAACCATCCATAAGTAATTCTTAAGGTTGAGTGGTAGTGCGTGCATCCAAACATCTACTCCCTCCCATGCATGCCGATCTTGTCAGTTGTACCTAAAACATATCAAAGCAAGAGTGAGCCCAAAGACTCAGCAAGTATCAACAAGGCTAAAGCTAAACTCACAGTCATAGCATCAATATACCAAAGTAAACATTACACTAAACATATCCTTCATGCTTATGTAATGCGACCATGCAATGCACCTTTTGAACTTTATCTCTTTTTCGCATTTTACCGGTAATGCGGGGTATACATCCGTCGATGGATACCCTTGCCTGTGCCCTCTGGCACAGGGACCAAGAGCCTATACACCACTTGTATAGGGACCTTTGCCCATCATCTTAATGATGGGGACCTCTTTACTCATTGCCCACATTCCACGAATGTGGGGACCTTAAGCCCGTCATCTACATGACGGGGACCTCGATCATGCATAGTTACCACGTGACCAATCCTCCAATATGATTGCATGATGCACATGAACAAAACTTTAAAACATCATACATATGGATTCACAACAACGACATGCATGAATAAACTTATTCATACTTCAAGCATTCCTCATCAATGACATTCTTAGCATTCTAGTATCCATGAATAGCACATATATTCATAATACTAGCAAACATGAACAATCCTTCATGAATAACAATTAATCATAACTCAAGTGTTCACCATCCTTAAACATACATATCACACTATAAAGCATGCATTGTTATTACGCATCAAAGTACTAGCACCCTATATCAAACATTCATCATTATTCTCTCAATCAGAGTACTTGCATTCACCAAGATAAATTGGAACTCATCACAATAACATCCATGCATGGCTATTACGAGTAAAACACAAACACTCTCAGCATAAAAACATAGTTATGCTATAACCCGAATACTTGCCTCAACCGTGCGAGAACGGTGGACGCGAAGAGGGCGCTACCCCTGGGATCACGCTCCCACCTGAACATAAAGATAACCCCAATCTAAGACCAACATACTGGACCAAAATCATAAATAACAACACAAATTAACTTGCTAAACTCCCAAGTGTTTCCAATCTTCCAATTTCTAGCGATGGATTTGGTGTTCACTACGGACAGTCAACTTCTAAAATACATAACTTTCTGCTCAGGGGTCCAATTAAGATGTTCTCAGACTTTCTGGAAAGGTAACTAAATTTCCCAAATAAACTTAGTTGGGGAGCCCTTTTGATTCTGCCAAATACTACCTCTACCAAGCCAAACTACAGAACATCAAAATTCACGTCGGGTTCTCTGGACAGTACACTAAAACATCCATAACTTTTCCTACGAACGTCCAAATCTTGTGTTCTTTAACTCTATGAAAAGGTATAGAAATTACCCACATTTTTCGTTATATTGAGGTCCTCTGATTTCGACCTTAACTAGCAGATTCATCCCATTTTCTACAGACTGTTCAAAACTGACAGATTAACAGAGCAGCGATACTAAAAAATTCATAACTTCTTGACCGTTAATCGGATTTGGGTGATCTTGGTGGCCACTGAAAGCTAAGAACAAAATCTACATATCTCTAGGAGACCAAACCTCCTAATTCGGCCTCTAAACACATGAAACTGGCCGCGCAACATTCTGGACAGAATTGATTATCTACCCGCAGCAATTTGATCTAATCAATTCTAAGCAATTTCGCATCTACTACCAATCAAAAGATGAAGATCGACATCCGTTACCCTTGAAGAACCTGATGAGCACCATGAACACACGCCTACGAACACTCCCCTTCCTTTCACCCTTCTTCTTTTCTTCTTCTTGACCGATCTACCTCCCGAGCGTTCCTCCTTCTTTAATCTCGACACCGGTAGCGGGGAGCCCCTTCCTTGACCGGCAGCAGGGATGAACACCATGGGAGGAGGCGCATAGGGCAGGAGAAGGTGGCCAAGGGGGAGAGGGAGCAAGGGGTGGCGGCCACAAGTGGGGAGGAGGGGGAAAATGGGAGGGATGGCTAGGGTTTGGGGAGGGTGGCGCCTCCCCCCCTTTGGCCGGCCACCACAAGGCCAAATGGGCCTAGGCCCAGGCCCAAGTTGTCCCACTTTAGCAGAAAAACCCCCTCTCAAAACACTGCTAAACTATTTAATATTTGGTCCCTTTCCTGTTTCGATTAATCTCTCCCGATTAAATATTCTCTTCCCGATTACATCCTTTTGAATACTTTTTGGGGTATTACATCGGCCTCCCTCTCCTCCCTCTCGGTTCCAAAGGCTTCACAATGTTCAAACCTGAGAATGCACAAAACATTTGCATGAGGTAGTACCCAATTCTCATCAATGAAAATAGAAGATTCATTAAGAAACAAAAACACATGTTGATTTAGAAGTTTAGCTCTTGCTCTAGTCTGTGGACCAACATGCACTTCTGCACTTGTATTATTTGTAGCTTCACTTATGGCGTCCATCTCAGTATGTGCGTGACCACCAATAGGGAAAGATGTATCAGTGTTAGGGATGCCCTCATCATCCTCCCCTTCTTGAAAAGGCGTCGTCCTCGATGTTGGATCGTCACCACCAAAGAAAGGTGATAAATCGCGACATTGAACGAGCTTACACCATAGTCATCGCCGAAAGCTCTATCTTGTAGGCATTGTCGTTGATCTTCGCAAGCACCTTGAAAGGTCCATCACCTCGCGGCAGCAATTTGGACTTGCGACGTTCTGGAAAACGATCCTTGCGATAGTGTACCCAAACCAAATCACCTGGTTGAAAAATCATCTTCTTCCTCTTCTTGTTCGCCTTCTCAGCATAGGACTTGACCTTGCACTCTATCTCTTCTTTTGTTTTTAGATGCAATTTCTTCACATATTTAGCTCGCTTGGACGCCTCCATATGAACACGGTGCTGACTTGAAAGTGGCAGCAAATTAAGCGGCGTAAAGGGTTTGAAGCCATACACCACCTCAAAAGGACACAACTGCGTAGTGGAGTGCACAACCCGATTATAAGCGAATTCCACGTGCGGCAAACAATCCTCCCACTCCCGCAGGTTCTTCATGATCATAGTCCGGAGTAGCATCGAAAGTGTGCGGTTCACCACTTCCGTTTGACCATCAGTTTGGGGATGACAAGTTGTGCTGAATAACAACCGTCTCCACTTTAGCCATGTAGCGTCTTCCCAAAAACAAGTAGCTCATGAACTTAAACGTCGTGATCGACACAATAGTTAGAGGTATACAATGTTGTGTGGATTCAACCGATTCAACGCTTTGTGGCAAGTAATGCATCGCGCACATACCTCTCCACATCTCGCCTCATCTTAGGCCAATAAAAGTGATCGCTCAGTATAGACAACGTCTTCTCACGTCCAAAATGTCCCATCAATCCACTTGCATGTGATTCCTACAGTAATAACAAACGCACGGAGGATTCTGGAACGCATAATTTGTTAGTGCGAAACAAAAGCCCATCATGGATGTGAAATTTATCCCAGCCTTTTCCCTCTTTGCAATGTGTGTAAGGAACGGAAAAATCATGGTCATGAGCATATAAATCACGCAAACTCTTTAAACCAGGAACTTGCACTCCTAATTGAGTTAAAAGCACACTTTTCCTAGAAAGAGCATCAGCTACCACATTTTCCTTTCCCTTCTTGTATTTCACAATGTAAGGAAACAACTCAATGAATTCGACCCATTTTTCATATCTACGGTTCAGGTTTGCTTAGACTTTTAAATACTTCAGTGCCTCATGATCAGAATGAATAATAAACTCTTTAGGCCATAAATAGTGTTGCCAAGTTTCTAACGCACGCACTAACGCATAAAGCTCTTTGTCATAGACTGGATAATTCAATTGAGCACCATTCAGTTTTTCACTAAAATAAGCTACCGGTCTACCCTCTTGCATTAAAACACCGCCAATACCCAATCCACTGGCATCACACTCAATTTCAAAATTTTAGTGAAATCAGGTAAAACAAGCAACGATGCTTCAGTCAAGCGTTTCTTAAGTTCAGCAAAAGCATTGTCTTGCGCTACCCCGCACACAAATTCAACACCCTTTTTAGTAAGTTCATTCCATGGGGTAGCGATGGTGCTAAAATTCTTCACAAAGCGCCGATAAAAACCAGCGAGACCATGAAAGCTCCTAATCTGACTTACGTTCACAGGAGTTGGCCAATTTTTAATAGCTTCAATTTTAGATTCATCTACTTCAACTCCCTGTGCAGAAACAACATAGCCCAAAAAGATAACACGATCTTTGCAAAAAGTGCACTTTTCTAAGTTACCAAATAACCTAGCCTCACGTAAAACTTGTAGAACTTGTCTAAGATGGTCTATGTGTTTGATTCAGTCATGATCAGAATCGAATATCATCAAAGTACACAACCACAAATTTACCAATGAAATGCCTTAAAACATGATTCATTAAGCGCATGAATGTACTAGGTGCATTAGTTAAACCAAAAGGCATGACTAACCACTCATACAACCCAAATTTTGTTTTAAATGCTGTTTTCCACTCATCCCCTTCATGCATCCTAATTTGATGGTAACCACTGTGCAAATCTATCTTAGAGAAAATAACTGCGAGGTATAGGATGACGATATTGAATTGTGATATTATTAATTGCTCGACAATCTACGCACATACGCCATGAACCATCTTTCTTAGGAACTAAAATAACAGGAACAGCACAAGGGCTTAAGCTTTCACGTACATACCCTTTGGAGAGAAGCTCTTGTACTTGTTTTTGAATTTCCTTTGTTTCCTCGGGATTGGTGCGGTACGATGGTTGGTTCGGCAGCGACGCTCCTGGAATCAAGTCGATCTTATGCTCTATCCCACGGATTGGTGGTAGCCCAGCTGGTACCTCGGCTGGAAAGACGTCGCTGAAGTCATGCAAAACACAAGCAACACCACTAGGAAGAGAAGACAAGTCGTTAGTCGAAAGCAAGGCGTCTTTGTACAGCAATACAAAGTGCACCAAATTGGGATCTTCGCTGAATTCTCTCATCTCTGATTTGGTGGCTAACATCACTAAATTCTTCTCTCGCTCTTTGGCAGTCTCAACGTGCATCTCAATTTTCTGCATTTAAGAATTCACAATCTGTTGCAGTGTAAGCGGCTTCAAGATGATATCCATATTGTTCCATCGAAATGTGTAGCGATTTGTACGCCCATCGTGAACAGCAGAACGGTCATATTGCCATGGCCGTCCCAAGAGCAAGTGACACACTGTCATAGGCACAACATCGCAGTCCACAGTGTCGGTGTACTTCCCAATAGAAAACGTCACACGCACCATATAGTTCACCTTCACTTCCTCTTTGTTGCTCAACCATTGCACATCATAAGGACGTGGGTGCGGCAAGTACTTCAAACCCAACTTATGACACATATCCTTGCTGGCCATTATGACAACTCCCACCATCAATAATCACTTTGCACACCTTACCCTTATCAAGTTTTGCCCAAGTCTGAAATAAATTGCACCGCTGCTCGAGTGACGGTGATGGCATCACACTAAGCACCTTGGGTGTGCAAACAATAGAATACTGCTCAGTGTTAGGGAACTCAGGATCGCACTCACATTGCTCTATGTCATCGGTGTGCAAGACTGGCTGTGTATCAGGCGACTCATCATCACTAGCTGAAACATAATCGCCATTCTCTGTGATAAGCATAGTTTTGACATTGGGGCAGTCCCTCTGAAAATGTCCCACGCCCTTGCACTTGTGGCAAATAATGTCACGTGAACGGCCTGTCGACCCCATAGACGAGGTCGCACTAGCAGAAGGCGCCGCAGGTCGACGCACCGGTGGTGGTGTACTCTCCAGCTTCTTACTCGCGGAACCGCGCATTGCCGAATTGCTTCCGGCCGGAGGAGTGCTCCTGTTTGGCTGGCTGTTGTTATATGGTTGTCCCGGACTGGCTGAAGAACGTGAACGAGTAGCGAATCGTGCGTCTTCAATCACGTGTCGCTCGGCTTCGCGTGCTTGGTGCAGCAACTCAATCATATCATTATAGGGATGGTGATTGACAATACGCTTGACAGCATGATTCATGCTAGCTAGAAATCTCGCCATGGTCTGTTCTTCATTCTCGCGGACATCTGCATGTATCATGATAGTCTCCATTTCTTTATGATATTCATCAATTGATCTCATACCTTGTCGCAGCCCTGTCAACTTCTCAAATAGTGAACACTTGTAGTGGTGAGGTACAAAGCGAGCCCGCAAATGCTGCTTCATCTGCTCCCAAGTGATAATCGGCAACTCATGACGCTCCATGCGCTTACGGATGAACTGCTCCCACCAATGTGTGGCATAATCATCCAAGCCATTGGACGTAAGCAACAGCTTCTTCTCATTGGAATAGTTGTTCATCCGAAACAACTTATCAACTTTCAGCTCCCAAGTGAGGTATTGTTCGACATCTGTACCACCTGAAAATATAGGGAGAGTAATTTTGGGCTTAGCGACAAAATCTTCGGCGTCGTCGTGTCGAGGACGCTGCACGTTGTTGCAGTGGTGGCGCTTCGGTCATCGTCATCGACGGGGAAATCGTCATCCCATTGCTCGACCTCATCAACCCAGCTGTAACATCCCAATTTTAGACTTGTGGTTCAAATGTAAGAAAATGAGTAGAAATTAAAACTTTTTCTTACATCGTATATTTCTTATTGTACCAAACAATTATTGTACAAAAGTTATGGAAATACAAAGTCATAAGTCTTCTTAATCCAAAATCTCAGCTTCCAAAAACAATCTTGTCTAACATTTTGATCATATCCTGGAAATACTTTTCCTAAGTTCTAGGATTGATGTGGAACCCCTATGAAAAGTTTCACAATTTTTGGAAATTATTTGAACACTTTGGAGGCAAGTCAACCCAATTTAAATCTTGGTCAAACCTTGGATCAGCACCTTGTTAAAATTTTAGAGGAAGTTGTGCAGCACCAAAGCCTCTGAAAATTTTATGCAAGGCCCACATTTGATTCAGCCAACTCCTGTAAAGTTTTCAGAATTTTTGGAGTTAGTTTACTACCTCAATCAATTTTCCATTGTCCAACTCTCTTCAAAAGTCAAAAGTCCAACTCTGGTTCGAGTCAGGCTCGGGCTCGAGCCCGAGCCTAACTCAACCGGCTCGGTTGGACCACGCCTTCAGGCCGCACCCGAGCTCGGTCCTGAGCAACCGTGTGCGAGCCGTTGGATTTAAGATCCAAGGCTCACGACCTCCCCGGGTGCGCTAGCCTCCAGAGGTTTGGGGTGCTCGTGGCCGCCCATCCCCAATCTAACGGCCACGACCTCCCCGGGTGCGCTAGCCTCCAGAGGATTGGGGTGCTCGTGGCCGCCCATCCCCAATCTAACGGCCACGACCTCCCCTCCTCCTTCTCTGTCGTTTTTGAAAGCACCAGAGCTCTATGATCGATGCCGTTCGCGATAGATCCGACGGCCAATAATCACCCAAATGCATTATTGGTTGTCTTCAACCTCTGGACGTGCGTGAGCAGTAGGAGAGTAATGGCAGTGTCATTTCATGTTCCCTACACCTGCCCTAGTCGACATCAAATATTGTAGGAGATAGGATCGGCCATGCCATGCCCTAACCTACCTCTTTTTCACCTTTTCACTTTTGGCTGGTCTCGAGCCTTGCTCCTTCTGTCTCCCGTAGGACTCCTTGTCAAACTCTAACCCTTTCAAAGCTTTTTAAGCACCCCTCATATCTCCTGGGCTCTCTTTAGACCACCCTCCAGCTCCACTTTCAACTTTGGAGCTTAATACTTCAAAATCCGACAATCCCCGTTGTTGGCCCGAAAAGCTTCTTTGGTGTTCTTGGTGCTCCTGTGGTCCTCCCCCACAATTCTTTGCACCATTTCTACCTCCTCACTATCTTGAACATATCCCCTCACTTAATTTTGGATTTGATTCGCAGGATCTGTCCAATTTGGGGTTTGTTCAAATTCGGCTGAAATTGGTCATCTTCTTCCTCAGCTCAGGTGAGTAGTCCGTTTTCAAATTATTTGTTCCAGTAGCTTCTGTGAACCATAATGAAGTTCTTTTGATACTTGGGTGCCACTCATTTTGCTCAGGGTGCCATTTTTCACCTCTCTTCTTCAAGTCCGGTGAGCTTCACCTTGTGCGAATCTACTCCGGCCAACTGTGAAGCTTCCCTCCTCTAAGGTAACCTCTTATTAGTCCATAGATGTCTGGGAAACCATTCCTTTAGACCACCCCGAAGCCTTGGCCGTTTTCAAGTTGCGATATTTAGACCTCTTTTCGTTTTTAGGCTAGCCGACGTTGAGACCCTCACCGCCGCGAGGTTGCCACCATCGGGTTCCTATCGCTATTGTGAATCCATTCTGTATTAGTTGGCGCGCGCCATGTCGGATCACCGCGGCAACCCGTTGAAGTCTCTCGAATTTGCCGCGGAGCTCCGTTGTCGTCGGAATTCTCGGACACCATTAATGTCCAATGATTTTCAGTCATTAGGGATCCGTTCGTGTCTTAAAACCGCCCCCGTGAGCCTCTATCGCATGGGCCCAAATCTTTAAAACCCCCGCGGCGTCTCCCGCGCGTCATTAATGGTTATGACCAGTAGTTATGGTGTTTGGCCAGTATTAGCTGTCGGAAGCGCCACCTGTCACTTGCACGTGGGGCCTGGACCTCCTATGGTCGTGTCCTTAGTCCCCGCTCGGACCACCCCCCCCCACGACCTCCTAGTTTGATCTCCGCCGTTTAGGACCTCCCAAGGTCTAATCAGGGCCGTTGGACCACCCTTGGGGTCCTCTTTGCAAAAAGGCCTCCCCTGGTCATTCTTGCAAAGACCACCCTAGGACCTCCCTTAGGGTCCTCTTTGCAAAAAGACCTCCCACTGGTCCTTTGTTCGGAGAAGCTAAGTCACAGGACCTCTTTTGGCAGATCTGGGCCGTTGAAGACCTCCTCGTGGAGATCTTAGCCGTCCAGACCTCTCTCTATAAAAGCTTATCGCTTTAGACCCCCCTCCGCCTCGATCTGGACCGTCCAGGACCTCCCCAGGTCCATCTGAGCCGTCCAGATCTCCTCCCCCTAAAACTCTGTCGCATCGGACCTCCCTCGATTTAATCTTGACCGTTAAGGACCTCCCAGCGGAGATCTGGACCGTCAGGACCTCCCTCTGTTAAGTCCTTGTCTTTGAGGACCTCCCCAGCTCAGATCCTGACCGTTAAGACCTCCCCTGATGAGATCTTAGCCGTTAAGGACCTCCCTCCGTTAGACCTCGTCGCGTAGGACCTCCCTGTGAAATCCTAACCGCTGGGACCTCCCTCTAGTTCATCTCGACCGTTGAGATTTTCCTCCGTGAAGATCTCTGCTGCCAGGACCTCCCCCATCTAGATCTTGGCCGCCCAGGACCTCCTCGTAGATCCTGAGCGTCCAGACCTCCCTCACTAGGACCTCCTGATGAGGACATCCCTAACTTGGATACAACCGTGTCTACACACACAGCTGATCCACAACAAATGTTACAAGGACCAATTACTCGAGCTCGTGCTCGCCAACTTAATCACCAGGTGAATTTGTTCATAGGTTTATATATTACTGAGAATAGATCGCTACCTAATGCAAGTGATTTAATTGTGCTTAGGAATATGGGAAAGGACCAAGGAGAGGTATGTGGAGTCATGGATAAGCATAGGAGGCATAATGGAGGTCATCACGTCACTTTGGGTCGAGCCAAGCAAGATTTGAGTTGGGCCTGTTCGATTCGAGTTCGGACTCATGCAATAAACACTAAGTTCAAACGGATGTAACTTCTTCGTACGGACTCCGTTTGGGACGTTCTTGGACTTCATTGAAATCTTATCAAGTCTACTTTTTAATGGATCCAACCTCAGCTTCAAATTCCAATCGAGTCGGCCACAATAAATAAAACAATTTACGTCTATTTTTTTGTTTGAGCCAAAAGGGTGCTGCGCCACCTCCTCTTGGGCCCATGGGCCTTGTAACCCTAGGGGCGTGCGTCCACTTCCCTGGCCGCCACCCCTGGTCGTATTCCCATATAGGAGCCGCTGTTCCCTTGGCCAGAAGGGGGATTTCGTTGAGTTTAGGTTTAGCCATTGTGCAAACTTCTGTTCTTCAGTTGTGTCGGACGACCACCTGTCAAGACAGCCTTTGGGATCCCACCTTTGATTTTCAATACCATCTACGCTACATTCTTATTCGCAATATCAGATTGCCTATATTTTATTCTTGCTAGTTCTTCGATTGCTCATAGGAATCGAACCTCGTGTTCGAGTTGATCGCGCTTCTAGCACGGTCAATAACATCTCGAGTTGGTTCAACGATTGCTAAGGCACAAGCGCCGTCAAATGCGGTTGTAGTCGGATCGCGAGAGTCACCTCCACAAAAATCGATAGTTATCAATCTCATCGAAAGATCGGGTACCCCGCCTCCATCACCTCCCTTCAGATCTCCCCTTCTGAGATCTCGGCCGTTAAAGACCTCCCTGGTAGATCTCGGTCGTCAAGACCTCTCCTCCTTTAGATCTCACCGTCCGGACCTCCCCCATTCGATCTTTACCTTTAGGACCTCCTCGTGGAGCTCTGGACCGCCAGATCTAGATCTGACGGTCACGACCTCCTATAGGTGCGAGGAGATCTCTGGTGTGCGCTGAACGTACATCTGGGCCGTTAGATTCCATCTCGACGGCTTGGACCTCCCAGTACGCGTGGACCTCCTCCGTACGGTTGCGCTGTGCTCCTGTGCTCCATAGCCGTGCGATCTCGGATCAACGGTCCACGACCTCCCTGTCTTCTCTGGTTCGTTTGGACCTCCCCGAGAGTGTGTTTTCAAAAAGTATTTAAGTCTTCAATTTTCAAAC
This sequence comes from Ampelocalamus luodianensis, assembly GCA_036346255.1. Taxonomy (NCBI): domain Eukaryota; kingdom Viridiplantae; phylum Streptophyta; class Magnoliopsida; order Poales; family Poaceae; genus Ampelocalamus; species Ampelocalamus luodianensis. The sequence continues at coordinate 39,935,551 of CM070624.1, forward strand.
ATGCATAACCATGTCATTTTAACTCCTTTATGAATGATTCAAACTGCATTAGCTCTGTAATAGAGTAGACTTTAAATTGAGGATGATTTTAGGCTTTGTTCTACACTAGAGATGGGAATATGTTGTAGTGGAAGTTTAAATGAAATGAGGGTTAGAAAAATCACTTCAAAATTTGTAAAATGTATAACTTTTTGTGTATAACTCCAAATTGAGAAAACTCAAATCTGTAAAATCCCTCTGGTAGTGTACTTTAGCTTAGCATAGGTCTTGTTCATATTTATGTTCCTGTAAAGTGGTATATGCCAGTTTCACAACTTTAGAAAATCATAACTAATTCATTTTAACTCCAAATTGTGCAAACTCAATTTTGATGTTTTTAGAATGACTTAACCTACCTACCATAAAAATTTCAGACTCTAGATCATTCTGGAAATTTGTGCCACGAACAGTAACAGATAGGAATTAATCTGGAATTTAACCGGCTGATAGAAATTGTTTTAGCCATAACTTTTCCATGCTTAGTCCAAATGACCTGATTCTTGTTTCTAAAATTGTGTAAAATCATAATATTTATGCTGTATAAATTTCATGGTATTTGGACAACTTTTGCTGTTGGGTTTTATTTGGAGTTCTTGTTCTTATTTGGTTATCGCCTTTTCGCGTTAGGTTCCGAAGGAATTATTGATTACGTGAGTGAATCCTCTGCAGCAAGAAAGTGATCTACAGCAAGGCAAGCAGTGTAACATCATTTGATCATATTGCTCCTACTACTTTTAAATTCTAATATCTTGTTTTGCAAAACCTAATTATGCATGCTTCTTGTGTCAAGATTTATTTTACCGGTTAGAGGTAGCTAATCCCATTGCATGGTTGCCTTTAAATTGTTTATCCCCTGCCAGAAAACATAAGTTATTAATATCGCTGGTGAATTAGAGCCCGGTGATTTAATTATGCTCTTCTATCGTCTTTACGGTGTCATGCTTAGAATGCTTAGATACCGGTAGAATTGGGCGGTTATCGACTTAGTCGATGACCTTGATCACACAAACACTTATTATAACTTTGTGATTTCAGCCTCTGTGCTTTGATTATTTGTGAAAACTAAAAAAATGAAAAACAAAAGGATTTGGACTTGGGCACAATGGTAAGATGGTGTGATTCGTGGGTGTGACTGGAATGGTGCCCGAGTCAATTAAGGACCGAACTACTTGTGAGTACCTGTTATCCGAGCATTTTGGTGCGTGCTAACCACACTAGAGGGAAATGGGACCTCTCTTGACTAAGTACTTTGGGAGGTGTTAATTATGAGCTGGTCGGTGGGTGTGTAAACAAAAGAGTGTGTGTGTGTGTGTGGTGTTGGGAGGGGAGCATTAGCATACCGGTTAGGCTGTTTAGTGTATCCTTATCCCCGTGGGTTGCGGCTCTTAATTAGCATCATTCATTGGAAATGTCTCGTAGGACTTAGCTGTGCCGGCATACCAAAGGAAGTGTGCTTAATAGCTTGGCAAAAGGCGATCAAGTGTGGGTACATTGGTACACCTGCGCAGGTTAAAACTATTCGAATAGCCACGTCCTAGGTTATGGACACGCTTGGGTAAGCTTTTCAAGAGTTAGACTACAACCTTTTTAATTAAAACTTGACATGGGTGGTACGAATGGGTAATTCGTGCTATTGTTGTGATAGCTATTGTTAGTTAGTCATCTCTAGGATGTTGTTACATTACCACTTATTGTATCGATATTATTTATGCAAATAAAATTTAGATTGTCAAATTGCCTTCAACATATTATCTATTGCAAATAAAACTTGCTTTATGCTGAAAATTAACCTTGAGCCTTCTCCTTTGATTAAAGCCTGCATATAGTAGTAACTAGGCTTTGTTACCCGTAAGTCTTGTGAGTACATTTTTGTACTCATTTGCTTTGCTTAATTGTTGCAGAGGAAGAAGGTTAATCCCCAACGGATTGACTATTGTGAGTTTTGCTTCGGTATGGACGACTAGCTTGGCGGCCCGGTCGGTTGCCCTGTGGTTATGTGGCTAACCGGTTGGTTTTTATCTTAGCCATCTTATGGCAATTTCGCTTCCGCTGTTAATGATTCTTGTTGTCTTCTGGCCAGTCGGCCCTTTGTTGTAATAACTCTATATTATATACGTCTTTTGCTAGACTTGTTACGTTGTGATGTATGGAATTGATGCATGATTTTGTAATGGGGTGTGTATACTGCATTTCTGGGAAGTATACATATCTCGAGGCTTGATTTATTTTATCTGTGATGCTAGAGTCAATGGAAGGCTAAGCATTACAAGTCGAATAAATCGAAGTCCTGACACCAGCTACGAGGTGCACGATGCACACCTCCTCCGTGGACACCCTATGGTGCGCCTCCACCCTTACTGCCGTTGCCTCGGCCACGCCCATGTTCCTGAGGGCGCGCGGCGGCTGCCATCCCGACGTTTGGCGGCACCGCCATGTGACGCGCCTGCCGTTGGCGTCGCTCCTCATCCACACGAATAGCACGCTCCTCCTCGGTCTCATTGTGCAAAACGGCCGGAGGGCCTTGCACACTCGTGTCATCAGCTTGCGCACCCCCACGTAGATTGTGTTGTGCGAACATGGCACGCAGCTCTAGAAGTTATTGTTGATGGCGGTACGCAATTGTGTGACCTCCTCTCCGAGGGTGTTTAGCCCAGTCTGAACTTCCCCGAGCTCATCGCGCACGCCATTGTCACCATCATGAAGTTGTTTTTGTAGCATCTCGCACAACCGAGTGTACTCGCCCACGAATGGCGCGCCCGGATTAGGTGGATCCTCCTCGTGACGGACGACATGGCAACAACTCACAAACAAGAAACGAGGTTATATCGGGTTAGTAAAATAAAGCGCTCTCTACTACGCCGCAACTCACATCACGAAAACAAGGCAAGCTTACCGTTCCAACGCGAATCAAGGACGGCAAATCGCCAGACAAATAACGACCTTAACCCGGTAATATATGAGCGTAACCAAGAGCAAGGGAGTACACAAACGGGTGTAGGTGGAGCTTGGACAGGTATGTGTATATCCTATGCAATCTGATATTCAAGGTATTGTAAAGCTAAGTAATGATCCAAGCTAGAGTATTTTACCTATGTGCTGATCCAATAGGTTTAAGCGAAGTGTATGAACGCACACGCAAAGATAAATGAGACTTAATGCAAATAAAGGAATGAGCTCAAACGGAAATAGAGATAAAACAAGCTCGTTTTGCACCAAGTACAAGGATAGACGCTAGCCAATTGCAACAAAATATACTAGGGCACAAGATTGCTCAAAGAAAATTGAAAAACACAAGCTGAAACTATGACCCGGTACTGTAGCAGCCCAAATTAGGCGCGGATCAACTCGAAAAACGATGCCGTCTACACGGGGAACCTTAGAATCACTTGTAGAGGGGCTCTGTCAATTTTGAGCGAATTCGGAGAAACTTGAATTTTTCTCGGTTTGCGGGCCCGTTTTGAGGCCCTAAACGACCTTTTTTTGGCTCTATTTTCCCGTTTCTTTTTCAACGGATCAAGAAACGCTCCAATCGGAGGTCGTATGCAAAAGTTAGCTTTTTTTTTATGCCGCAGCTCTTGCTAAATGCGGCTGCCTTTTCCTTCTTATCTCTCTACTTGCAGAGGCCGAAAGTGTTTTGCTCCCCGCGGAAGTGCGCAATCCTCACAAATCAGCAAAGTGTAATATCAACTTGAATGAGCAGCCCTAGGTGCAATATCAATAGCTAGTCTCAAGATGAAAGGATATAAAAAGACACCAAATGTGGTTTGGCCGGCTATGATGTAGTGGCCGAAACACAAGATGGAGCAATTGGACTCGAATTGTGTTTGAGCTAGAGGTTGATTCGAACTCTAGTCCCACCAAGGAGTTCGGATAAGGAAATAACACCGTTTCAGATTACAGTTTTTGGGTGCTAATTGAGGGAGTTCAATCAGCAATTTTCGACAAAGATTAAGCTACGCAATGGAAACACAAGGATCAGCACTAAAACAAAACTCTAATGGATGAAAACTTAACTAAACACACAAGAAATAACAGATTAAACTACGGTTTTGGTATTGCAATTTTCGGTTTATTGGACGATAGGAAAGAAAGCGAATCTAACTATGGGTAAAGAAGTTCTCACCGAGTAAACCTAAAATCTGATACCACATGATACGGGGGAAGGCCCGATCTTCTCAGTGAGGAACCGTGGATAGTTGATGAAGTAGACGATGTCGCTAGCTGAACACTCGCGCCAATGCACGAACCCTCAACTCTTCGGAATACGCCCAAAACACACGGGTAGTTGTTCGTCGCGAGACCACGAATGACGAACGCTAAGTCCCCAATTTCCAATGGAACGATGGCTAGACCCTGGATTGCAGAACAAAACTATGGATCGCCTAATTCTCTCTCAAAGTCCTCGCATGAACTCTGGTGTCGAAAGAACAAGCAATAGCTATGTTTCAATCTTATGCATAAACTAGTCTAATGGATACAAGGAGGGGCAGGGGTACTTAAGATGCCCTCCATGACTCACACACGGCCTAGGGCCGGCTACACACGCCGAATCAAACTCTAATTCGGCTAAGACCCAAAAAACACACAAAAAGGAAAAACCTAACTTAAATCTGTCACATTGTTTCGGTCATAGCGGCACGACCATACGTCTTCTGAAGTTGGGGACATACCATTGTGTGGGCCTTGGAATAAGCTTTCAAACAAGTCCAAGAACACCCCAATCGGACTCCGTATGCAAAAGTTATGGCCTTTTTATTACAGCCTTGTTGGGCTGTCCCGAACCAAATCCGAATTGAATTCTGAGTTGATTCCGAGATGAATTTCGGTTGGGCTTGTGGAGGATCCGAATTGGGCTTGAATTCTTGGGCCTTTCTCCTCTTGGTTGATGTAACAGCCCTAAGTTAGGGTTTGTGTTTCAAATGTAAATTATGAGGAGAAATAAAAACTTTTGGTGCCTCATGAAATCATTTGAAAGTTTCTACATTTTTCCCAAGCAATTTCCATTTTCTATATTTGGATTCAAGTGAATGGAAGTGGTTGTCAACAAAATTCTTGACCTTAAACTTGTGATCATCCTCTGCAAGTATTTTTTTCTATCATCTTGACCATCCTAGCTACCTCTCTGAAAAATTTCACAATTTTTAGATTTTGGTTGCTATTTCAAATGGTCAAGTCAAACCAGTTTGCAAATCTGGTCAAACCCCTGGACAGCAGCTTGTGCATTTTCTTGGGAGAAATCTAGTGCATGAAAACTCCTGGAAAAATTACACAAGGTTGTCCTCTGTCCCTGTAAGCTCCCATAAAAATTTCAGAATGTTTGGAGCTCGGAGCTATCTCTAAAATTCTCCAAACCCGCTCAGCTTTTTAATTCAAACCGAATCATCGCTCATCGGGCCCGAACCCAACTCTGGCTCGAGTCCCACCGCACCTAATGGACTCGGTCGCACCGCCTAGCTACACCGCGCGAGCTCGACGGCTGTTGACCGACCGATGCAGATCGTACGGTCAGCGTGCGCCCGAAGCAATCGACCAGTCCGATTGCATCCTTTCATCTCAACCGTCCATTTTGGATCGATCGTTCAACATCTTCTTGATCAAGTCCGACCAGCTTGTTGTGCCGCACCTGTCTCCGGCTCGCGCCACTTTGCTGCTTTCGCTGACGAGCGGGCCCCACCTGTCGGGTTCGTCCTCGTCTTCTCCGCGTCTCACCGGAGCTCGCTGGCAATCGCATGCGTGCCACGCAGCTCGTCGCTGCCACCTCGTGGACGCGTGTCCGGTCGTGGTGTGTCGCCAGGTATTCATCATCTCACCGCACCCACCCATTCCTCGTTTCCTTCACTCTATCACCCTCTCCGACCAGTTCTTGGTTTCGGCCGGAGAAGAAACCGAGAGCAACGTCGCCGTGGTTAGTGCCACCCACTAGCCAGCGACCGCACCACCGTAATCCTCGTTCGTCGCGGCTTCCATTTTGCCCAGCCCGGGTCCTTGTCGTCTAGTGAATCGCCAGGGGTGGTCTTGTCGTCTCCGCCTCCGGTGATCTCGGTCCCGCGAGCTTCCTGGCGTTCTAGTGAGTATCATGTTTCGGCGTTTGGTTCCTTAGGATCGTATTGCTTCACTAAGTCTAATGATGGGTTCGTTGTCATCTTTGGTGCATCGTGGAGGGCGTACGACCAGTTTTTCTCCAAGCTCGGTGAAGCGCCGCCACCTAAGTTCCGACCACCTCCGTTCTCCTTCGTCGTCGTAAGCTTGGGCATCACGTTCCTGAGATCAAGGCGAAGCTTAAGTGCACCTTCCGAACTCTTCTGGAAGTCTGTGGCGCCCTCTCCGCGGAAGCCGCACCTTCTTCTCCGCCTCCGTTCGTCGCCAGCTCATCGCCGGCATCTCCGTGGGTCAGCACCGCCGTCATCAAGTTCGCGAGCTCTCAGCGAACCTGTAGGTATAACCCATTCGCCCTAAGACCTCTTTGGTTTGCTAGATTTGTTGCGCGGCCGCGCCGCCGTCCTCGTGATCGTCGAAGGCGCGCCGCAACTTTAGGTTTATCCTCCTTCATTAGCGTTGATCATCCTTTAGTTTGTTCCACTGCCTCGTGGACCCCTCCGGAGCTAAGCGTGTTTAAAAGTCTTAATCTGGTCATAATTTGTTCCTTGAGTCCATGACCTGTGGGTCCTCGCGGCTGGTTAAGGTCTTGCGTAAAGTAGCAAAATTCGTTTCTGGTGTTAGCAGGCGTATTCTCCAAATCCGCGTTCGTCCTCGCCGTTGGCGCCGGCTGAGTCAAGTTTGACCTGGTCGGTCGTTTCTCATGTGCGCCCATTGTCGATGATGTGGCTAGCTAGCGTCGGTAGAAAAAGATTTAACTGCTTTAGAATTTCCGAATTGGTTTTTCTCTGGTGCTGTTAATTCAATTAAGCTTAGAAAATGCATAACTAATTCAATTTGTCTCCAAATCGCATGAAACCAGTGCTGTTAATTTTCATTTTAAATGTATTATTTACTAAAATTAGATTCAACCTTGTCTCTGTTAGCATAAATCTGATAGTTGATTAAATGGTGTATTATGTATTTCCCAATTAGAAAATTCATATCTCTTTCAATAATTGTCCAAAACCAGTGAAACCAGCTTTGTAAATTTTCATTTTTTTAAAATGCTAATTATCGAATAGGTTTTAGTTATGTTTCGATATTAAAATTTTGCTAAGTAATTAACTAGTGCTTTATGTGTATTGTTAGCCTAGAAAATTCCTAGAAAATTCATAGCAAATCAAAATGAATTATTCTCTGCTCCTAAAAATGTGTTAGATCTTGTTTAGGTCTGTGTAAAGTTTGGTATGTTTTGATGTTGTTGTATGTTGGAGTTTTGTCGGTGTTTTGTTCTTATTTGTTGCTTTTACTCGATCGTTAGATTGCGGCGGTTCTACAGTTCTATCGAGAGTGATCCTCTGCAATGAGTTGAGCCTATTGAGCAGCAACAGAGCAAGCGTTTGATCATGTTAAACCCCGTATTTTAAAGTCTAATATGTTGTTTCATTGTATGTATGCATTGCTTAATTTGTGTTAACTAGATTAGTTAAATCAGTAGTTGCATATCCTGTAAGTAAATGATTATCCTCTACTACCTGAGCCTAGGTTATTTGCTGTGATTAGAGATCGCTGGATGATCTCTTGTCACTTAGTAGATACGATTTCAACTGCTTAGACATGCTTAGTATCGGTAGAAATGGGCGGTTATCGACTTAGTCGGTAACCTTGATCACACTAAAATTTACTATAACTTTATGTTTCAAACATTTACGCTATGTTTATTTGCAAAACTAAACTGAAAACAAAAATGATTTAGACTTGGGCACAACTGGTATGATTGGTGTGATCTTTGGGTGTGACTGGAATGGTGCCCAGTCGATTAGGACCGAGTTACTTGCGCCACCGCATCGAGCATTTTGCGTGCTAACCACACTAGAGTATATGGGACCTCTCTTGACCTAGTACTTTGGCGTGTATTGACTCCGGGTCGCAGGAGGTCGCGTCGCAGGAGGGATGGTGTTGGGAGCATGGTAGTTGTCCGAAAAGCTTTATCCTGAGTGGGTAGTTGTCTTTTTGGCTTTACCATGTAAGCGTATGGATTTCTATCCATACGAGCGGCTCGTAGTTAATACACAATATTGGAAAAAGTCTCGTAGGACTTAGTGTGTAGCATACCTTGAAGTGTGCTTGGCTTAAAGGCGGTCTGAAGTGTGGGTACATTGGTACACCCCTGCAGGGTTAAAACTATTCGAATAGCCTCATCCTAGGTTATGGACACGCTCGGATACGCCCCCCAAGAACTAGACTACAACATTTAAATTAAAACTTGATGGGTGGTACGAATCTGGGGATTTGTGCTATGTTGTGGTGACTATTGGGATAGTCACTTCTAGGTGGTTACTTGTATGCATCTTTATTTCGCAGTTATTTCAACAGTAAAAATGAATTGCAAACTTGCCTTCAAACTGTATTACATTATTGCAAACAAATCTGGCTTTGTGCAAATCAAACATATGGCCTCCACCAAATAAGCCTGCATGTAGCATGTAAACAGGTCTGCTAGTTCACACGTCAGTCTTGCGAGTACAAACACAATCTTTGTACTCATTGGCTTTGCTTAATGTTTTTATTGCAGAGGAAGAAGGTGAGCCCCAAGGGCCTCACTTCTGTGAGTTCTGCTGCCGTTTCGTGCTCGACGACTAGGCTTGGCGGTCCGGTCAGATGCCTTGTGGGTTGAAGGCACGCTGATTGGCTTTGTTTATAGCCATCTTATGGCACTTTTGCTTCCGCTGTCATTCTTCTGTTATTTATGTATCTTTTGGCCGGTCGGCCATTGTCTGTAATAACTTTACTGCTGTTACTTTCTGCTTAGTGTGATGTTTGGACTCTATGTTGGAATGGAGTTGATGCATAATTTTGCGGTGAGGTGTGTATACTGCTTTCTGGGAAGTATACATATCTCGAGGCTCAGTTTATTTGATTTGTGATGCTAGGACCAGGCGGTTGGTTAAGCATTACAAGCCAAATAAATTGGGGTCCTCACAGTTGACCCACGTGAGCTTCTCCTCCATTGCTTTGGCTCCGGCCTCCCTCTCCTCCCTCTCGGTTCCAAAGGCTTCACAATGTTCAAACCTGATAATGCACAAAATATTTGCATGAGGTAGTACCCAATTCTCATCAATGAAAATAGAAGATTCATTAAGAAACAAAAGCACCTGTTGATTTAGAAGTTTAGCTCTTGCTCTAGTTAGTGGACCAACATGCACTTCTACACTTGTATTATTTGTAGCTTCACTTATGGCGTCCATCTCAGTATGTGCGTGACCACCAATAGGGAAAGATGTATTAGTGTTAGGGATGCCCTCATCAGAATGGCTCTACGGATGACCCGAACGGTTTTGCAAATCTCGCCCGTCAACTAGGAAATCGACGGCTCGTGAACACCGGAAGTTGGGGCGCATGTTTGAACGTGGCAGACGCGGCCCGATAGCACAGGTTGGACCTAAACCTGGTTGGCTCGGTCGCTACAGTGCCAAGAACTAGAGTTCGGTCGGGAAAGTTGACCAGCCCAAATTCAAATCTTCAAAAGTTTGACCGGTGCTTTTAAAATAGCAATTAAATTTGTAAAAATGTGAAATTTTATAAAAAGGCTACTGGGATGATATATTCCCCAAATAAATTTTGAAAACTACTGTTTCACCTTTTAAAATACATACTTAATTCACTTAAACCGAGTAGGTTTATTTAAAGATAAATATTTTTCTCAAAGTCAAAATAATTTCCAAAAATTCTACCAAAATCATTTTTGGCTAAAATAATTTCTCTGGTTTCCAATAGAAATACTCCCGGTCTTAATACCAACATTGACTGCTATTTTCTTTTGAAGATTCAACAAGTTTTTAGATTTTGGCTAGAAAAGGAAGGTTTTAGATTGTAACAACACATCCAAATTCCAAAAATGAACAGTGATGTTATGAACAACATCTCATTACTGTTCATAAAGCATATTATTACTGTTCCTTAAAACTGGGGCTGTTACAAACCTATCCCCTTAAGAGTGTGAGACCCTGGTTTATTCGACTTGTAATGCTTAGCCTTCCATTGACCCTAGCATCACAAATCAAATAAACCAAGACTCGAGATATGTATACTTCCCAGAAATGTAGTATACACACCCCGTTACAAAATCATGCATCAATTCCATACATCACAATATAACAAGTCTAGTAAAAGACATATATAATATAAAGTTATTACCAAAGAGCCGACTGGCCAAAAGACATCAAAGTACCCATAACAGCGGAAGCAAAAGGTGCCATAAGATGACTTTAACCAAAATACGACCGGTTAGCCATAACCCATAAGATGGCTTTAACCAAAATACGACCGGGCCGCCAAGCTAGTCGTCCACACCGCAGCAAAACTCACCAAAGTTGATCCCTTGGGGATCAACCTTCTTCCTCTACAACAATTAAGCAAAACAAATTAGTACAAAAATGTACTCGCAAGACTTACGGGTAACAAACCTAGTTACTACTACATGCAGGCTTTAATCAAAGGAGAAGGCTCAAGGTTAATTTTCAGCATAAAGCAAGTTTTATTTGCAATAACTAATAATTTGAAGGCAATTTTGACAATCTGAATTTTATTTGCATAAATAACAGCGATACAATAAGTAATAACATAAAGACATCCTCGAGATGACTAACCCAATAGCCATCACAACCATAGCACGAATTACCCATTCATACCACCCATGTCAAGTTTTAATTTAAAAGGTTGTAGTCTAACTTTTGAAAAACTTACCCATGCGTGTCCCTAACCTAGGACGAGGCTATTCGAATAGTTTTAACCCTGTAGGGGTGTACCAATGTACCCACACCTCATACCGCCTTTTCGCCACATGGTTTAGCACAATTCCTTTGGTATGCCGGCACGGCTAAGTCCTACAAGATATTTCCAATGAATGGTGCTAATTAAGAGTCGCGACAACCAGAAGAGTAGGTTACATCCGCCCATGGCTCAAGCCGCTGCAGATGCTCCCTCCTTATAAAAACAGTTTTAACCACCTGCGACCCGTAATTAACTCCTCCGAAAGTACTTAGTCAAGAGAGGTTCCATTCCCTCTGGCGTGGTTAGCACGCAAAATTGCCTGGATAACAGAGACTCACAAGATGTTCGGTCCTTAATTGACTCGGGCACCATTCCAGTCACACCCAAATTCACACCATCTTACCAATGTGTCCAAGTCCAAATAATTTTTTTTTTGTTTTCACAATTTAACATAGCTCGAAACTGAAACATAGATTCGTAATAAGTATTTGTGTGATCGAGGTTATCGACTAAGACGATAACCGCCCAATTCTACCGGTAACTAAGCATTGCTAAGCATCATATCACAAAGACAAATAAAAAGACCATAAATCATCCACCGGGCTCTAATTCACCAGTGAGGATAATAACCTAGGGTAGTGGCGGGGGTGAACAATTTCAGGGAAACTATGCAATGGGATTAGCTACATCTAATTGACAAAATAAATCTTGACACAAGAAGCATGCATACTTAGGTTTTGCAAACAAGATATTAAACTTTTAAAAGTAATAGGGGCAATATGATCAAATGATGTTACACTACTTGCCTTGCTAGAGATCACTTTCTTGCTGCAGAGGATCACTCACGTAATCATTAATTTCTTCGAAAACTAACACAAAAATACGATAAAACCAATAAGGACGAAGAACACCAAAAGAAACTCAAAAGCAAAAGTTATCCAAATCTCATGAAATTTACCTCAGCCTGTTAATTCCCATGAAATTAATTACTGGTACTGTTCCTGGTATAAATTTCTGGAATGATCTAGAGTCTGAAATTTTTATGCTAGGTAGATAATGGCATCCTAAGGTCAGCCAAGTTGGGTTTACTCAATTTGGAGTTAAAATGAATTACTTATGATTTTTCTAGTTGCAAAACTAGCACATAACATTTTCGAGAAATAAAACTATGATCAAAACCTATTTCATATTAAAGTATGCTAATAGAGGAATTTAACAAGATTGAGTTTGCACATTTTGGAGTTATACAGAAAACGATATGCATTTTACAAGTTTTACTTGAATTTTTGGAACATTAAATAATGGCAGAAACAAATTAATATGGTTCATAAAATTTTCTGCAATAAAAACATGTCTAAAAGCATTTTTAGATTAAAATTTAATGAAACATGAATTTAATACAGTAGGAATCATCTTTAAAGGACATAAAACGAATTAGATATGAATTTCTAAAGTCTTAATACAATTTTCTGTTGATAATTCAAGATTTACCGAAATAAAGCAAAGCTTAACAAAAAGGAATGGACGTGGGCGAACGTGGACCCTTGATTCGGAATCTAACGGCCCACGCGCATGGAGAATAGCGCACGCGCGCGACCCTAAAGAGACTCACCGTTGGATCTAAATCCAACGGTCCACGTGGATTGGGCCGTTCGGGCGACGTGGACGCCACGATCAACCACAGCCGTAGATGTCAACATGGAGGGCTCAGAGCGCTGCGCACTTCGGGTGACCTGAATGGCACATCCATCTCAGCCGCTTATTGCGAGAAGGACGGCCCGTGCGATCTGGGAGCCTGGTGGTCCGAACGGCCCCGCGATCTGAGACGCAGATCTAAAGATGGGCGGTCCAGAGCGACTTGCAATGTTCGGGGACCCGAAAGTCACCGAAGATCTGGGCCGTTGATCTTGAGATCGACGCTCCACGATCTCCGCAGTGCTACACTTTCACGCACGAGAGATTTTAAGGGCACCGAGAGGATTTTAATGATGCGGGTGAAGGATCGCGGGAAGGCTACGATAGCACAAACAAAAAAAAATTACCGCACAACCAAGGAACCTCCGCTAGTAATAGATCACGAGATTACCACTAGACGCGCCGACTCGTAGCGGAAGTAGAGTCGATGTAGCCAGTTGAAGCAGCCGAGTCGTACTTGCCGCGCGCCTTCTCCTTCTACTCCGATGAACGTCGTGAGTTGCGGATCGTCCTAGTGCTGATGCTTCGCAACAACACCTCCAAGGTATCCACACGTACAGGGTAGGGACACCACGCGCAGGAGTGCTAACGCGGTGGCGTGGTTGAGGAGAGCGTGGCTATTAGGGTTTCGGGATTTCTTCCAGAAAGATTGATCAATCATACCCCATGCCACCGCCCCTCTATATATAGGCATCCATATTGGGTCCTCAACCTGTGGCCCATTAGGAACTCGTGGCCTATAAGAATTGAATCTCCATCCAAATCAAATCCTAGCCCTTTAGGTGTGTGACCCTATAGGTTCGTGTGTAATCGGTTGTGATTCGGAAACTCTTTCCCAATCACGAGTCGTTAGAGATACCTAGCAGCACATAACGATTCCCGAACACACACAGAATATTTCGGACGAACCTTAATGCAATATGATCTACGACCAGGTCCTTATCACTTATGACCAGCTCGTACTTAGTCACGACCAGTTCATAATTAGTTACAACCAATTCATAACTCTTTACAACCAGTTAGTACCTAACAACGACCAATTTGCAACTCCTTACGACCAGTTGGTGATTATGTTCGAGTAGTCTTCAACTAGGTCGCATCTCCATACGACTTCGACTAGTCTACGACTTCGGGAACTTAACGACCTGCTTGTGTATTCTCCCTTTGCCTCACGACATCTGGTTGAACTCCAAGTGAGATAACATGTCATCCATGGACTGTTCAAAACTTTCTCGATCAAGTGTCGAATAACTTCAAGTTATTCGACACTTCGACCACTAGTGGCATGGCCATGCACGTTCTTTATTCGACCACAATGAGGGGCCCATAGACATCTCTCCTATTATGTTAGGAGGTGCAAATATCATATCCGACCAGTCACATTCCTCTGCATGTTTCAAAGCATACCCGAAAGCTACCTTTATAACTACCCAGTTACGGAGTAGCGTTTTGTAACCCCTAAGAGTGCCATTACATATGTAGGAAACCATGCTGATCTCAGGTCTAAGGATTATACATCATCATTGCTTGAGATCAACTAACGATACATAGAATCATAACAATCTCAATAGTGTCTCAAGGTGGGTCTTATCCAACACCATGTTCTCTAACATGTGTCCATATTATTGATTTGATATCTCCATATCTATGACCTGTGAAACGTGGTGATCAACCAATACATATGCTAGTCTATTCATATGTGTCCTCATATGTTTCCGACTAGGGAACGTTTAAGAATAATTATCGCAGAAATACTGAGTTTCACAATCAAGTCACATACTTGATGACAAATATTAACGATATAATTCTAGGAACAAGATAACACATTATCCAATGTTATGAACATAATGTAATATAATCATCTCTATGATTGCCTCTAGGGCATATTTCTAATAGTCTCCCACTTGCACTAGAGTCAATCATTTAGGTATCTAATACCAATAGCTCTTATGTGCGCCTCATGCTTTGACCGTGTGAGAGGCTTTGTCAACGGATCAGCAACATTTAAATCCGTATGAATTTTGCATATCTTAACATCTCCTCTATCCACCAATTCGCGAATAAGGTGGTAACGCCTGAGTATATGCTTGGACTTTTGATGGGATCTAGGCTCCTTAGCCTGCACAATGGCTCCATTATTGTCACAATAGAGATCCATTGGGCCTGAGGCACTCGGAACCATACCCAATTCAGCAATGAAATTCCTTATCCAAACACCTTCCTTCGCAGCTTCAGAAGCCGCAATGTACTCGGCCTCTGTCGTCAAATCAGCAACCATCACTTGCTTGGAACTTTTCCAGCTCACTGCTCCTCCATTCAAAATGAATACAAAACCAGATTGCGAACGATAATCATCTTTGTCGGTTTGGAAGCTTGCATCGGTGTAACCATTTACAACGAGCTCTTCATCACCGCCATAAACTAGGAACGCATCCTTAGTCCTTCTTAAGTACTTACGAATGTTTTTCACAGCTGTCCAGTGACCTTCACCGGGATCAGCATGGTATCTACTTGTAACACTTAGAGCATATGATACATCTAGTCGAGTACATATCATGGCATACATGATGGATCCAATAGCTGAAGCATACGGAATACCATTCATACGATCTCGCTAACCAATTGTCGAAGGACACTGACTCTTGCTAAGACTTATGCCATGTGACATAGACAAGAACCCTTTCTTGGCATCTTGCATACTGAACCGAATCAACACCTTGTCAATGTAAGTACTTTGGCTTAATCCAATTAGCCTTCTTGATCTATCTCTATAGATCTTTATTCCTAAGATATATGCTACCACTCCTAGGTCCTTCATAGAAAAACTATTTTTCAATGATACCTTAACAGATTCCAACATTGGAATGTCATTCCCGATCAATAATATGTCATCTACATATAAGATCAGAATAACGAGTGCGCTCCCACTAACCTTCATGTAAACACATGGTTCTTCTTTGTTCTTGATGAAACCAAACCTTTTGATCTCCTCATCAAAATGTATATTCCAACTCCGAGATGCTTGCTTCAACCCATAAATGGACTTTTGAAGTTTGCATACTTTCGTAGCATTCTTCGGATCGACAAAACCTTTAGGCTGTGTCATGTACACATCCTCACTTAGGTTTCCATTAAGGAAAGCCGTTTTGACATCCATTTGCCATATCTCATAGTCGAAATATGCAGCAATAGCTAGAATGATCCGTATAGATTTAAGCATCGCTACCAGTGAGAAAGTCTCATCGTAGTCAACCCCTTGAATTTGTCGAAACCCTTTTGCGACTAGTCGAGCTTTATGAATGTGAACATTTCCATCCATATCAATCTTTTTCTAATAGATCCATTTGCACTCAATGGTTTTAACACCATCAAGAGGATCGACCAGATTCCAAACCTGATTGTCACTCATGGAGTCTATCTCGGATTTCATGGCTTCAAGCCATTTCTCAGAGTTTGTGTCCATCATCGCTTCCTCGAAAGACTTAGGCTCATCATTATTCAACAATAATACGTCATGCCCATACCTTATAGGCAATTGACGCGGCCTTTTAGATCTACGTGGGGCTAATGCCTCATCTACAGGTTCAACAACAATTTGTTCATCCTGTAGAGGTTCAGTAGGAGTTGAAACACTTTCAGATGTTTCCCGAATTTCTTCGAGTTGCACCTTTCTCCCACTAACTTCTTTTGAAAGAAACTCTTTCTCCAAAAAGACACCATTTTAGGCAACAAAAACTTTGCCCTCTTCCCTGTTGTAGAAGTAATATCCTTTGGTTTCCCTAGGATATCCTATAAAGAAGCATTTATCAGACTTGGGTGTGAGTTTATCAGACGTCAACCGTTTAACATAGACATCACATCCCCAAATCCTTAGAAAAGACAAACTAGGACTCTTCCCAGTCCATATCTCATATGGTGTCTTATCTACTAATTTTGATGGTAACTTATTTAAAGTGAAAGCGGCAGTTTCAAGAGTGTAACCCCAAAAATATAATGGCAGATCAGATTGGCTCATCATCGACCGAACCATGTCCAACAAGGTCCGATTACGCTCGGACACCCCATTCCATTGTGTAGTGCCCGGTGGTGTAAGCTGTTGTCGGGACCCAGAATTACGATTCTGGAACCCTATGTGTATACTGCACTAGTCCAGAATCACGCTAGTGCACATAGGGTTAACATAGGTAAATACCGATCCACACAAGCGATAAATAAAGTAAACGATTAGTTTGAATAACAAATAAGGGTTTTGACCTTATGGTCGAGTTTACACTTATTAATCCACGTAGGGCTAACAGGAAATAAATAGCAGCGGAACGGAAATAACTCCAGCGTAGATCCCACCAATTCACCACAGCAACCGTGGGATCGGACCTTAACGATCAACAACCTTCGCGAACTCCTCCTCAAAGCGGCGTAGACTCCTCCTCTTACGTAGGTTTGGCGCAAGTTTTACAACAAGCGTGAGTACACAACCGTACTCGCAAATCATACCACAGAATGCAATGTATAGATGCAGGCTTATTCCAAAGAAAAAGCTTCTGTGGTTCTTTTGCATAAAAGCGACATTTGCAATTGAATACGAATAATAGATTGAAAGCATAATTCAAAACAAATAGAAAATATTAATTTAACAATTGTTTCCACAAAGACACATAGCCTAATCAAATTCTTTCACACAGCCATATGACTTAAATCACACAGCTGTCCCTTCCCAATATTTTATGAAAATCTACCCCTCGTGTGAAATCCCCGAGCATGTCCATGACCGCGGACGCGGCTATTCGAATAGATTGATTAACACTCTGCAGAGGTTGTACACTTTACCCACAAGATACAACTAGTGTAGCAAGCACTAATCATAACAAAATAGTTCGGAAACTTCATCTCAAACATTGACGTTCCCAGTGTGCTTACAAACCGCTATACCAGCTCACATAGAATTGGTATAACACACACCGCTGGACAGGGAAGACGAATCGTCCCACGATGCAACCACCAAGTAGTCACACCTCCACCTGTCACACACACCTAACCTATCCACTGAACATCAATGCCGAGAATCCATAACTTACTAAGTTAGGCCCGTCCCATACCAGGCATGTGGTCGTACAGTAAGGCTCAGTTCAATGGCACACAAAGTTAAGTCCTTAATTGACCAAGGCAAGACTTCCATGTTCTAACTAAGTCACAAAGATCATCATTCCCATCACATAGACCACCATGTCACACAGTCTCCACCACTTGCCTCAGTCTAAATCCTTTACCACCCAGTTGGTTTAGTGCAACACATGCCATCACGAAGTAACAACACATAGCACACAGTTTTACACAAAGTTCCATAGTCACTTAGTCATAAATAATATTTGCAACTTACATGAGATGTGAGACTCGTAGCATGGCTAAGCAATTGTACTCGCATCTAACCAACCCACGTTGGTGCTGTAATATTACCAACTCATAACCAATCTAGGGTGACAAAGAATTATGGCATACAATGTCAAGGGGTGATAACAAATTTGGATACTAACTATACCCAAAGTATTTAAATACATAATTAAAATAGGATGCAGTACTTTGAAGTAAAGTAATTTGAAAACTGGGATCAAGATGATCAAAGGTATGACTTGCCTTGGAAAAGGTCTATGTACTGGTCTTGATCTTGGGGTGCCCTTCTTCCACAAAATTCCCCGACGAATCGACGTCTACTCGCAAACGAAACAAAAACAAACAAAACAAATAAATAATAGAGGCAAAACAAGCTCCAAAAATTAAAGAAAAATCTCAGATAAATAGAGCTTGAATTTAGACAAATTTAGAAATTTGAATGGGCTCAATCGGAGTTAGGATGCAAAAGTTATGAGCTCTGGAAGTTTAAATCTAAAAAGAAACCCTAATTTGGATTTTCTGGAATTTTCGAATTATTTCTTAACAGAAAAATTGGATTATTGCGCAATGCTGACATCAGCGAAGGAATTTCGGAATTAAAACAAATCAGAAAAGATTCTGACATGTGGGACCCACATGTCAGCCTCACGGTCCACGGTAGACTAAGTCTACCAACCGGTTTTGATTGAATCGATGCTGGCGTCATTGTGATGTGGAGGCCGATCGGCGACACTGGCTGCCACGCTTGCACGGTGACGACGTTGGCGCCGACGTGGATGCCACATCAACGTGGACACCGGCGACGACCTCTGTACCGGCCGACAACGGCGATTCCGGCCGCGGCGGCGACAACAGAGGGTAGCACTGGATTCCTCACACCCTCGCGAACCTAGTGACACGGTTGGATGCTCCCGGCGGTGACCAAAACTGCGGCGGCGCTCACGGTTGGCAGCGGAGCGGCACGGTGAAAACGACAACGGCGCTACGGGGGTTGGCTGACGAAACGGGGGCGCGCACCGTGGAGCCTGTTGGAGATATGCCCTAGAGGCAATCATATTGATGATGATATTTCGTTGTATCCATGATTTATTAAATGTTCCTTGAATATTACCTTTGTGTTGATTAACAAGTATGTGACTTGTTTGTGAAACTCTTTACTTGTATGGTTATTCTAAAGTTGTCCCTAGTCGGAGTTCATGTGAGGACACACGTGAATGATGGATTAGCACATGTATCGGTTGATGACCATGTTTCACAGGTCATAGACATGGAGATGTCAAACCAATAATGTGGACACATGTTTAGAACATGGTGTTGGACCGACCCAACATGAGACATAGTAATTATTCTTATGGTTCTCTCTACACAATGTGTACGCCTTGTCCTTAGACACGAGATTGTCACATGTACTTGAGATGTGAATCGACCTACTTAGGGGCTATCAAACGCTGCTCGTGAATCGGTAGTTATAAAGGTAGCTTTCGGGTTTGTCATGAAGCATCTTTGCGAGGCATGGTCGGTCGAGATGGGATTTGCCCTCTCTACACGAGAGATATCTCGGGCCTCGAGTGATCGGATCGAAATGCATGGCCATGCTACTTAAGGTTAAGAGTTAACCTAGTAAGGGATTAGGATCACAGATCGAGAAAGAGTGGTCACTTGGAGCTCGACCAGAATATCGTGAGGCAAAGGGATTGACATGTACATAACGTTGTGATGGTTCGTCCGATATGATCTTTACGTGCGTTTAGGAGTTGGCACGTCTTGCTAGAGGCCACTACCAACTATTGACCAAGTATGTGTACTTGCGTCATGTCTAAACATACGTGAACCATACGGTCACACACTTGAGGTGAAGCCTAATTCGGATTGGATCCAAATTAGGCGGGCATTGAGTCCTAATGGGCCTCTATTCGTAGAAGCCCATTATAAGGGCGTCTATAAAAGGAGGGCGGCGCCGGTTGGAGGATGAGTTTTTGTGACATCCTCAAACCACGGCGCCACCCCTCCCGCCCTAGTCGCTCGCGTGGATCTAGTAGTCGGTGTGCGTCGCTTCCTCCCGTGCGTGTGGATACCTTTGAAGGCGCCATCGTGGCGTTGGGACGAACCGCAAGAAAGGAGTT
The DNA here is from genome assembly GCA_036346255.1 of Ampelocalamus luodianensis. Classification (NCBI taxonomy): domain Eukaryota; kingdom Viridiplantae; phylum Streptophyta; class Magnoliopsida; order Poales; family Poaceae; genus Ampelocalamus; species Ampelocalamus luodianensis. Next base: position 39,955,647 of record CM070624.1, read on the forward strand.
GTGCGTGGGGCGCCACGGCGAGGGCGAGGAAGTAGTACGACTAATCGCTCGACGTCTTGCATCAAGCGAGCACGACTACACCGCCTCGACGTCTTGCATCAACTTCCGCACCTGCGCGTCTAGTGGTAAGACCGTGATCTATAACTGCAGTGATCTTGGTTTACGGGTAGAATTTTTTTAATTTGCGCTAGTGTAGCCTACCCGTTGCCCTTCAGAGCCCAGGCGGCGGCGATGTCAGAGCACCGGTCGGAGGTAACGGAGCGTTGACGACGGCAGCAGAATTGACGAAGAACAGATCGGCGGCGAAAACCCTAAACTTCAAATTGTGGCGGCGCCGAAGCTTTAGAGGTGGAGAGGGTTGGGGTTCTGAGTTGCGGAGGATCGGGCGATCCTCGGGTGCTATTTATAGGGGCTAGGGTGCCCGGGATAGGAAATCCCCAAATTGAGTCCGTTTCGGTCACGAACGAATCCGGAGATTAGATAAGATACGGGCTCCGATTTTGTGAGATTTGAATGCGGGAAGATAGGAGATAGAGTTTGGCACGATTTCTAGAAGGGCTTCCAACAGAAAAAATGCGTTGTCGGACGGAGGTCCGAGGGGTTTCAATGGCGGCCGAAGCCGACTCGGGCGCGGAGACGAAGGCGCGACGAAGACGACGACCTCGGCGGGCCCACCAGTCAGAGGGAGAGGGAAACGGCCCACACGTCAGCGGGGCAAGGAGAGCGGGGCCCGCGTGTCAGCGTGGCGGCCGCGCTGCTGCGGCAGGGTGTGCCGAAATGGGCGAGCGGAGGAATGGGCCGGAGCTTCGGAAATTCGACCCGAAATGATTTCTGAGATTTTAATAGCTTTTCTAATTTGGAAAATACCAGAAATTCAAATAGGCAATAGAAAATAGCAAATGAACTCAGAAAAATTCTAGAAAAATCTAGAAAATATATCTGAGCACATAGAACCCAAATAAAATAGTTTTGGCTATTGTTCATGTTGGGATTATTCACATTAAATGTTTTTGATTGTAAAGTCCTTTATTAAGCTTTTGAATTAAAATCAAATAAAATTCAAATGGTGAATTTTCTCCCTAATGACTATTAAAAGATTTTTTTTTAGCTCTGAAAATTGGGATGTTACAAACCTCCCCCCTTAAAGGAATCTCGACCCCGAGATTCAGGCTAGCTAGAGAAAAGGCTAGGGAACTCGGCTTTCAGCTCTTCTTCACGTTCCCACGTTGCTTCTCCTTCTGAGTGGTTGCTCCACTGAACCTTGCAAAAACGAATAGTCTTGCTTCTGGTGAGGCGCTCTACGACATCCAAAATCTTGACTGGCTGCTCCTTGTAGGTAAGATCCTCTTTCAACTCAATTGATTCTAGTGGGGCTTGTTCTTGTGGCACACGAAGACACTTCTTTAGCTGCGAGAGATGAAAGACATCATGCACTCCTGCTAACGACTGCGACAGCTCCAACTGGTAAGCAACTTCTCCACGACGTTCCAAAATCTTGAACGGACCAACATACCTAGGGGCAAGCTTCCCGTTGGCAAGAAACCTTTTGACACCTCTGAGCGGGGTCACTCGAAGATAAACGAAATCCTCGGGTTCAAAGCTGAGGTCACGACGACGATTATCAGCGTAGCTGTTCTGCCTGGACTGAGCTATCTTCAATCATCCTCTGATCATGGCTACCTGCTCTTCTGCTTCCTGAATAATGTCTGGACCAAAAACTGATCGTTCAGCTGTTTCTGACCAATTCAACGGGGTTCGGCAGGCACGGCCATACAAGGCTTCAAAGGGTGTCATTTGTAGGCTGGCTTGATAACTGTTGTTGTACGAGAATTCTGCATACGGTAAACTTTTATCCCAATGGGTAGCATTAGCTAGAGCACAAGCTCTCAGCATATCCTCCAATATCTGATTAACTCTTTCAGTCTGTCTATCATGCGTGGATGATACGCTGATCGAAATTGGATGGGTACCCAATGCTTCATGCAAACTTTGCCAAAAACGAGGTGGCGGGATCCTCGATCGACACTATCTTCTTGGGCACACCGCAACCGACACTCGGCCATGTACAACTCCACAAGGCGATCTCCGAGTATGTGGTCTCGACTGGCAGAAATGGGCGACCTTGGTTGACGATCGACTATTACCCGGATCGAATCGTAACCGATTGGGTCTTGGGTAAACCGGTGATGAAATTCATTCGATTTCTTCCCACTTCCATTCGGAATCTTGGCGGTTGCAACAAACCCGCTGGTCTCGGTGTTACGCCTTTACTTTCGACGGTGTCGCACAAGGCAACGAACTCGCGACTTTCGTTTCAAATTTGGCCACCAAAATTTAGTCTTAATATCTGGTACATCTTGGTACTCCCGTGGTGGATCTAATACTTTGAGTCGTGGGCTTCCTTTAAGATTAATCGTCTTAGACCATCGATATCCGGTACTGAATCGACCATTAAACGTAGTATGTCTTGATCATCCTTGGTGAAATCTTTGAATTTCCTTACGCCATTTTGATCTTGATTTACGACAACACGGGATCCTTTGGTTGTGCTTCACGAATCTGCTTCTCCAGGGTAGACTGTACCTCCAAATTGGCTACAAATCCTTCGGACACAACTTCTAGCTTTAGCTTCTGAAATTCTTCATAAAGTTCTAGGCAACTTTCCTTTACATCCAAAGCATTGCAGTAACTCTTACGACTTAGAGCGTCTGCGACTACGTTGGCTTTCCCGGGATGGTAGTGGATTCCAAGATTATAATCCTTGATCAATTCCAACCATCTTCTCTGTCTCATATTCAAATCTAACTGGGTGAAGATGTACTTCAGACTCTTATGATCCGTATAGACTTCACAGCGATTACCGATGAGGTAGTGACGCCAAATCTTTAAAGCATGCACTACGACAGCTAATTCCAGATCATGAGTAGGGTAATTCTCCTCGTGAGGTCTCAATTGCCTTGACACATAGGCGACAGCTCTTTCTTCTTGCATCAGGACGCATCCTAATCCTTGACGCGAAGCATCACGGTGAATATCAAATCCTTTGAATATCCGCGGAATCAACACGGAAATTTGAAGTCAAACGCTTCTTCAACTCTTGAAAACTTTCCTCACAGGCTGGAGTCCAAGTGAACTTTTTCTCTTTCTTCAACAATTGCGTAAGAGGCTTAGCAATCGATGAGAATCCTTCGATGAAACAGCGGTAATAACTGCCATTCCCAAGCTCGCGAACTGAGTCACGGTCTTGGGCTGCTCCCAATGTAGCATCGCTTTAACTTTACAGGGTCAATGCTACTCCTCATTTGTCATCACATGACCCAGAAATCCACTTCCTTTTTCCAAAAATCACACTTATCGAACTTGGCATACGGTGATGCTCTCGGAGTTTTCAATATTATCCTTAAATGCTCGCGTGTTCTTCCTCCGACTTGGAGTACACTAGAATATCATCAATGAACACGACTACAAACTTGTCCAAATATTCCATGAATACTTTATTCATCATGTTCATGAAGTATGCAGGGGCATTAGTCAGACCAAAGGACATGACTAAGAACTCATAATGTCCATACCGTGTTGAGAACGCGGTCTTCGGTATATCCTTAGGACAAATCTTGATTGATGGTAACGATCGCGGGTCGATCTTTGAGAACACTCCGGCTCCTTTCATCTGATCAAACAGATCATCTATCCGGGGTAGTGGGTACTTGTTCTTCATGGTAACTTCATTGAGGGAACGGTAATCAATACACATCCTCATACTTCCATCTTTCTTTTTGACAAACAACACTGGCGCTCCCTATGGCGACGAACTAGGTCTCACGAAACCTTTCTCAAGAAGTTCTTCTATCTCTTTCTTCATCTCCACCAATTCATCGGCTGGCATCCGATAAGGCCTCTTTGAGATCGGTGTTGTCCCTAGCACTAGGTCGATGACAAACTCGATGTCACGATCCGGTGGCATCCCTGGTAAATCTTCCGGAAACACATCTAGATATTCACTGACCACTGGTACTTCTTCCAAGGAAAGGGTCTTCAAACTGTTTACTAGCAAATGTCCATCACGAACTGAGGTGGCTAGAAACTCTACCTTGTTTCCTTTGGCGTCCTCGACTGTTACGGCTCTTCGGCCACAATCTAGCACGGCTTTGTGCTTGGATAACCAATCCATGCCAAGAATGACATCTAAGGTTTGGGTATCTAGGACGATTAGGTTGGCTAGAAACTCAACTCCAGCTATGAGTAACTTAGCTCCTAAACATCCCACTCTAGTACTTAGCTCTGCTCCAGGCGACTAGACTAACAGAGTATGCTTAAGTTGCATAACTTCCAATTTATTCTTGGTTGCAAACATCCCAGAAACAAACGAATGCGAAGGTCCAGAATCAAACAAAGCGATGCGTGTGTCGAGTTAACGAAACTTACCCAGTACGACGTCCGGTGATTCCTGGGCTCCTTCCAGAGTGACGTGGTTGACACGGCCTCTGATCACGGACTGTGGTGCTCCTCCGGCTTGACCGGCAACTTGTGAAGCTCCTTGGTTGATGCCTGGTGTTGGCGTCTTAGATGGAGTATGATGAGGATATCCCTACTACTTATGAGGTTATTCGTGAAGCAGGAGCTAAACTTCTCAAACAACAGGTGCATTTGTTTCTTAATGAATTTCCTTTTGTTGCCAATGAGAATTGGTTACTACCTAAAGCAATACTTGGTGCATTCTCAGGTTTGACAAATTTAAAGACTTTGGAACCGAGAGGAGGAGAGGAGGCCGGAACAAATTCATGGAGGAGAAACACATGCGGCCAACAAGGAGCGAGAAACCCATGTGGCCAACGAGAGAACGTGCTCTCGGGATAAAACCCGGCACATGCGCGGTCAAAAAGACATATGGTGACATGGCAACAAGGGTTACATTGGCATAAAAGAAGTATCAAGTGCATCGAACAAATTCGCGCAAGCTAAGAGAAGGAAAGCTCACAATACAAGGGAAACCGAGAGGGAGACTAGTTTAAATTTCCAAATTAAAGTAGGACATTTTTGAATCGGATTATCATTCACGTGAACGAATGCAGGACTCGGATCTTGTAGCGATGAGCGATGTCGGACTCGGATTATGTAGCACTCGGATCTTGTTCATCCGAGTTTTGTGCTTGCGTGGGAGGCTATATAAACCCCCATGGCGCACCATAGAGGTAGACCGGTTTATGCATAAGATTGAAACATAGCTATTGCGTGTTCTTTCGACACGAGTTCATGCGAGGACTTTGAGAGAGAATTAGGCGATCCATTGTTTGTTCTACAACTCAGGGTCAAGCCGTCGTTCCATTGGGAATTGGGGACTTGGCGTTCGTCGTTCGGGGTCTCGCGACGAACAACTACCGGTGTGTTTGGGCATATTCGAAGAGTTGAGGGTTCGTGCATTAGCGCGAGTGTTCAAATAGCGACATCGTCTACTTCGCATCAACTATCCACGGTTCCTCACCGAGAAGATCGGGCCTCCCGTATCATATGGTATCGATTCTAGGTTTACTCGGTGAATTTCTTTACGTAGATAGATTCGTTTTCTATCCTATCGTCAATAAATCGAAAATTGCAATACCAAAAGCGTAGTTTAATCTGTTATTTCTTGTGCGTTTAGTTAAGTTTTCATCCATTAGAGTTTTTGTTTTTAGTGCTGATCCATGTGTTCCTTTTTGCGTTGCTTAATCGTTGTGTTCACATAAACCGCACCAAATTGCTGATTGAACTCCTCAATTAGCGACCAAAAGAGATAGTGACCAAACACTTTGGGTTTCTTGAGCTTCACTTATATCCTTTCATCCTTGAGACTAGCTTTTGTACATTGCACTAGGGCTGTTCTTTGGTTTATTTACACGTTGTTGAATTGTGAGACTTGTGCAATCAAGAGGAGCAAACCCTATTTCGCCATTGCAATAAGAAAAGAGGAAAAAGGCCCGATTACAAGAAAAAGCCACGGCTTGAAAAGGTATTAAAAAAACAAAAATATCAAACCCGCAAATACCAGTGACAAATTTTTCCTTCGGTTTCCTTAATAGCCGAAGGGCGAAGAGCTTTGTTCATGCGGTTTTGAGAAAAAACAAACAAAAAGGGGCTGGCCGAAATTGGGAAGAGTAAACCTTAGTCCACAATTTCAGATTGTGTATTTAATCTATTTGAGCAATCTTGTGCCCTAACATTGATATCTTTGCAATTGGCTAGCGTCTCTCATAGTACTTGGTGCAAAAAGAGCTAGTTTTCATCTCAATTTCAGTTTGTCTCTCACTAGCTCATTCCTTTGTTTGCATTAAGTCACATTTATCTTTGTTTGTGCGTTCATACACTTCGCTTAAACCTTTTGGATCAAGCACATAGGCAAAATACTCTAGCTTGGATCATTACTTAGCTTTACAATACCTTGAATATCGAGTTGCATAGGATATACACATACCGTCCGAGCTCCACCTACACCGTTTGTGTACTCCTTGCTCTTGGTTACGCTCATACATTACGGGTTAAGGTCGCTCATTGTCTGGCTGTCGATTTGCCGCCCTTGATTCACTTTGGAGCAGTAAGCTTGTCTTGTGTTCGGGACGGTGAGTTGCGCAGCGTAGAGAGCAAGTTTTTTTACTAACCGGATATAATCTCGTTTGCTATTTGTGAGTTGTATCCATGTCGGTCATCGGGAGAATCCACCGGTTACGTGGGCGGAGTATACACGGTTGTGTGGGGCGCTACAAAAGCAACTTCATGATCGTGATAATGGTGTGCGCGATGAGCTCAGTCCGTTGATTTGGATTGAACAACCTCGGAGAGGAGGTTGCGCAACTACGCACGGACATCAACAACAACTTCTTGGAGCTGCACACCATGTTCAATCAACCAAGCGTGCATCGTAAGGATTTTCACGATAAGCCCAAATTTTTATCCCTATATTTTACGGTAAATGCGGATGTACAAGAATATCTCACTTGGGAGCTAGAAATTGATACTCTATTTCGGATGCACAACTATACCAATGAGAGAAGCTCTTACTTGCGTCTAGTGGCTTGGCGATTATGCCACACATTGGTGGGAGCGATTTATTCGTATAGCGTATGGGCGCCATGAATTGCCGATTATCACGTGGGAGCGGATGAAGCGACATTTCGGGCACGTTTTGTACCTCGCCACTACAAGCGTTCTCTACTTGACAAGTTGACTTGTCCACGAAAGGTTTAAATGCGCTAGTATATCACATGCGAAGCGTAGAGCATGGGACATTCCCTTCGGTACATGTTTAGTGTAGTGCTGCCCCATTGCTTCATGAAGAGTTTGTAGTTCTTGGTAATTGCTCAATTGTGACCCACAATCTTTGGGGACGGGATATATCAAACCCATATGAGAATGAGTGCCACATAGCAAAATTGAGTGAGAATGATAAAGAGAGTGAGCTGTGTGATTCCACCATATGTGAGGTTGAGAGCATCTCTATTGAGTGTGAGAAAGATGCACCAAATGAAAAGAGAGAAGTAGATGATAGTCAAAGTGAGGTTACTACTGAAATTCACGATTTATTTTCTACTTCTAGTATTGTTTCTCACATTGTGCGAGTTGATATTAAAGAAAATGAGTTGAAAGTTGAACAACCGGCATCGTTGGGCGTGAAAGGCGAGGAGATAACCACGGTGGGGATAGAGTGCTTGCGATCCAATGGTTTCATGATGATGATTTGATATCTACAACACCTACAACAACTAAGGAGGATGGTAAAGGTACGATAATGGTGTTGAATTGCATACTCATCAAGAAGAGAGTACGTCTGAGTTCGATCTCTAGTGTTCCTTTGAATATTCCATGTTACAAATTTATGCGCTCAATTTACATAATGTGGAATTGATTACCCATAGGGCGTTCTTACTAAAATATCTTTTGATGATCTTTTATACTATATCATGTTCGATGTTCATAGAGAGCTATCTAGTGTGATTGAGAATCTTGCTAAAGTTTCATGTTTAAAATCACTCGTTAGTACTTATGCCTACACATATACATTCAATTTGATTGGAGATTATGGTGTAGATGACAAGTTTTATGTTTATCGAATATGCATTACCTGTGATAATCTGGTGATTTAAACTTGCATGTTTTGCGCAAACCATCTATTGAGAAATATCATGATCATTTTGAGATGGATTTTAATACAAGTGCCTATTGTTTAGAACGTAATATGATGCCTACTTGTTTCTCCTATACATGTAAACAACGTAGTCGAGTTGAAGCATGGAAGAAACTAAAATTTTTCTCTCCAATATTTGAACAACTTGATCTAGTGGGTCCTCTTATATCTTGTCCATGTACTTACCAAAGTCGAGGACGATTTTTTCTCATGGGAGGGAGAATGATGTGAGTGAAAGTATCCCAATGTATATATCAAATACATCCTATGGCTGCTATGATCCTAATTATTTTGTGCAACAACGAGAATGTCACAACAATTGATGCATACATATACCACGTATATACGTTGTTCTTTTGTTTATTACACTTTGACAAATCATCATGTGCTAGCGAAAGGAGTTTGGATGACAAATATATATACCATGCATATCGTTGTATTTTTGTCTAGCACATCTTAGGGCTATCAAAAGCCGAGGGCGGCTTTTTTGAAGAAAGGGAGGATGATGAGGATATCCCTACTACTTATGAGGTTATTAGTGAAGCGGAGCTAAACTTCTCAAACAACGGTGCATTTTTTCTTAATGAATTTCCTTTTGTTGCCAATGAGAATTGGTTACTACCTAAAGCAATACTTGGTGCATTCTCGGGTTTGACAAATTCAAAGACTTTGGAACCGAGAGGAGGAGAGGGAGGCGGGAACAAATTCATGGAGGAGAAACACATGCGGCCAACAAGGGAGCGAGAAACCCATGTGGCCAACGAGAGGAGCGTGCTCTCGGGATAAAACCCTAGCACATGCGGGCGGTCAAGAAAGACATATGGTGACATGGCAACAAGGGTTACATTGGCATAAAAAGAAGCATCAAGTGCATCGAACAAATTCGCGCAAGCTAAGAGAAGGATAGCTCACAATACAAGGGAAACCGAGAGGAGACTAGTTTAAATTTCCAAATTAAGTAGGACATTTTTGAATCGGATTCTGTTCACGTGAGCGATGAATCGGACTCGATTATGTGATGAAACGATGTCGGACTCGGATTCTGTAGCACTCGGTTCTGTTCATCCGAGTTTTGTGCTTGCGTGGGAGGCTATATAACCCCCATGGCGCACCATAGAGGTAGACCAGTTTATGCATAAGATTGAAACATAGCTATTGCGTGTTCTTTCGACACGAGTTCATGCGAGGACTTTGAGAGAGAATTAGGCGATCCATTGTTTGTTACGCAACTCGGGGTCAAGCCGTCGTTCCATTGGGAATTGGGGACTTGGCGTTAAATGCGTTCGGTCTCGCGACGAACAACTACGGTGTGTTTTGGGCGTATTCGAAGAGTTGAGGGTTCGTGCATTGGCGCGAGTGTTCAGCTAGCGACATCGTCTACGCGCATCAACTATCCACGGTTCCTCACTGAGAAGATCGGGCCTCCCCCGTATCAGAGTAGCTCCAAGGTTGAAGCGTACTGGAGTGATTGTTCCCCTTTACGGACACTGGTTGGCAAAATGTCCCGGCTGACGACAGGCGTAGCAGACCTTTGGTGCATTCTGCTGGTTGCTTCGTGGGTTGGGGTTGTGGAGTGCAGGTTGCGGAAGTTACGGCGGTGGGACGGGTCTTGAAGTTGGTGCGATTGCTCTGAACGAAGTCAGGGTGGAAACTTGTTGGCTGTCTTTGGCACTATTCTTGCCCTCTGTTGTGATTGATGGTTCCCTTGCTGAGCCATCCGGTGTTTACAGTTATCTTCCAGCTCCTTGCGTTTGTCCTCTAGAACAAAGGTTTTGTTGATCAGCTCTTGGAAATCAGGAAAAGTATGGGCGATCAAACTGACTTGTAGTCCGGTGTTTAGTCCCTTCAAGCGACTCGCGAGCCTTGTCCGTGGCTACATCTTCCGCCGCATAGCGAGCTAGCTGAGAAAACTTGTTGAGGTAGTCAGGCACTGACATAGCTCCTTGCTTGAGAGCGCGGAGCTCATCCTTCTTCGGATCGATAATGCCCTCTGGTACATGATCTTCGGCGAAGCTCTGAAAAATTCCTCCCGGGTGATATCCTGTGGCGTCTCATGCGCGGCACAGAAGTTCTCCCACCATTCGGCAGCTGTGCCCTCCATCTGGTGAGTGGCATACAAAACCTTTTCACGATCGCTGCCTTTGGGTGATCGCGGCTTCCTTCGGTAACTCGAGCCAATCATGCGCTTCCTTTGAGAGGCGTGTCCAGGAAAATGTTGGTGGGCGAGTCCTCATAAATTCTGCAAGTTTGGATGGTCCATGGTGACCATGAGCATTGGGCTCCGTCATTGTTGATTGTTGTTGTTATTGTTGGCTTTGATTGTTCATAGCTTGCATCCGAGTCATCATAGTGTTCATCGGTGATCTGTCTTTGCCATGAAAGCTCCAAAGTTCGCAAGTCAATTGGGGTGCTTGTGGCGGATCGCTCCTGTGACTAGTTGCTCATTGCTTCTCGGTCTTTGAGTGCAGGAACCACTAGCAGCGATCTGCGAGTTTGAACCATCCGCTAAGCTCCATGGGTTAGATAAGGTAGCAAGCACAAGATAAGTTGAGAACTAAGCGGGCGAGTTAAACCCAACAAAACACACTCAAGAAACTCCAATGAAATACCTTTATTATTTAGGGTCTTAGCATGGTTGCAACAAATGCCTAAGGGCCTTTGCACTCATACTGCACACAAAAAGAAACAACGACCTAAGCACACAAAACTACCGCCTAAAGGCGACTCACTAAAGCCAAGCGCTAAGCTCAAAAGCTGAAACAACTACTCGAAAGCCACCACAACGCGGCGGCGCTCGACGGTGTGAGACTCGGAAGTGAGCGGCATCTTGGCAACCGGTCTTGATGCCACAGGCGGCGCGAGAGCAGGCGTTCCGGTGCAACCAGCTCGGTGGCTCTCGGGCTCTGCATCATCCTCTGGCTCAACTGGGCCTTCCTCTGGATCTTCTTCAGAATCCTTCCCGGGGTCTTCCTCTTCTTCAGGAACTTGGTCGTAGAGGATCTCTTGCGAGTGGCGACCTTCTCTTGACTCTGCAAGGCTTCATAGACATGATCCGGCTCGTGATGGTTCTCTCCAAGGCTTCCTCCTTGGCGGCCACAAACTGTGCGAGGTGCACGACTGTAGCGTTGCTCTCTCCTTCTATGGACGGATAGCGTCTTTGGCAAGTCCACAGTGCGGCTACGGGGTGGTAGCGGAAGGCGGTATCTGAAGCTCCGTGCGTAGATGTTGCAGATACGCAGCATCGCCAAGCGCGACGACTCCAGAATACCTTCCAGCCAAGTGATCTTCCTCACCGAGACGTGCAAAGGTTGGCTTGCCTTGTCGTTCCTCCTGGCGTAAATCGTCAGGCGACAAATAACTCCACGGTTCTGTCCATTTACCGTCCAGTTGTTGCCGACGTACAGCGGACGATCAAAACCTCCAAGAACCTGGAGCAACTTCCAAAGCTCGGCAGCGTACCCTCCCGTGCGCTCACCATAGCTCTGAAGACGGGGCATCTGTCAAGACAGACGAACAGGGTAAGAGCAACTTTAAAACAGCGAGGAGAGAAAGGATTATAGCAATAGTTGAGGCGAGAGAGATATGAGAAGAGTTAAGCAATCAATTAACCTTGCAAGTTAATTTTTCCTTTAGAAAATAGTTTGGACACTCTAAAGACGGCCAATCTAACTAAGGTCAAGACCTACAGTCAGTATGGCTCTGATACCACCTCTGTCGGGACCCAGAATTACGATTTTGGAACCCTCTGTGTATACTGCACTAGTCCAGAATCATGCTAGTGCACACAGGGTTAACATAGGTAAATACAGATCCACACAAGCGATAAATAAAGTAAACGATTAGTTTGAATAACAAATAAGGGTTTTGACCTTATGGTCGAGTTTACACTTATTAAGACACACAGGGCTAACAGGAAATAAACAGCAGCGGAACGGAAATAACTCCAGCGTAGATCCCACCAATTCACCATAGGCAACCGACTGGGATCCAGACCTTAACGATCAACAACCTTCGGCGAACTCCTCCTCGAAAGCAGGGGTAGACTCCTCCTCTTCTGTAGGTTTGGGCGCAAGTTTTACAACAAGCATGAGTACACAACCGTACTCGCAAATCATACCACAGAATGCAATGTATAGATGCAGGCTTATTCCAAAGAAAAAGGCACGTGGTTCTTTTGCATAAAAGCGACATTTGCAATTGAATACGAATAATAGATTGAAAGCATAATTCAAAACAAATAGAAAATATTAATTTAACAATTGTTTCCACAAAGACACATAGCCTAATCAAATTCTTTCACACAGCCATATGACTTAAATCACACAGCTGTCCCTTCCCAATATTTTATGAAAATCTACCCCTCGTGTGAAATCCCCGAGCATGTCCATGACCGCGGACGCGGCTATTCGAATAGATTGATTAACACTCTGCAGAGGTTGTACACTTTACCCACAAGATATAACTAGTGTAGCAAGCACTAATCGTAACAAAACAGTTCGAAACTTCATCTCAAACATTGACGTTCGGTGTGCTTACAAACCGCTATACCACTCACATAGAATTGGTATAACACACGCCATTGGACGGGGAAGGCGAATCGCCCCGCGATGCAACCACCAAGTAGTCACACCTCCACCTGTCACACGACCTAACCTATCCACGAACATCAATGCCGAGAATCCATAACTTACTAAGTTAGGCCCGTCCCATACCGGGCATGTGGTGCGTACAATAAGGCTCAGTTCAATGGCGCACAAAGTTAAGTCCTTAATTGACCAAGGCAAGACTTCCATATTCTAACTAAGTCACAAAGATCATCATTCCCATCACATAGACCACCATGTCACACAGTCTCCACCACTTGTCTCAGTCTAAATCCTTTACCACCCAGTTGGTTTAGTGCAACACATGCCATCATGAAGTAACAACACATAGCACATAGTTTTACACAAAGTTCTATAGTCACTTAGTCATAATTAATATTTGCAACTTACATGAGACGTGAGACTCGTAGCATGGCTAAGCAATTGTACTCGCATCTAATCAACCCACGTTGGTGCTGTAATATTACCAACTCATAACCAATCTAGGGCGACAAAGAATTATGGCATACAATGTCAAGGGGTGATAACAAATTTGGATACTAACTATACCCAAAGTATTTAAATACATAATTAAAACTGGGTTCAAGATGATCAAAGGTATGACTTGCCTTGGAAAAGGTCTATGTACTGGTCTTGATCTTGGGGTGCTCCTTCTTCCACAAAATTCCCCGACGAATCGACGTCTACTCGCAAACGAAACAAAAACAAACAAAACAAATAAATAACAGAGGCAAAACAAGCTCCAAAAATTAAATAAAAATCTCAGATAAATAGAGCTTGAATTTAGACAAATTTAGAAATTTGAATGGGCTCAATCGGAGTTAGGATGCAAAAGTTATGAGCTCTGAAAGTTTAAATCTAAAAAGAAACCCTAATTTGGATTTTCTGGAATTTCCGAATTATTTCTTAACAGAAAAATCGGATTATTGCGCAATGCTGACATCAGCGAAGGAATTTCGGAATTAAAAGAAATCAGAAAAGATTCTGACATGTGGGACCCACATGTCAGCCTCACGGTCCACGGTAGACTAAGTCTACCGAACCGGGGTTTTGGATTGAATGTGATCTGCCGCGTCGTGTGATGTGGAGGTCGACCGGCGACACGGCCGCCATGCTTGCGGTGCGCCGTTGGCGCCGACGTGGATGCCACATCAACGTGGACACCAGCGACGACCTCTGTACCGGCCGACAACGGCGATTCCGGCCGCGGCGGCGACAACGGAGGGTACCACTGGATTCCTCACACCCTCGCGAACCTGGTGACACGGTTGGATGCTCCCGGTGGTGACCAAAACTGCGGCGGCGCTCACGGTTGGCGGCGGAGCGGCACGGTGAAAACGACAACGGCGCTACGGGGGTTGGCTGAGGAAACGGAGGCGCGCACCGTGGAGCCCAGGCGGCGGCGATGTCTGAGCACCGTCGGAGGTGACGGAGCGTTGGCGGCGCGCGAATTGGCGAAGAAACGGTCGGCGCGAAAACCTAAACTTCAAATTGTGGCGGCGTCGAAGCTTTAGAGGTGGAGAGGGTTGGGGTTCTGAGTTGCGGAGGATCGGGCGATCCTTAGGTGCTATTTATAGGGGCTAGGGTGCCCGGGATAGGAAATCCCCAAATTGAGTCCGTTTGGTCACGAGCGAATCGAGAGAGATTAGATAAGATCTGAGCTCCGATTTTGTGAGATTTGAATGCGGGAAGATAGGAGATAGAGTTTGGCACGATTTCTAGAAGGGCTTCCAACAGAAAAAATGCGTTGTCGGACGGAGGTCCGAGGGGTTTCAATGGCGGCCGAAGCCGACTCGGGCGCGGAGACGAAGGCGCGACGAAGACGACGACCTCGGCGGGCCCACCGATTAGAGGAGAGGAAGCGGCCCACACGTCAGCGGGCAAGGAGAGCAGGGGCTGCGTGTTAGCGTGTGCGGCGACACTGCTGGCGGTAGGTGGCGCTGAAATGGGCCGGAGGCGGAGGGGAATGGGCCGGAGCTTCGGAAATTCGGCCCGAAATTATTTCTGAGATTTTAATAGCTTTTCTAATTTGGAAAATACCAGAAATTCAAATAGGCAATAGAAAATAGCAAATGAACTCAGAAAAATTCTAGAAAAATCTAGAAAATATATCTGAGCACATAGAACCCAAATAAAATAGTTTTGGCTATTGTTCATGTTGGGATTATTCATATTAAATGTTTTTGATTGTAAAGTCCCATATTAAGCTTTTGAATTAAAATCAAATAAAATTCAAATGGTGAATTTTCTCCCTAATAACTATTAAAAGAGCTTTTTTTTAGCTCTGAAAATTGGGATGTTACAGCTGTGGAACAATTCCACATTACTTCAAATGATCACGAAATTCATGGCTCAAAATTTCACCTCCACGATCAGATCGTAAAGATTTGATTGTCTTGCCAATTTGATTTTGTACCTCACTCCGGAACTCCTTGAACTTTTCAAAGCATTCCGACTTGTGCCTCATTAAATAGACATATCCATATCTACTATAGTCATCGGTGAAGGTAATGAAGTACTGAAAACCACCTCTAGCTGTCGTCCTCATTGGTCCACATACATCAGTATGTACGAGTGCCAACAGGTCAGACGCCCTCTCAGCTCGACCAGTGAAAGGAGTCTTGGTCATCTTTCCGAGTAGGCAAGATTCGCATGTTTCAAATGATTCTAAATCAAATGAGTTTAGAATTCCATCATCATGGAGCTTCTTCATACGTTTCTCACTTATGTGACCCAAACGACAATGCCAAATAAAAGTGGAATTCATATTATTAGGCCTGGGCCTCTTCGCATTAATATTATAGACGGATGCAACATCAAGATTCAAAATAAACAACCCATTGAAAACAGGTGCATAGCCATAAAACACTTCATTCAAAAATATAGAACAACCATTGTTCTCGATAATGAATTTATAACCTTCTGCCATCAAACATGAGGCAGAGATAATGTTTCTACTCATGGCTGGAACGTAATAACAATTATTTAATTCCATAATAAATTCTGAAGGCAAAAGTAATGGCAATGTCCCGACGGCTAATGCAGCAACCCTTACTTTATTCCCGACGCGAAGATCCATCTCGCCTCTTGCAACTCTCCTAATCCTTGTTAGACTCTGCATTGAATTGCAAATATGAGCAACCGATCCGGTATCAAATACCCATGAGTTAACAGAAGAATCGGCAAGAAAAACATCTATAACATTAATACCTGAAGTGGAGGGTTTAGTCCCACCATTCTTTTTCTGATCAGCCAGGTATTTTTTGCAGTTCCTCTTCCAATGGCCTAACTCTTTGCAGTAAAAGCATTCAATCTCTTGTGTCGGGCCAGACTTAGTCTTGGGCTTAGGCTTATTGGTTTGGATCCTATCCGAAGCTTTAGCCTTGCCCTTTCCATTTACCCTAGTCTTAGCCTTCTTCTTGAAGCTCGTACTCTTTTGCACCATCATCACATGACTATTGCTTTTCTTAATGTTGTCTTCTGCAATCTTGAGCATCATATGCAGTTCGGTGAGATTCTTGTCTAAACTATTCATATGGAAGTTCAGAATGAACGGCCCATAGCTTGCAGGAAGCGAAGCAAGAATCAAATCTGTAGCCAACTCTTGACTAAGTGGAAAACCAAATTTTTCCAAGCTCTGTGTGTAACCAACCATCTTGATCACATGTGGGCTCACCGGACTATAATTTCTTTGAGATCTCATATCTCTCAGTTCTTGCTTGTGTCTCAAACATGCCTTTGAGCGCCACGATCATATCATAGGCCTCAATGTTCAAACCGCTACAAAGTGCGAGTTCATAGCAGCAAGCATGAGACAGCTAACATCAAGGGACTCATCACATACCTTTTTATAGGTGCTTTTAAGAGTAGCAGCAGCATTTTCAGTAGGCACATCGGAATTGGTTCCTCTAGAATATGTTCCTTTTTATCTTGCCTAAGAACAATTCTTAGGTTGCGGGACCAATCCGTAAAAATTTTTCCATTCAGTTTTTCCTTATCAAGTACCGAACGTAAAGCAAAACTGGATGTTGGTACAGCAGTTGGTGCCATGATCTACAACATAAAATATGCAAAACTAAGACATATGTTCAAAAAGTAACTTGTATTAAACAATTTAATAAAGATACTCCCACTAAATACCATATCCCTCTTATGTCATTCTAGTGATTCAAGATCCATAATTAATTAATCTCCTAGTGAGCTTTGGCATCACTACTAGAAGATTAGTGAATATGGTAAGCAACCCTTTGCTAATCATATCTCTATATGACTCTTGTTGTTGGGCAGCATCTCTATGCTCCGGCACCCAACCCTATGCCCCAAGGTCCACAACCGTTATGATGACCTTGTCAAGTTAGACCAATGCTAAGCGTGTAAGTGTTTCACACAAACCCATCTAGTCAAGGAGAGTTAATGACACTCTGCTTTGGCAAGACCTACCATTAAAATACAAGACTTTGGATGGTGCAGCAAATTGGGAGGGCATCAACTTTAACTCAATATTAAGTGAGGGAATTTTACTTCTACCATGTTAAGAGCATTCAAAGCAATTAAATGACATACATAGAAATAAAAGAACAAAAGAAAGGCATTCACAGAAAATCATATTGTATTGTGATATAATATGACCCTTCCACAAGGTGATCTCCATCGCCGTGTTTCCTGTGCGCCATGTCTCCAAGTAGCCAAAACCTCCAAGTACTCCCACTAAACCATTACTAATAATAGCACTCGTGATAAAATACAAAGAGTGAAAGGCATCACAAGTCGACACGCAGGCCGTTATACAAATATAGACAGCCTTGGGCTGCAATAAGCATGACACGCAGGTCATGAACATTACTGTAATACTCCAGATTAGAATTCGTGAAGAAAACTAGTTAAGTAAAAGGAAAAAAAAAATTAGAAGGTTGGTTCCGGCGGAGGACTATTTGGAAATTATGTTGTAGCGAGAGAAAGAGGGGGGGTTTTGGAAGTTCCCGGCAGCTTGGGCCTGGGCTTTGGCCCATTGTGGACCCATGTGTGGCCGGCCAAGGGAGAGCACCCCTTTTCGCACAAGATACGAGCCCACTGTCGAGGGCACAAGTCCCACAAGAAGAAATTTTCCACCACCATAAATCATAATAAAACATTGCTATGCAAACCCAAGAAACTCTTAAGTTGAGACAACAAGAAAGTTGCGGATTACATTTTTTTAGCTCCAACCTCAAATACTTATGGTAAACATTTTCCGTTAACACATGAAAGTAATCTCTTTGATTACAACATTACTTGCTAAACCAAACAAGAGATGTCTTTAATACCAAAACACATTCATCACTTGGAACCAAACGGAACCTTTTCATATGTCACATTGCTCAACTAATTTTATCTCTTGAAAATCATGAGTCCCCAAAGATCACGAATACAAAACTCCAAATATTTCATTTAACCGTTATTAAAACAATCAACTTACTTTCTCTCTAGAAGAATCATCACCACTCCAACACGTCACAATCTCTTGTAGACCTTATTACTAACATCAAGAATATTTCACTCTTAGCAAGGTTCGTTATCATCAACTCTTCCTTTATAAAGTCCCCAAAAACTGACCAAACCGTTACATTTCACTTTATCCTCTCATCCTCAAATGAGGGTACACCAAATTCTTACACCCTCACTATAACAATCACCATATTTTTGAAGGAACCTACTACACAATTTACAAGGTTACACCAAAACCCTTTCATCAAAGACATACTATTATCTGACAATCTCACCATCAAGCAAACACATGTCACCTATTAAATCCCATCATAAACCTTTCCAACAGAAACACAGCATATTCGGAATGCTCATACTTATTTAGTACACACTAACTCCAATCTAGAGGTTATCATAAACTTTTGATGATTATTCAATCAAGGACGAATTGATGGTCATGTATCTATTTGTACTCCCACGAGCATAAATAAGATCATCAAATAGCCAATTAAAGAAGATTTCCATATTAATATCTACCAAGACGACAGTCGAACACATCTTATATTTCTCTTTTTGCACAGTTAGATTAATCCATTAAGATCAAATAATCTAACTAGTTTAGCAAACTAAACAACTCCAGGGATCAACTACTCCGTTAATGTTCCACGATGGTTAATAACTCTATTGATTCCAATTAGGTATAGCCGTACACCTAATCACGATTCAACAAGAACTACTACATGACCCCATCAAATTAATCAACTTTCCTTCCGGGGATCTTAGTTAGGATCGATTATACAACACACTCTGGACCCAACTTGATAACTCATATCATATTCACTAATTTCTCCGATTATAACTTCCCTTAACCACGAGATGACATCGCTAAAGGGTTTAGCATTTTCTTTTATAAAAGAACTTTTCAACTTCAACACTCAAGATACCCAAAAAATATATTGAATCAAAACTTCCCATTACTTGGGACTTGCAAAAACTTTCATTATCCAAGAACATCAACGGATAAATGGGTCATGCTTTCCAATGAGAAGGACAAAACTCCAAAATAAAGCTCAAACTTGACAATCAACTCGGTTCACCAGCCGCAAGAAATTTATGGGTTGCTTTGAGAAAAAAAATATTGGTGTGTTTTCTTTGGCTTAATTTGTCTGTAAAGCAATCATTATTTTCCCAAGCGATGAGTTATTCTTGCGGTGGTGAACCGAGTTGATTGTCAAGTTTGACCTTTATTTTGGAGTTTTGTCCTTCTCATTGGAAAGCATGACCCATTTATCAGGTTGATGTTCTTGGATAATGAAAGTTTCCTTTTGCAAGTCTGTGAGTGCGTGGAAGTTTTGATTCAATATATTTCTTTTGGGTATCTTGAGTGTTGAAGTTGAAAAGTTCTTTTATAAAAGAAAATGCTAAACCCTTTAGCGATGTCATCTCGTGGTTAAGTGGGAGGTTATAATCGGAGAAATTAGTGAATATTGTCATACCTACTGCTTTTGTTAGGAAAGAAAGGTTTAATCGGGAACTTGGCTAGCGTAAAAATGTCGTTTTCGGAGAGGATGGGAGTTTTGGGCCTCAGTAGCCTTTCCAGGCCTTGGCCGCCATGGGCCTAGGCCCATGCGCCCTCTCCCCTCCCCTTGGTGCAAACCCTAGCCCTCCCCTTTTATTCCTTGGCGGCCACCCTCCCTTCTTTTTCCCTCTTGGCCGCCACCTCCCCTCCCTCCTCTCCTCCCTTGCGCCCTACCTTGGAGCCGCCCCATCTCCCCTTGTGGCTGCTCCTCCAAGCGTGGTGCTGCCCCAACCGATCTCGGAGTTTCCCCACGGTTGGTGTTCGCAAAGCATCGAGGTGGGCTGTTGAGTGATTCGGCCAAAGGAGGGGAAAAGGAGGAAGAGCTTCTTCACAAGGATCCTTCTACCTACTCCTGGTTGCAGCAAGGGTAACGATGCGATCCTCGTGGTTTGATAGTTGGTAGAAGAGATTTGGATACGTTTTTGATTAGGCGGACTTGCTGAAATTAGAAACTGATTCTGTCGAGACGTTGTAGAGGGTGTTTCGGTTATTTTTAGGCAGAATCTGAAGGTTTGGTCTCCTAGAGATATCTAGGCCTCGTTCTTAAGTTTCAGTGCCACCAAGTTCACTTGATTCCGAGGTCCGAGTCAAAAGTTATGGATGTTTTAGTACCTGCTGCCAGAAATCTGACGAGAATAAACTGTCTGGTTATTTCCTAAATTTTGAAAGGAAATTGGTCGAAACTGAAAGTTCACCCAACTAGGTTATTGTAGGTAATTCGATAACCTTTTCAGATTGGTAAAGAATGCTCAATTCGGAGTTGTAACATAGAAGTTATGATCAACTGAATATTTCTGCTGAAATTTGGTAGGCTGAATCTGTGCTGAATGTTCAAACAATTATTAGCCTATTAATTTGACCAAATTGGATTGTCGTGTCAACTAGAGTTTTGTAGTTAGACCAGTTAAGAATCTACAGAAATTGGGTTTGCTATTTTTCGACTTCCGGGCTGTGAGTTATGTTAGTCCCGTGTTGCTGTCCGGATTTATTTTTATGGACAGGTTCGCTATTTTTAGGTTTATGCGATATAGGATTGAATTGAGTCTTAATAGAAGTAATATAGAACACCGACTAGTTGAGCTGGGTATCATGTATACTTATTGAGTTATTTCGTTGGTTTAGGCGCGAAACCGGGTGTAAGAGCGCCGTTGCGGATAACGCCGCAACGCTGGAAGGCAAGTACCATGTTTATTTGGATATACGTATCGTGGTTATTAGCTTGAGTTGTTTTTGGTTACTTGTGAGACATGTGAAATGAATTATTCATGCCTTGTTCAATACATTGAATTCATGAATAGAAATGGTGTTATTGTATATTTCACTTAATTGTTGCATGCATTCATTATCATTTGCGTCACGGGAGTGGATGAGGAAGACCATCAATTCGGGATGATTGAGTAAGACCCATTAATTCCAAGATGGGCAATGTTGGACACCCGTATGAAACGTTCTTCATACGGAAATGGATCCCGCATTTTTGTTAAGATGCGGGCTTGAGTGAACACCGACGGTGTTCACCGACTATCTGTATATGTGTGTGTGCATCCATTCCCTTGATTTTAAGCATTCATGTCATGTCTCCATACGCACTCATTTGTGTTATGACCAATGTTGATGCGAGCATGTCTTATTCGTATTGATAAATGTCTTATTGATCATTGTACTTGCTGAGTCTTGGACTCACCCTTGCGTTGTTTTTGTCTATTTCTAGGTGATCGTTGATAAAATTCTCTTGGGAGGGAGTAGACACACACTACTTGTCTACATCACCAATTTCATGTTCAAGACATAATTCTAGTTCAATATTACATTCGTTAATCTTTGAATTGTAATAATTAAACTTTAATTGGAGAAGGAAGGATACCTTCTCGCTATGATGTTGATTTATTCGCATGTGAACCCTCTTTAATGTTTCTCAGTATTAAATAACTTAGAAGGTGAAGGAAGGATACCTTCACCATATCTTGATTATGTTAATGCTGTCAGTTGGTTGATATAATTATTTCATAATCTTCCGAAATGTGTAGTTTGTTAGATTAACTAGGTGGCATCTTGGCTTCCGTTTGGCCAGGGTGTTACAGTTGGTATCAGAGCGGGCTTTAGGTCCGTGGTTAAAATAAAATTATTAAATTGACACACTGTGCACAGTAGGATGGGTTGGGTGATTCATTGTTTCCGCAATTTCGTTGTTATGATTTATTTGTTGTGTTATTGTTGCTTAGTTCCGTGCTTCTTTTGAACCGTTAAGTTAAGTGTTTAGTTTTGTTCGGTTGTGGTGTTCTTAGATGGCGAGAGGTAGAGGACGTGGTCGTCTGCAGGCCGTGGTCGTGATCGTGGGCGTGGTCGGTTGTTTCGCAACCTCCGCAGAAGAGGCTGCTGGTGGAGCTGGCCGAGGAGGTTGCCTCATTGCTCACCCACCGCAGAGCTCAAGCTGCGCCGCCGTGGATGCCCAAAGGCGTCGGCTGTATTATTGAGAATCTTGAGAGGAGAACGAGCTGCTCCGTCGGCAGATGCGACGGCTCAACCTCCCGCTCCTCGCTGCCGCTGCTTTGCTCCTGCTGCTTGCTTGTTCGCTGCTTCTTGTCTCGTCTGCGAGTCCGATCGTTGCAGCGGTTCCACCGAGATTAGGATAAGTCTCGCGAGTGGATGTCGCCGACTTGACACTTTTGATGGGGCGGTACCCGATTCGAGCGGCAGATTGGCTCGGTACATGGAGCGGCAGCTTGACGCGTTGGAGATGAACTCGGTGCAAAGGGTTCGTTTGTGGCCTTTCAACCGAAGGGCCAAGCCGATATCCGGTGGGAAGGGGTTACATGCGGGACCCGAGCGAGGACGATTACTTGGGAAGTTTTGTGGGGCAATTTAGAGCCAAGTACTATCCGGATTCTTTCGTGGAGAAGATGGAGCGGTCTCTGACGCGTTGACTCGGGGTAATAGGTCGGTTTGAGTATGAGGCTGAATTCAGCGACTGATGCGCTTTGTACCGTGCAGCCGCTGATGATATGGAGAAGGCCAAGAGGTTCCGTCGGGTCTCGTTCAGAGTATCGCCCGGTCTGGGTGCATCTGTCTTGCGTGATTTCGATGCGGTGGTTGAACAAGCTAGAGGAATGGAGTTGGTGAGAATCTTCCGCCATGACGCGATCGGCTAGTGGCACTGTTCTGTTGGTGGTTCAGCGCAGAGCGAGCGGAGCTTTAGTGGTGGGCGGGTCTTCTCGACCGCATCCAAGAGATTTCAAGGAGTCGCGTCCTCGTTCGGCTCAGCGATGGCGGCCTTCTTCTCGGCGCCACGCACGCGTCGTCACCGCACCTCGATTGCGTCCGTCCGGGACAAGGTATGAAATGTTTCGATGTGGAGAGGGTCACCGGTCTTGAGTGTTCTTTCGAGAGGGCGTGTCGTCGGTGTGGTCGGAAGGCCACAAAGCATCGATTTGCGCGTAACCAGCGAGCATCATCAAGTGGAAGCGATTCGATTGTGTCTTCTTCGGTGCACCTCGGGGCTCGATGCAGACTCTATTTGCACCTCCTGTGCCTCGGCGTCAGATGGACTCCTCTGCGATTTTTACTCCTGCGCCTCCTTCGGGTTCTCACTGGAACCACGCCCGTCTGCACCACCTTCGTATGCTTCTCTGCAGCAGTTCTGCTCATCCTTCACAGAGTCTTTGTTGCGTCTTCTCGCTCCTGTACCCATGGGGTCTCACGCCATGCCTACTCCCGATGCCGTGGGCCGTCTGATGTGGTGACAGTACTCTACTAGTTGATTCACATGAGGCTTTCGTATTATTTGATTCGGAGCTACTTATTCTTTGTGTCCTTAGAGTTTGTTAGAAGGCGAGTTTGAGTGTGCGATTTATATCCGAGTCTGTGGTGAGTCGGTTCTCAGGGGTCTTATTTCTAGCTCTGACGTGTCTGGCTGTACTATCACTATTGAAGATGAGAATTTCATTGCCAACCTTATGGTGATTCATTATCACCTTTTGATGTTATTTTGGGTATGGATGGTTATTCAATTATCGTGCAAGATTTGTTGCTTTTGGAAGACGGTGACTTTGCGTGCTCCATCGGGTGAAGAACCGGTTTTTCGGGTAGCGCGCTTGATTCCTTGTTCGTGTTGGCTAGTTTGTTTCCGTCGTCGAGCCTCAACCATTGGAATGCTTTGGTCCCTTAGCGAAGTCTGAATCTCCACCGTATCGAAGATATTCTGGTAGTGAATGAGTTTCCGATGTTTTTCCGGTAGAGCTTCCTGGAATGCCTCCTGAGCGTAAAGTGGAGTTCCGGATAGATCTTGTTCCGGGAACCCGACCTATTTCTATATCTCCATATCGTTTGGCGCGTCCCTTTCAGGAGGAGTTGAAAAAGCAATTAGATGATTTGCTATCTAAAGGTTTGATTCGGCGTAGTGTTTCGCCGTGGGGAGCTCCTGTTCTTTTCACTAAGAAGAAGGACGGTAGTTGGCGTATGTGTGTGGATTACCGGGCTCTTAACCAAGCAACTGTGAAGAATAAATATCCTTTGCCCCGTATTGAGGATCTCTTTGATCAGTTGAAGGGAGCTAAAATATTCTCCAAAATTGACCTTCAGTCAGGTTATAATCAGATTAGAGTTCGAGAGCAAGATATTGAGAAGACAGCTTTCTCTACAAGGTATGGTCATTATGAGTATAAGGTTATGTCTTTTGGGCTAACCAATGCTCCTGCAGTTTTCATGGAAGCCATGAATAGTATGTTGCACCCTTACCTTGATGATTTCGTCGTAGTATTCATTGATGACATCTTGATTTATTCCAAGACGAAGAAGATCATGCTCAAGCATCCGAGGTTGGTACTTGAGACTCGAGTGAACCAATTTTATGCCAAGCGAAGAAATGTGAATTCGGATTTCGAGTTGGGTTTAGGCCATGTAATCAATCAAGAGGGCATTTGGTTGATCCAAGTAAGATCTCAACGGTGGTGGAATGGAAAAGACCAACTAATGTAAAAGAAGTGAGGAGTTTTCTGGTTTAGCTGGTTATTATCGGCGTTTCGTGGAGGTTTCTCTACCCTTGCTAGACCATTGTCACGATTGACACGAAGGGGTCAAGTTTCGATGGACGGCGCGTGTGAGCGAAGTTTACGTACTTTGAAGGATAGATTGGTGACCGCTCCAGTTCTCACTCTTCACGAACCAGAGAAGGTTCACTATTTATTCGAGATGCATCTAGAGTTGGGCTTGGTTGTGTACTTATGCGGGATGGCAAGGTGATTGCCTATGCCTCATGGCGATTGAAGAATCATGATGAATTATCCTACTCACGATTTAGAGTGGCTGCGATGGTTCTTGCTTTGAAGATTTGGCGTCATTATTTGTATGGCGAATCTTGTGACATTTTCACCGATCACAAGAGTCGAAATACATCTTTACCGAGAAAGATTTAAACACGAGGCAGAGGAGATGGTTGGAGTTGATAAAAGACTATGATCTCACCATTCAAGTATCATCGGGCAAGGCAAATGTTGTAGCCGATGCCACGAGTCGCAAGGCGACCCCTCCTACTCTCGATTGTCTCATTGCTGATTTAGAGCGTATGGATATCTCCTTTTGTTTGCGGGCACCATGTCTGAGACCCGTTTGCTTCTTGAGTCAACC
The DNA here is from genome assembly GCA_036346255.1 of Ampelocalamus luodianensis. Classification (NCBI taxonomy): domain Eukaryota; kingdom Viridiplantae; phylum Streptophyta; class Magnoliopsida; order Poales; family Poaceae; genus Ampelocalamus; species Ampelocalamus luodianensis. Next base: position 39,981,070 of record CM070624.1, read on the forward strand.
ATTCCAGATCGAGTGCGGGAAGCACAACAGCTTGATCAAATGTTTCAGCGTGCAAGGAAACGCCTAGATGAAGGCAAACAAGGCCACTTCAGCATAGATGAGTCAGGTGCATTGCGATTTAAAGGTCGCCTTTGTGTGCGCGAGGCACTGAGTTAAAGATGAGATTCTAAAGGAAGCACACCATTACATCGTATCTGATACATCCAGTGAGACCAAAATGTACAAAGATTTGAAGAAGAGTTTCTGGTGGAAGAGAATGAAAGTTGATATTGCGCAGTATGTGGCCTCGTGTGGGATCTGCCAGCGGGTTAAGGCTGAACATAAGCGACCGGCAGGATTGTTGCAACCTTTAGAGGTTCGGTGTGGCCATGGGATGACATCTCCATGGATTTTGTGGTTGGTTTACCCGCACTCGGCGAGGAAGGATGCTATATGGGTTATAGTGGATCGGTTCGAGAAGTCGCACATTTCATTCCTATTCGAACCACCAATTCTGCGAGCGATTTGGCTCCACTCTATGTGCGAGAGATAGTACGTTTGCACGGGGTGCCAAAGACTATTGTTTCCGACCGAGATGCCAAATTTGTTTCCAAGTTTTGGGAGAGCTTGCAGGGTGCTTTGGGCACGCAACTCTGTCTTAGTACTGCATTCCACCCTCAGACAGATGGTCAGTCTGAGCGTACAATCCAAACCTTAGAAGATATGCTCAGGTGTTGTGTTTTATCTGGAAGGGGTTGGGAAGATCACACGGCTTTGCGAGTTCGCCTATAACAATAGCTATCACGCCCGATTCGAGCTGCACCATTTGAGGTTCTCTATGGGCGAGATGCATCTCCATTATGTTGGGATGCGATTGGAGAGCGGGCTGTTTTGGGTCCTGACTGGGTTCAGAAAACTGTGGTTAGAGTAGCAAGGGATCGGGAAGAATCTGCTCGCTGCTCAAAGCCGACAGAAGAGTTATGCAGATGTGAGAAGGCGAGAGTTGGAATTCGAAGTGGGAAACGAGGTTCTTCTGAGGGTATCGCCTACCAAAGGCGTAGTACGTTTCGGTACTAAAGGGAAGCTTAGCCCAAGGTACATCGGACCGTTTCCAGTTGTGGCAAGAATTGGGAAATTGGCTTACCGCTTGGATCTTCCGGAATCCATGCAAGGAGTTCATAATGTGTTCCACGTATCAATGTTGAGGAAGTTCTTGAGGGACCCGGAGCATGCTATTCCGCTGGAGCCCTTGATCATTGAGCAGGACCTTACGTTTGAGTCCCGACCAGTGAAAATTTTGGAAGAGTCAGAGCGGGTTCTGAGGAACAAGACATTGAAGTATGTCAAGGTTCTTTGGTCTCATCAAACGGAGAGAGAAGCCACTTGGGCTGAGTCGCATGCGCGGCGTATCGGACCTATTTGTTGTTTGGTGCGTGTTAAATCTTGTTTTCAATTCCTTAGACTTACTGCTCTTGTGTCCGTTGCGTGGGTAGAATTCGGGGTCGACTGCAGTGAGGGTAGAATGTCATACCTGTTTTTGTTCGGAAAGAAAGGTTTAATCGGGAACTTGGCTAGCGTAAAAATGTCGTTTTCGGAGAGGATGAGAGTTTTGGGCCTCCGGTAGCCTTTCCGGCCTTGGCCGCCATGGGCCTAGGCCCATGCGCCTCTCCCCTCCCCTTGGTGCAAACCCTAGCCCTCCCCTTTTATTCCTTGGCGGCCACCCTCCCTTCTTTTTCCCTCTTGGCGCCACCCCTCCCTCCCTCCTCTCTCCCTTGCGCCTGCCTTGGAGCCGCCCCATCTCCCTTGTGGCTGCTCCTCCTCTGTGGTGCTGCCCCAACCGATCTCGGAGTTTCCCCACGGTTGGTGTTCGCAAAGCATCGAGGTGGGCTGTTGAGTGATTCGGCCAAAGGAGGGGAAAAGGAGGAAGAGCTTCTTCACCAAGGATCCTTCTACCTACTCCCTGGTTGCAGCAAGGGTAACGATGCCGATCCTCGTGGTTTGATAGTTGGTAGAAGAGATTTGGATACGTTTTTGATTAGGCAGACTTGCTGAAATTAGAAACTGATTCTGTCCAGTATGTTGTAGAGGGTGTTTCGGTTATTTTTAGGCATAATCTGAAGGTTTGGTCTCCTAGAGATATCTAGGCCTCGTTCTTAAGTTTCAGTGGCCACCAAGTTCACTTGATTCCGAGGTCCGAGTCAAAAGTTATGGATGTTTTAGTACCTGCTGCCAGAAATCTGACGAGAATAAACTGTCTGGTTATTTCCTAAATTTTGAAAGGGAAATTGGTCGAAACTGAAAGTTCACCCAACTAGGTTATTGTAGGTAATTCGATAACCTTTTCAGATTGGTAAAGAATGCTCAATTCGGAGTTGTAACATAGAAGTTATGATGAACTGAATATTTCTGCTGAAATTTGGTAGGCTGAATCTGTGCTGAATGTTCAAACAATTATTAGCCTATTAATTTGACCAAATTGGATTGTCGTGTCAACTAGAGTTTTGTAGTTAGACCAGTTAAGAATCTACAGAAATTGGGTTTGCTATTTTTCGACTTCCAGGCTGTGAGTTATGTTAGTCCCCGTGTTGCTGTCCAGGATTTATTTTTATGGACAGGTTCCGCTGTTTTTCAGTTTATGCGATATAGGATTGAATTGAGTCTTAATAGAAGTAATATAGAACACCGACTAGTTGAGCTGGGTATCATGTATACTTATTGAGTTATTTCGTTGGTTTAGCGCGAAACCGGGTGTAAGAGCGCCGTTGCGGATAACGCGTCGCAACGCGAAAGGCAAGTACCATGTTTATTTGGATGTCTGTGTACTGTGGTTATTAGCTTGAGTTGTTTTTGGTTACTTGTGAGACATGTGAAATGAATTATTCATGCCTTGTTCAATACATTGAATTCATGAATAGAAATGGTGTTATTGTATATTTCACTTAATTGTTGCATGCATTCATTATCATTTGCCGCCCACGGAGTGGATGAGGAAGACCATCAATTCCGGGATGGTTGAGTAAGACCCATTAATTCCAAGATGGGCAATGTTGGACACCGTATGAAACGTTCTTCATACGGGAAATGGATCCCCGCATTTTTGTTAAGATGCGGGCTTGAGTGAACACCGACGGGTGTTCACTGACTATACCGGTATATGTGTGTGTGCAGTCCATTCCCTTGATTTTAAGCATTCATGTCATGTCTCCATACGCACTCATTTGTGTTATGACCAATGTTGATGCCGAGCATGTCTTATTCGTATTGATAAATGTCTTATTGATCATTGTACTTGCTGAGTCTTGGACTCACCCTTGCGTTGTTTTTGTCTATTTCTAGGTGATCGTTGATAAAATTCTCTTGGGAGGGAGTAGACACACACTACTTGTCTACATCACCAATTTCATGTTCAAGACATAATTCTAGTTCAATATTACATTCGTTAATGCTGAATTGTAATAATTAAACTTTAATTGGAGAAGGAAGGATACCTTCTCTGCTATGATGTTGATTTATTCTGCATGTGAACCCTCTTTAATGTTTCTCAGTATTAAATAACTTAGAAGGTGAAGGAAGGATACCTTCACCATATCTTGATTATGTTAATGCTGTCAGTTGGTTGATATAATTATTTCATAATCTTCCGAAATGTGTAGTTTGTTAGATTAACTAGGTGGCATCTTGGCTTCCGTTTGGCCAGGGTGTTACAAATATGATATGAGTTATCAAGTTGGGTCTGTAGTGTGTTGTATAATCGATCCTAACTAAGATCCCTGGAAGGAAAGTTGATTAATTTGATGGGGTCATGTAGTAGTTCTTGTTGAACTGTGATTAGGTGTACGGCTATACCTAATTGGAATCAATAGAGTTATTAACCACTTCGTGGAACATTAACTGAGTGGTTGATCCTGAGTTGTTTAGTTTGCTAAACTAGTTAGATTATTTGATCTTAATGGATTAATCTAAGCGTGCAAAAGAGAAATATAAGATGTGTTCGATTATCGTCTTGGTAGATATTAATATGGAAATCTTCTTTAATTGGCTATTTGATGATCTTATTTATGCTCGTGGGAGTACAAATAGATACATGACCATCAATTCGTCCATGATTGAATAATCATCAAAAGTTTATGATAACCTCTAGATTGGAGTTAGTGTGTACTAAATAAGTATGAGCATTCGAATATCTTTGTGTTTTCATTGGAAAGGTTTATGATGGGATTTAATAGGTGACATGTGTTTGCTTGATGGTGAGATTGTCGGATAATAGTATGTCTTTGATGAAAGGGTTTTGGTGTAACCTTGTAAATTGTGTAGTAGGTTCCTTGAAAAATATGGTGATTGTTATAGTGAGGGTGTAAGAATTTGGTGTACCCTCATTTGAGGATGAGAGGATAAAGTGAAATGTAACGGTTTGAGTGGTTTTGGGGACTTTATAAAGGAAGAGTTGATGATAACGAACCTTGCTAAGAGTGAAATATTCTTGATGTTAGTAATAAGGTCTACAAGAGATTGTGGCGTGTTGGAGTGGTGATGATTCTTCTAGAGAGAAAGTAAGTTGATTGTTTTAATAACGGTTAAATGAAATATTTGGAGTTTTGTATTCGTGATCTTTTGGGGACTCATGATTTTTGCAGTAGATAAAATTAGTTGAGCAATGTGACATATGAAAAGGTTCCGTTTGGTTCAAGTGATGAATGTGTTTTGGTATTAAAGACATCTCTTGTTTGGTTTAGCAAGTAATGTTGTAATCAAAGAGATTACTTTCGTTGTGTTAACGGAAAATGTTTACCATAAGTATTTGAGGTTGGAGCTAAAAAAATGTAATCCATAACTTTCTTGTTCTCTCACTTAAGAGTTTCTTGGGTTTGCATAGCAATGTTTTATTATGATTTATGGTGGTGGAAAATTTCTTCTTGTGGGACTTGTGCCTCGATTGTTGGGTTGGGATCGCGTTGCAATCTGCTACTTGATGAGTTCGCTTATTTAATTCATGTTTTTCGTTAATATACTCTTAGCTTTTATTCTTAATGTATTAGGTGGGGATTGGTACGGAGGCAAGACCGTCTTCACGTCCTCCATTAAATGCGCGGTTAAGGCAAGTGCATTGTTTGTTAAATGGGTGTGATTGATTGGCTATGTTTGTGTGGTTTTGATATATGGTTGCATAGCAAGATGGCTTACTTGATGATTGTTTAAGTATGGTGATCGCTCAAATTATGCTTATGCTTTACTGTGGTACAATGTTGTTATCTTTTGGTAAGATTGCTGATGAATAAGAGATGAGCATATGCATATTGAGAACATGTTGGCTTGGTCACGTGGTGACCAAGCATGTTTCCCTTTGAGATTCCTGTCATGAATGTGACGGGCCCGAGGTCCCCTCACTCGTGGAGTGTGGGCTTGAGGTCCCCGTTACTTGCGGACTAACGGGCAATTGGTCCCTGTGCGTGCGCGCGCACAGCATGGGTATCTTGGCGACGGTTGCTTACTGCATTACCGGTGTAATGCACACAGAAAGTTAAAGTTAAAGGATCCTTGAGCATTGCATTTGCATATGAGATGTTCTATTGTTGATCTCCTTTACATGGTTGCTGATGTTATGGTTTCTTTATGTACTTGCTGAGTCTATGGACTCACCCTTGCTTTTATTGTTGTTTTAGGTACCGAGCCAAGAACGTCATGCATGGGGAAGTAGAATGCTAGTCACACACATGTCACTGAACTAAATAAAGATGAATGATCTTGAGCGTGATTGATTTTAATAAATGCAAAGATTATTATGTTTTGTCTCATGCAATGGATTAAATGTAATAATGATGTGTAGTGGAACTTCATATCTCTCTAGTTATGTTAAATACTTAGCATGTCTTGATTATCTTTTGATGTCTTTGGATGAAAGTTTTAGTTAATATTTGGTTAATCGTGTGTTGGAACCTTCGTGTAATTAACTTTACAAGGGAGGTTCTACAAATTTATTAAGATTGTCTAGTTTAGAACTATTAGAGTTTGTTTAGTAGCACATTCTAGGCTCATGTCGGGTGGGGTGTTCTGATTGGTATCGAGCGCGCGGTAGGTCCGTGGTGATTGGATTTACAACCTAGGCAACTTAAATTGCTAAAATTTTGTAATGGTTAATGAACTTATAAACCGACACTTTGGTGCAGTAGGATGGGATGGGTCAAGCATTGCATTTACGCATCTGTTGAGTTGTATTAATGATTCTGTTTTGAGATGATCATTATATCTATAGTATAATACTATGGTTATTATGTGTGGGGTAACCCATGTTGAGAGGTGGAGGTAGTGGTTGTGGTCTGGGCTATACCGAGTTACACCACCGTTCGTGGTATAGGAATAGCGAAGTATCCACATGAGAGATCGTAGTACAAAGGCGGTGGTAGTAGTATACTTAAAAGAGTTGTTCTCTTCCCGAATTTGAATTTGGTCAACTCTTATCCGGTTGAGATTGATGAGTTTCTCTTGGGTTATTTATTCTTGTGGTTGATGGGTTGCTTTGAGAAAAAAATATTGGTGTGTTTTCTTTGGCTTAATTTGTCTGTAAAGCAATCATTATTTTCCCAAGCGATGAGTTATTCTTGCATGTTGGTGAACCGAGTTGATTGTCAAGTTTGACCTTTATTTTGGAGTTTTGTCCTTCTCATTGGAAAGCATGACCCATTTATCAGGTTGATGTTCTTGGATAATGAAAGTTTCCTTTTGCAAGTCTGTAGTACATGGAAGTTTTGATTCAATATATTTCTTTTGGGTATCTTGAGTGTTGAAGTTGAAAAGTTCTTTTATAAAAGAAAATGCTAAACCCTTTAGCGATGTCATCTCGTGGTTAAGTGGGAGGTTATAATCGGAGAAATTAGTGAATATGATATGAGTTATCAAGTTGGAGTGCTCAGAGTGTGTTGTATAATCGATCCTAACTAAGATCCCTGGAAGGAAAGTTGATTAATTTGATGGGGTCATGTAGTAGTTCTTGTTGAACTGTGATTAGGTGTACGGCTATACCTAATTGGAATCAATAGATTTATTAACCACTGTGGAACATTAACGGAGTGGTTGATCCCTGGAGTTGTTTAGTTTGCTAAACTAGTTAGATTATTTGATCTTAATGGATTAATCTAACTGTGCAAAAAGAGAAATATAAGATGTGTTCGACTGTCGTCTTGGTAGATATTAATATGGAAATCTTCTTTAATTGGCTATTTGATGATCTTATTTATGCTCATGGGAGTACAAATAGATACATGACCATCAATTCGTCCATGATTGAATAATCATCAAAAGTTTATGATAACCTCTAGATTGGAGTTAGTGTGTACTAAATAAGTATGAGCATTCGAATATCTTTGTGTTTCATTGGAAAGGTTTATGATGGGATTTAATAGGTGACATGTGTTTGCTTGATGGTGAGATTGTCGATAATAGTATGTCTTTGATGAAAGGGTTTTGGTGTAACCTTGTAAATTGTGTAGTAGGTTCCTTGAAAAATATGGTGGTTGTTATAGTGAGGGTGTAAGAATTTGGTGTACCCTCATTTGAGGATGAGAGGATAAAGTGAAATGTAACAGTTTGGTCAGTTTTTGGGGACTTTATAAAGGAAGAGTTGATGATAACGAACCTTGCTAAGAGTGAAATATTCTTGATGTTAGTAATAAGGTCTACAAGAGATTGTGACGTGTTGGAGTGGTGATGATTCTTCTAGAGAGAAAGTAAGTTGATTGTTTTAATAACGGTTAAATGAAATATTTGGAGTTTTGTATTCGTGATCTTTTGGGGACTCATGATTTTTGCAGTAGATAAAATTAGTTGAGCAATGTGACATATGAAAAGGTTCCGTTTGGTTCCGAAGTGATGAATGTGTTTTGGTATTAAAGACATCTCTTGTTTGGTTTAGCAAGTAATGTTGTAATCAAAGAGATTACTTTCGTTGTGTTAACGGAAAATGTTTACCATAAGTATTTGAGGTTGGAGCTAAAAAAAAATGTAATCCGCAACTTTCTTGTTGTCTCAGCTTAAGAGTTTCTTGGGTTTGCATAGCAATGTTTTATTATGATTTATGGTGGTGGAAAATTTCTTCTTGTGGGACTTGTGCCCTCGACAGTGGGCTCGTATCTTATTATGACTGTCTCTCTTGGTCTCGTGCTCACTTCGAGGAGCCACGATTTCTTGTCGGTTGAACCTTCTATCTGTTTATTTCTTCCTGTTGAGTAAAGCATTAACCAAGTTGTGTTGCCAAGTGTTATAAAGAGTAATATGGTGATTGGTTGGAGGTGGTCAAGCATTTGGAACTGTTGAGATTTTTCAGGAACCAATCAATTTGAAGAGCAGTATAAAGTGAATTGGTTTTGATTTACAACACCCGGAGAGAATTCTATTTAAATGGAAAGTTGTCGATGAGATAAAAGTGATTAGTGTTACAACTAGTGGAACCTATTGCGAATTATGATCCAGTAACCTTTGTCCGTGTTGGAATATTGGGATTATCGAAATTATGGACTCTTGATAAACTTATCAGAGTATCGCAATTGGATACTTAGCATGTTTGTGCAGAAGAATTGTGGTGGTGAAGTTTAATGAAAGTAGCGGCGTGGAGGAATCTAAGTGTCATGCTAATTAATGGGATAGCAGAAATCGTTGAACTATTGTCAACTATGACTCAGCCTTAGTAAGTAACCCTATGGGAGTTAAATTATTTCTAAGGATGTCATGGTCAAAGGATATATTTATTTATTGACGCTAGTGATTGGGTATATTTGAATGTCGGTTAAACAGTTAGGGTTTGGCGAATGGGTATATTGTGGTTGTGTAAGCGAATTGGATTGGTGTGGATTAGAGAAGGTCTAAGACTTGTGAAATAAATCGTCTTTGGCGGTTACTTGATTATGTGCGTGAAGTGGTAGAATAAGAGTGGATTTGAGTAGTGGAATGATCACCGATAGTATCCTTTGGGGCTAGTATATGAGAGTGTGGGATGTGAATTTAAATTGCTCATCCTTAACGGATTAAGGGATGTGATGGTGGGTGAAATCTATATTGAGTTGTGTTGGAAATTATTTTGACAAGTTCATTCGGTAGGGAAATTGGCTAGAGTACAATATTGTGGATTGGAAGAGTCTCCTACATAAGTGTGGATTTTGTGTTTGAGAGCATAGGTTTGAGGTTGCCAATTTAAGAGAAATGAGTTAATGCGTTATACGATGATTTGGGATCCTATGGTTTAAGAGAAAGTTGATTTCTTAAAAGAAAGATTTTGGTAAAGGGTGTGATCTTAGATAGTTAGATGCTTTCTTAGTTCTTACTTGAACTATGTGGTTATGATGGATGTCGATTATAAATTGAGTTGGTTCTTATCGGTATGTGTGATTCCTACCAGTTAGAAAAAAGGGGTAAGACTGGTTTTTCGAGTGATTTCGCTTTTGGCTTGTGTGGCATTATTTCTAAACTGCCTATTTTGGAAAGTGGAAAAGATTTCGTGGTAAATCCATTGATTTTGGATTGGGCTCTTCTAAGAGAAGGTGACTTTGAGTTGGTTGCATTTTGACTCCTTTGTTTTCAGTTGAGTTTTTCGGATAAGTGAGTTGACAGGTGAGTTCTTTGTGCGTCCCTTGTTAAAGGAGATGCTGCTTGCTTAGGTAAAGTGATCGATTGAGTGTTGGAACAAGAGTTCTGCGGGTTCTATGCAGACGATGTACTTCGGTACAAAAAGAAGTTTAACCAAAGGTGTGTTGGATAGGTTCCTTAGTCACGGGAATATGTAGATTGGCGCATCGCTAGGACCGTCTCGAGTACTTGCGCGGAGTACGCAATGTCTTGTGTTTTTCGGTGCTGAGAGAGCACATGAGAGTTCGGAGCTTAGGTTTTGTTGGAGTGTTGGCCACAGTAAGACCTTACTTTTGAGTCCGTGCGTGGAGCGTACCGTAAGGGTCGAGATTAGTCTTGAAGTGAAAGACGTTGGTATCCGTCAAGGTGATGGGATCATATAAGTCCGAGAGAGCGTCTTGTGAAGTGGAATCTCATGCATGCGCGGCGGTGTGCGGGATTGTTCACTGGCGGGTGGGTGGTAACGTTAGTAGGTTTCATTTGTGATTATTCTTTGGCGTTAAGCGTGGTTAGAATTCGGTCGAATTCTGTTTAAGGGGTAGAATGTAATACTCAGTTAGAATTGGAAGAAAACTAGTTAAGTAAAAGGAAAAAATATTAGAAGGTTGGTTCCATGGAGGACTATTTGGAAATTATGTTGTAGCGGGAGAAAGAGGGGTTTTGGAAGTTCCGGCAGCTTGGGCGGGCTTTGGCCGTGTGGACCCATGTGTGGCCGGCCAAGGGGGAGAGCACCCTTTCCCTCCCCTAACCTAGCCGCCTCCCCTTGCCCCTCCCCTCCACCCGTGAGCCCTCCCCTCTCCCTTAGGCACCACACCATCCCTCCCTGCGCTCCACCCTTGCCCGGGGCCTCCCGGCTGCTGTACCCCCTTGCCCTTGCGCATCCCTCGTTGCCGGCAAAGCCTCGTCCATCTTCCTCGCTTGCCGACTCGGGAGAAGAAGCAGTTCGCTGGTGGTAATCGGCCGTTGGAGGAGGAAGAAGAGGAAGGGATCGGGACCATCTTTGGGGGGAGAGCTCGCTGGTAGGCGCACGGCGTGCCCAGCAATCGGTTCATCAAGGGTAACCTCGTTTTCCCCTTGTTTAGATGCTTTACCACTTAATTGTTCTATGTCGGTAATTCTGTCGCCTAAGGGCAGATCGTGTTAGAGTGACGTTTTGAAATAGTTAAGTGTGTATTTAGTCTTCGACGTCTCCTAGGAAGTTGTAGAGGACGTCAATAGCTTTCAATGAAGTGCTAGAACGTAATTTTTGGACCTATGTAGCAAAAGATATGATTTTATTGGTGCGGCTGTTCTGCAACCCTGTCAGTTTCTGGACAGGTTTTAGTGATCTGAACTTTGCGATCAGGTAAAGATAGAATTAGAGGATCTCAGTATAACGAAAGTTGTATATAATTGTCGTAGCTTTCAGGGAAGCATAAGAACGCGAAATTTGGGTAAACGAGCTGAAAGTTATGTTAGTTTTAGTGCTCTGTCCAGAAAGTCTGACGTGAAATCGATGTCTTGTTAATCGGCTTGAAAGTGATTTTAGATGGCCGAATCAGGGGAGCTCACCAACTAGGTTTAGTTGGGAAATTTGATAACCTTTCAATTAAGTCCAAGAACACATAATTTGGACCTCTGTACAGAAAGATATGAATTTTAGAATTTGACTGTTCACAGAGGGCAATTCAGCGCTTAGGATTGTGGGTTGGGATCGCGTTGCAATCTGCTACTTGATGAGTTCGCTTATTTAATTAATGTTTTTCGTTAATATTGTAACATCCCCATTTTGGCTTGTGTTTCAAATGTAATAAAATGAGGGTAAATTAAAACTTTTCCTTCATCCTTTTACTCTTGAAACTTTTCTGAAATTCTTGTAAAGGAATTTTGGGAAATTCAAAATCAAAATCCTCATTTATCTCAAGTCAAAACCTTCTGGGTGAAATCTTATGTCAAACCCTTGGTAATAATTTTTCCTAGGTTCTAGGGTTGCTTGGTAACACCTCTGAATTATTTCATAATTTTTGGAAATTATTTGAAATATTTTAGAGGCAAGTCAAACCTTGGTCAAACCTTTGAAATCACCTTCTGGAATTTCTTGAGAAAATTTCAGTGCACAAAAATCTCTGGAAATTTTATGGAAGGTTAATCCTTAAGTCAGGAAGCTCCAGTTAAAATTTCATAAATTTTGGAGTTGATTTGATGCCTCAATTTAATCCCCAAAATTTCAGTTCAAAAATCAAACCCTAACTGGTTTTCACTGTTCCTCGGGTGTGAGTCGGACTTGGGCTCGAGTCACTTGACTCGGCGAGCCAACTAATCGCACCCGCGCGCGATCGAAGCGCGCGCGTCATCGGCCGTTGGATCTCCATCGAGCGGCTCTTATTCGTGTAAGCATTCGGACAACTCGGTTGCCTTACATTTCGACCGTTGGATTTCCATCGGACGGTGGGCGATGTCAGCGCGCTGTTTGACTCGATCGCACGGAGCCGTTGGATGCAAATCGGACGGTGGCCATCGTCGTCCTCCTCTCGCTCGCGCGTGAGCCATGGCGAGCCGGCGTGGAGTGCGCGATGCCTGTCACCTCCGTCTTCGTCAACGGCTCTCTGCGGGCGCATTAAATGCCCGTCACTCCACCGCCCGTTTAGTCGTCGTCTCAAGCGCTCCCATCGCTCACGGCGACCGCGTGCAGAGGGAACCCGAGGCGCCAACGGTGCCATCCTCGCTCCTCGAGCCTACTTAAGCCCCCATTGTCCTCCTTTATCCTTCTTTACACACCCTTGAGCTCTCCTGCACCCACCGCCTTGTGGAGCTTCCAAGCGCCCAAATCCTTCGCCGCCATTGTTGCCCGCGGAGCTTCTCGGTGAACCAGTGCTCGGTGGTTCCACGGCTCCTCCTCGCTCTGTTGATTCTCCTCACCTCGGTGGTGCTTAACCCCACTCCTTTTGGTGGCTTCAGCGGGCGCGCGGGTTTTGGATTTCCCCAAATCGGCGCGAGCACACTTCTTCGTCTCCAGTGCCGGTGAGGCCTTCTCCCTCTAATTCCTCTCTCTGGTAGCATCAGTGGGGGTTATGCGACCTATCTTGATCACGCGGGCTCCTTGTTTTGGCTCAGGTGATCTTCCCCTCGTTGCCGCCATTGTTGCCGCCGCGGAGCTTCGTCGCCGGAGCTGCTCAGTCGTCCTCTGCACCTCCGCGTCACTCAGGTAGCATCGCCGTAGTCCCTAGATGCTCGGGCACCGCTTGGTTGAACTGCTGCGGAGCTCTTTGCTGCTTGTCGTCGTTGCCGTCTTTACCGCGCCGCCCCTCGTCGTCGCGCCGCCGCTCTGGTCCACCACCGTCGGTGTGGGTGGTACCGGAGGGTGCGCAACGCTATTGCGCACCCATTCCTGGCATTCACTCGCGCCGCCGTGCCTTTGGTCGCCGGCGTTTTGCCGGTGAAGCCTTCGGCCGCGTTGTCGGACGACAACGTTGCGGGAGCGACGTGGCTGGTCTTCGGCCGTTGGATCCAGAGATCAACGACCCTGGAGCCTCCACGTCGGCCCTCTGTTCCGCGCGCGTGAGGAGTGTTTTGGTCTGGTTCAATGTCGTCCGTTGGATCTGAGATCGACGGCTCTCAATCGTCCACGTCTCCGGGTGTTAGGAAAATCCCCGAAAATGCTAAGTCCAAAAACTGAAGAACTTTAGGGTCTTGTCATTTTTGTATCTCTGTAACTATTGATCCAAATTAGATGATTCCAATTTTGTTAGCTTCCTTATACCTTGAACTTAATTAGAAAAATAATTGTAGACCATGATCCAACCTGGAAAACCTTTTTCAAAAATAGTAATCAAGTGAACTTAATACTGTTTTTTAGAACTTTTAGCAAACTTGTAAAACGCATATCTTTTTATCTATAGCCTATTTTTGTATGAATCCAATTGGATTAGCTTCCACTGATAGTGTATTTGGTAGGAAAATTGGTTTCACAAATTTTACTGTTTTTAAAAATCATAAGGATCATATTTTAGTTTAATACCCTAAACAATTTAGACAAATCATAACTCTTTCAATATAACTCCAAATGACCTGAAATTTTATATGGCTTATCACTATACCAGTAGGTAGCCACCATAAAAGTTTCAGCTTCAAAATCTTTCTAGAAAATATTTTTGCTACAGTACCTAATTATGGCCGAAAATAGGTTTTTAGGGAATATCTTTTGCACCACAAATCCAAATTAAGTTTTTCCAGTTTCTATGACTAGGTATATTAGTATTTTACCATGTGTATAAATTTCGTCGCATTTGGATAATTTTTGCTTGCTCTTTCGTTTAAGTGTTGCTCGTCTTATTGGTTGTTTTCGCTCTTTCGCTTAGGCTTCGACATTTGCGGTAACCCCGAGAACGACCCTCCGCAACAATTTGAGCAACTGCAAGCAGGCAAGCAGTTTGATCATTTCCCATTGATCCCATTACTTTTAAAGTCTAATATTTTGTTTAACTTCTATGTATGCATTGCTAATTTGTTGTTAAATTGATTAGTTAATCCTCTAGTTGCATAATCAGTAGGTAAATGATTATCCTCTACTACCTGAGCCTAGGTTATTTGCTGTGATTAGAGTTCGTTGGATGAGCTCTTATCACTTAGTAGATTTCGAATAAATATTGCTTAGCCATGCCTAGTATCGGTAGTATTGAGCGATCATCGACTTAGTCGGTGATCTTGATCACACAAATGCTATTATTATTCCATTATGTCCAACCCTTGTGTTTTACCATTTTGCAAATCAAAAACTGAAAACAAAAAAATTATATCTTGACTTGGGCACAATGGTATGTTGATGTGATCTGTTGGGTGTGTTTGGAATGGTGCCTAAGTCCCCAAGGACCGAGTTACTTGTGTCACTAAGCCAAATGCTTATTGCGTGCTAACCACACGAGGGGGATATGGAACCTCTCTTGACTAAGTACTTTGGGGGGTGTTAATTATGAGCTGGTCGGTGGGTGTGTTCTTGTGTGTGTGTGTGGTGTTGGAGGGGAGCATTAGCAGACCGGTTAGGCTGTCTAATGTGTCCTTCTCCCGTGGGTTGCGGCTCTTAATTAGCATCGTCCATTGGAAAGCGTCTTGTTAGACTTAGCCATGTCTGCATACCAAAGGAAGTGTGCTAACCGTGGTGGTGGAAAGGCGGTCTATCGTGTGGGTACATTGGTACACCTGCGGGTTAAAACTATTCGAATAGCCTCGCCCTAGGTTATGGACATGCTTGGTAAGGTCGTGCAAGAACTAGACTACAACCTTTTAAAAACTTAAACTTGACATGGGTGGTATGAAGGGTACTTCATGCTATTGTTGTGGTGACTATGGGTTAGTCACTTCTAGGTTGGTGTTGTTCTCTATCTATTGTTATTATTGTCTCTCTTTTATTTGAATAATAAAAGTTAATTGCAACCTTGCTTTGAATCTATTACCTTATCGTAAATGAAAACTTGCTTTATCTTGAAAATAAGTCCGAGCCTCATCCACTTAAATAAAGCTTGCATGTAGTTAATTATAGTTCGTTATCTCACACGTCAGTCTTGCGAGTACAAAAACAATTTTGTACTCATCTTCTTGCTTAATATTAATTGTTGCAGAGGAAGAAGGTGAGTCCCAAGGGCCTCACTTTTGTGAGTCGTGTTCTGCATTTGTTTGGGACGATTAGCTTGGCGGTCGGTTGGTTGCCTTGTGGGTAAAGGCACACCGATTGGCTTTTGTTTATCGCCATCTTATGGCCATTTTGCTTCCGCTGTGTATTTATCTATTTGTAGGTCTTTTGGCCGGGCGGCCTCTCTTTTGTACTAACTCTCTTTATATTATCTATGTCTTTCAGTTGTTGCTTTTGCTTCGGCTCTATGTGTATGAATGGAATTGATGCATGATTTTGTAACGGGTGTGTATCTGCAGTGCAGGAAGTATACATATCTCGAGGCTTGGTTTATTTGATTTGTACTGTTAGGACCAAGTGGATGGTTGAACAGTACAAGCCGAATAAACCGGGGTCCTCACAAATATAGTCTTAGCTTTTATTCTTAATGTATTAGGTGGGGGATTGGTACCGGAGGCAGCACCGTCTTCACGTCCTCCATTCGTACGCGGTTAAGGCAAGTGCATTGTTTGTTAAATGGGTGTGATTGATTGGCTATGTTTGTGTGCTTTTTGATATATGGTTGCATAGCAAGATGGCTTACTTGATGATTATTTAAGTATGGTGATCGCTCAAATTATGCTTATGCTTTACTGTGGTACAATGTTGTTGTCTTTTGGTAAGATTGCTGATGAATAAGAGAAGAGCATATGCATATCGAGAACATGTTGGCTTGGTCACGTGGTGACCAAGCATGTTTCCCTTTGAGATTCCCGTCATGAATGTGACGGGCCCGAGATCCCCTCACTCGTGGAGTGTGGGCTTGAGGTCCCGTTACTTGCGGAGTAACGGGCAATTGGTCCGTGCGTGCGCGCGCCTGAGCATGGGTATCGGCGACGGTTGCTTACTGCATTACGGTGTAATGCACACGAAAGTTAAAGTTAAAGGATCTTTGAGCATTGCATTTGCATATGAGATGTTCTATTGTTGATCTCCTTTACATGGTTGCTTGATGTTATGGTTTCTTTATGTACTTGCTGAGTCTATGGACTCACCCTTGCTTTTATTGTTGTTTTAGGTACCGAGCCAAGAACGTCATGCATGGGGAAGTAGAATGCTAGTCACACACATGCCACTGAACTAAATAAAGATGAATGATCTTGAGCGTGATTGATTTTAATAAATGCAAAGATTATTGTGTTTTGTCTCATGCAATGGATTAAATGTAATAATGATGTGTAGTGGAACTTCATATCTCTCTAGTTATGTTAAATACTTAGCATGTCTTCGATTATCTTTTGATGTCTTTGGATGAAAGTTTTAGTTAATATTTGGTTAATCTGTGTGTTGGAACCTTCGTGTAATTAACTTTACAAGGGAGGTTCAGCCGAAATTTATTAAGATTGTCTAGTTTAGAACTATTAGAGTTTGTTTAGTAGCACATTCCAGGCTCATGTCAGGCTGGGGTGTTACAATTACACTCATACATGCATCTCATACATTATGTATCATACTATTCACAAAATCCTACAAAAACAAGTTAGATATAGAATCGCATTCTATCTAACGAATGACGTGAATTAGCGATACCAAGCACAAGTTAAGGTCCTAATCCACAGGGGTGGAAATCCGCACTAGAAGGGCGGAAACGTTATCTATATTCCAAGGTCCTTTTCGGCGAGGTCACAAGGGCGGCAGCCCCTGTATACGAAATTTTTTGGATTACACAGATCCAATCTACTACTTCGTCCTTGTAAATCGCATTGGATTAATCATATTAACCCTTTTCGATCGCAACTCCGATTCGATCAATCAGATTGATCTTCGTGTGCTCCATGGATTTACGATCACTGTCTACCCCGATGGCGGAAATCCGACCGGTAGAGGCAAGTCGTGATACGACCATGAAGACACGGTCACGGAATAACAATCATGAACCCATCTTACGACCAGCGCGCATGGACGATCACATCGACCATCGTCAAAAACGATCTATCACATAGAACGACTAACAGAAACAGAAAGAGATCATATCTATGACCCCCGCATAACACAATATGCATCTAATACGAATCTAAAACTAGACGGGATGGCACTGATACCACTGAAGGATCGCGGGAAGGCTACGATAGCACAAACAAAAAAAAATTTACCGCGCAACCAAGGAACCTTCGCTAGTAATAGATCATGAGATTACCACTAGACGCGCCGACTCGTAGCGGAAGTAGAGTCGATGTAGCGAGTTGAAGCAGTCGTAGTCGTACTTGCCGCGCGCCTTCTCCTCCTACTCCAATGAATGTCGTGAGTCGCGGATTGTCCTAATGCTGATGCTTCGCAACAACACCTCCAAGGTATCCACACGTACGGGGCAGGGACACCACGCGCAGGAGTGCTAGCGCCGATGGCGTGGTTGAGGAGAGCGTGGCTATCAGGGTTTCGGGATTTCTTCCAGAAAGATTGATCAATCATACCCCATGTTGTAATACCCCAAATGTATTCGAGAGAGAAGAAATAAATTAGAGACAAGGACCAATTAGAAAAATGTTTTAACAGGAGATTAGAGGGGGATTTACGCATAATTTCGACAACTTGGGCTATGGGCTTCCAGCCCACAGCATTTAGGCCCATGAGGGGATGTCTACCAACAAAAAGAGGAAGGAAACCCTAGAGGTGGTACTGTAGCATGGCATGCTACAGTACCTGCCACCGCTACAGTACCATGAATAGTAGCCGCCCCAATTGGAGGAAGAAGGCGATCACCCGGGTGATCGATTGGCTAAGAAGAAGGAGATCGCTGGAGGTGCCCAGCTGTTGGAGGAGGAAGAAGGTGAGGGGAACAGGACCATCTTTGGGGGGAGAGTTCGCTGGTGGGTGCTCATCGTGCTCGGCAATCGGTTCTTCAAGGGTAACCTCGTTTTCCCCTTGTTTAGATGTTTTAGCGCTTAATTGTTCTTTGTCGGTAGTTCTGTCGCCTTAGGACAGATCGTGTTAGAGGGATGTTTTGATGTAGTTAAGTGCGGAATCTGTAACACCCTGGCTATTCGGAAGCCAAGATGTCACCTAAATCATCACTGAAGCACTTGCATCACTGAAGAACCATTATAACTTTGCAACATTGTTACTCGATAATCTTCATTTACCACATAAAGCCTGAACCCCCAAAAGATCATGAACACAAAACTTGATATTTGATCATTTAGGAAATATCACCTTGGGTGATCAAATTACTACGAGAATTAACCTTATTCTCACATTTTTGATGATTTAATAACATCGACAACATACACTAGTACCAAGAATCATCAAACTTTATTACTCCATCCTAAAACTTCCCAAATGGAACACAAACCACAAGGTTGAAATAAATTTATTATATCAAGATTATGCTAAGCAATAACAATATCACAAGGCACGATATCAAAGACTACTTATGAAATTCATTTACTCAACTATTGGTGTTGCTCAACACCTTCTTTAGTGCTCATTAACAATTGATGATTGTACTAATCATGTGTGTACATACGGTACTAATTCCATTTGCAGTCACATAACCATATATAACATAGATTCATATTTCACCTTTGTTCAGAAATCATTTCAAAACATGATTAGAGATCCACTAACATAATTTCCTATAAACAAGGTTTCATGAATCGACACACCAGCACCCATCTGGTACTTTATACAAGTTTCAACAATTTTAGCATACCAGGAAATAGATAAATCTAGCTCTTAAGTAAGATCTATAGGTTCTGAATGGATATGGACAGTCTTTATTTAACGTACACCATGTATCAAATACAAGGATATTTCAAATTAATAAATTTCACTTTCATGGATGGTAGTTAAGAATAAGTGATTTGCACCATGCTAAAAACCCAACTTGGTAACCCACATCATAGCAGTTTATTCGTTTAGTTATAACTTCTCATTTTTTTAAGCATGATAAGACATCATAAAAGGATTCTAACACCTTCATTAAGCAAAAGAGAGACGTTAAACCTCAACACTCGAGGTAATCCAAAAGAAATACATAAAGCCAAAGCTTTCCCATGCAAACGAACTTACAACGGAAAACTCTCACTAACCAAGCTATCAAACGAGTAAATGAGTCATTCTTTTTCAATGAGAAGAAGGAGTAACCATGAAAACATCAATCTTGCCAATTGACAACGACCACAAGTAGTAAAAGCAACTCAACAGTCGAAGAGCAATAATTGTTTGAGAGAACCAAGAGGGATCTATTGAAAACCATAAACTATCATGAACCACAAACCCAGGAGAAATTCATCAACCACCACAGGACAAGAATTGGCAAATTCAGAAATCAAGAAAGAGAACAACTTTCTAAAGCAACTCACGCTTAACACGAAACTATGGTACTCGGGTAACTACTCCTCTAACCACGTCTCGCGAGCGGTGGTGTAACACAGTGAATCGAGTAACAACCACGACCTCCACTTCTTATCATCCGTTAACAACACGCTTCACCAAAATACTCAATTATGAATATACATGATCATCTCATGACAATCATAGTATTAGTTCATAGATATTCAATATCATAGCGGATCATAGATTAACAACAAGAATGATAATGCAGAAGCAATTCAAGAACAGTTCAACATGATGAAACACACCACTAGAAAATACGGATACGATGGATTACCCAAACCCCACCTACTGTGCAGAGTGTGTCATTTTAATAACTTAATTACCACGGACCTAAAGCCCGCTCTGATACCAACTGTAACACCCTGGCTATTCGGAAACCAAGATGTCACCTAAATCATCTAACATACATCCATAATGCGGAAGAATTTGAATAATATCAACTAATGATATAAAGAAATCACTACTTAATAGAACCATAGCATGACAATAGTCTGAATTCAAGCAAGTATAACGAAGGATGATCGGAGATTACAAGCAATACATAATCAATCATAACATGGAGAAGGTATCCTCCCTTCACCACTTAAATTTATTTATTACAGCTCATCCCTTAACGAATGAAAGATAGAAACTAAATCATATTGTTGAACTTGATTATAGTGAATTGCACGATTAGTGCGTGTCTACTCCCTCCCGATAGAGCCAGCATCAATGATCACCTAAAATAAACAAACAAAGCAAGAATGAGTCCGTGACTCAGCAAAGTCTGATGAATAAATGAACATACAATGAATCTGAATAAGACCTCATCATTAAAGAATGCGAACATACCCCGAATGAGTGTATGAATGAATAGAATGAATGGATTTAATGAAAAGAATGGACTGCACACATGCTTATACCGGTATAGCTAGTGACACACCCGTCGGTGTTCACTTAAGTCCGCACCTTAACAAAAGTGCGGGGATCCAAGTCCTGTATGAAGAACGTTTCATACAGGTATCCAAATCTGCCCATACTGGAATTGATGGGTCTTACGTGCCCATCTTTGGAATTGATGGGTCTTTCTATCCACTCCCGTGGACGGGACATGACAATGTCCAAAACTGCCCACATTGGAATGGTGGGACTTACACTCCACTCCCGTAGATAAAACATGAATTATGATGCATGAACTGAAGTATGAATTATGAAAGACATCATATATATACTCATGTATATAACACATAAGAAAAGGACATAAACTTTGAATATTCTCATGGATATCGAGAAAACACAATCTGATCATCAAGCATGCATCATACTCCAAACATATGAACAACAAGGTACTTGCCTTCCAGAAGCGCTGCGGTAGTAGGCAAAGAAGATGTCCCTAAACCGAAGCCTCTCGCCTACACAAGTAAGTAATCGAAATAAATACAACATATAACTGGCGCTTCCAATAACGTTCTACAACGCCTTCCGATAACCCACAACTAACTAGTTAGCTGTAATCTGAAAACAGACTACTCAGGCACAACCCGAAACTGGACAACAGAACGGTAAAAATCATATCTATTGGTCTGGAACTCGGAATGAGGTGAGATCAGTTTCTATGGATTCTTAACTGACATATCTACAATACTCTAGTTTACAAGGTAACCCAATTCGGCTAATTTAATTTATTGACAGATAACTGAAACAGCAGAACGGAAACAGTCTACACAATTAAGACAGCAGTATTAAAACGATCATAACTTTTAATCTACAACTCCGAATTGAGCGTTCTTTAACAATATCAAAATATAAGACCAAGACCTACGATAACCTAGTTGGGTGAAAGCCCTGAATTGTCCATTATCACACTCATATTTTAAAAGACAACTTGACAATTTATTTTCGTCAGGATTCTGGACAGTAGAGACAAAAACTAACATAACTTTTTATCCGTACATCGGAATTCAGTGTTCTTGGCGGCCACCGAAATATAAGAACAAAATCTAAATATCTCTAGGAGATGGACAACTCAAATTCGGCCTCTAACATCACGAAACAGACCCCGCAACATTCTGGATAGAATCGACTTTCTACTCGCAGCAATACGATCTAATCAAATATGAACCAAATCGCATCTACCACTAATCAAACGATGAGGATCGGCATTCGTTACCCTTGCAGCAACCAGGAAGCCAATGGTTGATCCACGAAGATGTTCCCCTCCTTCTTGATCAGCCAATTCCACGAAACACCGCTCCTACCTTCGCGAGAAGCCGACAACGGGGAGATCGGCACCAAGGGACGGCTCCGGGAGGTGGGGGTGCTGCACTAGGGGCTTGGGCGGCAGCAATGGAGGTGGAGAAGGGGCTGCAACCAGCAGGGGGAGGCGCAAGATGGAGGGGGAAGGGGAGAGGAGGGAGGTGGCGGCCAAGGTGGGGAGGAGAGGGGGAAAAGGGGCGGCTAGGGTTCTGGGGGAGGGTGGCACCTCCCCCAATGGCCGGCCAGGCCTCATGGGCCAAGGCCCAGGCCCAGGTTGCCAGGAAAATACAGAAAACCCCTCTATTCTCCTGATTAAACGTTTTTCCAAAAGAAATCTTCTACCGATTAATTATTTTCTTCCAAAAATTATTTCTAGCACTACCGGAGAATTACATTAATTCTCTCTCAATTTGAATTGCACGCTCAAAAGAAAGTCAGGATATTACAGAATCAGTCTTTGTCATCTCCTAGAAAGTTGTAGAGGACGTCAATAGCTTTCAATGAAGTGCAAGATCGTATTTTTTGGACCTCTGTAGGAAAAGTTATGATATTATTAGTGCGACTGTTCCGCGAATCTATCAGTATTTTGACAGGTTTTAGTAATCTGACTTGTGCGATCAGTTAAAGGGAGAATTAGAGGATCTTAGTATAACAAAAGTTGTAGATAATTGTCGTAGCTTTCAGGGAAGAACAAGAACACAAAAGTTGGACAAACGAGCTGAAAGTTATGATAGTTTTAGTATTCTGTCCTGAGAACCTGACGTGAAATTGATGTTTTGTTAATCAGCTTAAAAAGGATATTAGATTGCCGAATCAGGAAGGCCCACCAACTAGGTTTAGGTGGGTAATTTGATAACCTTTCAGTGAAGTCCAAGATCACCTCATTTGTACTCTTGTACTAAAAGATACGAATTTTTGAATACGACTGTTTACAGAGGGGTTAGTTTAGCATTTAGGAAATTGGAGTAAGGGTCGTGTTACAAGCTTTTGCTATTTCGTGCTTGCTCATATGGTTTATTTGGTCCATTACTATTGTCTTAGAAAGCTTTTAAATGTATTTTTTAGGTGGGGGATTGGTCCAGGAGGCAGTACCCTCTACATATCCTCCGTTCTCATGCGGTTAAGGCAAGTACTCTGGTTGATAGAATAATTATGAATGGTTGATAGAGAGTGCTAATATTTTGATACATATTAGCAATGCATGGTTGATACTGTGATATGTATGATTAAGGATGGTGAATGCTGGAGATATGATTAATTGTTATTCATGAGTGATTGTTCATGTTTGCTAGTATTATGAATATATGTGCTATTCATGGATGCTAGAGTGCTATGAATGTCAATGATGATGAATGCTAGAAGTATGAATAAGTGAATTCATGTATGACGTTGTTGTGAATACAAATTTATGTTGGTTTAAAGTTTTGCTCATGTGCATCATGCTATCATATTGGAGGCTTGATCACGTGGTGACTAAGCATTTTCGAGGTCCCCGTCATGTAGATAGAGGGCTTGAGGTCCCCACATTCATGGAATGTGGGCATTGAAAAGAGGTCTCCATCATGAAAATGATGGGCTTATGGTCTCCACATTTGTGGAGTGTGGCCTTGAGGTCCCCTTTACTTACGGTGTATTGGGCAATTGGTCCCTGCGCTTGCGAGCACAGACATGGGTATGCAGCGACGGTTGCATAATTTGCATTATCGGTAAAATACAAAAGATAAAGAGAAAGAGAAAGTGCACTTGAGCATCCTGCATAGCATGAGCATATGATATGTTTATAATATATATTGTAGATGGATGTTGATGATTACAGTTGTTTATATTATTATTGCCATTTATTGTACTTACTGAGTCTTGGGACTCACTCTTGCTGTTGTTGTGTTTTTAGGTACCCCTTTACAAGAACGACATGCATGGGAGGGAGTAAGACTTAGAGTGTTTGCACAATGGCACAAACTACTCACATTTGAATTGATAGATTGATAATTTAGTAGAAGAGAAACTTGCTTAAAGATTTCTTTATGATTACCTCCTCTGCTTGGAATAATTTGTAATAGAATTGATTAGAGGATCATGGATGTCCTTTTGTTTATGCTTGTAGTCGTTTGGCATGCTATGGAAGATATAGTGATGATTAGCATAGTTTTGGTGGTCTATTGATTATGTTGGATGTTGGATTACTTAACTATGCTACATTTAAAGGTTGGAACCTCCGGTTTAGTAACTAAACAAAGGAGGTTCTGTCGGATTTTAGAGAATTATATCAATGTTAAAATGGTTATAGTGTCAGTTTAGTAGCATTCCAGGCCTTTGTCAAGCTGGGGTGTTACAGTTGGTATCAGAGCGGGCTGTAGGTCCGTGGTTAATAAAACATTAATTTTGACACACTAAGCACAGTAGGTGGGATTGGGTTATTGCATTGCATTTACGTTTTCGCATGTTGTATTGATGATTCTGTTATGAGATGATGATATATATATATATATATATATATATATATATATATATGTATATATATATTATAATGCTATAGTTAATATGTGTGGGGATAACCCATGTTGAGAGGTTGAGGTCGAGGTTGTGTACAGGGTATGCGAGTTAAACCACCGTTCGTGGTATAGCAATAGTGAAGTGCCCACTTTGGATATCGTAGTTCAGGCTTTAATAGTAAGTATATTTAGAAGAGTTGTTCTCTTCTTTGAAATTTGAATTTGGTCAACTCTTGTCTAGTTGGGGTTGATGAGCTTCTCTTGGGTTATTAGTTTATTATGGTTGATGGGTTGCTTTGAAAAGGATTGATTTGTTTCCATTGGTTTAATTTTGTCCTGTAAAGCAATCGTTGTTTTCCCAATCGTTGAGTTATTTTTGCGGCTGGTGAACTTGGTTGATTGTCAAGCTTGACCTTTATAATTGAGTTTTGTCTTTCTCATTGGAAAACCTTGACCCATTTATTAAGCTTGATGTTTTTAGCTAATGAAAGTTTCCTTTTGCAAGTCCTTTGACGCAGGTATCTCTTTTGTTTTTGAGTGTGGAAGTTGAATGTTTCTCTTTTATGAAAGAAAACGTTAAACCTTTAGCGATGTCTTGTCATGGTTAAACTAGAGGTTATAGCGAAGAAATTAATGGTTGTGATATGGGTTATCAAGTTGAGTCTGTAGTGTGGTGTATATTGGATCTTAACTAAGATCCTTGGAAGGGAAGTTGTTTCATTTGATGGTGTCTTGTAGTAGTTCTTGTCGAACTGTGTTTAAGGGTATGGTTGTACCCAATTGAGGTTAAAGGATTTATTAATAATTGTGAGATATTGGTGATTTGGTTCGAGCATTAAGATTGTGGAATTTGTTAAATTTATTGGATAATTCGGTGTAATGGGTCCCAATGGATTAATCTATCAATAGTGATGATTATGTTAAGGATATGTTTGACGTTGCCTTAGAGGATTTTAATCCTGAAATTTTCATAAGCTGACTACTTGATGATTATACTTAATTGCTAGATTGAAATATGTATACCGGATTGGATGAATGTTGAGGTAGTACCTTGTGAAACCCGGTGATTTAAGGAGATGATGTTATTAAATCCTTAATTAAACTCTGAGCATAAAGTGGAATATTGACACGGTGTATATAGATGGTTTAGGTGATTACAAATAGACGTATGATCCTATTTGCATACTTGATAGTTACAATTGTCAATTGTTGATGATAGATGAGGTGGGTGTTGAGCACCATTTATGGATTAGTGGATGAATGATTATGTGGTTTCTGATAGTGTGCCTAGCGAAATTATTATTTGATAGCATGATCTGATTAGAAGAGGTTTGTTTCAACATTGTGGCTTGTGTTTCTTTTGGATAGGTTTATGAGGGGATAAGAGGCTATGATGAGTCTCGCTAAGAGTGTATTATGTCATTGTTATGGCGATGGTAAGTAAGGGATTATGATCATAATATTGAATGTTTTGTGTAAAGGAATTAGATTGCTCACCTAATATTGATTAAATGAAAATGTTTCTAGTTTCGTGTTTGTGATCTTTCAGACCTCAGGTTGGTGTGGTAGCTGAAATTGTTTTGAGCAAAATGAAGTGTTGAGAGGTTTTATAAGTTCCTAGGAGGTTTATGTGTTGTGGTCTTCAAATCCCTTTTTGTTGGAGTTGGTATGGTGATGCTGTAACCAACGAAGTCATTTTCTTTGTAAAAGGAAAGAGTGAAGTAGAAGTATTTGAGATTGAAGTCAAGTTCTGTAATTTGCAGGTGATTGAAGTTTGTCTAAAACTGTTGTGCTTGCCCATAAGAGGTTTTTTTTTCAAATTTCCAAAGCAATGTTTTATTCTCGTTTGAGGCTTGATATTCTTTGATTGTGGAACGTGTGCTCTCAATTATGATCTCATCTTTTGTTTTCCAAGATCATTGTTATTTAATTGTTCTCTTGATCTTGTAACGACTGTAAGTGGTAACGTTTCCCTTTGTGCTGAAATTTACTTCTATTTGCCTCTTTTTCTAAGAAAGGGTTAACTGAACTGTATTGCAAAGTCTTGTCGGATGTGAATTGGCAACTAGATAGTGGTGGTCTAGTAGATGGTTTGGTGAACCTTTAGGTGTCAGGTTGTTTGAGGGGCATTGAGTAATAAATTAATTTATTAGAATAATCCTTGCAGAGGATTTGATTTAAAAAGAATGCTTGTCTTAGGAGCTAACAGGTTTCGTTGCTGCAACTAGTAGGACCTATAGCGAGATGTGGTCCAAGATTTTGTGTTCATTTTGACAGAACATTAGGATTAGCAAGTATGGAAATCTTGACCAGTTTATTAGAGTATCGCATTTGGGTACTCGATAAGATTGTGTAGAAGAAGTATGATGGAGTAGTTCAAGGAGAGTAGCAGTGTAGAGAAATCTAATAATTGTGTTAATTAATGAGATAGCAGGGATTGTTGAGTTATTGTCAAGTATGACTCGGCCTCAGTGAGTAACCCTATGGGAGTTAGATTATCTCTAAGGGTAACTTGATCAAGAATATATTTATTTATTGACGTTAGTGATTGAGTATGTTTGAATCTTGGTCAATTAGTTAGGGTGTTGTGACAATATGGGTTTATTGTGGTTGAGTAGCTGCATTTGATTGGTGTGGTTTAGAGAAGGGCTAAGATTGATGAAACGAATAGCCTTGTGCGGTTACTTGACTAGTGAGGAATGTTGATACTAAGAACTGAGGTTATTGTTGGGCTGTGTGAAATTTTAGTCATCAGACCTGAGGGTTACCTATCAAATTTACCAGAAGTTCATTGTAGGAGTCTTAGAGATTAAATTTGGGCTTGCATTTTTATGCTAGCACCTTGGTTTCCCATGATTAGGTTCCAAGAGTTTATAGTGATCTTTGATAGAATCCCTTGAATGTAGTAAATGAGTATGTATACGGTGAATTTCAAGTTGATTATCCTTACAAGATTGACGTAACGTGATTGTGGTTGAAATCTATATTGAGGTGTGTTTGGAATTATTTGTCAAAGTAATTCTTTTGGTAGGGAAGTTGATCAGAGCATGTTATGGTGGACTGAAAGATTCTCACTACATAGGTGTAGATTTTGTGTTCAGTTTGAGCATAACTTTGAGGTTGCCAAATTAAAAGAAATGAATTATTGGGTTATGCGATGGTTTGAGACTTCATGATTTAAGAGGAAGTTGAATTCTTAACAAAAAGTTTGAGAAAAAGGTGGTATTCTCGGTTAATGAGAAATACTCTTGGTTTTATTTGAGCTTTGTCTCCAAGACATATGCCAATTATAAACTGTGTTGATTCTTCTTGGAATGCGTGATTCTTTTTGGTTAAGAAAAGAAAGGAAATGGCTATTTTGGGCATTTGAGTGATTTCGCCTCTACCTTATGTGGTGTTTGTTGGCAAGCTGCCTACTTGGAAAGTGGAGGAGTTTCATGATGAATATTTTGGTTTTGGATTTAACTCTCTTTGGTGGGGAGTTGGTAATGCGTGTTTGCAATGAGAATCCTTTATTTTCAGTCGAGTTCTGTTGTGTGTCCCTGGTTAAAGGAGGTACTCCTTGTTAAGATAAAGAGGTCGACTGAGAGATGGAACAAGAGTTCTATATGTTACATGCAAGTTTGGTGGTTTGGACCCGAAGAGATAGATAGCCTAACGTATATTTGGTTGTTCTGGAAGTTACGGGGACTTCGGAAGAAAGCCATTCACTAGGACCGTCTCGAGTCATGGAGCAGGGAATATAACGTGTTGGGTGAACTGGTGTTACAAGAATGCTAGAGCCATTCTGGGTGTGAAGATTCGTTGAAGCCGGTGACCCACGAGTAAGACTGTGCCCTCGAGTCATATCCGTTGAGTGACTCTTGAAAGGATGGGGCGAGTAATAAGGCGTAACACGTCAGTTGCATCAAGGTGCGGTGGTTCCATAATTCTAAGAGGAAGACGACTTGGGAATTGAAGTCTCACATGCGCGATCAGAATACATAATTATTCACTGCAGGTATGTGATAATGTCAGTATGTTCTTAGCTGTGGTTATTCTTTGGCGTTAAGTGTGAGCAGAATTCGGGGTCGAATTCTATTTAAGCGGGTAGAATGTAATACCCCAAATGTATTCGAGAGAGAAGAAATAAATTAGAGACAAGGACTAATTAGAAAAATGTTTTAACAGGAGATTAGAGGGGGATTTACGTATAATTTGACAACTTGGGCTATGGGCTTCCATTGACATTTAGGCCCATGAGGTGGCTACCAATAAAGAGGAAGGAAACCTAGAGGTGGTACTGTAGCATGGCGTGCTACAGTACCTGCCGCCGCTACAATATCGTGAACAGTAGCCGCCCCAATTGGAGGAAGAAGGCGATCACCCGGGAGATCGATTGGCCAAGAAGAAGGAGTTCGCTGGAGGTGCCCAGCTGTTGGAGGAGGAAGAAGGTGAGGGGAATAGGAATATCTTTGGGGAGAGTTCGCTAGTGGGTGCTCATCGTGCCTGGCAATCGGTTCTTCAAGGGTAAGCTCGTTCTCCCCTTGTTTAGATGTTTTAGCGCTTAATTGTTCTTTGTCGGTAGTTCTATCTCCTCAGGACACATCGTGTTAGAGGGATGTTTTGATGTAGTTAAGTGCGGAATCAGTCTTTGTCATCTCATAGAAAGTTGTAGAGGACGTCAATAGCTTTCAATGAAGTGCAAGATCGTATTTTTTGGACCTCTGTAGGAAACGTTATGATATTATTAGTGCGACTGTTCCGCGAATCTGTCAGTATTTTAACAGATTTTAGTAATCTGACTTGTTCGATCAGTTAAAGGGAGAATTAGAGGATCTTAGTATAACAAAAGTTGTAGATAATTGTCGTAGCTTTCAGTTAAGCACAAGAACACAAAATTTGGACAAACGAGCGGAAAGTTATGATAGTTTTAGTGTTCTGTCCAAAGAACCTGACGTGAAATTGGTGTTTTGTTAATCAGCTTAAAAAGGATATTAGATGGCCGAATCAGGAAGGCCCACCGACTAGGTTTAGGTGGGTAATTTGATAACCTTTCAGTGAAGTCCAAGATCACCTCATTTGTACTCCTGTACTAAAAGATACGAATTTTTAATACATTTGTTTACGGAGAGGGTCGATTCAGCATTTAGGAAATTGGAGTCGGGGTCGTGTTACAAGCTTTTGCTATTTCGTGCTTGCTCATATGGTTTATTTGGTCCATTACTATTGTCTTAGAAAGCTTTTAAATGTATTTTTAGGTGGGGGATTGGTCCAGGAGGCAGCACCCTCTGCATATCCTCCGTTCTCATGCGGTTAAGGCAAGTACTCTGGTTGATAGAATAATTATGAATGGTTGATAGAGAGTGCTAGTATTTTGATACATATTAGCAATGCATGGTTGATACTGTGATATGTATGATTAAGGATGGTGAATGCTGGAGATATGATTAATTGTTATTCATGAGTGATTGTTCATGTTTGCTAGTATTATGAATATATGTGCTATTCATGGATGCTAGAGTGCTATGAATGTCAACGATGATGAATGCTAGAAGTATGAATAAGTGAATTCATGTATGACGTTGTTGTGAATACAAATTTATGTTGGTTTAAAGTTTTGCTCATGTGCATCATGCTATCATATTGGAGGCTTGGTCACGTGGTGACTAAGCATTTTCGAGGTCCCCGTCATGTAGATGGCGGGTTTGAGGTCCCCACATTCATGGAATGTGGGCATTGAAAAGAGGTCCCCATCATGAAAACGATGGGCTTATGGTCCCCACATTTGTGAAGTGTGGGTTTGAGGTCCCGTTTACTTGCGGAGTATTAGGCAATTGGTCCCTGCGCTTGCGAGCACAGGCATGGGTATGCAGCGACGGTTGCATACTTTGCATTGCTGAGCATATGACATGTTTATAATAGATATTGTAGATGGATGTTGATGATTTAAGTTGTTTATGTTATTATTGCTATTTATTGTACTTGCTAAGTCTTGGGACTCACTCTTGCTGTTGTTGTGTTTTTAGGTACCCCTTTACAAGAACGACATGCATGGGAGGGAGTAAGACTTAGAGCGTTTGCACAATGGCACAAACTACTCAAATTTGAATTGATAGATTGATAATTTAGTAGAAGAGAAACTTGCTTTAAGATTTCTTTATGATTACCCCCTCTGCTTGGAATAATTTGTAATAGAGTTGATTAGAGGATCATGGATGTCCTTTTGTTTATGCTTGTAGTCATTTGGCATGCTATGGAAGATATAGTGATGATTAGCATAGTTTTGGTGGTCTCTTGATTATGTTGGATGTTGGATTACTTAACTATGCTACATTTAAAGGTTGGAACCTCGGTTTAGTAACTAAACAAAGGAGGTTCTGTCGGATTTTAGAGAATTGTATCAATGTTAAAATGGTTATAGTGTCAGTTTAGTAGCATTCCAGGCCTTTGTCAGACTGGGGTGTTACACATGCCACCGCCCCTCTATATATAGGCATCCATATTGGGTCCTCAACCTGTGGCCCATTAGGAACTCGTGGTCTATAAGAATTCAGATCTCTATCCAAATCAAATCCTAGCCCTTTAAGTGTGTGACCCTATAGGTTCATGTGTAATTGGTTGTGACTCAGAAACTCTTTCCCGATCACGAGTCGTCTGCGGTACCTAGCAACACATAACGATTCCCGAACACACACAGAATATTTCGGATGAACCTTAATGCAATATGATCTACGACCGGGTCCTTTTCACTTACGACCAGCTCGTACTTAGTCATGACCAGTTCATAATTAGTTACAACCAGTTCGTAACTCTTTACGACCAGTTAGTACCTAACTACAACCAGTTTGCAACTCCTTACGACCAGTTGGTGATTATGTTCGAGTAGTCTTCAACTAGGTCGCATCTCCATACGACTTCGACCAGTCTACGACTTCAGCCAGTCTACGACTTCAGGAACTTAACGACCTACTTGTGTATTCTCCCTTTGCCTCAGGACATCTGGTTGAACTCCAGGTGAGATAACATGTCATTCATGGACTGTTCAAAACTTTCTAGATCAAGTGTCAAATAACTTCATGTGGTCGACACTTCGACCACTAGTGGCATGACCATGCACTTTCTTTATTCGACCACAACGAGGGGCCCAGAGACATCTCTCCTGTTATGTTAGGA
Organism: Ampelocalamus luodianensis; assembly: GCA_036346255.1. NCBI lineage: Eukaryota > Viridiplantae > Streptophyta > Magnoliopsida > Poales > Poaceae > Ampelocalamus > Ampelocalamus luodianensis. The sequence goes on from CM070624.1 coordinate 40,012,522, forward strand.
GGGGCAAATCCTATATCCGACCAGTCACATTCCTCCGCATGTTTCAAAGTATACCCGAAAGCTACCTTTATAACTACCCAGTTACGGAGTAGCGTTTGGTAACCCCTAAGAGTGTCATTACATATGTAGGAAACCATGCTGATCTCAGGTCTAAGGATTATACATCATCATTGCTTGAGACCAACTAACGACACATAGAATCATAACAATCTCAATAGTGTCTCAAGGTGGGTCTTATCCAACACCATGTTCTCTAACATGTGTCCATATTATTGATTTGATATCTCCGTATCTATGACCTGTGAAACATGGTCATCAACCAATACATATGCTAGTCTATTCATATGTGTCCTCATATGTTTTCGACCAGGGAACGTTTAAGAATAATTATCGCAGAAATACAGAGTTTCACAATCAAGTCACACACTTGATGACAAATATTAACGATATAATTGTAGGAACAAGATAACACATTATCCAATGTTATGAACATAATGTAATATAATCATCTCTGTGATTGACTCTAGGGCATATTTCTAACAGTGGGCCCACATGTCAGTGAGAAAGAGGGCGATTTAGGACAGCTAATAAATGCTAAACCCAATGATTAGTGATGATTAGCATTAAATATGTCCTAATGAATATCGCACAAAGAGGATTTTAAGTGGCTGAGGGCCCACCTGGCAGTGACTGTAAATGTCGGCTTAAGACACATTAATTACTAACCAAGATTAACAATGATTAGACCATTAATGATGTCCTAACCGGCAACGACACAGAGGGGCTTCCGTCCGGCAAAAACCGAGCGGCAAAGAACGGCTTGCCGTCGGCGGATCCGGCCACGGTGGCGCCCACACAGTGCCAAAATGGGTTCGCAATAGCCTTGCGGTCCCGATGGTGATGACCTCACCGGCGGCGACGGCCTAGAACGACGACGAGCCGAAAAAGAAAAGTGGAAGCATGTACTGTGAGGACCCTAATTTATTTGGCTTGTAATGCTTAACCAACCGCCTAGTCCTAGCATCAGCAATCAAAAAAACTGAGCCTCGAGATATGTATACTTCCCAGAAAGCAATATACATACCTCACCACAAAATTATGCATCAACTCCATTCCAAACATAGAGTCCAAACTTTACACTACTAAGCAGAGAGTAACAACAGTAGAATATTACAGACAAAGGCCGATCGGCCAAAAGGTACAAAAATAACAGAAGAACGACAGCGGAAGCAAAAGTGCCATAAGATGGCTATAAACAAAGCCAATCAGCGTGCCTTCAACCCACAAGGCATCTGACCGGACCGCCAAGCCTAGTCGTCGTACACGAAGCGGCAGCAGAACTCACAGAAGTGAGGCCCTTGGGGATCACCTTCTTCCTCTGCAACAAAAACATTAAGCAAGCACCGAGTACAAAGATTGTCTTTGTACTCGCAAGACTGACGTGTGAACTAGCAGACCTGTTCATATGATACATGCAGGCTTATTTGGTGGATGCAATATGTTTCATTTGCAAGAAGCCAACTTTAATTGCAATAATGTAATACAGTTCAAAGGCAAGTTTGCAATTCATTTTTTTATTGTTGAAATAACTGCGAAATAAAGATAGATACAAGTAACCACCTAGAAGTGACTATCCTAATAGTCACCACAACATATACGAATCCCGATTCGTACCACCCATCAAGTTTTAATTTTGAAAGGTTGTAGTCTAACTCTTGAAAAGCCCAAGCATGTCCATCACCTAGGGCGAGGCTATTCGAATAGTTTTTAACCTGCGGGGTGTACCACTGTACCCACACTTGGACCGCCTTTAAGCCAAAGCACACTTAGAAGGTATGCCGACATAGCTAAGTCCTACGAGACTTTTCCAATATTGTGTATTAACTACGAGCCGCTCGTATGGATAGAAATCCATACGCTTACATGGTAAAGCCGAAAAGACAACTACCCACTCAGGGTAAAGCTTTTCGGACAACTACTATGCTTCCAACACCATCCCTCCTGCGACCTCCTGCGACCCGGAGCTAATACACGCCAAAGTACTAGGTCAAGAGAGGTCCCATATACTCTAGTGTGGTTATGCGCGAAATGCTGGATAAAAATTCACTCACAAGATGTTTGGTCCTTAATTGACTCGGGCACCTTTCCAGTCACACCCAACAGATCACACCAACTTACCATTGTGCCCGCGTCTAAATCGTTTTTGTTTTCAGTTTTAATTTTGTAGTTAACATAACATAAGCCGAAACATAAGAACAATAATAAATTTATGTGATCAAGATCATCGACTAAGTCGATGATCGCTAAATCTACGGAAGCTAAGCATGGCTAAGCAACTGAACTCGTAATCTACTAAGTGATAAGAGCTCATCCGTGAACTCTAATCACAGCATATAACCTAGGCTCAGGTAGTAGAGATCAATGTTTTACCTACAGGATATGCAGCCACGGTTTTAACTAATCAATTTAACACAAATAAGCAATGCATACATATAGTGAAAACAAAATATTAAACTTTAAAATCTGGGATAAACATGATCAAACCGCTTGCACTGTCTTTGTTGCTCAATATCTTCTTGAGGCTCACTCTCGATATTACGGACTAAATGCAATCTATCGATTTAACAAAAACGACAAATAAGAACAAGTAACACCCATGATAACCAAGAATTCAATTTAATCCAAAGAGCACAAATTTCACACAGCAGCTAGAGCATGATTTTACAAAATTTTAGAAACAGAGAACAATATTTTTGGAGTTATGAAGAATTTTCTAAGAATTTTCTAAGTTTAACAATACATAAAATCATCATTTAATTATTTAACAAAATTTAAGAATAGAGACATATCTAAAACTTATTCTGATAAATAGTACATTAAAAATGAAAATTTACAAAATTGGATTCACTCGATTTGGATCAAAATTGAAATAGATATGCATTTTCTAAGTTTAAATGAATTAACAGTATAAAAGCAATACATTTCAGAATATCAAAAAGCTCGAATTACTTTTCCTACCGGCGCGCAGCCGATCCAAGGTCACTGACCGATGGGGCCGTGAGAGAACCGCTGACGAGGTCAAACTTGACTCAGCCGGCGCCAACGGCGAGGACGAACGCGGATTTGGAGAATACGCCTGCTATCACCAGAAACGAATTTTGCTACTTTACGCAAGACCATAACTAGCCGAGAGGACCCACATGTCATGGACTCAAGGAACAAATTACGACCAGATTAAGACTTTTAAACGCGCTTAGCTCGAGAGGTCCACGATCGGTGGTACAAACTAAAGGATGATCAGCGGTAATGAAGGAGGATTAAACCTAAAGTTGCGCGGCTCACCGCGATCACGAGGGGCGGCGCGGCGCGCAACAAATCTAGCAAACGGTAGGTCTTAGGGCGAATGGGTTATACCTACGAGTTGGCGAGAGCTCGCGAACTTGATGGCGGCGACCGGGACCTCGAGATGCCGGCGGCGGTGGCGGCGAAGCGGAGGCGAGAGAAGAAAGCGCGGCTCCGCGAGAAGATGCTACGAGCTTCTAGAAGAGTTCGGAAGGTGCGATTAAGCTCGCCTCGACTCGAGCAATACGCCTACGATAACGCCGATAGCGAAGGTCCGAGGCGGCCGGAATTGCAGCGGCGGAACACCGAGCTTGGAGAAGAATTGGTCGTACGCCCTCCACGATGCACCAAAGACGACAACGAACCCATCATTAGACTTAGTGAAGCAATGCGATCCTAAGGAACCAAACGTCGAAACATGATACTCACTAGAACGCCAGGAAGCTCGCGGGACCGAGATCACCGGAGGCGGAGACGACAAGACCACCCCTGGCGATTCACTAGACGACAAGGACCCGGGCTGGGCAAAATGGAAGCGGCGACGAACGTGGATTACGGTGGTGCGGTTCTTTGGCTAGTGGCGGCACTAATCACGCGGCGTTGTTCTCGGTTTCTTCTCGGCGAAGCCAGAACCGGTCGGAGAGGGTGATAGAGTGAAGAAGCGAGGAATGGGTGGGTGCGGTGAGATGATGAATACTGGCGACACGCCACGGCCGGACACGCGTCCACGAGGTGGCGGCGGCGAGCTGCGTGGCGCGCATGCGATTGCGGCGAGCTCGGTGAGGCAGCGGAGAAGGCGAGGGCGAACCCGGCGGTGGGGCCGCTCGTCGAAAGCGGCAAAGTGGCGCGAGCGAGACAGTGCGACACAACGAGTTGGTGCGGCTTGATCAAGAAGATGTTGAGCGATCGATCGAGAATGGGCGGTTGAGATGAAAGGATGCTGTCGGATCGTCGATTGCTTGAGCGCACTGACGATGCGATTCGCATCGGTCGGCCGACAACCGTTGAGCTCGCGCAGTGATGCAGCTAGGCGGTGCGACCGAGTCCATTAGGTGCGGTCGGACTCGAGCCCAAGTTGGGTTTGAGCCCGAGGAACAATGATTCGCATTTGAATTAAAAGCGCGAGAAGGTTTGGGAATTTTAGGGTAGCTCCTGGCTCCAAAATTCTGAAATTTTTATGGAAGCTTACAGGGCAGAGGACAACCTTGTGTAATTTGTCCAGGAATTTTCATGCACTAGATTTCTCCCAAGAAAATTCACAAGCTGCTGTCTAGAGGTTTGACCAGATTTCTAAACTGGTTTGACTTGGCCATTTGAAATAGCAACCAAAATCTAAAAATTATGAAATTTTTCAGAGAGGTAGCTAGGATGGTCAATATGATAGGAAAAATACTTGCAGAGGATGATAACAAGTTTAAGGTCAATAATTTTGTTGACAACCACTTCCATTCACTTGAATCCAAATATAGAAAATGGAAATTGCTAGGGAAAAATGTAGAAACTTTCAAATGATTTCATGAGGCACCAAAAGTTTTATTTCTCCTCATAATTTACATTTGAAACACAAACCCTAACTTAGGGCTGTTACAAATCTCCCCCTTACAGAATCTGCTTGAGATTCGATCAACGGGAGAAGAAGGGCGGGTAGTGCACGAGACGATCTTCCCGCTCCCAAGTGGCTTCATCCTCGGAGTGATTCGACCATCGAACCTTGGGAACTTGATCGCACGGTTCCTTGTTGCGTTGACTTCTTCGAGGATCTGAACGGGCGCTCACGATAAGACCGATCTTCGCGCATCGATATTTTCCAATGGCGTTTCCTCAACTGGAACACGGAGGCACTTCTTCAATTGTGAAACATGGAAGACATCATGCACTCCTTCAATTGTAGCTGGCAATTCTAACTTGTATGCAACAGCTCCAACTTTCTTGATGATGCGATACGGCCCGACATATCGAGGAGCCAGCTTGCCTTTGACACCGAAACGACGATGACCCTTCAACGGCGAGACTTTGAGATACACAAAGTCATTGGGCTGGAAACTCACTCACGGCGACGTCGATCCGCATAGCTCTTTTGCTCGATCGAGATACGCGCAAGTGCTCACGAATCAAGCGCACTTGACTTTCCGCCTCATTGATTGAATCTGGACCAAAGAACTGTCTTTCCCCAGTTTCTGACCAGTTCAATGGGGTTTTGCATCGCCTCCCATACAAGGCCTCAAACGGTGCCATACCGAGACTAGCCTCGAAGCCGTTGTTGTAGGAGAACTCGGCAGCGGTAGGCACTTCTCCCAATTCTTCCCATAGGAAAGAACACAAGCACGGAGCATATCTTCTAGAACTTGGTTGACTCGCTCCGTCGACCATCGACCGAGGATGATAGGTCGAAATTTGAAAGAAAGACGGGTCCCCATGGCCTCTCGCAAAGCGTGCCATAGCCAGAAGTGAAAAGAGAGCCACGATCGACACAATCGTTCGTGGTACACCATGCAAGCTCACAATGCGGGAGATATAGAGATCCGCCAATCGATCGACACCGAGAGTGGTAAATCTTGGCAGAAGTCGCGCTACTTCGTTAATCGATCGATAACAACCCATATAGCATCCTTCCACGAAGAAGCAGGCGGACCGGTGATGAAGTCCATGCCCACGTAATCCCACTTCCACTCTGGTATAGGCAAGGGTGAAGAAGACCATTGACGCCGATGCTCGGCCTTGACACGACAACATCGTCGCATCGGCAACGAACTCGGCAATCTCGCGCTTCATGCGAGTCCACGAAATCTCGACGCAGATCTTGGTACATTTTGGTGGCCCGGGATGAATAGACAAGGGGAATCATGGGCCTCATGGAGAATCAAATCCGCAATTCCGGAACCTTTGGGACCACAAGACGCGCCCAAACCATACAACACCGTGCTCATCTTCTCGTGAAACACTTAGCTGATCCATTCTTGATGTTACGCTTGATTTTACCCACACCAACATCGATTGTTGTGCCGACTTGATTTGATCCACCAAGGTTGGTTGCACAACCAAGACGACAGGGAACCGTGCTCAACCAAACCCAAGTTGAGACGGTGAAATTTGAAGAAGTGCGAGTTCTTGCTCTTGGAGCATCAAAGTATTGCAATACACCTTTCGACTAAGTGCATCAAGAACCACATTAGCCTTGCCGGGATGATACGAATACCCATGTCATAATCTTTGATCAATTCCAACCATCTCCTCCGCTCGAGGTTCGGGATCTGTTGGGTGAACAAGTATTTCAAGCTCTTGTGATCGAATACACCTCACACGTTACCGATCGATAATACCGCCAAATCTTGAGCGCATGAACTACAGACAAGCTCTAAATCATGGGTGGATAGTTGAGCTCATGAGGTCTCAATCGCCTAGATGTATAGGCAAGCGCCTACCTTCTTGCATAAGAACACACCGAGTCCGGCGACGAGGCATCATAATAGATATCGAAGCTCTTGTGGACATCGGAAGAGTAAGAACTGGAGCTTAAGTCAGCATTGTTTGAGCTCTGAAAGCTCTCATCATAAGCGAGAGGACCACACAAACTTCTTGTCCTTCTTGAGCAATTCGGTCATTGGCTTTGCGATCTTAGAGAAGTTCTCGATAAAGCGGCGTAGTAGCCCGCTAAACCAAGAAAACTCCGCACATCCGTGATCGACTTGGTGACCCAAGATAGAACATCGCTGACCTTCTTGGGATCCACAACACGCCTCCGGTGAAAGAACATGGCCCAAGAATGCTACTTCCTTCAACCGAACTCGCATTTCTTTGAACCGCATATAAGCGGTGCTCCGCAACTTGCCCAAAACAATCTTGGATGCTCGGCATGCTCTTCTTCCGTTTTGGAATAGATAAGAATATCATCAATGAAAACCACCACGAACTTATCCAAATATTCCATGAATACCGAGTTCATGAGGTTCATGAAATATCTTTGGAGCATTAGTTAAGCGAAAGACATGACGGTATACTCGTAAAGACCATAACGAGTAGTGAAAGCCGTCTTTGAATATCCTCAACCACGATCCAGACTGATGATATCCCAATCTCGGTCAATCTTGGAGAACACCGAGCTCGGACAAGCGGTCAAAAGATCATCAATGCGGGCAAAGGATATTTGTTCTTCACCGTCACCTCATTGAGCGGACGATAATCAACACACATGCGTCCTTCTTCTTCACAAAGATCAGGACAACCCCGGGAGATGAACTGGGACGGATGAAACCCTTTGCTTGGAGCTCACCAAGCCGCTTCTTCAATTCTTCCAACTCATTGGGAGGCATCCGTCACGGCGCCGAGATAGGGTGGTACTGGAAGCAACTCAATGACAAACTCGGATCTCGAACAGGAGGCATCCTGTAAATCATCGGAAAAACATCCTCAAAATCACAAACGGTGGAACCTCCGAATCTTCAAAGCGGCTTTGCTACAAGTGCACAAAGGTGTGACCCTTGCAAATGAGGGAAAAGCCAACTTTGTCACGGAAGGGTTGGTGAGAAAACCATCTTCTTGGCACAATCGATCTATCCCAAGTGTTGGGACAACCAATCTATACCAAGAATTACATCCGGACTTGTTGAGTTGAGCGGGATGAGATTTGCCAAGAATCCTACTCCTTTGACTTCGGATAGGAACATCCCGATATTCTAAACGCCTCTCATTTCCGACCCGGAGATCGAATGAGCAAAGGAACTCCCAAAGGAATACGGATGAAGACCACTAGCAGCAGCAAATGATCTCGAAATAAAGAATCGATGCTCGAATCAAATAATCTGCAGCGGGACGATAATTGACAAGAAGTGTACCCATCACGACATCGGCGCCTCTGAGCCTCCTCGGTGAAAGATGGTTGACTCGACCATTGCCGCACTCGGGCCTACGGATGATCTTACGGTCGGTGGTGACCACTCCCCGCCCGCCCTCCATTAGGGCGAGGGATCGCTCGAGCACTCGAGGCAAGCGTTGGCGTAGTGGCCCTTGTTGTGGCGGCGAAAACAAGTAACCTCGGCGGCCGGATTGCGAGGCCACCTCTGCGCTGGATCGCAGCGCACGTGGTGAAACACGGCTGCGGTGGGCGAGGGCTGAGTGCGATGGCCTCGATCTTTGGTGGAGCAAAAGGGCGGGCCTCGGTGCCGCCCGGCGAGGACGAGTGAGGCGGCTGTGCGGATCGATGGGCCTCCCATTTGCGCTGCGGGACTCTCCAGCGCCTTTGCCTTATGCTCGGCGGCGATGGCCTTATCATCCAAGGCACGAAAGTCGGGAAGTCCACAATGACGACTGTCCTGCGGCTCCTCGGACAAGCCATCCATAAACTTCTCCGCTTAGCCTCATCCGAGGCCACTTCCCCGAGCATAACGAGCCAAATGATTAAACTAAATGCAGTACTCCGTCACGAGACTTGCGCCCTTGCTTGAGCGCGAGGAATTCTTTCTTCTTGACTTCATCAGCCATCGGGATGTGGGCACGGCAGCGAACTGAACTCCTCCCATGAGACCACATGGCGTGGCGCATGGCGAGTAGTTCTCCCCACCAAAGTCTTTGCGCCCTCAAGGCGGTGGGGCGCGAAGAGTGCCTTCTCTGGGCACGGCAGCGGCGATGTTGAGCTTCGCTCAACCATGCGCGACCAATCATCCGCATCAAGAGGTCCTCGGAGCGGGAGAAAGTCGGCGGCTGCGTGCGGAGGAACTCGCAAGTCCCCGCGAGTGCGGTGCCCGCCACCTCGGATCGGAGGCACGGAGGAGTGGAGGTGTTCTCGCAATGACCTCCAAGATCGCGTCGATCCATACGGTTCCGCACGATTTCAAAGCAGAACCTCGACCATGGTCGGAGGGGAGCTCCTCATCATGACCGGTGCCGATCGCCACGCGTTCTCCGGCCATCTGTTTGAGAAGATAGGTTCATGGCGCATCGAGAGCAAGAAATCGATAAATCACCAAAGCAGTTTAAAAACAAAGACTGAAATAAATGCAACACTTCAAGTCACAAAGCCAAGCGACAAAATTTAGACTCTTAGCGGACTTACAACACATTTTACCCTACATTTCCCACAAGTTTTAATTAGATTTATCTCATATGGTTCTCCCAAAACTAATTCAACGGTAAGTAACTATCTTTTGAAAGGAAAGAGAGAAACCAAGTTTTAAAGCTCAAATTAGAGTAAGATGAGATTAGAAAGCTAAGTTAGGTAAGGAGTAAAATCGAGAACTTGCCTAAGTTTTCATAAACCTTTTATAATTTGAAAATAAGCTTTTCTAAAATATCCTAAGGGCGACTATGCTTGGGTTACTACAGTCGAATGGCTCGATACCAACTTTGTGAGGACCCCAATTTATTTGGCTTGTAATGCTTAACCAACGCCTGGTCCTAGCATCACCAATCAAATAAGCGAGCCTCGAGATATGTATACTTCAATCGGTATACATACCTCACCACAAAATTATGCATCAACTCCATTCCAAACATAGAGTCCAAACTTTACACTACTAAGTAGAGTAACAACGGTAGAATATTACGGACAAAGGCCGACCGCCAAAAGGTACAAAAATAATGGAAGAGCGAGCAATGAAGCAAAGTGTCATAAGATGGCTATAAACAAAGCCAATCAACGTGCCTTCAACCCACAAGGCATCCGCCGGACCGCCAAGCCTAGTCGTCAGTACCGAAGCGGCGAGAACTCACGAAGTGAGGCCCTTGGGGCTCACCTTCTTCCTCTGCAACAAAAACATTAAGCAAAGCGGTGAGTACAAAGATTGTCTTTGTACTCGCAAGGCGACGTGTGAACTAGCGGACTTTGTTCATATGCTACATGCGAGCTTATTTGGTGGAGGCAATATGTTTCATTTGCAAGAAGCCAACTTTAATTGCAATAATGTCTGATTCAAAGCGAGTTTGCAATTCATTTTTATTGTTGAAATAAGCTGAAATAAAGATAGATACAAGTAACCACCTAGAAGTGACTATCCTAATAGTCATCAACATATAGCACTAATCCGCATTCGTACCACCCATCAAGTTTTAATTTTAAAGGTTGTAGTCTAACTCTTGAAAAGCTTACCCAAGCGTGTCAATCACCTAGGACGAGGCTATTCGAATAGTTTTTAACCCTGCAGGGGTGTACCACTGTACCCACACTTCAGACCGCCTATAAGCCAAAGCACACTTCCGAAGGTATGCCGGCACAGCTAAGTCCTACGAGACTTTTTCCAATATTGTGTATTAACTACGAGCCGCTCGTATGGATAGAAATCCATACGCTTACATGAAGTAAAGCCGAAAGACAACTACCCACTCGTGGTAAAGCTTTTCGGACAACTACCATGCTCCCAACACCATCCCTCCTACGACCTCCTGCGACCCGGAGCTAATACACGCCAAAGTACTAGGTCAAGAGAGGACCCCCGGTTATTGGAAATATTACTAATTAAATTCATCTTGTAGCACAATTGTTAATGAAGGAACAAGATCGCCTTTATTAAAAACCATGCTAAAGATATAAATTTAACAAGTGACAAATCCAGTAAACAGGATTCCCGGATATATATGATTCTCAATGGTTCCCAGGATCAACAACCATTGCATATATATCCTTCATCAACATTGCATCAAACACATACAAGTCGTACATTGATATAATTAAACATAAGGTTACATCATACATTAATACTACAATATTAAGTGACTTGGTCACTTTAACGATATCTGTGGAAGCAAAATAAGCAGAAAATGTCCACCAATGGCCTCATCCACCCGCGAGCAATTGCGTGGAGGAAAGAAGTAGCGTTACTCGTTAGCGTCACCGATCGCGCTAACGGTACTTCATAGAAAACCATCCTCACTGCAACAATAGGTGGTAGCACCTTGAGTACGGAAGGTACTCGACAAGTCTTACACAAACTAATAAAAGAAAGTGGTTATTAGAGCCTAATCAAAGGAGTAGAGTTGTTACATGCATAAGGTTGCAACAGGAAGGTATAAAGATTCAAATTTGCATAAAGCGATACATCTTAACCTACAAAGGCTAAATTTTGATAAAGCAATTTAATAAATCAAACTTTGCTTAAAACAGTAAGTAAATGACATAAAAGTAAATGATACCTTGCATGATTCCCTCATGCAAACCAAAACAAACCGAAACCACATTTTGGAAATCAAAATTTCTATCTGGTGATATCAGTTCAAGTTATCGTCCATGACCGTGATACGGCTATTGAGCAGTTTATACCCTGCGGAGGTGTACATCTTTACCCACATGACTTAGCTAGCCCGTTGTCTTGGATGCCTCCGAATGATGACATACTTCCTTTGGTATGCCGACCGGGAAACTAAGATTTGGTATTTTCAACAAGCCAACACTATTGAGTTGGACCCCATGTGTGAACCGTCCCACTAGTGTAGGCTATACCACCTACTAACCACAGGGCACACATGTTGTGTCGATGTGCCGATCCAAACAATTTAAAGCGGGTGGGTTCCCTACCCATAGTAGAATGCTATCGGCACCATTAAGGTATCGTATATGCGACGAGGCACATATCGCCTCACCCTCCTAAGAACATCGATCATCGACATACAAAGCTCACATGGCATAAAACGTCCTCGGACCAAAGCATCTATGCCATACAAGGTCAATACACATATTCTTACTCTCCTGTTTCCAACTCAATAGTCTCAACATTTTACTTAACCAAACAGCGCCCATACCTTGCATGTGGAAGTACGTGGGGACTTGAGCTGAATAGTCGAGTTCGGTCCTTAATTAACCGGACAAGTCCACCACAAACCCAATCTCGTGCACAAAAGCACCATCACTAGCTTCCTCTTGTCGAGATCAATTTGAATTTCAAATACAAGACTGATTTAAAGAAAGCTGGACCAAGAGTTTAAAGTAACCATAGTTCGATTGTGATTCCCATGTTTGACAAGATATGCTTGTCAAACTCTAAAATCTAGATCGCATGTCTAAGCCAAATCTGAAAATAGACCATATAGTATACTGATACTACACTAGAGTTGAGTGTATGGTCATAATTAAGGTAATCCACCATGTCAGTTTTAGCTAGCTATTACAAGTCACATTTTGTATTTTGAGAAAAATAGCATGCATGAGATATCTTTGGATTTGTAAAAGCTATTGTACAAAATGCTGGTTCAATATGGTGCAAAGAGGATGCTTGCCTTGATAGTAATAGACTTACATTGAGCTCGGGTTGTTGAAGTATATTCAAAAGCTTGAGAGAACAGATTCTAAAAGAAGCAATAAAATCCAATAAATACCAAAACGACAACTAGTATAAATTATCGGAAATTGCATGATCAATAAAGAAATGCATGATTAACAAAGATGCTTAAGCCATAACTACCCATAATAGTGATAATAACACATAATATAGCTCATTGTTTTCAAAAGGCGAAACTAGAGTTTATTGCAAAGTCCAGCTTTTGATTTGAAAAGAGTCAAAACAGATGATTGCAAAGTTTCGGAAAAGAAGTATAGATATGCAAAAGTTCATAAATGAACCTTAGCATGATCTTTTAGGTAATTAATATCCCAAACCAACCTTAGTCTAACCTAACTAGTTAGATTACAAAAGCTAAAGCAAAAACCTATTTTGTCGGTGAGCCGACAAAAGAACAGACATATTTCAGCTAAGAGTCAAAATAGATGATGACAAGAATGGAAAGATCAACTTGTCATCTTTGCTAGGTTTAGTCAAAACTGAATAAGATGATAAGTTCACGGGGAAGAACCCTAGGTCTTGAAAATGACATGAAAAACCGAAAAGGTACAATATCAACTTTTGATTTAAAGCCGATTGAAGCTACGATGCTTAAAAGAATGATTCACGAGAGCTTCTTAAGTTCTTAAGATGCTCAAGATGTCGAAACTAGGGTTTTGGCTTACCAAAGATGGAAAGATACCAAAAACTGAAAACCGATGATGATGGACGGAAACAAACTCGATTTGACCTACAAAAGATAACCAATCTTTATTGTAAGTAAAGCCGATTGCTTAAGGATGGATAAGCAAAGGATATGAGCAAGAACTCCTTTGTCGGCAAGGAAGAAAATGAGCTTGAGTGGTCAACAATGGTGTGACTCAAAAACTAGGGTTTATATATGTGGGAGTTGAGCTACGGGATAATTGGGAAAAGTCTAGAGCTTGATGAGGTGTCCATTTAGGCTAATTATCCCAAAAATTAGTTGCAAAAACTTTGGGATAATTCCTCTCCTCGATTTCGAGAGAAGATCGCGCATGCAGAGAGAGAGGGAAGAAGATAAGAGCCAACCGACATGTGGGCCCCATTGTCATCCTCAGCCGCGCGCACCTCAGAAAGGCTCAAACAAATGTCAGCGTGTCCGATTGGAAATGGCGGCTACGATAAATAGAGAGATTAAATGATTTGAATCGGTATCATTTAATATGGACCGCACGATCAAGATCGATCGAACGAGATTAAACGAAATCCCGATGGTGCTTTGCGGGCTCGTTTCAAAGAGAGACGTTGGATTGAAATCCAACGATCAATTAAAAGATATACACGTCACCCTTTTAGATGCGATGGCTCAACACCGTTGGATTTGATTTCACTGATCGGGATGTAAAAATGGAACGGATGGTCCGATTGCATACACCGCTGCAGGCCACCGATCGAAATCCAACGATCCACCGATTTTGGGCTTTAAAGGCCCACGGTCAAAAAGGTGTGTCGTGGATTGAAATCAAAGCGCTCGCATAAATGCGCACCTCGATTTCAAATAGGAATAAGCGACACCGCTAGATCAAGGATGGACGGCCACGATTGTGCGGGGATCCGAGTCGTCGAATGCATACACTAATCGGGCCACACGATGAAGATCCAATGGTCGGAGAGAGCGGGCTTTATAACACGCGGAAAAAGGGAAAAGCCGAGGATTTGAATCTAACAATGAGATAAAAGCGCCTTTAAGTTTAAAACGAAAAGGGCGCGCTGTTGGATTGGAAACGAACGGTGGAGATTGAATATGGATCGGAGTTGTCCGATTGCACACTGCGACCTCGCTCGTTAGATCTATATCCAACGGTGGAGATTAAAGTGTACGTGGGCAGCTCGCGCGATCACGTGAGCTCGCCTGCTCGATTGAAGATCGACGGCTCGCATCAGCGTGGATTTTGGGCTCGCGCCCAACGTGGATCGGGCGGACTAATTGATTGGTTGGACCCAACCACATGAGACCGGTCGCAGCTAAATTGCAAGGGTCGGGTTTAGACCGGTTTAGTGACTGACCCATTTGACTACTTAAAAGGTTTGGTGGGACTTTAAAAATAGCAAATAAATTTATAAATTCATGAAATTTTTTTGTAAGCTCTTTGGGATGATATATTTCCTGATAAATTTTATAAACCACATTTTCACTTTATAAAATACATAAATATTTATTTCAGGCCGAAAATATTTATTTAAAGACCATAAATTTTCTTTAAGCCCAAATAATTTCTAAAAATGCAACAAAAATATTTTTAGCCAAGATAATTTATCTAGGCTTTAATAAAAATACTTCCCAGTCATAATACAAGTTTTATCTTGTATTCCTTTAAATATTCTAAATAAGTCTTTGGACTTTGGCTAAAAGGAAGGTTTTATTTGGTAACAGCAACTCCCAACTGAGATTAAGAACAGTAATGATATGAACAGTAGCCTATTACTGTTCATAATGCAGATTATTACTGTTGATAAAATTGGGCATTACAAACCTACCCCCTTAAGGAAAATCTAGTCCCTAGATTTGGAACAAGTTAAGATTAGGAAGAAGTGAAATGGAAATGAATTATGAGGAAATTCAACATCTGTTGTTTTGATTTCCTTCAAAGATAACAAAGAAGAATCTTACATAACAACATAGTGTTATTATTACATCTTTGTTTACATTGCTTTGTTTAAACTTTCCTCCTTGATTCAAAGGAAAGTACTAAACAACAAAGAGATGGGGTGCTCAATGCGCATCGATCTTGCGCTCCCAAGTGGCTTCATCCTCGGAATGATTAGCCCATGAATTTTCAAGAACTTGTGAAGACGATTTCTTGTCCTGCGTTCCATTGTGTCGAGGATAAATCTTGGTTGCTCTTGATATGAAAGATCGGGATGGAGATCAAGATGCTCATAGCGATTGCCTCAATAGGAACACGAAGGCATTTCTTCAATTGAGACACATGAAAAGTATCATGCTTCTCTGAGAGTGATTGGGTAGTTCTAATTGATAAGCTACGACTCCCGCTTGGCAATTATTCGGAAGGGTCCGATATAACGAGGTGCGAGCTTCCCCTTTACCTGGAAACGATGAGTGCCCTTCATGGGTGACACTTTAAGATAGACATGGTCATCTACCTCAAAGCTTAATTCACGGCGACGATGGTTAGCATAGCTCTTACGGCGAGACTGCGGTTTCGGACAATCTCGAATCGGGCAACTTGCTCTTACGCTTCCTTTACCAAGTCGGACCATAGAATGACCTTTCACGGACTCGGACCAATTCAATGGAGTCCTACAAGCTCTACCATACAAGGCTTCAAAAGGTGACATTTGAATACTTGCTTGGTAGCTATTATTGTAGGAAAATTCCACATATGGCAAAGATTTCTCGATCTTTGCTATAAGATAGCACATAGGCTCGAAGAAGATCTTCCATCACTTGATTCACTCTCTCAGTTTGACCACTAGTTTGAGGATGATAAGCAGTACTGAAAGAGAGTTCGGTCCCCATAGCCTGATGAAGGCTATTCCAAAAATGGGAAGTGAACTGAGGACCACGGTCGGAAACAATGACTTTAGGAACACCATGAAGACAAACAATTCTCGCAATATAAAGCTCTGCTAATTGCTTGCCATTGAAATCGGTCCTGACCGGAATAAAATGAGCCACTTTAGTTAAACGATCAATGATCACCCAAATGGCATCAGATCCCTTGGAAGTCTTGGGAAGACCAGTAACAAAATCCATACCGATCTCCTCCCACTTCCATTGTGGAATATGCAAAGGTGAAGGGTACCGGTGGCTGGATGTTGACTTTAACCCTTTGGCAAATATCACATTCGACAACATCTTGAGCAATTTGCCTCTTCATTTGGCTCCACCAAAATATTTTCTTCAAATCTGGTACATCTTGGTACTCCCGGGATGCAAAGAAAACTTGGAATTATGAGCTTCTCGAGAATTAGACTCTTCAATTCAGAATCAACAGTACTACCAAGCGATTGCGATATCGAATCGCATGCGCGATCATCTTGTAAAACTCGTTGGCTTTACTGCTTTCATGTTTTCTTGATCTCGGCTATCTCGGCATCGGTTTTACGGGCCTCCGAATCTGAGATTCTAAGGTAGGCTCCACTTGTAATGCAATGAGGAAACCTGCTCCCACCAATTCAAGACTTAAGCGCGAAAATCAGCACACGGTCTTTTGGCGGGAAGAGAAGATATGCGGTTGCATTATGACTTTCGCTTAAAGCGTCGCCACAACATTGGCTTTACGGGATGATAATGAATACCCATGTCGTAGTCCTTGATCAATTCAAGCCATCTTCTTTGCCTCATATTCAAATCAGTTGAGTGAATATGTACTTTAGGCTTTTATGATCGTATAGATCTCACAACGATTACCAAGAAGGTAATGTCGCCAAATCTTCAATGCATGGACCACGCAACCAACTCCAAATCATGAGTAGGATAATTAACTTCATGAGGCGCAACCGCCGAGATGCATATGCCACAACTCGGCCTTCTTGCATAAGCACACACCAAGTCCATGGCGAGATGCATCGCAATAAATGTCAAGCTCTTACGAACATCAAGAGAAAGTAGGCTGAGCTTTAGTCAAGAGGTTCTCAAGTGAAAACTCTCTTCACATTTAGTGACCATTCGAATTTCTTCTCTTTACTGCAAGAGTGAGTTAAAGGTTTAGCAATCTTGGAGAAATTTTCAATGAACCTACGGTAATAACCCGCAAGTCCAAGAAAACTCGAATCTCAGGACACTCTTGGGAGGCTTCAATTTAGTACATCTTGTACCTTGCTTGGATCGACGGCAATGCCTCCTTGGATAACACATGCCCCAAAAATGCAACCTCTACGAGCCGTAAAGCACACTTGCTTGAACTTAGCATATAATCGATGCCGGCGAAGTGTTTCAAAGACAAGTCGCAAATGTTGTTCATGATCCTTATCGGACTTGGAATAAATAAGGATGTCGTCAATGAACACGATAACGAATTTATCCAAGAATTCCATGAACTTGAATTCATAAGATTCATGAAATAGGCTGGCGCATGGTCAGACCAAAGGACATAACAATATACTCGTATAAACCGTAACGAGTAGAGAAAGCTGTTTTAGGAATGTCCTCAGGTCTAACCTTGATTTGATGATAGCCCGACCTCAAATCAATCTTTGAAAAGACGCGGGCACCAACCAACTGGTCAAAAAGATCATCAATTCGAGGCAGAGGATATTTGTTCTTGATAGTGACCTCATTTAACGGACGGTAATCCACACACATCCGTAAAGTGTTGTCTTTCTTCTTGACAAAGATTGCCGGGCATCCCCAAGGTGAGGAACTCGGTCGAATGAAACCTTTGTCAAGCAATTCTCCGAGTTGTTTCTTCAATTCAACCAACTCATTGACGGGCATTCGATAAGGACTTCTAGATATCGGGGTGGTTCCAGGAACTAGTTCAATTACGAACTCCACTTCCCGATCTGGTGGCAAACCGGGAAGGTCTTCAGGAAAAACATCAACATACTCACTGACAATTGGTACTGACTCCAAAGAAGGAGTGGTATCAACTCGGTGAGCACACAGATGAGAGCCAATTGCTTTAGAATGATAAACAACTTGAATGCCGTCGGCATTGGTCATAGAAATAGACCGTTGGGAACAATTGATTTGACCCTGGTTCTTGGACAGCCAATCCATACCCAAAATGGCATCCAACCCTTTAGAGTCAATCACAATTAGATTCGCTAAAAACTTCACCCCAAGGATGGTTATGTTGACCCCACAACAAATCTGATCGGTTTTAAAGACCGACCCCGGTGATTGAATAATAAAAGGTGGTTGGAGGGTGTGCATGTCTAATTGGTGTTGAGCAACAAAATGATTGCTAATAAAAGAATGAGATGCTCCAGTCAAATAGAGCGATGGGGTGGATGAAATTAATTAGGAGCATACCCATAACAACTCGTGTGTATCGGCGCCTCTTCAAGCAGTTGATCGGTTCACATGCCCACAATTTGGAGCGGATCGGCTTTGATAGGGGCCTCTGCGAAAAGGCTGGCGCCAGACAGCTGGATATGGTCGAGCAGAGGCAATCCTTGTTGCTTTGCCACACACTTGTTGGCATAATGCCCGGACGACCACAATGAAAACAGATAACCCAGGTTAACATTGTTAACAGGACGGGCTGATTTCCACTTAGTCTGGCCCGATCGTGGGAGGAGATGGACGAGGGGCAAACACCGGCGGCCTTGGTGAAAATGGGTGGTGCTCGCGGTGGTTTAGGCAACCACATGCGAGGCCTTGGAGCCGCCACCAGAACAAGCGAGAAGTCATTGCCGCTTGCGTGACTCATCCAATGCCTTGCTCTTGCTTTCGCCACAATGGCTTTGTTGACCAAATGAGAGAAGTTAGGAAGTCATGCAAAGCCACGACCATCTGCATTCTTGAGATAGCCCATTCAAGAACCGGTTTCGACGGCGAAGGTCGGTCGAAACATCATCGAGCATATCGGCTAGAAAGTTGAATTCATGCGGATATTCGGTCATCGACTTTCGCCCTTGCTTGAGAGCGAGAAATTCTGTTGCTTGATCATCATCACTCCCTCAGAATATGAGCTTGCGAAAAGCTTCCCGAACTCATCCCAAGTAGGGACATGTCCAGCGAGTTGAATGGCAAGAAGATTATCCCACCATATGCTATTGGCCCATCAAGTCGATAGCGGCAAAAGAACCTTTTCCTCTCGGAACATTGAGCAATCAAGAGCTTCTTCTCAATGGTGCAGAAGCCAATCCTTAACTTCCATGGGATCTCGAGGCTCGAGAACACCGGCGGGTTAGTCCATTGAAAGTCGTGAGCGCCCTTACGCACATGGTGGCCTCTGCTCTAACATTGGCGCTGATGGGGAAGAAGTGTTGCGCGCAATCTGCTCCAGGATGCGCGTCTGGTCCATCCGGTTGCGCTCAATTTGCATGAGCACATCGGCCATCGAAGGTGGTGGAGGAAGCTCCTCTTCCTAGGGACCACCTTGTGGACCCTGAGAGCTGGAGGGTTCAGTTGGCCCTCCCTGAGAATGAGGCACGGAGTCGACATGCCCCTCCCTTGTTGCGCTTGCGCGCGGTAGTAGGAATCTGTCATCTGTTACCACACCATGGTTAACAACATAACAAGGATATACTCGGCAAACACAAACAAGGTTGCAATTAGAAAAGAAACAAATACTGTACATATAATGCATCATGTTATGTTATGCATTCAAGTTAACACCAAACCAGAAACTTCATATATATACAACAAAATTTCGGTTCGAGTCTTACATTATAGTCAGCCATAATGTCGATTACAAACCGAAAGTTAAACTTTCATACTCTGTACAAAATACTACGCCTATGACATACAATTTATTTAAGGGCAACTACCAAACCGAAGACACTCAACCACGAGGTTCATCGTCGAGTGCTAGCGTAGAATCGGTTAAAGTTCACCAGAACTCATTCAAAAGATGAGCTCCGGGGAACAAGTATCAACAGATCCAACGGACTAATGAGTCGCCTCGGGAACCCAACGATGGTGATGACCTCCGGAGGTGCATCCGCGAGTGCGAGAAAGCTGCGATCATCAGGGCTTGGCGACTTGTCCATAAGCAGTACGCACCGGCCGCCGGAAGTCGGAAGAGGTGGTGCGGCAGCGGGAGAGGTCTCGTTGTCACCATAAAGCACGTTGCGAGGCGCGGTTCATGTTGACTCAAAGCGGTACTCTGGGCCTCATTAAGGCGATGCCTAGTTTCCCATAGCTCCCTCACAAGGCGATGGATTTGGTCCATGATGCGGACCATCCTCGCCAACCGCACTTTGAGGTCTTCCCAAACCGTATCTCATCGAACATGCTCACTGCGGTAGGACCTTGATTCGGAAGTGGTCGTAAGGTGGTTGAGACAATTAGTCAAATCATGTGAAGAAGGCTCATCATCCTACTTGCCGCTTCTGAACCGCCATCGCCTCGAGGTGGCAAGTGCTTGGACACGATGAGGGACACTACGGCTACATGCCTAGCGATGGCGTTGATGAAGGCGCGGTACTCCTCCATCCCCGGTCCTCCATCTAAATCGATAAATGGCGTACTCGGTGGTAGGTGAAATTGGGCGCCACATCATGTCCCGAAGCAATGCTGGGAACCCATCAACATCTTCGGCTCAAGTCTCCTTGACCAAGTACCAACCGCTCATCTATAGACAAGAAGACAAGATAAGAACAATTCACTTTTTAAATAAACCAACAGAAAGTTGGGCAAGAAGTGACATTAAGAAAGATAAGAAATAAAAGATGTCATACTTAAACTTTCGAAAATACATTACTGTTTGAAAATAGTTTTATCAGAAGACTCTCTAATAACTTCGGCAATGCTACTTCTAACCTACAGGCAACGTATGCTCTGATACCAACGCTGTGAGGACCCCCGGTTATTGGAAATGTTACTAATTAAATTCATACTGTAGCACAATTGTTAATGAAGGAACAGTACTGCCCCTTTATTAAAAACCATGCTAAAGATATAAATTTAACAAGTGACAAATCCAGTAAACAGGATTCCCGGATATATATGATTCTCAATGGTTCCCAGGATCAACGACCATTGCATATATATCCTTCATCAACATTGCATCAAACACATACAAGTCGTACATTGATATAATTAAACATAAGGTTACATCATTACATTAATACTACAATATTAAGTGACTTGGTCACTTTAACGATATACAATGGAAGCAAAATAAGCGGAAAATGTCCACCAATGGCCTCATCCACCGCAGCAATTGCGTGGAGGAAAGAAGTAGCGTTACTCGTTAGCGTCACCACGATCGGCGCTAACGGTACTTCATAGAAAACCATCCTCACCGCAACAATAGGTGGTAGCACCTTGAGTACGGAAGGTACTCGGCAAGTCTTACACAAACTAATAAAAGAAAGTGGTTATTAGAGCCTAATCAAAGGAGTAGAGTTGTTACATGCATAAGGTTGCAACAGAAGGTATAAAGATTCAAATTTGCATAAGCGATACATCTTAACCTACAAAGGCTAAATTTTGATAAAGCAATTTAATAAATCAAACTTTGCTTAAAACAGTAAGTAAATGACATAAAAGTAATGCCGATCCAAACAATTTAAAGCGAATTGGGTTCCCTACCCATAGTAGAATGCTATCGGCACCATTAAGGTATCGTTATATGCGACGAGGCACATATACGCCCTCACCCTCCTAAGAACATCGATCTCGACATACAAAGCTCACATGGCATAAAACGCAGTCCTCGGACCAAAGCATCTATGCCATACAAGGTCAATACACATATTCTTACTCTCTGTTTCCAACTCAATAGTCTCAACATTTTACTTAACAAGCAGCGCCCATACACTCGCATGTGGAAGTACGTGGGGACTTGGCTGAATAGTCGAGTTCGGTCCTTAATTAACCGGACAAGTCCACCACAAAACCCAATCTCGTGCACAAAAGCACCATCACTAGCTTCCTCTTGTCCAGATCAATTTGAATTTCAAATACAAGACTGATTTAAAGAAACTGGACCAAGAGTTTAAAGTAACCATAGTTCAGTTGTGATTCCCATGTTTGACAAGATATGCTTGTCAAACTCTAAAATCTCTAGACTGCATGTCTAAGCCAAATCTGAAAATAGACCATATAGTATACAGTACTACACTAGAGTTGAGTGTATGGTCATAATTAAGGTAATCCACCATGTCAGTTTTAGCTAGCTATTACAAGTCACATTTTGTATTTTGGAAAAATAGCATGCACAGATATCACTTTGGATTTGTAAAAGCTATTGTACAAAATCTGGGTTCAATATGGTGCAAAGAGGATGCTTGCCTTGATAGTAATAGACTTCATTGTGTGCTCGGGTTGTTGAAGTATATTCAAAAGCTTCAAGAGAACAGATTCTAAAAGAAGCAATAAAATCCAATAAATACCAAAAGCGACAACTAGTATAAATTATCGGAAATTGCATGATCAATAAAGAAATGCATGATTAACGACATGCTTAAGCCATAACTACCATAATAGTGATAATAACACATAATATAGCTCATTGTTTTCAAAAGACGAAACTAGAGTTTATTGCAAAGTCCAGTTTCAGATTTGAAAAGAGTCAAAACAGACAGATTGCAAAGTTTGGAAAAGAAGTATAGATCATGCAAAAGTTCATAAATGAACCTTAGCATGATCTTTTAGGTAATTAATATCCCAAACCAACCTTAGTCTAACCTAACTAGTTAGATTACAAAAGCTAAAGCAAAAACCTATTTTGTCGGTTGAGCCGACAAAAGAACAGTAGACATATTTCAGCTAAGAGTCAAAATAGATGATGACAAGAATGGAAAGATCAACTTGTCATGCTGCTAGGGTTTAGTCAAAACCTGAATAAGATGATAAGTTCACAGGAAGAACCCTAGGTCTTGAAAATGACATGAAAAACCGAAAAGGTACAATATCAACTTTTCAGTTTAAAGCCAGTTGAAGCTACTGATGCTTAAAAGAATGATTCACAGGAGCTTCTTAAGTTCTTAAGATGCTCAAGATGTCGAAACTAGGGTTTTGGCTTACGGTATGGAAAGATACCAAAACTCGAAACCGATGATGATGGACAGTGGAAACAAACTCGGATTTGACCTACAAAAGATAACCAATCTTTATTGTAAGTAAAGCCGGTGCTTAAGGATGGATAAGCAAAGGATATGAGCAAGAACTCCCTTTGTCGACAAGGAAGAAAATGAGCTTGAGTGGTCAACAATGGCTGCTGACTCAAAAACTAGGGTTTATATATGTGGGAGTTGAGCTACGGGATAATTGGGAAAAGTCTAGAGCTTGATGAGGTGTCCATTTAGGGCTAATTATCCCAAAATTAGTTGCAAAAACTTTGGGATAATTCCTCTCCTCGATTTCAGAGAAGACGCGCGCACGAGAGAGAGGAAGAAGATAAGAGCCAAGCGACATGTGGGCCCCATTGTCATCCTCACCGCAGCACTCGTAAAGGCTCAAACAAATGTCACCGTCCGATTGGAAATGGCGACTCACGATAAAGAGAGATTAAATGATTTGAATCGGTATCATTTAATATGGACCGCACGATCAAGATCGATCGAGCGAGATTAAAGCGAAATCCGATGGTCTTTGCGGGGCTCCACTTTCAAAGAGAGGCGTTGGATTGAAATCCAACGATCAATTAAAAGATATACACGTCACCCTTTTAGATGCGATGGCTCAACACCGTTGGATTTGATTTCTACGGTCGGGATGTAAAATGGAACGGATGGTCCGATTGCATACACGCTCTCAGGCCACCGATCGAAATCCAACGATCCACCGATTTTGGGCTTTAAAGGCCCACGGTCAAAAAGGTGTCTTGTAAGATTGAAATCAAAGGCGCATAAATGCGCACTCGATTTCAAATAGGAATAAGCGACACCGCTAGATCAAGGATGGGCGGCCACGATTGTGCGGGGATCCGAGTCGTCCGAATGCATACACTAATCGGGCCACACGATGAAGATCCAATGGTCGCAGGAGCGGGCTTTATAACACGCGGGAAAAGGGAAAAGCGTAGGATTTGAATCTAACGGGCGAGATAAAAGCGCCTTTAAGTTTAAAGCGGCGGCGCGTGTTGGATTGGAAACGAGCGGTGGAGATTGAATATGGATCCGGAGTTGTCCGATTGCACACTGCGACCTCGCTCGTTAGATCTATATCCAACGGTGGAGATTAAAGTGTACACGTGGGCGGCTACGATATCGTGAGCTCGCGGGCTCGATTGAAGATCGACGGCTCGCATCACGCGTGGATTTTGGGCTTGCGCCGAACGTGGCCGGGCGGACTAATTGATTCGGTTGGACCCAACCACATGAGACCGGTCGCTACTGATTGCAAGGGTCGGGTTTAGACAGTTTAGTGACAGACCCATTTGACTACTTAAAAGGTTTGGTGGGACTTTAAAATAGCAAATAAATTTATAAATTCATGAAATTTTCTTTGTAAGCTCTTGGGATGATATATTTCCCAGATAAATTTTATAAACCACATTTTCACTTTATAAAATACATAAATATTTATTTCAGGTAAAATATTTATTTAAAGACCATAAATTTTTCTTTAAGCCCAAATAATTTCTAAAAATGCAACAAAATATTTTTAGCCAAGATAATTTATCTAGGCTTTAATAAAAATACTTCCCAGTCATAATACAAGTTTTATCTTGTATTCCTTTAAATATTCTAAATAAGTCTTTGGACTTTGGCTAAAAGGAAGGTTTTATTTGGTAACAGCAACTCCCAACTGAGATTAAGAACAGTAATGATATGAACAGTAGCCTATTACTGTTCATAATGCAGATTATTACTGTTGATAAAATTGGGGCTGTTACATTAATTGACACGGGCACCTTTCTAGTCACACCCAACAGATCACACCAACTTACCATTGTGCCCGCGTCTAAATCGTTTTTGTTTTCAGTTTTAATTTTGTAGTTAACATAACATAAGCCGAAACATAAGAACAATAATAAATTTATGTGATCAAGAGAGGTCCCATCGACTAAGTCGATGATCGCCCAAATCTAGCGGAAGCTAAGCATGGCTAAGCAACTGAACTCGTAATCTACTAAGTGATAAGAGCTCATCCAGCGAACTCTAATCACAGCATATAACCTAGGCTCAGGTAGTAGAGATCAATGTTTTACCTACAGGATATGCAGCCACGGTTTTAACTAATCAATTTAACACAAAATAAGCAATGCATACATATAGCTGAAAACAAAATATTAAACTTTAAAATCTGGGATAAACATGATCAAACTACTTGCACATTCTTTGTTGGTCAATATCTTTCGAGGCTCACTCGATATTACGGACTAAATGCAATCTATCGATTTAACAAAACGACAAATAAGAACAAGTAACACCCATGATAACCAAGAATTCAATTTAATCCAAAGAGCACAAATTTCACACAGCAGCTAGAGCATGATTTTACAAAATTTTAGAAACAGAGAACAATATTTTTGGAGTTATGAAGAATTTTCTAAGAATTTTCTAAGTTTAACAATACATAAAATCATCATTTAATTATTTAACAAAATTTAAGAACAGTGACATATCTAAAACTTATTCTGATAAATAGTACATTAAAAATGAAAATTTACAAAATTGGATTCACTCAATTTGGATCAAAATTGAAATAGATATGCATTTTCTAAGTTTAAATGAATTAACGATATAAAAGCAATACATTTGAATATCAAAAGCTCGAATTACTTTTCCTACAGTGTGACCGATCCAAGGTCATCGACCGATGGGGCGTGAGAGAACCGTGACGAGATCAAACTTGACTCACCGCGCCAACGGCGAGGACGAAGCGGATTTGGAGAATCGCTGCTATCACGGCGAATTTTGCTACTTTACGCAAGGCGTTAACGGCCGAGAGGACTCAAGGAACAAATTACGACCAGTTAAGACTTTAAACGCGCTTAGCTCGAGGGGTCCACGATCGGTGGTACAAACTAAAGGATGATCAACGCTAATGAAGGAGGATTAAACCTAAAGTTGCCGGCGGCTCACCGGCGATCACGAGGACGGCGCGCGGCGCGCAACAAATCTAGCAAACCAAGAGGTCTTAGGGCGAATGGGTTATACCTACTGAGTTCACGAGAGCTCGCGAACTTGATGACGCGACCGGGACCTCCGTGATCTTGGCGGCGGTGGCGGCGAACGGAGGCGGAGAAGAGCGCGGCTCCGCGCGAGAAGATGCTACTGAGCTTCTAGAAGAGTTCGGAAGGTGCGCTTAAGCTCGCCTCGACTCCGAGCAACATCGCCCACGATAACGCCGATGACGAAGGTCCGAGGCGGCTGGAATTGCCACGGCGGCGGAACACCGAGCTTGGAGAAGAATTGGTCGTACGCCCTCCACGATGCACCAAAGACGACAACGAACCCATCATTAGACTTAGTGAAGCAATGCGATCCTAAGGAACCAAACGCCGAAACATGATACTCACTAGAACGCCAGGAAGCTCGCGGGACCGAGATCACCGGAGGCGGAGACGACAAGACCACCCCTGGCGATTCACTAGACGACAAGGACCCGGGCTGGGCAAAATGGAAGCGGCGACGAACGTGGATTAAGGTGGTGCGGTTGCTGGCTAGTGGACGAACGCGGATTTGGAGAATACGCCTGCTATCACCAGAAACGAATTTTGCTACTTTACGCAAGACGTTAACCAGCCGAGAGGACTCAAGGAACAAATTACGACCAGATTAAGACTTTTAAACGCGCTTAGCTCGGAGGTCCACCGATCGATGGTACAAACTAAGGATGATCAGCGCTAATGAAGGAGGATTAAACCTAAAGTTGCGGCGGCTCACCGACGATCACGAGGGCGGCGGCGGCGCGCAACAAATCTAGCAAACCGGTAGGTCTTAGGGCGAATGGGTTATACCTACGAGTTCGCGAGAGCTCGCGAACTTGATGACGGCGACCGGGACCTCGGATCTTGGCGGCGTGGCGCGAAGGAGGCGGAGAAGAAGCGCGGTTCCCGTGGAGAAGATGCTACGAGCTTCTAGAAGAGTTCGGAAGGTGCGCTTAAGCTCCGCCGACTCCGAGCAATACGCCCACGATAACGCGCCGATGGCGAAGGTCCGCGTTTGGAATTGCCACGGCGCGAACACCGAGCTTGGAGAAGAATTGGTCGCACGCCCTCCACGATGCACCAAAGGCGACAACGAACCCATCATTAGACTTAGTGAAGCAATGCGATCCTAAGGAACCAAACGCCGAAACATGATACTCACTAGAACGCTAGGAAGCTCGCGGGACCGAGATCACCGGAGGCGGAGGCGACAAGACCACCCCTGGCGATTCACTAGGCGACAAGGACCGGGTGGGCAAAATGGAAGCGGCGGCGAGCGTGGATTACGGTGGTGCGGTTCTTGGCTGAGTGGGCGGCACTAATCACGGCGGCGTTGCTCGGTTTCTTCTCGCGAAGCCAAGAAGCTGTCGGAGAGGGTGATAGAGTGAAGGAAGCGAGGAATGGGTGGCGCGGTGAGATGATGAATACTGGCGACACGCCCACGGCCGGACACGCGTCCACGAGGTGGCGGCGGCGAGCTGCGTGGCACGCATGCGATTGCCGCGAGCTCGGTGAGACGCGGAGAAGACGAGGACGAACCCGGCGGTGGGGCCCGCTCGTCGTAGCGGCAAAGTGGCGCGGCCGAGGCAGTGCGGCAACGAGTTGGTGCGCTTGATCAAGAAGATGTTGAACGATCGATCCGAATGGGCGGTTGAGATGAAAGGATGCAATCGAATTTCGTCGATTGCTTGGCGCTACGACCGTGACGATCGCATCGGTCGGTCGAGAACCGTCGAGCTCGCGCGGTGCAGCTAGGCGGTGCGACCGAGTCCATTAGGTGCGGTCGGACTCGAGCCCAAGTTGGGTTTGAGCACGAGGAACGATGATTCGATTTGAATTAAAAGGCGAGAGAAGGTTTGGGGAATTTTTAGGGTAGCTCCTGGGCTCCAAAAATTCTGAAATTTTTATGGAAGCTTACAGGGGCAGAGGACAACCTTGTGTAATTTGTCCAGGAATTTTCATGCACTAGATTTCTCCCAAGAAAATTCACAAGCTGCTGTCGAGAGGTTTGACCAGATTTCTAAACTGGATTGACTTGGCCATTTGAAATAGCAACCAAAATCTAAAAATTATGAAATTTTTCAGAGAGGTAGCTAGGATGGTCAATATGATAGGAAAAATACTTGCAGAGGATGATAACAAGTTTAAGGTCAAGAATTTTGTTGACAACCACTTCCATTCACTTGAATCCAAATATAGAAAATGGAAATTGCTAGGGAAAAATGTAGAAACTTTCAAATGATTTCATGAGGCACCAAAAGTTTTTATTTCTCCTCATAATTTACATTTGAAACACAAACCCTAACTTAGGGCTGTTACATGTACTGTCGAACACGAAAATGGCAAAAAGCTCTGCAAAGGTCCACAAAAGCGGGTGCCACGACTTCTACGGACTAATAAGAAGCCACCTCAACCAAAATGAGCTTCAAAGATGGCCGGAAGAGCTCGGACAGCAGAGAATCCCGTCAGAGTTGGAGAAGACAAAGTGAAAATGATGTTCTGAGCAAAATAAGTGAGAACAGATCATCACTAAAGCTTCATTATAGCTCAGAGAAGCTCCAAGAACAATTAATTTGAGAAAAGAAGCCCTTACCGGAGCTAGAGAAGAAAGGGGGTTAAATCGGCCGAGATGATTCAAACTCAAAATTGGTCAATTCCTATGAATGAAACCCAAAATTGAGTTAGGGGAAATGCATAGGGGAATAAGGAGTTCAAAAGGGTACAAGAAGAATTGAAGATGAACCACTGGAGCACCCAAGTCCACAAAGGAGCTTCACGGCCGAAAATGGAGCCTTTGCTATTTTTCGGTGTTTTGAGTTCAACAAACAAAGAAGGAGCTTGGGGTGGTGTAAAAGAACACTAGGAGGTGTTTTGGGGACCTTTTATAGCTAGGAAAATTAGGGTTTGGGCAAAACGAGCTCCTCGGGTGAGCTTGGCTCACGGTACCACCGTGGACCAAAAAGAGAAATGATGGGGGGTAGGAGTAGGGCATGGCTATGGCCAAAAGCAAGCCGACACGCACTAATTGTCGACCAGGGAGAGGTTGACGAGGGAGCAGGACTTGATGTAATACCCCGAATATCTTTTAGCGAGAATATTATTCGTAGAGGGAATTTACTCATTATTCGATAGCAAATGTAATAAAGATTAGAGAGAATTTTATTCGGGAGATGGAAATTTAATTAAATTCAAAGTTTTGGGGATCTTTGGAGTGTGGGCCTCCGGGATATTTGGAGTGTGGGCCTCCGGCCCAAGCCCTTCCATCCCTTTTGGCCGGCCAGGTGTGGGCCAATAGGGGAGAAAGGTGCCCTAGGGCCCAAGGCCCAAGCCGCCCCCTCCTTCCTTACACTAGCCGCCCCTTACCCCCACCCCTTGGCTGAAATCCTCCTCACCCTCCCACTTGCAGCCGCCACCCCTACCCCTCCCTCTCCCTTGCGCCCTTCCTCCTCCTCCCCGGGAGCTGCCCCACCCATGGATGCTACGCCTCCCATTCCTTGGTGCCGACCTCCTGCTGCGGCCTCGCGAAGGAAGGGCTGGAGCTTCGTGGAATTGGCTGATCAAGAAGGAGGGGAACAACGTCGCGGATCAACCATCGTCTTCCTGGGTGCTCCAAGGGTAAGGAATGTCGGTTGTTGTTGTTCGATTAGTCGTAGAAGGGAAACCGATTAGATTTGATTGGATCAAAGTCTGTTTGTAGTAGTTTCAATGCTGTTCAGTTTCTTTCCTGGCCTGTTTCGTGTGCTTAGATGAAGAATTATGGATTTTTATCTCCTAGAGTTATTTAGATAATGTTCTTAGCTTTCGGTGGCCGCCAAGAACACCTGATTCCGACGTACGGATCAAAAGTTATGATCGTTTTAGTTTCTGCTTTCCAGAATTCTAACGAGAGTTAGCAGACTCTGTAATTGTTAATATTTGACCTAGTTATAGGAAGATTCAGAAGTCTTGCCCATAACGACTTTTGTACGTGATCTCAGTATCTTTCAGGATTGATAAAGAACACCCGTTTGGATTTGTAGAACAAAAGTTATGCACGTTTTAAGTTGACTGTCCAGAACCCTGACGAGAACGAATTGTCAAATTGCCTTTTAATATATGTTCAGGTTAATGGAAAATTCAGGGCTTTCACCCAACTAGGTTATTGTAGGCCTGGGTCTTAGCTTTTTATATTTTTAAATAACTCTAAGTTTGGTTTAGCCAATTAGAAGTTATGGCCATTTTCGTGCCGCTGCCAAGAAGTGACGGGCAGTTCTGACAAAAGATGCTCATTGGTCTTTCGGGGCTTGGTATATTCAGAATTTGGGTCTTCCATCAACTAGGTTGTTGTAGATAATCTTGTTACCTTTCAAACAAGCCTGAGTTTACATTTTTATGAATTTCAGAGCTAAAGTTATGTCAATTTTAGTATTTCTGCCCATTACAGTTTTCTGATGGATTGTAGTTCATTTGGAGTAGAATTGTGTAGTTAAACGTTGGGGTATTGGGGGTAAGTGTAGCAAGTAGTGTCTTGACTTCGTGGTTCTTATTGAGTAATCTAATGGTGTAGGAGGTGAGGCTCCGAGATTAGTGGCATCATCATTACCTCCTAACGCGTCGCAACGCTAAAGACAAGTACAATGACTTTTGTGTCATTTGTAAACACTGGATGCTCGTTGATTGGTATTGTGTTTTGTTGATGTGTGAGAAGCTTCAATATTCATGTTCCGTCCATGGGAGTGGAATATCCATGGGAGTGGAGATTATGGTAGTCAAGAGGTTTCGATGATTATGTTCTTTGCGTATGCTCTTTCATATGTGTGGAGATGATATTAGTCATTAATCATAAATTTATTTATGCATCCACGTTCATGTTCCGTCCACGGGAGTGGAGTCTAAAGTCCCATCAATTCCAGTATGGGCAAGTGAAGTCCCACCATTCCAATGTGGGCAGTTTTGGACACCCGTATGAAACGTTCTTCATACAGTATTTTGGATCCTCGTATTTCGATAAATACGGGCTTAAGTGAACACCGACGGGTGTGTCACTAGCTATACCGGTATAAGTATGTGTGCAGTCCATCCTTTGATTACATTCATTCATTCCATGCATTCCTAAATATTCGTCCGTGTATGTTAAGAAATTGTGAAAAGGTTGTCTTGTCCATATTGGTTGTATGTTAATCTATTTCATGTACTTGTTGAGTTCTGGACTCACTCTTGCTTTGTTTATTTGTTTTTAGGTGATCGTTGATGAAGTTTCTCTTGGGAGGGAGTAGACACGCACTGCCCAATTATTTCACCTTATACTAGATTCAATAAAAGAATTGTTATTGTCTTTCATTCGTTAATTGTTGGATTGTAATAGATAAACTTGGACATGGTTGGTAACTTTCTTTCGCTGAGTTTGATTAAATAGTTGTTTATGTTCATTGATTATTCGTTGATAGGTTTACCTTAGCGGATCCATTATTACATTTTTGTTTATGTTCCAACTGATGTTGACCTGTTTAGCTTAGTTGATGAATTAATGACGAAGTTATTCCATTGTTTGATGTTATGTTAGGTCTTTAGGTAGCATTTTGGCTCCCGAATAGCCAAGGTGTTACAGTTGGTATCAGAGCGGGTTTTAGATCCGTGGTTAATAGAAAATTATTAAATTGACACACTGTGCACAGTAGGTGGGGTTGGAAAATCCATTGTTTCCGCATTTCTATTGTTATGTTTCATTCGTTGAGCAATTGTTGAGTTGCTTATGTATTATCTTTCTTGTTGTTAATCTATGATTTGCTATGATAGTCTATATCTATGAACTAATACTATGATTGTCATGAGATGATCCTGTATATTCATCATTGCGTATTTTGGTGAGGCATGTTGATAACGGATATTAAGAAGTTGAGGCCGTGGTTGTGGCCCTGGACTTTGTCATGTTACACCATCGTTAGGGGTAGACGAATAGAGTAGTTACCCCGAATACCATAGTTGTAGGTGTTGAGCGTGAACTGCTTTAGAAAGATGTTTTCTTCTTTGATCTCTGATCTTGGCAAATTCTTGTTCTGTGGTGGATGATGAATTTCTCTTGGGTTCGTGGTTCTTGGTAGTTGCTGAGTTTCAATGGGTCTCTAATGGTTCTCTTAAACAATTATTATTTTTCGACTGTTGAGTTGTTTTTACTACTTGTGATCTTTGTCAATTAGCAATATTGATAATTCCATGGTTGTTTCTTCTTTCTCATTAGAAAAGAATGACTCATTTATTCGTTTGATAGTTTGAGTAATGAGAGTTTTATGTTGCAAGTTTGTTAACATGAGAAAGTTTGGCTCTATGTATTTCTTTTGGATTATTGCGAGTGTTGAAGTTTAATGCCTCTCTTTTCTGATGAAAATTGTTAAAATCCTTTTGTGATGCCTCGTTATGGTTAAGTCAGAGTTGATAATCGAATAACTTGATATGGTATGGGTATCAAGTTGAGTCATGGTGTGGTGCATTATTCTTGATGTTAGTAAGATTATCTGCAACAGTTTGTGACTTGTGTGTGTGGTGATGATTCTTTTAAAAATAAAGTAATTTGATCGTCTTTCGTAATTTTGAGTTAGTAAATGTGTTTCGAGTTTTGCGTTTGTGATCATTTAGACCTCATGGGTTATGTGGTGATCGAGTTTGTTTCGAGCAAAGTGACATGTTGAAAGATTTGATTGGTTCTTAAGGGGTTCCTGTGTTTTGGGTTTTAAGAGCTTATCTGGTTTAAGCTGGCAAAGTGATGTAGTAATCACAGCAAATAACCTTCTTTGTTAAAGGAATGAGTGAAGTATAAGTATTTGAGATTTAAGTCGTTTCACAACTTGCAGTATATTTGAGTGTGCTTAAACCTTATGCATTTGTTCCATAAGAGTTTATCAATTTTCAAAGACAATACCTTCTTCTTATTTGGGGTTTGATCTTCCCTTCGTGCGGGACATGTGCCCTCAACTGTTGTTTTTCTCTTTTGTTGTCTGAGTTCTTTGCCAAACTGACTAGTTCCTTGGTCCTCTATTCACTGCGAGTGGTAAATATTTTTCTATGTGGTGAAAATTGTTTTCATTTGTTTTTCTTCTAAGTAAGGATTCATCGATTCATTTCACAGAGGTCTTTCAAAGTGTTTATTTAATGTGATTGTGAGACTTTGGATTGTAAGATATTCGAGGAGCGTTGAAGGATGAACTGATTTCGTGTATAATTCTTGGAATTTTTTTTATTTATACCGAATGTTTGCTCTTGAGGCTAAACTGATTACATTATTGCAACCATTAGAACCTATAGAGATTTGTGAACCATTATCGCGTAGTGGCCCTTGTTGTGGCAGTAGAAGCAGGTGACGTCGGCCGCGGGGTTGCGATGAGCAACTCTTCTTTGGATCGCAGCGCCGCGTGATTGAATCACGGCCTGCGGAGGACGTGGAGCTGGTGCCGAAGGCCTTGGCGGTGGTGAAGCCAAAGAACGGGCCACCGGTGCAGGCCCAATTCGGGGACGAACGAGGCCGGCCTGTGCAGACCGCTGGGCCTCCCACTTGCGCTTGTGGGACTCGCCCAGCACTCTCACCTTGTGCTCGGCGACGATGGCCTTGTCCACCAAGGTCTGGAAGTCGGGGAAGTCCACAATAGAGAGCTTGTCCTGCAACTCCTCAAACAAGCCCTCCATGAACTTCTCCTGCTTGGCCTCATCAGTGGCCACCTCAGCAGGAGCGTTCCTCGCGAGATGGTTGAACTCGTGGTGGTACTCAGTCACAGACTTGCGCCCCTATTTGAGCGCAAGGAACTCCTTCTTCTTCAGCTTCATCAGGCCGGCGGGAACATGGGTCCGACGGAAAGCCGACCTGAACTCCTCCCACGAGACCACGTGTCCGCGGGCTGCATGGCGAGAAGTTCTCCCACCATGAGAGTGCCGCACCTCCAAGCGATGGGATGCGAAAAGTGCGCTCTCTGCTCACGGCGAGCAACGTTGAGCTTCCGCTCAACGAGGCGCCACCGATCGTCGTCAAGGGGTCCTCGGACCGGGAGAAGGTGGGAGGCTGCGTGCGAAGGAACTCCGCAAGTCCCCACGAGGCCCGATGGCCACCTCCTCGGATCGAGAGGCACGGAGGGAGTGGAGGTGTTCCTCGCGATAACCTCCAACACCCTGCGGTCCTCCGAACGATTGCGTTAGATCTGCATGAAGACCTCCGCCATGGTCGGAGGAGGGGGAAGCTCCTCATCGGGACTACCCGGCTGGTTCCGACCACTACGTGTCCCTCCTGCCATCCTGTTTCACTAAGACAAGTTAGCTACAAGCCCGAGATCAAAAGGCAAGGAAATCCAAACTCAATTAAAAAGGGCTCAAGAATAACCACCAAAGAGCACAAGACCATAAGTCACCAAATCAACACCCCGAAACGACTAACCCGTATGGAAGAACGAGTAATCGTTTGAGAAGACCCAAAATTTCAGAACTAAATTCTAGCTCAAAACAACCCAAAATCAAGGTATAACCACCTAATAGAGTATAGGCATTTAGCTAGTTTTATATCACTTCTTACCCTTTTATTCCCTCAAGTTTTAATTGAATTAACCTCTCATTTCCTACCTTATTCACTAACCACAAGCTAGCTGTCCAGATTCCTTTCTCCAAGCTCTCATGGTTCTCCCAAAACCAACTTAACCGATAAATAGCTAGCTTTTGAAAGGAAGAGAGGAACAACTTTTCGAAAACTTGATCAAGAGTAAGGTGAGATGAGCAAGCTAAGACAGGTAAGGAGTAAAATCAGAGAACTTACTTAAGTTTTGTAAACCTTTTGAAAGTAAGTTTTCAAAATATCCTAGAGGCGACCAAGCTAGGGGTTTCTACGGTCAGTATGGCTCTGATACCAACTTTGTGAGGACCCGGAATATTTAACTAGTAACACTTAACCTCCAAATGGTTCTAGCATTACTAATTAAACATTCTAAGCCTCGATGGACATATGCTTCCCAGAATTGCAGCATATGCACATCATCACAAAATTACACATCATTTCCATACAACATACATCACTAAGTTCAACAACGACATACATAAAGTAAAGTTATTACAAAAGAGAGCCGACCGACCAAATAGAACAATATACAAGAATGATAGCGGAAGCAAAAGGTGCCATAAGATGGCTAGAACAAAAGTCGACCGGTTAGCCACACAACCCACAAGGCAACCGACCGGGCTGCCAAGCTAGATGCCTCGCAAGCTACCACAGCACAACTCACAGAAGTGAGGCCCCTCAAGCTCACCTTCTTCCTCTGCAACAATTACATTTAAGCAAGATAATTGAGTACACAAAGGTACTCGCAAGACTGACGTGTGGAATAGCAGACCTATTCATAAACTACATGCAAGCTTATTTAGGTGGAGGTTGTATGTCTCATTTTGCATAAAGCCAACTTTATTTGCAATAATGTAATACATTTAAAAGCAAGTTTGCAAATCTGTTTTATTGATGAAATAACAGCGAAACAATGATAAATACAAGTAACCGCCTGGAAGTGACTATCCCAATAGTCACCACAACATAGCACGAATCCCCGATTCGTACCACCCATCAAGTTTTAATTAAAAGGTTGTAGTCTAACTCTTGAAAGACCTTGCCAAGCGTGTCCATAACCTGGGGCGAGGCTATTCGAATAGTTTTAACCTGCGGGGTGTACCAATGTACCCACACTTGAGACCGCCTTTAAGCCACAAAGCACACTTAGAAGGTATGCCGCACGCTAAGTCCTACAAGGCGCTTTCCAATATTGTGCATTGACTACGAGCCGCTCGTATGGATAGAAACCCATACGCTTACATTGCAAGCGAAAGACAACAAATTCCATCACGGGTGAAGTCTTTCGGACACTACAATCTCCCAACACCATCCCTCCTGCGACCCCTGCGACCCGAAGCCAATACACGCCAAAGTACTAAGTCAAGAGAGGTCCCATACCCTCTAGTGTGGTTAGCACGCACAAATGCTTGGTTTACTGTAACAAGATGTTCGGTCCTTGTTGACCCGGGCACCATTCCAGTCACACCCAAAATCAAACCATCTTACCTTTGTGCCCAAGTCTAAATCATTTTATTTTCAGTTTTAGTTTTCATAAGTAGACATGGCACAAGGCTGAAATCATAAATCATAATAAGTTTTATGTGATCAAGGTTATCGACAAGTCGATAACCGCCCATTTCTACCGGAAGCTAAGCATGGCTAAGCAATTAATTCGCAACTACTAAGTGACAAGAGCTCATCCACGAGCTCTAATCACAGCAATAACCTAGGCTCATGGTAGTAGAGGATAATCATTTGCTAAGGAAATGCATCTACTAGGCCAACTAACGACAATAGTTTAACACAAGGTAGCAATGCATACATAGGAGTTGTAATCAACATAAATACTTAAAATACCGGGATTAACATGATCAAACTGCTTGCCTTGCTGGGATTGGTCTTGCTGCAGAGGGGAGTGCTCAGGTTCAAAGTTCTCTTCGGAACCTAACGCGAAAAGTCGATAAAAATCGATAAGAACGAAGAACACCAAAAGGAACTCAACAGCAAAGAACAACCAAAACCCATGAAATTTCTACAGCAGCTAGGGGCTGATTTTAGATAATTTTAGAAACAAGAATCACTTCATTTGGACTTAGTATGAAAAAGTTATGCCCTAAACAATTTCTCTTAGCCTTAAAAATCCTAATTAAATTAATTTTGGTTACTGTTTATGGCAAAAATTTCTAGAATGATCTGGAACTTGAAAATTTTATGGTAGATAAATATGATTATCCTAACAACAGCAAAACTGAGTTTGCACAATTTGGAGTTGAAATGAATTAGTTATGATTTTTCTAAGTTCTAAAACTAGTGAATCATCAATTTCAGTGGCAAGGATCATATGAAGACCTATTCTATATTACAGTACATTCCTAGTGGGTTTTAACAAAACTTAGTTTGCTCAGTTTGGAATAACAGAGAATAAGTTATGCATTTTACAATTTTTTAATGAATTTCTAAGCCACTATTTTCATTAAACAAGATCATGCAGTTTCTATCACTTTCTGCTACATAACAGTGCCTAAATTCATTCTCAGTTAAAGTTCATTCTATAATGAGCTACAACAACTGGAATCATTCAAAAGGAGCTAAAATGACAAAGTTATGCACTTTTGAAATTTGAAACATTAAAAGACTTAGAAAATTCGAGCTCTCGGAGGTCCAATTGTTGGAAGACAAAGGAGAGGTCGTGGGCGTCGATCCTTCATCGCGCGACGCCACGGACCTCAGCCTGCGCCTGCAGACCTCCTCCCGCCTTGGGAGAGTGCGGACCGTTGAATTGGATCCAACGGCCACGACGGTGCATGCACAGCGCACACAAAGGAGGTCCTCGCGCTACAGAGTCGTGGCCCATCGGATCGAGATCGGCGGTCCCGAGCACTAGGGAGGTCCTAAGGCTTTGAATCGAGGAAGGAGGTCTAGCCGTTAGATCTAAATCTAGCGGTTTAGACAGAGGAGGAGGTCCTAAAGCTACGGATCTAAAGGATGAGGTCCTAGGCGGTCAAGATCTCGAGAGGAGGTCTTGATCGGTGAGATAACACGAGAGGTCTTGGATGGCCAAGATCTGCTCGGGAGAGTCCTAAGCGCAGGGTTTTAATCGGAGGAGACACGGGCGGCTCGAGTTAGACCTAGGGAGGTCCTAAGCGATCCGATCGGCGGAGGAGGTCACGAGACTAAGGATTTTACAAAGGAGATCTAACGCTCGAGATCTAAATCCGGGAGATCGTGAGCGGCTAGGATTGCGCCTAAGAGGTCTTGAGCGCGGTTTTCTCTGAAAAAGACCAGGGGTGGCTTTTTACCAAGAGGACCCCGAGAGTGGTCTAGGGTGGTCTTTGCAAAATGACCAAGGGAGGTCTTTTGCGCACGGGAAAATATCTAAACGGCTAGGATTTAACCAAGGTAGTCCTAGACGGCTAGGATCGACACTAGGGGAGGTCCTAGCGCGCAAGATTTTGCACAGAGCCAGATTCAACGACTAAAAACTAACCCAGGGAGGTCCTTAACGGCGGAGATTACTCTAGGAGGTCCGGGACTTAGCGATTTTGCCGGAAACGGCTCTACGGCTCAGATCTAGCCTGGGGGTGGTCTTAGACGGCTATGATTTACCCAGGGAGGTCGGGGCTTTAGAAGGCACGCGCGAGCTGCCGGCAAGACAGCATTAATGGACAACCTCGGACAGCCATTAATGCTAATCATTGATCTCATATCCTGCCCAAGTATGACACGGCAAAACACCCGAGTCAAAGAAGAGCTCACCGCCAACGACGTGGACCACGCCGGTGGGAACCAAGGGCACCACTAAGCTCATAAAAGCACCGCGGACCTACTGGGCTAACTCTCGACGGCGGCGATGGCTCGAGCAGCCGCGGCGGAGAGGGTGGTAATTAGGTTTTCGGCAAAACCGACAAAATCTAGAAGGCTTGCTACGCTCTAATCTAGCTAAGCCTAGAGATCTAGGAGGCTAGGATGAACTCACCAGGGCCAAGATGAGATCCAAAGGAGCTCGGAGGAGAGGTTGATGCTGAAGGAGGTGCTCCGGTGACCAAGCCCGCCGGAGACGAAGAAGAAAGCAGGGACGGCCTTGAACAACCGGTACCCACAATGCCTCCCCCTGAAACCAACCGATTTGGTTTAGACAAGATGCCCAAGGTAGATAATTGAACAAGTTGGAAAACCAAGTTCGCAATTAAACCACAAGAGCTCGGGTGATCTTGAAGAACTTCAAAAACCGACAATGGTGGTGTTCATGAAGCTTGGTGGAGGGAGAGGAAGACTAAGGGATACAAGGAGGAGCTCGGGGTCTTAAGAAGACAAAGGAGCAAAGCCATGGGTAGAGCAAGCTTCGG
The DNA here is from genome assembly GCA_036346255.1 of Ampelocalamus luodianensis. Classification (NCBI taxonomy): domain Eukaryota; kingdom Viridiplantae; phylum Streptophyta; class Magnoliopsida; order Poales; family Poaceae; genus Ampelocalamus; species Ampelocalamus luodianensis. The sequence continues at coordinate 40,051,724 of CM070624.1, forward strand.
GTGCACACACCCTGCCATGGACTTGCTAGATGTGACAGGAGCTGGTAGGGCTGACTCCTTTTTAGGGCAAAGGTCTGACAGGCAATCAATGCATGGCAGAAAGAGACGTTGGGAAGGACCAAAAAGTGACAGGCCACTGCTCCCAACTGCTCTGACACTGACACAAGCACAGGTGCGGGAAAAATCATGACGACCAGACCTCCCGGAGGTCGTGAGGAAGAAGAACAGAGCCAAAGGGGAGGTCCTGGACGCCCCAGATGCAATCGGGGTGGTCCTGGACGTCCCAGATCACCCGAGGTGGGGAGGTCTTAAGCGGACGAGGAGGTCCTGGGGAGGTCGTGACCGCAGGATGGAGATCCAGTGGTCTGGACCACCCCGAGGCGCTGAGGTCAGAGGGGAGGTCGGGAGCACTGGATGAGAATCCAACGGCCCAGCACGCGCACGCACGAGAAGGTCTGGACAGCGCTGGCGACTCGACTTAGCCGATACAGTTGACTGGGCCGGACTCGGGTCTGACTCGAGCCCGAGTCTGACTTAGCCCTAATTTTGGGTTTCAAACCGATCTGAAGTTTGGGGATTTATTTGAGGTAGCAAACTCACTCCAAAAATTATGAAATTTTTACAGGAGCTTGCTAGCTGAGTTATTGACCTTGTATAAAATTTCCAGAGGTTTTCGTGCTATATATTTTCCTCCAAAAATTCCACAAGGTGCTGGTCCCCAGTTTGACCAGAATTGGAGTAGGTTTGACTGACCTCCAAAAGTATTCAAACAATTTCTAAAAATTGTGAAATTTTTTAGAGGGGCTACACATCAATCCAAGAATTTAGGAAAAATATTTCCAGGAGATTATCACAAGATGGAACAAGAATGCTTTTGAAGGATCAAGATTTGGATCAAAGACTTGTGACTATGTATTTCCATAACTCTTGTACAATAATTGTTTAGTACATACAGGAAATACATGATGTAAGAAAAAGTTTTAATTTCTACTCATTTTCTTACATTTGAAACACAAGCTCAAAATTGGGATGTTACAAGAACCCTTGATGAAGTATATGAATGTGTACTGAGGATTCCGAGTTGTTTATTCTTAAAAGATTGAGGTGATGTGATTGCGTGTGAGATTTGTTTTGAGATACAATGGGAGTCATATGTCAAATTAATTCTGTCGGTAGAGAAGTTGTCGAGAGAATGTTTCTGTGGAGTCGATAGAGCCTCCATACAGGGGTGTGGATGATGTATTTCGGCTTGAGCATAGCGTTGAGAATGCCAGGTTAAGAGAGATGAGTTATTGTGGTATGCGATGGATTGGAGTTCCAAAGTTTGATAGAAATCTTAGTCCAAAAAGAGAAACTGAGAAATTGATGTTTCCTCAAGTAGTGACACGTTTTCTTGATTCTTGTTTGAGCTATGTGCTTATGACTGTGTCTTCCAGAAATTGAGTTTTGTTTTATGTTGACATGTGTGGTTCTTACCAGTTCAGAAATAATAAAAGAAATTTATGGTTTGGGCATTCAAGTGATCTCTCCTTCGGCTTTCGTGACGTTTATTCGCAAATTGCCACTTGGAAAGTGGGAAGGTTTTCGTGATGAATTTTCGCTTCTGGATTTGACTCTTTTAGTACCGAGCTGGTAACGCAGGGTTGTGATGTGAATCCTTCATTTTCAGATAGGTTTTGTCGGTAAAAGAATTGGTTTAAAGAGATTTCCGTTGTGTGTTCCTGGATAAAGGATGTGATCTTTGTTACGGTGAAGACTTCGATTGAGAGGTGGAACAAGAGTTCTGCGTTCTTTGTGCATGTTGTGTGGCTCGGTACCAGTGGGGAAGTTAGCCCAAGGTACATTGGGTTGTTTACGCTAGTTGGCGTATCGCTAGGACCGTTTCGGGTCCCTGCGTAGTGAACGCAACTTTTGGTATGTTCTGGTGCCGAGAGGGTACCTGGGTGATCCAGAGCTTGAATATTCGTTAACGTCGTGGACCAGTGAATAAGATCTTAGCTTCGAGTCTCTTACGATGAGTTTACCTGAAAACGTCGGGACGAGTGTTAGGACGGACGTCGTTTTACGTCATTGTGATGTGGTCCTCCGTTCGAGAGAGAGGCCAACTGGGAGTCGGAGTTTTGCATGCGTGTGTGTTATCCGGATTTGTTCACTTCAGGTATGTGGTTACCGTTGTTAGTGTTTTTTTCGCGTAGAGCCGTGTGAGGATTCGAGGTCGAATCCTGTTTAAGGGGGGTAGAATGTAATACCCCGAATATCTTTTAGCGAGAATATTATTCGTAGAGGGAATTTACTCATTATTCGATAGCAAATGTAATAAAGATTAGAGAGAATTTTATTCGGGAGATGGAAATTAAATTAAATTCAAAGTTTTGGGGATCTTTGGAGTGTGGGCCTCCGGCCCAAGCCCGTCCATCCCTTTTGGCCGGCCAGGTGTGGGCCAATAGGGGAGGAAGGTGCCCTATGTAACAGCCCTAACTTAGGGTTTGTATTTCAAATGTAAAATTTTGAGGAGAAATAAAAACTTTTGTTGTCTCTTCAAATCATTTGAAAGTTTCTACGATTTTCCCTAGCAATTTCCAATTTTTAGAATTTAATTCTTGTGATTGGAAATTGTTGTTATCAGATTCTTAGCTTTCAAACTTGTGATCATCCTCTGAAATTATTTTTCCTATCATCTTGATCATCCTATCTACCTCCCTGAATTATTTCACAATTTTTAGATTTTATTTGTTATTTCAAATGGCCAAGTCAAACTAGTTGGAAATCTGGTCAAACCCTAGGTCAGCATGCTTGTGAATTTTCTGCAGAACTTCTCAGTGCATAAAAGTTCTGGAAAATTTATGAAATGTTTCTCTCTGTCTCTAGTAGCTACCATAAAAATTTCGGAATTTTTGGAGCTCGAGCTATCTCTAAAAATTCCTAAAACTCTCTCGACTTTTAAACTCAAAATCGAAATCAGCTTGTTTGTCGGGCTCGAACCGAGCCCGACTCAAACTGAACCGCACCACTTGACTCGGTCGCACCGCCTGGCTGCACCGCGCGCGAGTCAATCGATCGTGACCGTCCGATGCAAATCGAGCGATCCGCGTTGCGTCGCATAACCGACTGTCGAATGCATACACCAATCTCGGCCGTCCATTTGGATCCAGCGGTCGGGTGTTCTTGATCAAACCAAACCACGGTTCGCACCGCTTCGTCGATCGACAGGTGGACCCCACCATCGGCCTTCCTCGTCTTCTCGCGTCTCACCGGGTCTCTCGGCCGTCTGGCGCATGCACCCGTCTCTCGTCGTTGCCACATTTACGTCCTCGTGTCGGTCAGAAGCATCGCGGGGTCTCATCTACCCACCGAACTCATTCATTCCTTCTCTACCCCATTCGTGCTTTCTCCGCCGTTTCTTTGTCTCGGCGGAGTTGAACCCAAAGCGGCGCGCCGTGTCGGTGCCTCTCTTAAGCCCGCGGCCGTACCATCGTGATCCACTCTCCTCGCCGCCTCTATTTTGCCCATCCGGATCACGAGCATCGGTGGATCGCTGGAGCAACTTCATCGTCTTCGCCGGCACCTTGGCCGCGAGCTTGCTAGCGTTACGGTGAGTCTCAAGCCTCGGCGTTTGGTTCCACTTGATCGCAATGCTCGCGATGCTCACGGTGGGTTCATTTGTCTTTGGTGCATCGTGGAAGCCGTGCGACCGATTATTCTCGAGCTCGGTGTTTCGCGCCGTGGTGATTCGGCCGTCTCGGACCTCCTTCGTCGCCATCATCTTGTGCTTATTGTTCACAGGATCAAGGCGGGTGAGGCGCATCTTAGGGTCTTCGAAGCTGTAGCGTCTTCTCGCGAGCACCGCACCTTCTTCTCCGCCTCGGTCGGCGTGAGCTCAACTCGGTGACCATCGGACTCGCGTCGCCGTCATCAGTTCGCGAAGTCTCTGTGAACCCGAAGGTATCACTCACTCGTCTTGAAGCCCAGTTGTTAGCGAGATCCACTGCTTGGCGCGCGCGCCGTTCCGTCTTGTGGCGAGCGAGCGCGGTGTCATCTCATCGGCGCTAATCTTGTTTAGTGTAGTCAGCGACTTGTGGGCCTTTTTCGTTAATCATGTTTAGAAATCATTTAATCCAACCGTTTTATTTCGCCTTGAGTCTACTGTCATGTGGGCTGGAATGTCGGTTAGGTGTGTGTAGTTTCCTTAATGCGCTTTCTCGATGGGAAGCGTATTTCTCTGTGGTATGTTAGGTTTGCACTTTAGTAAGCGAAGGCGTATTCTCGAATCGCCACGCCGACGTCACCTTAGGCCGTGCGAGTCGGCCGACTCGATCGGCGCCCTCGCGAACCCGCATGTCGATGGCGAGGGCTAGCTAGCTGTGGGTGCGAAATGAAATGCGTGCATTATAGATTTGGAAATGATTTAGTATTTCGGTTTATGTTTTACGTTGAGTATTAATTCAATTAAACTTGTAAAATGCATAACTAATTCAATTTTTATCCAAATTGCATGAAACCAGTCTGTTAATTTTCATTTTAAGTGTACTATTTGATAAAATTAGCTTCATCCATGTCTCTGTAGCAAAAATCTGTTAGCTAATAAAATGATGTCTTATGTATCTTCTAAATTAGAAAATGCATATCTCTTTCAATAATTGTCCAAATGCAATGAACCCAATTCTGTAAAATTCTATTTTCAGTATACTAATTATTAGGATAGGTTTTATACACTGTTATGTTCATAAAAATTTGTTAAGTATTTAACTAGTGCTTTGATGTGTTTATAACTTAGAAAATTCATAGAAAATTCTTAATAACTTAAAATGATTTGTTCTCTGTTTCCTAAATTTTGTTATGTCATGCTTAGGCTCTTGTGTGAGTTTTGGCTTGTTTTGATGTTGTTGTGTGTTTGAGTTTTGTCGGTGTTATTAGTCCTTATTTCTTTGTTATGTTCGATCGTTGAAGCGATATTTGCGGCAACCACGAGGACGATCCTCCATAACAACTTGAGCAACAATGACGAACAGCGATTTGATCATGTTTAATCAGTATTTTAAAGATTAATATTTTGTTTAATTGTATGTATGCATTGCTTAATTTGTGTTAAATTGATTAGTTAAATCCGTAGTTGCATATCCTGTAGACAAAATATTGATCTCTACTACGAGCTTAGGTTATTTCTTTGTGATTAGAGATCATTGGATGATCCTTGTCACTTAGTAGATCAGGGTCAACTTGCTTAGACTTGCTTAGCTATCGGTAGAAGCAAGCGGTTATCGACTTTAGTCGGTAGCCTTGATCACACAAAATCTACTATAACTTTACGTTTCAGCTTTTGCTATGTTTATCGCAAAACTAAAAATGAAAACAAAATGATTTAGACTTGGGCACAATGGTAAGGTGGTGTGATCATTGGGTGTATTGGAAAGGTGCAGAGTCGATTAAGGACCGAGTTACTTGCGCCACCGTACTGAGCATTTTGCGTGCTAACCACACTAGAGTATATGGGACCTCTCTTGACCTAGTACTTTGGCGTGTATTGGCTCCGGGTCGCAGGAGGTCGCAGGAGGGATGGAGGTGGGAGCATGGTAGTTGTCCGAAAAGCTTTATCCTGAGTGGGTAGTTGTCTTTTCGGCTTTACCATGTAAGCGTATGGATTTCTATCCATACGAGCGGCTCGTAGTTAATACACAATATTGGAAAAAGTCTCGTAGGACTTAGCCGTGCCAGCATACCTTCGGAAGTGTGTTTTGGCTTAAAGGCGGTCTGAAGTGTGGGTACATTGGTACACCCCTGCAGGGTTAAAACTATTCGAATAGCCTCGTCCTAGGTTATGGACACGCTCGGATACGCCCCGTAAGAACTAGACTACAACATTTAAATTAAAATTTGATGGGTGATGCGAATGCGGGATTCGTGCTATTGTTGTGGTGACTATTGGGATAGTCACTTCTAGGTTGTTTTATCTTTCGCTTTTGTTATTAATATCCGTACTGTTATTTCAATCTTAAAAATGAATTGCAAACTTGCCTTCAAACTGTATTACACTATTGCAAATAAAGTTGGCTTTATGCAAACAAAACATATGGCATCCACTAAACAAGCTTTGCATGTAGTATATGAGCAGTGCGCTAGTTCACACGTCGATCTTGCGGGTACAAAGACAATCTTTGTACTCGGTGCTTTGCTTGATGTTTTTGTTGCGGAGGAGGAAGGTGAGCCTCGGGGGCCTCACTTACGTGAGTGTCTTTGTCGCCGTGGGTGACGACTAGTCTTGGCGGTCGGTCGGATGCCTTGTGGGTTGAAGGCACAGCGATTGGCTTTGTTTATAGCCATCTTATGGCACTTTTGCTTCATTGTCGTTCTTGTTATTTGTGTATCTTTTGGGCGGTCGGCTGTATGCGTAATAACCTATACTAATTGTTTATCTTCCGTTTGGTAGTGTAGTGTTTGGACTCTATGTTTGGAATGGAGTTGATGTCTAATTTTGTACCGAGGTGTGTATCTTGCTTTCAGGAAGTATACATATCTCGAGATCATTTATTTGATTTGTCTTTGCTAGGACCGGTGGTTGGTTAAGCATTACAAGCCAAATAAAGCTGGGGTCCTAAAGTTGGTATCGAGCCATTCGACCGTAGTAACAAGCATAGTCGTCCTTAGGATATTTTGAAAGTCTTATTTTCAAATCATAAAAGGTTTATGAAAACCTAGGCGGATTCTCAGATTTTATTCCATACCTATCTTAGCTTTCTACTCATCTTACTCTAATTTAAGTTTTGAAACTTGGTTTCTCTCTTCACCTTTCAAAAGATAGTTACTAGGTGGAATTAGTTTGGGAGAACCATGAAGTTTAATCCAACTAAAACTTGTGGGGATAATAGGGTAAGATGTAAAGGGAGTAGTTATGTGTCCGATTTTCTTGGTCGAACTTTATCCGCCTTGTGTTTGTTTACGATTGCTTTCATGAATTTTGGGCTTTCTTGCTCTTAAATTTGTTGCTAACTTGTCTTAGTAAAGCAGGATGGCGGGAGAAGCAGCGTGGCGTCGGCAGGTGGTCATGATGAGGAGCTTCCCCTCCTCAGACCATGGTGAGGTGCTCGCTCAGTCGAGCGAACCGCATGGACGAGCAGCATCTTGGAGGTTATTGCTAGAATACCTCCACTCTGCCCGTGGTGGCGGCCACCGACTCGCGGGGACTTGCGGAGTTCCTCCGTCTGTGAGCCGCCGACTTACTCCCGCTCCGAGGACCTCTCGATGCGGATGATTGGCTGCGCATGGTTGGCGGAAGCTCAACATAGCTCGATGCCGAGCGCGAGATAAGGCGCTCTTGGCGTCCCACCGGCTTGAGGCGCGGCACTCTCATGGTGGGAGAACTATCTCGCCATGCGGCCCGCGGAGCCATGTGGTCGCGTGGGAGGAGTTCGAGGACGCTTTTCGTCGGGCCCCATCACAGCGGCTGATGAAGGTGAAGAAGAAGGAGTTCCTCGCGCTCAAGCAAGGCGCAAATCGTGACGGAGTACTTATGCGAGTTCAATCATCCAGCTCGTTATGCTCGGAGAGGTGGCCTCGGATGAGGCTAGCGAGAGAAGTTTATGGATGGCTTATGCGAGGCTGCAGGACAAGCTATCTATTGTGGACTTCTCGACTTTCGTGCCTTGGTGGATAAGGCCATTGTTGCTGAGCATAAGGCAAAGCGCTGGCGAGTCCCATAGCGCAAATGGGAGGCACATCGGTCTACTCACGCCCGGCCTGCGTTCGTTCTCGGTGGGGCGGCACGATGGCCCGTTCTTTTGCTCCACCGGCGCCGAGGCCATCTGCACCGGCTCCTCGCCCACCGCGGGCGTGTTTCAGCCACGTGCGCTGCGATCCAGCAACGAGGCGGCCTCGCAATCCGGCGGCGAGGTTACTTGTTTTCGCCGCCACAACAAGGCCACTCGCCAGCGCTTGCCTCGAGTGTTGCAGCAGCCCCTCGTCCTAATGGAGGGCGCGGGGGAGTGGTCACCACGACGACGAAGATGATCGAAGCCCGAGTGCGGCGTGTCGAGTCAACCACCTTTGGTGAGGAGGCTCGGGGGCGCGGATGTCGTGATGGGTACACTTCTTGTTAATTCTCGTCCTGCTGCGGTATTATTTGATTACGGAGCATCGCATTCTTTATTTCAAGATCATTTCTGCTGCTAGTGGTCTTATTTGTGTTCCTTTGGGCGTTCATTTGCTCATCCGCTCTCGAGGTCGGAAATGAGAGGCGTTTCTCTGATGTCGTGATGTTCCTATCATAGTCAAAGGAGTGGGGTTTTGGCAAACCTTATTACCTTTCGATTCGTGAGTGCGGATGTGATTCTTGGCATGGATTGGTTGTCCCAACACTTGGGGCGCATCGGTGCGCCGGGAAGATTGTCTATCTCACGACCCTTGAGTGGCGGTCGGATTTTGCGCGGCCGGGGCCACATCTATGTGCATTAGAGACAAAGCCGACCTTGCAGTTCGGGGATGTTCCATAGTATCGACTTTGGGATGTCTTTCGAAGACTTGCCGGGATGCCTCGGTTCGAGACACAGGTTTGTCATCGAGTTGCTGCCGGTGCCCGATTCGAAGGCGCCGTGTCGAATGCCTCCCAATGAGCTAGAAGAATTGAAGAAGCGCTTGGTGAGCTCCAGCGAAGGGTTTCATCGCCCGATTCATCTCCTTGGGGTTGTCGGTGATCTTTGTGAAGAAGAAGGACAAGACTTTGCGCATGTGTGTTGATTACCGTCCTCTCAATGAGGTGACGGTGAAGAACAAATATCCTTTGCCCGCATCGATGATCTGTTTGATCGGTTGGTGGAGCCTAGGTGTTCTCAAAGATTGATTTGAGAATGGGGTATCATCAGTCGAGGATCGGATCGAGGATATTCGAAGCGGCTTTACTACTCGTTATGGTGCATGCGAGTACACCGTCATGTCCTTTGGCTTAACCAATGCTCCGACCTTGTTCATGAACCTTATGAATTCATTATTCATGGAGTATTTGGATAAATTTGTGGTGGTCTTTATTGATGATATTCTTATCTATTCCAAGTGAAGAAGATCATCTTGAGCATCAGAAGGTTGTTTTGGGCAAATGCGGGAACACGGCTATCACGAAGTTCAACAAATCACGAGTTACGGTTGAGGAAGTGGCATTCTTGGGCCATGTTCTTTGTTTGGAGGCATATTTGTGGATCGATAAGGTCAGCGATGTTCTATCTTGGGGCAGCCCAAATCGATCCACCGATGTGCGGAGTTTTCTCGGTTTAGCGGGCTACTACGCCGCTTTATCGAGAATTTCTCCAAGATCGTGGCCGATGGTGAATTGCTCAAGAAGGACAAGAAGTTTGTGTGGTCCTCGCTTGTGATGAGAGCTTTCAGAGCTCAAGCAGCGGTTGACTTCATTTGATCCTCACTCTTCACGATATCCACAAGAGCCGATATTTATTGCGATGCCTCTCGTCAGGAGCCTTGGATGTGTTCTTATGCGGGGAAGGCAAGCGGTTGCCTATGCATCCAGCGATTGAGACCTCACGAGCTCAATTATCCCACCCATGATTTAGAGTTGGCTCTTGTGGTGCATGCACTCAAGATTTGGCGGCATTATCGATCGGTAACGTGTGAGGTGTATTAGATCACAAGAGTTTGAAATACTTGTTCACTCGGCGGATCTGAACCTCGAGCGAGAGAGATGGCTAGAATTGATCAAAGATTACGACATGGGTATTGGTATCACCACAGCAAGGCCAATGTGGTTCGCGATGCACTTAGCGAAAGGTATCTTGCAATACTTTAATGATCCAGAGCAACAACCGGCACTTCTTGCGAGAATTTCAGCGTCTCAACGGGTTTGGTTGAGCATGGTTCCCTTGCGCCTTGGTTGTGCAACCAACCTTGGTGGATCAAATCAAGAAGCCACGGCAATCGGATGATGGTGTGGGTAAAATCAGCGAGAATATCAGGATGGATCAGCCAAGTGTTTCGCGAAGATGAGCACGGTGTTGTATGGTTTGGGCGCGTCTTGTGGTCCCAAAGGTCCCAGTTGCGGATTTGATTCTTCAGGAGGCCCATGATTCGCCTTTGTCCATCCATCCCGGGGCCACTAAAATGTACCAAGATCTGCGTCAGAGATTCTGGTGGACTCGCATGAAGCGCGAGATTGCCAGGTTCGTTGCCAGATGCGACGTATGTTGTCGCGTGAAGGCCGAGCATCAGCGTCCAGCAGGTCTTCTTCAGCCCTTGCCTATACCAGAATGGAAGTGGGATTCTGTAGGCATGGATTTTATCACTGGTCTGCCCCGTACTCCTGCGGGGAAGGATGCATTATGGGTTATCATTGATCAATTGTGAAGGTGGCCCATTTCCTTCGGATCGCGATCGAAGATTGATGTGAATCAGTTAGCGGATCTTTACATATCCCGCATTGTGAGTCTGCATGGTGTGCCACGAACGATTGTGTCAGATCGTGGTTCTCTGTTCACCTCTCGGTTTTGGCATAGTCTGCAGGAAGCCATGGGGACCCGTCTTTCGTTCAGCTCAGCCTATCATCCCAGGGCGATTGTCGGGCGGGCGCGTCAACCAAGTTCTTGAAGATATGCTCGTGCTTGTATTCTTTCCTATGGAAAGAATTGGGAGAAGTGCCTACCGCTTGCGAGTTCTCCTACAACAACGACTTCGAGGCTAGTCTTGGTATGGCACCATTTGAGGCTTTGTATGGGCGTCGGCGCAAAACACCGTTGAACTGGTGAAAGCGGTGGCGGTTCTTTGGCCGAATTCCATTAATGAGGCGAAAGTCAAGTGCGATTAATTCGTGAGCACTTGCGCGTAGCTCGATCCATGCGGAAGAGCTATGCGGATCGGCGTCGCCGTGGTGAGTTTCGGCCCAATGACTTTGTGTATCTCAAAGTTTCACCTTTGAAGAACGCCGTCGTTTAGATGTCAAGGCAAGCGGCTCCTCGGTATGTCGGGCCTTATCGCGTCATCAAGAAAGTAGGAGCCGTTGCATACCGGTTGGAGTTGCCGGCTACACTTGAAGGGTGCATGATGTTTTCCATGTGTCACGATTGAAGAAGTGCCTTCGTGTTCTGTGGAGAAACGCCATTGCAAAATATCGATGTGCGGAAGATCTGTCTTATCGTGGCGCCCCATTCGTATCCTCGAAGAAGCTGAGCGAGCGAGGAACCGTGTGATCAAGTTCCTCAAAGTTCGATGGTCAAACCACTCAGGATGAAGCCACTTGGGGCGGGAAGATCGCCTCGGCAGTTACCCATCCTTCTTCTCCCGGTGATCGAATCTCGGGCGAGATTCTGTAAGAGGAGATTTATAATGACCCTAACTTAGGGTTTGTATTTCAAATGTAAAATTTTGAGGAGAAATAAAAACTTTTGTTGTCTCTTCAAATCATTTGAAAGTTTCTACGATTTTCCTAGCAATTTCCAATTTTTAGAATTTAATTCTTGTGATTGGAAATTGTTGTTATCAATTCTTAGCTTTCAAACTTGTGATCATCCTCTGAAATTATTTTTCCTATCATATTGATCATCCTATCTACCTCCTGAATTATTTCACAATTTTAGATTTTATTTGTTATTTCAAATGGCCAAGTCAAACTAGTTGGAAATGCGGTGGACCCTAGGTCAACATTCTTGTGAATTTTCTGCAGAACTTCTCAGTGCATAAAAGTTCTGGAAAATTATGAAATGTTGCTCTCTGTCTCTAGTAGCTACCATAAAAATTTCGGAATTTTGGGCTCAGGGAGCTATCTCTAAAATTCCTAAAACTCTCTCGACTTTTAAACTCAAAATCGAAATCACTTTGTTTGTCGGGCTCGAACGAGCCCGACTCAAACTGCATCCGCACCACTTGACTCGGTCGCACCGCCTCATTTGCACCGCGCACGAGTCAATCGATCGTGACCGTCCGATGCAAATCGAGCGATCCACGTTGCGTCTTAACCGACTGTCGAATGCATACACCAATCTCGGTAGTCCATTTCGGATCCAGCGGTCGGGTGTTCTTGATCAAACCAAACCACCGGTTCGCACCGCCGTCGATCGGTGTGGTGGACCCCACTGTCGGCCTTCGTCTCGTCTTCTCGCGTCTCACGGGCTCTCGGCCATCTGCGCATGCTTGCCACGTCTCGTCATTGCCACATTTACGTCCTCGTGTCGGTCAGAAGCATCGCCGGGTCTCATCTACCCACGAACTCATTCATTCCTTCTCTACCCCATTCTCGTGCTTTCTCCGCCGTTTCTTTGTCTCGTAGGAGTTGAACCCAAAGCGCGCCGTGTGTCGAGTGCCTCTCTCAAGCCCGCGGCCGTACCATCGTGATCCACTCTCTCGCCGCCTCCATTTTGCCCATCCGGATCACGGGCATCGGTGGATCGCACGGAGCAACTTCATCGTCTTCGCTTGGCGGCCTCGGCCCTTGAGCTTGCTAGCGTTACGGTGAGTCTCAAGCCTCGGCGTTTGGTTCCACTTGATCGCAATGCTCCGCGATGCTCACGGTGGGTTCGTTTACGTCTTTGGTGCATCGTGAAGCCGTGCGACCGATTATTCTCGAGCTCGGTGTTTACGCCGCCGTGGTGATTCCGGCCGTCTCGGACCTCCTTCGTCGCCATCATCTTGTGCTTATTGTTCACAGGATCAAAGGCGGTGGCGCATCTTCAGGGGTCTTCTCGGCTGTGGCGTCTTCTCGCGAGCACGCACCTTCTTCTCGCCTCGGTCGGCGTGAGCTCAACTCCGGTGACCATCGGACTCAGCGTCGCCGTCATGCGGTTCGCGAAGTCTCTGTGAACCGAAGGTATCACTCACTCGTCTTGAAGCCTTTGGTTAGCGAGATCCCGCTGCGCGGCGCGCGCGTTCCGTCTTGCGGCGCGCGAGCGCCGGTGTCATCTCATCGGCGCTAATCTTGTTTAGTGTAGTCAGCGACTTGTGGGCCTTTCTTTGTTAATCATGTTTAGAAATCATTTAATCCAACCGTTTATTTCGCCTTGAGTCTCTGTCATGTGGGCTGGAATGTCGGTTAGGGTGCATGTAGTTTCATGTCGCTTTCTCGATGGGAAGCGTATTTCTCTGTGAGGGTATGTTAGGTTTGCACTTTAGTAAGCCGAAGACGTATTCTCAGAATACGCCTTCGACGTCACCTTAGGCCGTGGCCGAGTCAGAGCTGACTCAGTCAGCGCCCTCGCGCGGGCCCGCATGTCAGTGGCAGGGGCTAGCTAGCTGTGGGTGCGAAATGAAATGCGTGCATTATAGATTTCAAAAATGATTTAGTATTTACAGTTTATGTTTTTACGTTGAACATTAATTCAATTAAACTTGTAAAATGCATAACTAATTCAATTTTATCCAAATTGCATGAAACCAGTCTTTGTTAATTTTCATTTTAAGTGTACTATTTGATAAAATTAGCTTCATCCATGTCTCTGTAGCAAAAATCTGTTAGCTAATAAAATGATGTCTTATGTATCTTCTAAATTAGAAAATGCATATCTCTTTCAATAATTGTCCAAATGCAATGAACCCAATTCAGTAAAATTCTATTTTCAGTATACTAATTATTAGGATAGGTTTTATACACTGTTATGTTCATAAAAATTTGTTAAGTATTTAACTAGTGCTTTGATGTGTTTATAACTTAGAAAATTCATAGAAAATTCTTAATAACTTAAAATGATTTGTTCTCTGTTTCCTAAATTTTGTTATGTCATGCTTAGGCTCTTTGTGTGAGTTTTGGCTTGTTTTGATGTTGTTGTGTGTTTGAGTTTTGTCGGTGTTATTAGTCCTTATTCTTTGTTATGTTCGATCGTTGAAGCCGATATTTGCGGCAACCACGAGGGCGATCCTCCATAACAACGAACAACAGCGGCCGAACAAGCAGTTTGATCATGTTTAATCGATATTTTAAAGATTAATATTTTGTTTATTTGTATGTATGCATTGCTTAATTTGTATTAAATTGATTAGTTAAATCCGTAGCTGCATATCACGTAGACAAAATATTGATCTCTACTACTGAGCTTAGGTTATTTCTTTGTGATTAGAGATCATTGGATGATCCTTGTCACTTAGTAGATCCGGGTCAACTTGCTTAGACTTGTAGCTATCGGTAGAAGCTGAGCGGTTATCGACTTTAGTCGGTAGCCTTGATCACACAAAATCTACTATAACTTTACGTTTGACTTTTGCTATGTTTATCATAAAACTAAAAATGAAAACAAAATGATTTAGACTTGGGCACAATGGTAAGGCTGGTGTGATCTGTTGGGTGTATTGGAAAGGTGCTAGAGTCGATTAAGGACCAGAGTTACTTGCGCCACCGTCTTGAGCATTTTGCGTGCTAACCACACTAGAGTATATGGGACCTCTCTTGACCTAGTACTTTGGCGTGTATTGGCTCCGGTCGCGAGGAGGTCGCGGGAGGATGGAGGTGGGAGCATGGTAGTTGTCCGAAAAGCTTTATCTGAGTGGGTAGTTGTCTTTTCGGCTTTACCATGTAGCGTATGGATTTCTATCCATACGAGCGGCTCGTAGTTAATACACAATATTGGAAAAGTCTCGTAGGACTTAGCAGTGCCAGACATACCTTCGAAGTGTGTTTTGGCTTAAAGGCGATGCAAGTGTGGGTACATTGGTACACCTGCGGGGTTAAAACTATTGAATAGCCTCGTCCTAGGTTATGGACACGCTCGGATCGCCCGTAAGAACTAGACTACAACATTTAAATTAAAATTTGATGGGTGGTGCGAATGCGGGATTCGTGCTATTGTTAATGGTGACTATTGGGATAGTCACTTCTAGGTTGTTTTATCTTTAGCTTTTGTTATTAATATCCGTCATTGTTATTTCAATCTTAAAAATGAATTGCAAACTTGCCTTCAAAGCTGTATTACACTATTGCAAATAAAGTTGGCTTTATGCAAACAAAACATATGGCATCCACTAAACAAGCCTGCATGTAGTATATGAACAGGTCTGCTAGTTCACACGTCAGTCTTGCGGGTACAAAGACAATCTTTGTACTCAGGTGCTTTGCTTGATGTTTTTGTTGCGGAGGAGGAAGGTGAGCCTCGGGGCCTCATACGTGAAATTTGTCTTTGTCGCCGTGGGTGGCGACTAGTCTTGGCGGTCGGTCGGATGCCTTGTGGGTTGAAGGCACACTGATTGGCTTTGTTTATAGCCATCTTATGGCACTTTTGCTTCATTTGCCGTTCTTGTTATTTGTGTATCTTTTGGGCAGTCGGCTGTATGCATAATAACCTATACTAATTGTTTATCTTCCGTTTGGTAGTGTAGTGTTTGGACTCTATGTTTGGAATGGAGTTGATGTCTAATTTTGTGCAGAGGTGTGTATCTTGCTTTCAGGAAGTATACATATCTAGAGATCGATTTATTTGATTTGTCTTGCTAGGACCGGGTGGTTGGTTAAGCATTACAAGCCAAATAAAAAACTATACATAGGATTAGCTACCTCTAATCGACAAAATAAATCTTGACACGAGAAGCATTCATGCAGGTTTTTGCAAACAAGATATTAAACTTTTAAAAGTAATGGGGCAATATGATCAAATGATGTTACACTTCTTGCCTTGCTGGAGATCACTTTCTTGCTGCGGAGGATCACTCACGTAATCAATAATTTCTTGAACCTATTGCAAAAATGCGATAAAACCAATAAGGGCGAAGAACACCAAAAAACTCAAAGAAAAGTTATCCAAATCACATAAAATTTACACAGAAGCAAGGGTATGATTTTAAATGAATTTAGAAACAAGAATCAAGTCATTTGGTTTAGTATGAAAAAGTTATAGCTAAAACAATTTCCTCGATGCATTAATTCCCATAAATGAGATACTGATCTGTTCTTAGCATAAATTTGGAATGATCTAGAGTCTGAATTTTATGCTGGTAGATAATGGAATCCTAAGGTCACAAGTTGGTTTACTCAATTTGGAGTTAAAATGAATTACCATGATTTTCTAAGTTGCAAAACTAGCATAACATTTTCAAATAAAACTATGATCAAAACCTATTTCATATTAAGTATGCTAAGGAGAATTTAACAAGATTGAGTTTGCACATTTTGGAGTTATACGAGAAAAGATATGCATTTTACAAGTTTTACTTGAATTTTGGAACATTAAATAATAGCGAAACAAATTAATATGGTTCATAAAATTTTTGCACTACAAAGCTGATGTCTAAAAGCGTTTTTAGATTAAACTTTAGTGAAACATGAATTTAATATAGTAGGAATCATCTAAAAAGGACTTAAAACGAATTAGATATGAATTTCTAAGGTTTTAATACAATTTTGATTGATAATTAAAGACTTGAAATAAAACAAAGCTTAACAAAAGGAATCGGCGTGAAGCGAATGTGGGCCCTTGATTGATCTAACGGCGCGCATGGAGAATAAGCGCCGCGTATGTTCCCTAAAGACTCAGGTTGGATCTAAATCCAGCGGTCCGTGGATTAGGTCGTTCGGGCGGCATGACGCCGATCAACCACACGTAGATCTCAAGATGGAGGCTCGGGGCTGTGCGCCAGGTGACGACGACACATCCATCTCGGCGCTCATCGCGAGATTGTGACCGCTGATCTGGGAGCTGGTGGTCGAAACGGCCCGCTGATCGGCGGCCGATCTAAAGATGGGCGGGCGGCGACAGAGGCGTTCGGGGACACGAAAGATCCCTAAAGATCGGGCGTTGATCTTGAATCGGCAGTCCACGATCTCCCGATGCTACACTTTCACGCATGAGAGATTTTAAAGCGCGCTGAGAGGATTTTAATGATCGGGCCCACATTTGGTGACAGAGCGATTTGGGACGACTAACAAATGTTAAACCCGATGATTAGTGATGATTAGCATTAAATGTGTCCTAATGAATATCATACGGAGAGGATTTTAAGTGGTGAGGCCCGCACGTGATGTTGTAAATGAAACGAACACGTTGATTACTAACCAAGATTAACATTAAGCCATTAATGATGTCCTAACCAACAACGCGGAGAGAAGCTTCCGGCAAAAAGCGGCAAGCGACTTGCGGCGACTCGGCCTCGGCGGCGCCCACACGGTGCCAAATGGGTTCATAATAGCCTTGCGGTCCGATAGGTGATGACCTCGCCGACGGCCTAGAAACAGCGGCGGAAAAGAAAAGTGGAAGCATGTACTCTCGAGCACGAAAATAGTGAAAAAGCTCATGAGTCCACAAAAGCGGGTGCCACGACTTCAAGGGACTAATAAAGTTACCTCAACCAAAATGAGCTTCAAAGATGGCGGAGGAGCTTGGACAGAGAGAATCCGTCGAGATTGGAGAGACAAAGTGAAAATGATGTTAAGCAAAATGAGTGAGAGCAGTCGTCACTGGAAGCTTCATTATAGCTCGAGCTCCAGAACAATTAATTTGCGAAAAGAAGCCATTCGGGCTAGAAGAAAAGGGTAAAATCGGCGAGATGATTCAAACTTAAAATTGGTCAATTCTGTGAATGAAACCTAAAATTGAGTGAAATGCATAGGGGATAAGGAGTTCAAAGGGTACAAAGAATTGAAGATGAACCCTTTGAGCACCCAAGTCCACAAGGAGCTGGCCAGGAAATGGAGGCTTTGCTATTTTTGGTGTTTTGGATTCACAAACAAAGAAGGAGCTGGGGTGGTGTAAAGAACACCAGGAGGTGTTTTGGGGACCTTTATAGCTAGGAAAAGTGGGGTTTGGGCAAAGCAGGCTCCTTGGGTGAGCTTGCTCATTGATACCATAGTGGACCAAAGAGAAATGATGGGGGTAGAGTAGGGCATGGCTATGGCCAAAAGCAAGCCGACACGCCTTGGTATCGACCAGGGGAGAGGTTGGCGAGGGGCGAGACTTGGGGACCTTGCCTCCCTCTGTTCATGCACAACTCAAGGAAGAAGATGATCGGAAAAGGCTAGGGTGTGGTGGTAGTTAGATTGAAAATGAGCGGCTTAGATCCTGCAGAGCTCGAGTTAAAGAGTAGGGAAGATCGTGAGCCTAGAGTTAGATTTGGATGGTGAGATTGCCCAAAGCCAGGTTTAAAACAAAGAGGAGATCATGAGTGGTTAGGTACGAAAATGGGCGACCACGATTGAATCGACAATAGGGTGACGAGCACCCAAATCATCGGATGGTTGGATCTGATCTATCGGCCCAAATGAGTGGTAGCGATCGTGAAGTCAGAATATTCCGCGTGAGCGAGGCGTCAGATTGATATCGGCGGTGATAATACGTGTTTGAAAATGGGCTCAAGTGCGGCTGGCTAGTGAGCCAAGTCAAATAGCTCGAATACGAGGCAGCGCACTTGAGGAACAGTGACACGAGGTGGGGTTTTAATTTGAGCTGAGAATTTGGGGTTTATTTGAGGTAGCAAAACAACTCCAAAAATTCTGAAATTTTCAGGAGCTTGCTAGATATTATTAACCTTGTGTAAAATTTTTAGAGGTTTTTATGCAGTTCATTTTCTCAAAAAATTCTGATGTTCTGGAATAGGGTTTTGGTGAAAGTCAACAGGTTTATTGCCCTCCAAAGTATTCAAACAATTTCCAAAAATTGTGAAATTTTTCAGAGGGTCCACACCAACCTGGAACTTAGGAAAAATATTTCTAGGAGATGATCAAAAGATTTGACAAGATTGTTTTTAGAGACAAGGTTTTGGATCAAAGACTTGTGACTTTGTATTTCCATAATTCTTGTACAAATTATTTAGAACAAACAGGAAATACATGATGTGAAAAGTTTTAATTTCTACTCATTTTCTTACATTTTGAAACACAAGTCCAAAATTGGGATGTACAAAGGAATCTCGTCGAGATTAAGGCGAGATAGAGGATGGAAAGAATGAAGCTTGCTTGGCCAAAGGCACACTTGCTAAACTTCGCATATAGGCGATGTTTGCAGTGTTTTCAACACAAGTCTTATATGTTGTTCATGTTTTCCAGGACTTTGGAATAGTAAGAATGTAAATCGATGAACCACGACAACAAACTTATCCAAGAAATCTATGAATATTGAATTCATAAAATTCACAAAGTAGGCGGAGCATTTGTTAGGCCAAGGACATATGGTATACTCGTATAACACGAAAGATAGAGAATGTTGTTTTTGGAATGTCTTGACTCTAACCTTGATCGATGATAGCGATCACAAATCAATTTTAGAAAAGACTAGGACTTGATCAATTGGTCAACAAATAGGTGAGTGACAAGGCAAGTGTCACCACCAATTTGAGTTAAGGACAAAGTAGGACAATGAGTCTGCATTAGAGAGGACAATGAAGATAACAATGGTGCCACTAAGTGACCACATTGGTGTGAGAGCCACATACATGGCGCGCAATGCAATATGTCTTTGTATTAAATGCACAAAGCACTTAGGTGGCGGTGAAAGATAAGGATGACCAAAGTGCGGCAAGTAGGACCGTCAAATTTGGGAATAGATTGGTCAGGAGGAGGTCTGCGCGCGAGAGAGTCTGCGGAAATCTAGAAGAGACCATGAGAGGTCAAGGGGTCTATTGTTAGATCTTTGAAGGAGGTCCAATAGTCAAGACTAAATAGAAAGGTAGAATCGATGCTAGAGACCTCACAAGGGAGATCTACGGCCACAATCAACAAAGAGAGGAAGTCGCGGAGCAGCGTGCAGGGAGGAATTGGAACCAGCAGATCTTGATCAAGCGGAGGAGATGGCGGGATATTTAGACAGTGGAATGCACCAATGGATTAAGCGTCGATATGGATCAAATGGACAACCAATCCATTCCCAAAATAACATCAACCTCTATAGTCTATCACAGCCAAATCGCCCAAATCTACCCCCTTGGATGTTTATGATGATGCTCAATGATTTGATAAATATGAATGACCAGGTGAGTAAATAACATGTGGTGGATGAAGATGATGCATGCTCAAATGGCGTTGAACGACAAATTGACTACTAACAAAAGCGGAATGCTCAGAATCAAATAAAACAATAGTTGAACTAAATTTAACTAGGCGTACCAGAACCACGTCGGGTGCTTGACGCTTCCTCGGTAGTGATACAGTTCACCCGATCTCGGATTGGGCTTGAGACTTGAAAAATGTCTTTGAAGATAGTGTTGGGCGAACAAGCTGGGAAAGGTTGAGCAGAGGCAACCCATGTTTCTTACTAAAGCTTTAACACAAAATGTCGGGATGTCCACAATGAAGCAGATCACACAGGCTTGACATTCTTGAAGATGGGTGGCTGATTTTCATTAGTTCTTATTGCACAAAATTAGGAGGTCTAGGTACAAAGGTGAGTGGTTGAGGTGGAGTGGTGGTGGTGTAGGAGCTTGATAAGTCTGGGCATCCCTCGGCCCATGCGAGCATCGATTAGCATAATGGCCTCGCGGCCACAATAAAAACAAAATAATTTTCTTGTTTTGTTGTGGCGACTTATTAGCTTCTCTCCAGTGCCTTGCATGAAACGATCTTTATTAATTTTCTTTTTAAATGTATTATTTACAAAAATTAGTTTCATCCATGTCTCGTAGCAAGAATCATTAATTAATAAAATGATGCCTTAGGTATCTTCTAAATTAGAAAATGCATATCTCTTCCAATAATTGTCCAAATTCAATGAACCCAATTCTGTAAATTTCATTTTGATTATACTAACTATTAGAATAGGTTTTACTGCTTGTTACATTAGTGAAAATCTGTTAAGTAATTAACTAGTGCTTGTTGTGTTTTTAGCTTAGAAAATTCATAGAAAATTATTAATAACTTAAAATGAATTGTTCTCTGTTTACGAAATTTTGTTATTTCATGCTTAAATTCTCTGTGTGAGTTTTGGCTTGTTTTGATGTTGTTGTATGTTTGAGTTTTGTCGGTGTTATTAGTTCTTATTTCTTTGTTATGTTCGATCGTTGAGCGATATTTGCGGCAACCACGAGGCGATCCTCACTTTGTATTGAGCAACGGCACCCCAGGCAAGCGGTTTGATCATTCCTATCGGTATTTTAAAGTCTAATATTTTGTTTCAATTTGTATGTATGCATTGCTTAATTTGTGTTAAATTGATTAGTTAAATCCGTGGCTGCATATCCTGTAGACAAAATATTGATCTCTACTACGAGCCTAGGTTATTTCTTTGTGATTAGAGGCATTGGATGGTCTCTTGTCACTTAGTAGATCAGGTCAAATTGCTTAGATATGTAGCTATCGGTAGAAGCTGAGCGGTTATCGACTTTAGTCGGTAACCTTGATCACCTAAAATTTACTATAACTTATTGTTTGACATTTTTGCTATGTTTAATTGCAAAACTAAGCGAAAACCAAAAATGATTTAGACTTGGGCTGTGGTATGATTGGTGTGATCATTGGGTGTATTGGAATGGTGCCAGTCAACAAGGACCGAACATCTTGTTACCTGAACCAAGCATTTTGCGTGCTAACCACACTAGAGTATATGGGACCTCTCTTGACCTAGTACTTTGGCGTGTATTGGCTCAGGGTCGCGAGGAGGTCGCGGGAGGATGGAGGTGGGAGCATGGTAGTTGTCAGCTTTATCTGAGTGGGTAGTTGTCTTTTGGCTTTACCATGTAGCGTATGGGTTTCTATCCATCTGACGGCTCGTAGTTAATACACAATATTGGAAAGCAGTCTCGTAGGACTTAGTTTGTGGCATACCTTGGAGTGTGTTTTGGCTTAAAGGCGATGAAGTGTGGGTACATTGGTACACCTGCGAGGTTCAAACTATTCGAATAGCCTCGTCTAGGTTATGGACACGCTTGCAAGGTCTTCCAAGAGTTAGACTACAACATTTAAATTAAAACTTGATGGGTGGTACGAATAAAGGGATTAGTGCTATTGTTAATAGTGACTATTGGGATAGTCACTTCTAGGATGTTTTACTTACTCTTTTGCTATTATTATCCTTCTTGTATTTCAACATTAAAATGAATTGCAAACTTGCCTTTAAAGCTGTATTACATTATTGCAAATGAAAATTGGCTTTATGCAAATGAACCATATGACCTCCACCAAACAAGCTTTGCATGTAGCATATGAGCAGTGCGCTAGTTCACACGTCAGTCTTGCGGGTACAAAGACAATCTTTGTACTCGGTGCTTTGCTTAATGTTTTTGTTGCGAGAGAAGAAGGTGAGCCTCGGGGCCTCACTTACGTGTTTGTCTTTGTCGCCGTGGGTGACGACTAGTCTTGGCGGTCGGTCGGATGCCTTGTGGGTTGGAGGCACACCGATTGGCTTTGTTTATAGCCATCTTATGGCACTTTGCTTCATTATCGTTGTTGTCTATTTGTGTATCTTGTGGCTGTCGGCCTATGTACGTAATATTATTACTATTTGTTTATCTTCCGTTTGTAGTGTGATGTTTGGACTCTATGTTTGGAATGGAGTTGATGCATACTTTTGTTGTGAGTGTGTATCACATGCAGGAAGTATACATATCTAGAGATCGATTTATTTGATTTGTGATGCTAGGACCGGTGGTTGGTTAAGCATTACAAACCAAATAAATTGAGTCCTCACAAAGTTGGTATCGAGCCATTACATGTAACAACCCAAGCATAGTCGTCCTTAGGATATTTTGAAAGTCTTATTTTCAAATTATAAAAGGTTTATGAAAACCTAAGCGATTCTCAGATTTTATTCCTTACCTATCTTAGCTTTCTACTCACCTTACTCTAATTTGAGTTTTGAGAACTTGGTTTCTCTCTTCCCTTTTCAAAGGTAGTTACTTAGTGGTGGAATTAGTTTTGGGAGAACTATGGAAAATCGTGGGAATAATAGGGTAAGATGTAAAGTGAGTAGTTATATGTCGATTTTTCTTTGGTGAACTTTATCTGCGTTGTGTTTGTTTACGGTTTGCTTTGATGAAATTTGGACTTTCTTGCTTTTAAATTGTTGCTAACTTGTTTTAGTGGAGCAGGATGGTGGCGGAACCCGTAGTGGTGGAATCGGCCCGGTGGTCATGATGAGCTTCCCCTCCTCGACCATGGTGAGGTTCTCGCTCGGATCGGCGAAACCGCATGGACAGACAGCGCATCTTGGAGGTTATTGCTAGGAATACCTCCACTCCTGCCGATGGTGGCGGCCACGGACTCGCGGGGACTTGCGAGTTCCTCGTCTGCGCCGCCGACTTTCTCCGCTCAGGGACCCTCTCGTCACGAGATGATTGGCTGCGCATGGTTGGCGAAAGCTCAACATAGCTCGATGCGAGCGCATGATAAGGCACTCTTCGCGTCCCACCCGGCGAGGCGCGGCACTCTCATGGTGGGAGAACTATCTCGCCATGCGACCGCGGGCCATGTGGTCGCGTGGGAAGAGTTCGAATCGACTTTCCGTCGGGCCCACATCCGGATGGCTGATGAAGGCGAAGAAGAAGGAGTTTCGTGCTCAAGCAAGGCGCAAATGCGTGACGAGTACACATGCGAGTTCAATCATCGGCTCGTTATGCTCAGGAGAGGTGGCCTCAGATGAGGCTAGCGAGGAAAGTTTATGGATGGCTTATGCGAGGCTGCGGGACAAGCTATCTATTGTGGACTTCTCGGACTTTCGGGCCTTGGTAGATAAGGCCATTGTTCGCGAGCATAAAGCGAAAGCGGCTGCGAGTCCATAGCGCAAATGGGAGCGCATCGGTCTACTCACACCGGCCTCGTTCGTCCTCGGTGGGCGGCACATGGCTCGTTCTTTTGCTCCACCGGCGCCGAGGCCATCTGCACCAGCTCCTCGCCCACCACGGGCGTGTTTGACCCGTGCGCTGCGATCCAGCTGGCGAGCGGCCTCGCAATCCGGCGGCGAGGTCACTGTTTTATTGCCACAACAAGGGCCATTATGCGAATGCTCGCCTCGAGTGTTGCGGCGGCCCTCGTCCTAATGGAGGGCGCGGGCGAGGAGTAGTCACCACGACGAGAAGATGATCGAAGCCCAGTGCGGCGTGCCGAGTGAACCACCTTTCGGTGAGGAGGCTCGGGGCGCGGATGTTGTGATGGGTACACTTCTTGTTAATTCTCGTCCTGCTGCGGTATTATTTGATTACGGAGCATCGCATTCTTTATTTCAAGATCATTTGCTGCTGCTAGTGGTCTTCATTGTGTTCCTTTAGAAGTTCCTTTGCTCATCAGCTCTCGGAATTGGAAATGAGAGCGATTTACAATGCGGGATGTTCCTATCATAGTCAAGGGAGTGGGATTTTTAGCAAATCTTATTACGCTCTGTTCGAGCAAATGCGGATGTGATTCTTGGCATGGATTGGTTGTCCGGCACTTGGGGCGATTGATTGTGCGGGAAGCCCATCTATCTTACCCGACCCTTGGCGGCGGGTCGATTTTCGCGCGGCCGGGGCGCATCTATGTGCAATAGAAGCGAAGCGACCTTGCGGTCGGGATGTTCCCATAGTATCGACTTTGGGGATGTCTTTCCGAAGATTTACAGGATGCCTCGGTTCGAGATCTGAGTTTGTCATCGAGTTGCTGCCGTGCAGCTCCGATTTGAAGCGCGTATCGAATGCCTCCCAATGAGCTAGAAGAATTGAAGAAGCGGCTTGGTGAGCTCCAAGCAAAGGGTTTCATCCGTCGATTCATCTCCTTGGGGTTGTCGGTGATCTTTGTGAAGAAGAAGGACAAGACTTTGCGCATGTGTGTTGATTACCGTCCTCTCAATGAAGTGGCGGTGAAGAACAAATATCCTCGCCCGCATTGATGATCTTTTGACGGTTATGCGGAGCCAGTGTTCTCCAAGATTGATCGAGATCGGGCTATCATCAAGTCGGATCGGTGAGGATATTCAAGACGGCTTTCACTACTCGTTATGGCCTATCACGAGTACACCGTCATGTCTTTCGGTCTAACCAATGCTCGACTTTGTTCATGAACCTTATGAATTGGTATTCATGGAGTATTTGGACAAATTTGTGGTGGTCTTTATTGATGATATTCTTATCTATTCCAAGGTCAAGCGAGCATCTTGAGCATCTGAAGATTATTTTGGGCAAGTTGCGGGAGCATCATTTGTATGCAAAGTTCGACAAATGTGAGTTGGTTGAAGGAAGTGGCATTTTGGGCCATGTTCTTTTCGGTGGAGGAATATTTGTAGATCGACAAAGTCGGCGATGTTCTATCTTGGGCCGGCCAGTCGATCAACGATGTCTGGAGTTTTCTTGGTCTAGCGGGCTACTACGCCGCTTTATCGAGAACTTCTCCAAGATCGCAAAGCCAATGGTGAATTGCTCAAGAAGGACAAGAAGTTTGTGTGGTCTCTGCTTGTGATGAGAGCTTTGGGAGCTCAAGCAGCGATTGACTTGACTCAGTCCTTACTCTTCGATATCCACAAGAACCGATATTTATTGCGATGCTCTCGTCGGGGACTGGGTGTGTTCTTATGCAGAAGGCAAAGCGGTTGCCTATGCATCTAGGCGGTGAGGCCTCATGAGCTCAACTATCCCACCCATGATTTAGAGCTTGCTGCGATAGTTCATGCACTCAAGATTTGGCGGCATTATTTGATCGGAAGCGGTGTGAGGTGTATTCGATCACAAGAGTTTAAATACTTATTCACTCGGCGGATCTGAACCTCGAGCGAGGAGATGGCTAGAATTGATCAAAGATTATGATATGGGTATTGGTATCATCACGGCAAGGCCAATGTGGTTCTTGATGCACTTAGCGAAAGGTGTATTGCAATACTCACGATGATCCAAGCGACAACCTGCACTTCTTGCGAATTTCAGCGTCTCAACAGGTTTGGTTGAGCACGGTTCCCTCTTTACGATTGTGCAACCAACCTTGGTGGATCAAATCAAGTCGACCTGACAATCGGATGTTGGTATGGGCAAAATCAAGCGAACATCGAGGATGGTTCAGCTAAATGCTTTCTGAAGATGAGCACGGTGTTGTGTGGTTTGGCGTCTTGTGGTCCCAAGGTCCCGAGTGCGGGATTTGATTCTTGAGGAGGCCCATGATTCGCCTTTGTCCATCCATCCGGGGCCACCAAAATGCATCAAGATCTGCGTCGAGATTACGGTGGACTCGCATGAAGCGCGAGATTGCGGGTTCGTTGCGGATGTGGCGTATGTTGTCGCGTCAAGGCGAAGCATCGGCGTCAGCGGGCCTTCTTGACCCTTGCCTATGCAGTGGAAGTGGGATTACGTAGGCATGGATTTCATCAACTGGTTTGCCCGTTCATCCAAGAAACGGCGCCATTTGGGTTGTCATTGTGAGCTAACTAAAGTGGCGCATTTCCTTTGGTCAAGAAGTCGACTCCGTGTGGAACCTCTGGCGAGCTCTATGTATCAAGGATTGTGAGTTTGCATGGTGTACCCAAGGCGATTGTGTCGGCCGTGGGGCGTTGTTTACCTCTCGGTTTTGGCATAGTCTGCGGAGGCCATGGGAACTCGTCTTACTTCGGCCCGGCCTATCATCCTCGGGCCAGATGGTCGAGCGGGCGCGTCAATCGGTGCTTGAAGATATGCTCCGTGCTTGTGTTCTTTCTATGGGAAGAATTGGGAGAAGTGCCTACCACTTGCTGAGTTCTCTTACAACAACGACTTCGAGCTAGTCTCGGTATAGCACCATTTGAGGCTTTATGCGGTCGTGGCTGCGAACACCGTTGAAGCTGGTGGCGGTGAAAGCGGTTCTTTTGCGGATTCGATCAATGAGGCTGAAAGTCAAGTGCAGTTGATTCGTGAGCACTTGCGCGTAGCTCAGTCCAGGCAGAAGAGCTATGCAGATCGTCGTCGTCGTGAGCTAAGTTTCCAGCCCAATGACTTTGTGTATCTCAAAGTCTCACCTCTGAAGGGGCATCGTCGTTTGGTGTCAAGAGGCAAGCGGCTCCTCGATATGTCGGGCCGTCGCATCATCAAGAAAGTGGGAGCTGTTGCATACAAGTTGGAGTTGCCAGCTACACTCGAAGGGGTGCATGATGTTTTCCATGTGTCACAATTGAAGAAGTGCCTCCGTATTCCAGTTGAGGAAACACCATTGGAAAATATCGATGTGCAGGAAGATCTGTCTTATCGTGAGCGTCCCGTTCGTATCCTCGAAGAAGCTGAGCAGAACAAGGAACCGTGTGATTAAGTTCCTTAAAGTTCGGTGGTGAACCACTCAGGATGAAGCCACATGGGAGCGGGAAGATCGTCTCAGGCGGTTACAGTCCTTCTTCTCCCGATGATCGAGAATCTCGGGTGAGATTCTGTAAGAGGAGATTTATGTGACCCTAACTTAGGGTTTGTATTTCAAATGTAAAATTTTGAGGAGAAATAAAAACTTTTGTTGTCTCTTCAAATCATTTGAAAGTTTCTACAATTTTCCTAACAATTTCAATTTGTAGAATTTAATTCTTGTGATTGGAAATTGTTGTTATCAATTCTTAGCCTTCAAACTTGTGATCATCCTCTGAAACTATTTTTCCTAGCATCTTGATCATCCTATCTACCTCCTGAATTATTTCACAATTTTTAGATTTTGTTTGCTATTTCAAATGGCCAAGTCAACTCTGTTTGAAATCTGGTCAAACTCCTGTCTGACAGCTTGTGAATTTTCTCTAGAACAATGCAGTGCATAAAAGTTCTGGAAAAAATTATACAAGGTTGTCCTCTGTCCCTAGTAGCTACCATAAAAATTTCGAAATTTTTGGAGCTCAGGAGCTACCTCTAAAAATTCCCCAAACCTTCTCTGTCTTTTAAATCAAATTCTAAAAATCTTGTTCCTCGGGCTGAACCCAACTCGGGCTCGAGTCCGACCACGCACCACTTGACTCGGTCGCACCGCCTGTTGCTGCACTGCGCGAGTCCAATCGATCGTAACCGTCAGATGAAGATCGAGCGATCCACGTCGGCGTATGCAACCGACTGTCGAATGCATACACCAATCGGCCGTCCGTTTTAGATCCAACGGTCGGTGTGTTGCTGATCAAATCAAACCACCGGTTCGCACCGCCGTTTATCGTGACATGTGGGTCCCACTGTCGGCATCAACCTCGTCTTCTCCGCACCTCACCGGAGCTCGCGGCGTGCGTGCATGTTTGCCACGTGCCTGCGTCGCGCCACCTTTATGCCCTGCGTAATGCGGTGGGAGGCATCGCCAGTGACTTCATAAAGCCACGAGCTCATCCACTTCTTCTCCTTTGCGTTCTCGTGTTATCTCGCCCGATTTCTTGTTTGTGGGAGAAGGAAGCGAAGTAGCTGCGCGTTGGAGAAGCCCTTGAGCCGCAACCTCACCATCGTGAACCACACTCGGTGCGCATCCATTTTCCCATCCAGGAGCTCGTGGCATCCGGTGAATCGTCGAGCCACTTCTTCGTCCCCAACTCCGTTGGTCTCGGCTCTGCAAGCTTGCTGGTGCTCGGTGAGTTTCGGCCGACACTTGGTCGCCGGATCGCATTGATGCGAAGCTAATGATGGCTTCATTTTTGTCTTTGGTGCATCGTTGAGGCTGCGCGACCCTTTCTTCTCCAATCACGGTGTTCGCCGCGTGGCAATTCCGGCGCCTCGGACCTTCTTCTTGGCGTTATCTTGTGCTTATTGCTCACGGAGTCGGCGATTAGTGGCGCACCTTCCGAGCTTCCGAAGTGCATGGCGTCTTCTCTGCGAGCGTGCTTCTTCTCCGCCTCCGGCCGTCGTGAGCCATCTCGGCGACCATTGGGCTCAGCGTCCCGTCACGGGTTCGTGAGGTCTTTGCGAACCTTAAGGTACCACTCACTGCGTCTTGAAACTCGGTTTGCTAGATCACTGCTGCGGCGCGCGCGCCAGTCCCGTCGCGTGCCGACGAGCGCCGTGACGCAGTTATCGCTAAACACGGATTACATTGGGTCAGCGACTTGTGGGCCCTCTCGTATTAAGCTTTGTTTTAGGATTCAAATCTAATCGTTTTAATTCTGCGAGTCTACGTTATGTGGGCGGAATGTCGGTTAGGGATTGTGTAGTTTTGTTAATCGTTTTCTCTTTCATGAAGCGTATTTTCTTTGGGCATATGTGTTAGGATTACGTTACATTAAGCGAAGGCGTATTCTTTGAATCGCCGGCGTCACCTTATGCGACGATCCGCTCAGTCGACATTTTGCGCGGGCCGCATCGATCATTGGGGCTGGCCGTCTTGGCCGTAGAAGAAGTATTAAGTGCTTTAGTATTTACGAAATGCGTTTACATTGCCTTTATTAAATCAATTAAACTTGTAAAATGCATAGCTAATTCAATTTTTATCAAATTGCATGAAACCGAGTCTTTGTTAATTTTCTTTTTAAATGTATTATTTACAAAAATTAGTTTCATCCATGTCTGTAGCAAGAATCATTAATTAATAAAATGATGCCTTAGGTATCTTCTAAATTAGAAAATGCATATCTCTTCCAATAATTGTCCAAATTCAATGAACCCAGTGCAGTAAATTTCATTTTGATTATACTAACTATTAGAATAGGTTTTGCACTGTTTACATTCGTGAAAATCTGTTAAGTAATTAACTAGTGCTTGTTGTGTTTTTAGCTTAGAAAATTCATAGAAAATTATTAATAACTTAAAATGAATTGTTCTCTGTTTACAGAAATTTTGTTATTTCATGCTTAGGCTCTTTGTGTGAGTTTTGGCTTGTTTTGATGTTGTTGTATGTTTGAGTTTTGTCGGTGTTATTCGTTCTTATTTCTTTGTTATGTTCGATCGTTAGGCTTCGATATTTGCGGCAACCACGAGGGCGATCCTCCGCACCTTATTGAGCAACGACACCGGGCAAGCAGATTTGATCATTCCTATCCCGGTATTTTAAAGTCTAATATTTTGTTTAATTTGTATGTATGCATTGCTTAATTTGTGTTAAATTGATTAGTTAAATCCGTGTTGCATATCCGTAGACAAAATATTGATCTCTACTACAGAGCCTAGGTTATTTCTTTGTGATTAGAGGCATTGGATGGTCTCTTGTCACTTAGTAGATCGGGTCAAATTGCTTAGATATGCTTAGCTATCGGTAGAAGCTGAGCGGTTATCGACTTTAGTCGGTAACCTTGATCACCTAAAATTTACTATAACTTATTGTTTGACATTTTTGCTATGTTTAATTGCAAAACTAAAGCTGAAAACCAAAATGATTTAGACTTGGGCTGTGGTATGATTGGTGTGATCTGTTGGGTGTGGCTGGAATGGTGCCGAGTCAACAAGGACCGAACATCTTGTTACACTGAACCAAGCATTTTGCGTGCTAACCACACTAGAGTATATGGGACCTCTCTTGACCTAGTACTTTGGCGTGTATTGGCTCGGGTGCGGGAGGTCGCGGGAGGGATGGAGGTGGGAGCATGGTAGTTGTCAAAAGCTTTATCTGAGTGGGTAGTTGTCTTTCGGCTTTACCATGTAGCGTATGGGTTTCTATCCATACGAGCGGCTCGTAGTTAATACACAATATTGGAAACAGTCTCGTAGGACTTAGTGTGTTGGCATACCTTGAAGTGTGTTTTGGCTTAAAGCGGTGAAGTGTGGGTACATTGGTACACCTGCGGGGTTCAAACTATTCGAATAGCCTCGTCTAGGTTATGGACACGCTTGGCAAGGTCTTCCAAGAGTTAGACTACAACATTTAAATTAAAACTTGATGGGTGAGTACGAATAAAGGGATTCGTGCTATTGTTAATGGTGACTATTGGGATAGTCACTTCTAGGATGTTTTACTTACTCTTTTGCTATTATTATCCTTACTGTATTTCAACATTAAAATGAATTGCAAACTTGCCTTTAAAGCGTATTACATTATTGCAAATGAAAATTGGCTTTATGCAAATGAACCATATGACCTCCACCAAACAAGCTTGCATGTAGCATATGAGCAGTGCGCTGGATTCACACGTCGATCTTGCGGGTACAAAGACAATCTTTGTACTCGGTGCTTTGCTTAATGTTTTTGTTGCAGAGAAAGAAGGTGAGCCTCGGGGCCTCATACGTGGTTTGTCTTTGTAAACCGTGGGTGACGACTAGTCTTGGCGGTCGGTCGGATGCCTTGTGGGTTGGAGGCACAACGATTGGCTTTGTTTATAGCCATCTTATGGCACTTTTTGCTTCATTGCCGTTGTTGTCTATTTGTGTATCTTGTGGCACTGTCGGCCTATATACGTAATATTGTTACTATTTGTTTATCTTCCGTTTGTAGTGTGATGTTTGGACTCTATGTTTGGAATGGAGTTGATGCATACTTTTGTTGTGAGGTGTGTATCGCTTGCAGGAAGTATACATATCTCGAGATCGATTTATTTGATTTGTGATGCTAGGACCAGGTGGTTGGTTAAGCATTACAAACCAAATAAATTGGGGTCCTCACAGGTCCCATTCCCTCTAGTGTGGTTAGCACGCAAAATTGCCTGGATAACAGAGACTCAAAAGATGTTCGGTCCTTAATTGACTCGGGCATCATTCCAGTTACAACCAAATTCACACCATCTTAGCATTGTGCCGAAGTCCAAATCATTTTATTTTCAGTTTTTAGTTTTCACAATTTAACATAACTCGAAACTGAAACATAGAGTCATAATAAGTATTTGTGTGATCAAGGTCATCGACTAAGTCGATAAACGCCCAATTCTACCGGTAACTAAGCATTGCTAAGCATCATATCGCAAAGACAAATAAAAAGACCATAAATCATCCACCAGGCTCTAATTCACCAGTGAGGATAATAACCTAGGGTAGTGGCGGGGGTGAACAATTTCAGGGAAACTATGCAATGGGATTAGCTACCTCTAATCGACAAAATAAATCTTGACACAAGAAGCATTCATACTTAGGTTTTGCAAACAAGATATTAAACTTTTAAAAGTAATAGGGGCAATATGATCAAATGATGTTACACTTCTTGCCTTGCTGGAGATCACTTTCTTGCTGCAGAGGATCACTCACGTAATCAATAATTTCTTCGGAACCTAACGCAAAAATGCGATAAAACCAATAAGGACGAAGAACACCAAAAGAAACTCAAAAGAAAAAGTTATCCAAATCACATAAAATTTACACAGAAGCAAGGGTATGATTTTAAATGAATTTAGAAACAAGAATCAAGTCATTTGGATTTAGTATGAAAAAGTTATAGCTAAAACAATTTCCCTCGGTCTGTTAATTCCCATGAAATTAATTAGTGGTACTGTTTATGGCATAAATTTCTGGAATGATCTAGAGTCTGAAATTTTTATGCTAGGTAGATAATGGAATCCTAAGGTCACCAAAGTTGGGTTTACTCAATTTGGAGTTAAAATGAATTACTTATGATTTTTCTAAGTTGCAAAACTAGCACATAACATTTTCCAGAAATAAAACTATGATCAAAACCTATTTCATATTAAAGTATGCTAACAGAGGAATTTAACAAGATTGAGTTTGCACATTTTGGAGTTATACAGAAAAAGATATGCATTTTACAAGTTTTACTTGAATTTTTGGAACATTAAATAATGGCAGAAACAAATTAATATGGTTCATAAAATTTTCTGCTACAAAAACATGTCTAAAAGCGTTTTTAGATTAAACTTTAGTGAAACATGAATTTAATATAGTAGGAATCATCTAAAAAGGACTTAAAACGAATTAGATATGAATTTCTAAGGTTTTAATACAATTTTCAGTTGATAATTAAAGACTTACCGAAATAAAACAAAGCTTAACAAAAAGGAATCGACGTGGGCGAATGTGGGCCCTTGATTCAGAATCTAACGGCCCACGCGCATGGAGAATAGCGCACGCGCGCGACCCTAAAGAGACTCACCGTTGGATCTAAATCCAACGGTCCACGTGGATTGGGTCGTTCGGGCGACGCGAACGCCACGATCAACCACACCCGTAGATCTCAAGATGGAGGGCTCAGAGCGCTGTGCACTTAGGGTGACCCGAACGACACATCCATCTCAGCCGCTCATCGCGAGATTGACGGCCCGCGCGATCTGGGAGCCTGGTGGTCCGAACGGCCCCGCGATCTGAGCCGCCGATCTAAAGATGGGCGGGCCAGAGCGACTTGGAACGTTCGGGGACCTGAAAGTCCCTAAAGATCTGGGCGTTGATCTTGAGATCGATGGTCCACGATCTCCGCAGTGCTACACTTTCACGCATGAGAGATTTTAAGCGCACCGAGAGGATTTTAATGATACGGGCCCACATTTCAGTGAGACAGAGGGCGATTTAGGACAGCTAACAAATGTTAAACCCAATGATTAGTGATGATTAGCATTAAATGTGTCCTAATGAATATCGCACGGAGAGGATTTTAAGTGGCTGAGGGCCCACCTGGCAGTGACTGTAAATGTCGGCTTAAGACACATTGATTACTAACCAAGATTAACAATGATTAAGCCATTAATGATGTCCTAACCAACAACGACAGAGAGAGGCTTCCATCCGGCAAAAAAACGAGCGGCAAAGAACGGCTTGCCGCCGGCGGCTCCGGCCTCGGCGACGCCCACACAGTGCCAAAATGGGTTCGCAATAGCCTTGCGGTCCCGATGGTGATGACCTCGCCGGCGACGGCCTAGAACGCCGGCGAGCCGGAAAAGAAAAGTGGAAGCATGTACTACTGAGCACGAAAATAGTGAAAAGCTCCGCAAAGGTCCACAAAAGCGGGTGCCACGACTTCTAGGGACTAATAAGAAGTTACCTCAACCAAAATGAGCTTCAAAGATGGCCGGAGGAGCTTGGACAACAGAGAATCCCGTCGGAGTTGGAGAAGACAAAGTGAAAATGATGTTCTGAGCAAAATGAGTGAGAACAGATCGTCACTGAAGCTTCATTATAGCTCAGAGAAGCTCCAAGAACAATTAATTTGCGAAAAGAAGCCATTCCCGGAGCTAGAGAAGAAAAGGGTAAAATCGGCCGAGATGATTCAAACTTAAAATTGGTCAATTCCTGTGAATGAAACCTAAAATTGAGTCAGGGGAAATGCATAGGGGAATAAGGAGTTCAAAAGGGTACAAAAAGAATTGAAGATGAACCACTGGAGCACCCAAGTCCACAAAGGAGCTTCACGACCGAAAATGGAGGCTTTGCTATTTTTCGGTGTTTTGAGTTCCACAAACAAAGAAGGAGCTTGGGGTGGTGTAAAAGAACACCAGGAGGTGTTTTGGGGACCTTTTATAGCTAGGAAAATTAGGGTTTGGGCAAAACGAGCTCCTTGGGTGAGCTTGCCTCACGGTACCACCGTGGACCAAAAAGAGAAATGATGGGGGGTAGGAGTAGGGCATGGCTATGGCCAAAAGCAAGCCGGCACGCACTAATTGTCGACCAGGGAGAGGTTGACGAGGGAGCAGGACTTGACCAGGCCTTGCCTCCCTCTGTTCATGCACAACTCAAGGAAGAAGATGATCAGAAAAGGCTAGGGTGTCGTGAGCCGTTAGATTGAAAATGAACGGCTTAGATCACACCGGAGCTCCAGAGGTTAAAAGAGTAGGGGAGATCGTGAGCCCTAGGATTAGATTTGGATGGCTGAGATTGCCCAAAGCTTCCAAGGTTTAAAACAAAAGAGGAGATCATGAGTGGTTAGACTGAAAATGGACGACCACGATTGAATGCGACAATAGGGTGACCCGAACAGCCCAAATCATCTGGATGGTTGGATCTAGATCTATCGGCCCAAATGAGTGGGCGCGATCGTGAGGTCCGAATATTCACGTGAACGAGGGACGTCCGATTGATATCTGACGGCTGATAGCGCCCACGTGTTTGAAAATGGGCTCAAGTGCGGCTAGCTGACTGAGCCAAGTCAAGTGGCTCGAGCACGAGACTGGCCCGCACCTGAGGAACAGTGACACCAGAATTAGGGTTTTTAATTTGAGCTGAGAATTTGGGGATTTATTTGAGGTAGCAAAACAACTCCAAAAATTCTGAAATTTTTACAGGAGCTTGCTAACTTAGATATTAACCTTGTGTAAAATTTTTAGAGGTTTTTATGCAGTTCATTTTTCTCAAAAAAATTCTACAGTGTTCTGGAATAGGGTTTTGACTGAAAGTCAAACAGGTTTGACTGCCCTCCAAAAGTATTCAAACAATTTCCAAAAATTGTGAAATTTTTCAGAGGGGTCACACACCAACCCTGGAACTTAGGAAAAATATTTCTAGGAGATGATCAAAAGATTTGACAAGATTGTTTTTAGAAGACAAGGTTTTGGATCAAAAGACTTGTGACTTTGTATTTCCATAATTCTTGTACAAGAATTGTTTAGAACAAACAGGAAATACATGATGTAAGAAAAAGTTTTAATTTCTACTCATTTTCTTACATTTGAAACACAAGTCCAAAATTGGGATGTTACAAAGAGAATCTCGTCCCGAGATTCCGGGCAGATTAGAGGATGGAAAAGAATGAAACTTGCTTGAGCCAAAAGGCACACTTGCTAAACTTCGCATATAGCTGATGTTTGCGAAGTGTTTTCAACACAAGTCTTATATGTTGTTCATGTTTTCCAACAGACTTTGGAATAGTAAGAATGTCGTCAATGAACACGACAACAAACTTATCCAAGAAATCTATGAATATTGAATTCATAAAATTCACAAAGTAGACCGGAGCATTTGTTAGGCCAAAGGACATAACAGTATACTCGTATAACCTGAAGCGAGTAGAGAATGTTGTTTTTGGAATGTCTTCAGCTCTAACCTTGATCTGATGATAGCCCGATCACAAATCAATTTTAGAAAAGACTCGGACTTCAGTCAATTGGTCAACAAATAGGTGAGTGACAAGGCAAGTGTCACCACCAATTTGGTTAAGGACAAAAGAGTAGGACAATGAGTACTGTTAAGAGAGGGGACAATGAAAGATAACAATGGTGCCACTAAGTGACCACATTCAGTGTGAGAGAGCCACATACATGGCCGCACTTAATGCAATATGTCTTGTATTAAATGCACAAAGCACTTAGGTGGCGGTGAAAGATAAGGATGACCAAGTCTGGCAAGTAGGACCAGTCAAATTTGGGAATAGATTGGTCAAGGAGGGAGGTCCTGGCCCGCCAGAGAGGTCCTGCGGAAATCTAGAAGAGACCCCGCAGAGGTCAAAGGAGGTCCTGACTGTTAGATCTTTGAAAGGGAGGTCCAATAGTCAAGACTAAATAGAAAGGTAGAGATCTGATAGCTAGGACCTCACAAGGGAGATCCTAACGGCCACAATCAACAAAGAGAGGAAGTCCGCGGAGGCAACGATACGCGGGAGAATTGGAACCAACAGATCTTGATCAAACGGAGGGAGATGACTGGGATATTTAGACCAGCGGAATGCACCAATGGATTAAGCCGTCCGATATGGATCAAATGGACAACCAATCCATTCCCAAAATAACATCCAACCCTCTATAGTCTATCACAACCAAATCTGCCCAAAAATCTACCCCTTGGATGTTTATGATGATGCTACGGCAGATTTGATCAGCCTTGAAGACTGACCCAGGTGAGTAAATAACATGTGGTGGATGAAGATGATGCATGCTCAAATGGCGTTGAACAGCAAATTGACTACTAACAAAAGAACGGAATGCTCCAGAATCAAATAAAACAATAGCTGAACTAAATTTAACTAGGAGCGTACCAAGAACCACGTCAGGTGCTTCAGCCGCTTCCTCAGCCGTGATCTGGTTCACCCGATCTCGGATTGGAACTGGATCAGACTTGAAAAATGTCTTTGAAGATAGTGTTGGACGAACAACTGCTGGGAAAGGTTGAACAGGAGGCAACCCATGTTTCTTACTAAAGCACTGGCTTACAAAATGTCCAGGATGTCCACAATGGAAACAGATCACACCAGGCTTGACATTGCTGAAGATGGGTGGCTGATTTTCATTAGTTCTTGACTGCACAAAAGAATTAGGAGGTCTAGGTACAAAGGTGAGTGGTTGAGGTGGAGCTGGTGGTGGTGTAGGAGCTTGATAAGTCTAGGGCATCCCTCGCTGCCTTGCGAGGCATCGATTAGCATAATGGCCTCGGCGGCCACAATAAAAACAAAATAATTTTCTTGTTTTGTTGACGGCGACTTATTGGCTTCTCTCCAGGCTGCCCTTGTGGTCTCTTTTGTCCAGTGGTTGTTTTGAGAATGGCTTCGTGGAAAATCCGTTGTTGTAGTCCAACTGACTTAGTGATCATCTCGTGTAGACGACACTCCTTGGGACAGTGATCATGTCCTTCGCAAAGGAAACAAGTGACGAAAGAAGTTGAACAGCTTCCTGGTGGATGGTCTCCGTCACAGTTGGCACAATTTGCAGTGCACTGGTTGATGTAGTGTCCCTCTTCACCACAGCATCGACATACCTTAACCTTGACGATTGTCCTTCTTGACTCCCCGGGTTGAGTGCTCAAAGGAGTACTAGGTTCTGCCATTGTAATATTCCAGAAGTGTGAGAAGTCAAGAAACGGATTAATTAAAATTAATCGGTAGAGAATAATTTGTCGGGAAGTTTTTTTTTAGTTTCGTCAAATCCAGCGTGAGAGGGTTTTCTGCGTTTTCCGCTACCTTTGGGGCTGGGCCTTGGCCCATCTAGTGTGGCCGGCCAAGGGGAGGGCCACCCTCCCCAAACCCTAGCCGCCCCCTCCCTCTCCCCTTTCCTCCTCCCACTTGGCAGCCGCCCCTACTCCCCTCCCTCCTCTCTTTGGCGAATCCTCTTTCCCCTTGCACCTCCCCTCTCCCAAGGTGCTGCCCCTGCACCTCCCCTCATCCAAGGTGCTGTCCATTGCGCAGAAGGAAGAAGGAGAGGAAGAAAAGAAGGAAAGAAGGAGAAGAAGGAGAAGAAGGAGAAGAAGTTTTGCGTGGGGTTTGGTTCAGCGATTTCTAGTGGTTCTACAAGGGTAACGAGATGCTTTCCCCGCTGTTTGATCCTTAGTAGATGCGAATTTGATTAGAATTGTCGGTTAATTGTTGGGCTGCAGAAGATGCAGTTCTGTCCAGAACCTTGCGTGAGTATTTTCGTGTATTTAGAGTCTGAATTTTAAGTTTCCATCTCCTAGAGATATGTGGGTTATTTCGTTAGCTTTAAGTGGCCGCGAAGATCACTCGATTCCGAGGTCTGAGTCAAAAGTTATGGTCGATTTAGTATCTGCTGCCAGAAATCTGACGAGAATAATCTGTCTGGTTATTTCCTAAAATTTGAAAGGGAATTTGGTAGAATCTGAAAGTTCACCCAACTAGGTTATTGTAGGTAATTCGATAACCTTTTCAGATTGATAAAGAACGATCAATTCGGAGTTACCTATTAAAAGTTATGGCCATTTTAGTTTTGCTGTTCGTTTGTGTAGACAGTTTCTGTACTGAATGTTCAGACAATTGTTAGCCTAATATTTTGGCCGAATTGGTTTATCATGTCAACTAGAGTATTGTAGATTATTCAGTTAAGAATCTACAGAAATTGGGTTTACCTCTTTTTGACTTCCAGTTATTGAGTTATGTCAGTTACCGTGCTGCTGTCAGAATCAGATTATGGCAGCGAACGTTGTTGTTCGTTTTCAACTTTGTAAACTCGTTCTGAGTCGTCTAGTAAGCATTGTAGAATGCCGATTAGTAGCGCTGGGTATTTTATGACCTTATTGAAGTTATTTCACTTGTTTAGGAGGTGAAGCCTCAGGTTTAGGAGTATCACCTTGGCCGGCTAACGCGTCACATCGTGGAAGGCAAGTAATTGTGCGATGTTACTACCGTTTAAATTGGTTGTTCCTACTACTTGCAATCCCTATGAGTTTAGTGTTTGAAGTATTATGCCATGGTTGGTTGACTTACATATGAGATGATGACAGTATTTATTATTTAATGATTTACATTGGATATCTTGTGTGTAGTCATGAAATGGTTGCTTTATGTGTCGAATGTGGATCATGGATGTATTTTCCATAATGATTTTGTGGTAGTTGTACAAGTTAATCTTGTTGGTGCCATTATGAGAGGTCACATATGTGGTTTATGATTATCATATCACTCATAACATATCATTGCATTGCATTGTGGATGTCGCGCTTATGGCGCGGCAAGTCTGCAGTACCGCATCGTACATTGCCGTGAGTACGATGCACACTCTTACCTTGATGGGTAAGTGCGGTGGAGCATGGCATGCATTTGCATTAAGCATTGTGGATGGAGGACATGCATACCTTTGTTTATGGTTGAATTCTTATGAGCGAGGACTCATGATAGTCCATGTGGTTTATTGAATGAGATAGTAGATTGTGGTTGTGGTCATGAAATAATATAACTTTGTGTTGTAGTTTGCTTGTCAAATGATTAACTGTTATACAACTTACTTGCTTGAGATTTTTATCTCACTCTTGTTGTTTCCTTTCCCCCTTTCAGGTGATTCTTAAGCATTCTGGGATGGGTAGAGCGACCTTGCAATAAAGCACTCAATTTATAGTTTCATCTTTGTAATAATGTTGAGAGGAATTTAGCCTATTGACTAGTTATTCACGAGTGATCTGTTGATTTATAATTGATGCATTTGTGGACTACACTTGGATTAAGCGCTAGAGGTTGTTTATTTATTGAGCTAGTTCTTTATTATCTTTATTCCCATAATGGTTTATGCTTCGCTTATTGATTCTTGCCTAGAGTTCTTTAGAAATTTTGTATTCTTATGAAATTAATGACTATTTGTAGAGTGGTTATGTAGTATCCAGGGTAATGTTGGTCTGGGTGTTACAGATTAAGTATCGAGCCTAGGCTTTAGGTTCTAGGAGAAGTAAGGAAATTGACACACTTGCACATGTAGGATGGGGAAGGGTTTGCATATCTTGCATATACCTTGTTGAATTCTTTAATTTATTGCTTGTGCTTCACTTATGCGAGATTATTGTTTGTTTGTTTGTGGGTTGCGGTGGGCGAGAATGCCACCTAAGGGTAGTGGCCGTGTTAGTCTGCTTTCTGGTGGCCTGCCAGGCGATTGAGGCGAGATGCTCGGCCGGTGGCGTACCAGAGGAGGCGTTGGCGTGGTTAGGGCCATGCGGCAAGAGTTGAGGGCTTTGAGCGGCGGTGGCCCTGGTGCTGCTGCCGCCCGGTGCACGAGATTCTGGCGGTGGGCGATTAGCGGCATCTCACTTCGTGAGTGGGTAGGGTTGGTGGGCGGCCGCGCGGCGCCACTCTGTCAAGCCGTGGTTGGTGTCCCATGTGGAGGACAAGATGGAGGCTTTTGAGGTAGTGGCCCGATCGCGTGCGCTATGTGGCGCAAGCTAGCGAAGGAGAGGCCCAGATCTGGTGGAAAGGAGTGCGATCGCTGCACGGTGCCCATGGACTCCATCGTGGGTGGAGTTTGTCGGCGATTTGAGGCGGTTCTATCGAGAGACCTTTACGGACAAGATGAAAATTGACTTGGGCAAATACACTCAAGATAAGCGATGCATGGCGAGTATGAGGTGGGCTTCAATCGGATAGTCGCCGTCCCACATGTGGCTCGGGATGATGCGGAGAAGGCGAGCGATTTCGTCGAGGGCTTAGGCCTTCGATCCGCCACTGCTGGTGCCTTTCGATCCACGAGTTTTTCGTACCACTGGTGGAGCGAGGCCTTGGGGATCGAGATGCGACATGCGTACCACGGAGGACACTCGCAAGGCCTGCGGAGAGATCGACCTCGAGGTCATAGCGAGAGGAGGGCCATTGCAGGGCCCTTTGTTTAAGAAAGCAAAGGTCGTCGTCACCGCCCCTGCGAGTGGTAGCGCAGGCGAACCAGCTCTTGGAGGAGCTCTGCGATGCAGTGCCACTTGAAGCCGGAATGGGCTTGGTGTGCTTCGTTGTGGAGGATCCGCCTGGCGGAGTGGCTGCTCTTGGAGGCGGTGTACTATTTGTGGTCAAAACCACAAGGATGTGGTGTCGCGGCGAGAATCCCAAGGGAAGCTACGGTGGGAGTTGGCGCCTACACTGCGGCGGATCCTCTGCCACGATGGCACCGTTCGGATGATGACCATGGCTCCTACCCGCGGTACCTACCGCGGTCCCTACACGCGTTACTGCCGGCGCCTTGGCACCTTCATCGGCTGTCTTGGCGTCCCCACGGAGGATCTGGGTTGGCGGCCTACTCCATCGACCGGTACCTCGGTGGACACTGCGCCGACCTACGAGTGCGGCGGATCCTTCTTCTTGGTGTCCCTGCGGCATTCTCCATGCCGACAACGGATAGCGAGGATCGTGGAGACGTTGTAGCAGTACCTTATCTGTTGACTCTTTCGATGCTGCGTACTTTTTGATTGGGCAGTTTCTCTTTTGTTTGGAGAATTTTGTTGGTAGCGAGGCTTTGGTGCGATTGATTGGAAGGGCAGTGGTTGTTAGTTCTCCTAGTGGGCTTATATCTAGTTCTCGTGTTTGCCCTGGGTGTGTGGTGATTCTAGCAGATGAGGAGTTCGTAGCGAATTTGGTGGTAATACCCCTGGAGCCCTTCGATGTGATCCTTGGCATGGATTGGCTCACTCGGTATCAAGCTGTTATCTCTTGTTTCTGGAAGACGGTCACCTTGCGTTCTCGGTCTGGGCATGAAGTTGTTTTCCAAGGGAGTGCTCCGCAGTACTCTCTCTTGTTGCTGTGCCAGTTGTTTCCTGATCGGCGGATGCAGAAGTCAGGGTTGTTGTGGGCTTTGGTGGAGGGTCTCGAGGCTGCCTTGAGGTTAGAGAACATCTGGTAGTACGCAAGTATCAGGATGTTTTCCCAGATGAGCTCCCGCTTGCCACGAGGCGGGAGTCGATCTTGATATTGAGCTCGTTAAGTGCGGCCTATTTATAAGTCCCGTGCCGGATGGCACGATTGGCAGTGGAGCTAAAGCGATTGGATGAACTCTTAGCTAAGGGATTCATTAGACCGAGCACGTCACCCAGGCTGCTCGGTTTTGTTTGTGGGAAAGAAGGATGGCACCAAGAGGCTTTGTGTGGATTATCGAGCGCTCAATCGGTGACAATTAAGAATAAGTATCCCACGCCTCGCATTGAGGATCTCTTGATCGATTGAGGGTGCCAAAATATTTTCCAAGATTGATTTGCGATGCAGTTTACCATCAGCTGCGGATCGGGAGGAAGATATAGAGAAGACGACATTTAGCACAAGGTATGGGCATTATGAGTATGTTGTTATGTCTTTTGGATGACTAATGCTCTCTTTGTCTTTATGGAAGCTATGAGCAGGATGCTCCATGAGTACCTAGATTCTTTTGTGGTGGTCTTCATTGGCGACATCTGGTTTATTCCAAAGCGGAGGAGGACCACGAGTTGCACCTTAACTCGGTCCTAGATACTCTTGGAGGAATAAATATTATGCGAAGCTAAAGAAATGTGCTACAGTTATCCAGTAGGATTTTGGGTCATACCATCGATCGGCCGCGGTATTACGGTGGATCCGAAGAATGTGGCGGCGGTGGTTGATGGCGGAGGCCAACCAATGTGTCGAGAGATCGGAGTTTCCTTGGTCTTGCGGGTATTACGGTAGCTTTGTGCAGATTTTTCTAGCATTGCTAAACCAATGACCCGACTCACGCAAAGGGGTTCCTTTTGTGTGGGCGGACGCTTGTGGTGGGTTCGGACTTTGAAGGACAAAGTGGTGAATGCACCTATTCTATCCTTGCCCGAGTGGCAAGCGCTTCCTGATGTACACGGATGCTTCTCGGATTGGACTCGGTTGTGTCTTCGATGCAAGAGGGCGAGTAATCGCCTATGCTTCTAGGCAGTTGAAGACTCATGAGCGAATTATCCACTCATGATCTCGAGTTGGCGGCGGTTGTGTTTGCTCGAAGTCTTGGAGGCATTACTTGTATGGGGAGCGATGCGATATCTTCACGATCACAAGAGCCTTAAGTATATATTCACGCGGCGAGAGCTAAATTTGAGGCGCGGAGGTGGTTGGAGTTAATCAAAGATTATGGACGACCATCGATATCACCACAGTAAGGCTAATGTGGTGGTGATGCCTTAGCGGGACGAGGTACCTCGGTAGCGTTGTCCTTGGTCTCGAGTTTGAGAAGATGGGTATCTCCTTACGTCTTACGAGTTACTGCGCAGCGGAGGCACGGATGATCATCGATCGCCATTCTGGCGCGTTCGTGAAGCTCAACGGCCGCGATCGGCTCCTTTGGAGTGCGAAAAAGGATCTCGGGGCGTTCGAGACTTTAGTGTGGATGAACACAGTGCGGTTCGTTTCAAAGGCGGTGTGTGTACCCGAGAATCAACGGTGAAGAATGATATTCTTCGTGAGGCTCACGAACCCCAATTTGGTACATCCGGGAGAGACCAAGATGTATCGTGATCGAAGCAAATCTTTTGGTGGAAGCGGATGAGGTGGACATTGCTAAGTATGTCGCTTCTTGTGGCGTTTGTCGCAGTAAAGCCGAGCACAAACGTCCTGTTTGGTTTATTG
Source organism: Ampelocalamus luodianensis (assembly GCA_036346255.1). Taxonomy (NCBI): domain Eukaryota; kingdom Viridiplantae; phylum Streptophyta; class Magnoliopsida; order Poales; family Poaceae; genus Ampelocalamus; species Ampelocalamus luodianensis. The sequence goes on from CM070624.1 coordinate 40,095,015, forward strand.
CGCCCTTGAGGGGTACTGAGTGGAAGTGGGAGCATATCACTATGGACTTTGTGGTTGGGTTGCGCTGCCCAGAGGCGAGATGCAATATGGGTCGTGGTGGATAGGCTTACCAAGTCCGCGCACTTCATACCGATAAGGGCGACCAACACAGCGCGAGATCTAGCCCGTTGTACATCAGAGAGGTGGTGAGGCGCACGGTGTACCCAAGTCCATTGTTTCGACCGAGATGCCAAGTTCGTCTCTAAGTTACGGCGAGTCTTGAGCTGCGTTGGGAGCAGCGGTTTCCTCGATCTGACTTTTCACCCTCGGACGGATGGTCGATCGAGGCGGACCATTCAGACCCTAGAGGACATGCTTGCCGTGCTTGCGTGCTTTCTTGGAAGGGCGATTGGGAGGATCATCGGCTTTGGCGAGTTCGCTTATAACAATAGTTATCAGCGAGTATCAAGATGCCTCCTTTTGAGGCTTTGTATGGTCGGAGTGTGTTTCCCCTCTTTGTTGGGATGCGATGGGTGAGAGGTCGCTTGGTCGGATCTTGTTCGTGAGCCAGTGGAGAAAGTGCGGGAGGTTCGTCAAAACTTGTTGGCTGCTCAGAGCCGACAAAAAGAGTTATGCGGATGTTGGCGCCGAGAGTTGGAGTTTGCGGTGGGTAGCCTTGTGCTCCTTGGTGTCTCCAACCAAGGGTGTTGTTCGTTTGGTACCACCAGAAGCTTAGCCCGCGGTACATCGGTCCTTTTCGGTGGTTGCTCGGGTGGGTAGTGTGGCTTATCGTTTGGAGCTGCGGACTCTTTGAGTGGTGTGCACAATGTTTTTCATGTGTCTATCTTTGAGAAATACTTGCGGGATCAGAACATAAAATTGACACAGAGCAGTCACGAGTGGAGCAGATCTCACTTGTGGAGAGTCGGCCGATTCGTATCTTGGATACATCGGGCGGGTCTTGAGAATAAGACCATCAAGTATGTGAAGGTCCTTTGGGCGAATCGATCGAGAGAGAGGCTACGTGGGGTGGAGGATCTTTGCGAAAGAAGTACCAGAGTTCTTGAGGTGGTGAGTACACCTAGTTTGGGTTCTTTGTTACGCTTGTGATGCATTCTTTGTAGTGCAGTAGGGTGGATTGGGCGAATCCTTTTAAGGTGGGAAGAATGTAATATTCGAAGTGTGAGAAGTCAAGAAGCGGATTAATTAAAATTAATCGGTGAGAATAATTTGTCGGGAAGTTTTTTTAGTTTTCGTCAAATCCAGCGTAGAGAGGGGTTTTCTGCGTTTTCCGCTACCTTTGGGGCTGGGCCTTGGCCCATCTAGTGTGGCCGGCCAGGGGAGGGCCACCTCCCCAAACCCTAGCCGCCCCCTCCCCTCTCCCCTTTCCTCCTCCCACTTGGCAGCCGCCCCTACTCCCCTCCCTCCTCTCTTTGGCGAATCCTCTTTCCCCCTTGCCTCCCTCTCCCAAGGTGCTGCCCCTGCACCTCCCTCATCAAGGTGCTGTCCATTGCGCAAGAAGGAAGAAGGAGAGGAAGAAAAGAAGGAAAAGAAGGAGAAGAAGGAGAAAGAAGGAGAAGAAGGAGAAGAAGTTTTGCGTGGGGTTTGGTTCAGCGATTTCTAGTGGTTCTACAAGGGTAACGAGATGCTTTCCCGCTGTTTGATCCTTAGTAGATCACGAATTTGATTAGAATTGTCGGTTAATTGTTGGGCTGCAGAAGATGCAGTTCTGTCCAGAACCTTGCGTGAGTATTTTCGTGTATTTAGAGTCTGAATTTTAAGTTTCCATCTCCTAGAGATATGTGGGTTATTTCGTTAGCTTTAAGTGGCCGCGAAGATCACTCGATTCCGAGGTCTGAGTCAAAAGTTATGGTCGATTTAGTATCTGCTGCCAGAAATCTGACGAGAATAATCTGTCTGGTTATTTCCTAAAATTTGAAAGGGAATTTGGTAGAATCTGAAAGTTCACCCAACTAGGTTATTGTAGGTAATTCGATAACCTTTTCAGATTGATAAAGAACGATCAATTCAGGTTACCTATTAAAAGTTATGGCCATTTTAGTTTTGCTGTTCGTTTGTGTAGACAGTTTCTGTACTGAATGTTCAGACAATTGTTAGCCTAATATTTTGGCCGAATTGGTTTATCATGTCAACTAGAGTATTGTAGATTATTCAGTTAAGAATCTACAGAAATTGGGTTTACCTCTTTTTGACTTCCAGTTATTGAGTTATGTCAGTTACCGTGCTGCTGTCCAGAATCAGATTATGGCAGCGAGCGTTGTTGTTCGTTTTCAACTTTGTAAACTCGTTACGAGTCGTCTAGTAAGCATTGTAGAATGCCGATTAGTAGCGCTGGGTATTTTATGACCTTATTGAAGTTATTTCACTTGTTTAGGAGGTGAAGCCTCAGGTTTAGGAGTATCACCTTGGCCGGCTAACGCGTCACATCGTGGAAGGCAAGTAATTGTAGCAGTGTTACTACCGTTTAAATTGGTTGTTCCTACTACTTGCAATCCCTATGAGTTTCGTGTTTTGAAGTATTATGCCATGGTTGGTTGACTTACATATGAGATGATGACAGTATTTATTATTTAATGATTTACATTGGATATCTTGTGTGTAGTCATGAAATGGTTGCTTTATGTGTCGAATGTGGATCATGGATGTATTTTTCCATAATGATTTTGTGGTAGTTGTACAAGTTAATCTTGTTGGTGCCATTATGAGAGGTCACATATGTGGTTTATGATTATCATATCACTCATAACATATCATTGCATTGCATTGTGGATGTCGCCGCTTATGGCCGCGACCGTACCGGTACCGCATCGTACATTGCCGTAGTACGATGCACACTCTTACCTTGATGGGTAAGGGTGCAGTGGAGCATGGCATGCATTTGCATTAAGCATTGTGGATGGAGGACATGCATACCTTTGTTTATGGTTGAATTCTTATGAGGCAGGACTCATGATAGTCCATGTGGTTTATTGAATGAGATAGTAGATTGTGGTTGTGGTCATGAAATAATATAACTTTGTGTTGTAGTTTGCTTGTCAAATGATTAACCTGTTATACAACTTACTTGCTGAGATTTTTATCTCACTCTTGTTGTTTCCTTTCCCCCCCTTTCAGGTGATTCTTAAGCATTCCTGGGATGGGTAGAGCGGCACTGCAATAAAGCACTCAATTTATAGTTTCATGCTGTAATAATGTTGAGAGGAATTTAGCCTATTGACTAGTTATTCACGAGTGATCTGTTGATTTATAATTGATGCATTTGTGGACTACACTTGGATTAAACTGCTAGAGGTTGTTTATTTATTGAACTGGTTACTGTTATCTTTATTCCCATAATGGTTTATGCTTCCGCTTATTGATTCTTGCCTAGAGTTGCTGCCGAAATTTTGTATTCTTATGAAATTAATGACTAGCTGTAGAGTGGTTATGTAGTATCCCAGGGTAATGTTGGTCCTGGGGTGTTACAGCCATCCTATTGTCGCACGGATGGTTAGAGAACAGACTAAGGATACACTCAATTGAGTACGAAAGATAGTTTTGACAACAAAGAGAAATACTAAACTTAGCATGCATAATGATATTAATGCACCACAATTTAACACCAAAAGAAGATGCAAAGGCGTAAAGGCCAGCATAAGATTCAACAAAACAAATCATAGTTTTCCGACATAATTGCTATACATACTGCCCATAGGCGATGCGCAATTACTTGGGAGCCAAAAGAGAGCGAACGGTCAAACAACAAAATATAACTTTTACAAGATAGGAAAAATAAATAGGGTGGATATTATCTGTTAATAGTCCCTAATTTAATCCTAATATCGTAGTACGACAACGTCTTCTCGTCCCTTCGCCATTGCTCTTCTAGGTGAATACTGACACGTCTATTTTTGGAAACAAAAGGTGAGCAATGGAAAATATTTTGCACAAGTCCAAAGAATAGTGAGGTAGGAATTAGAGGCTAAGATGGGTAAGGAATAAAAGATGTCATACTTAAACTTTCCAAAATTATTTTACTAGCTTGAAAATAATTTCTCAAAAGACTCTCTAATGCTAACGACCATGCTATTTCTAACCTATAGGCAACGTATGCTCTGATACCAACGCTATGAGGAACCTGGAATATTGGAAATGTGCCAAATTAAAATTATATTGTAGCATAATTCTTAATTAAGGAACAGTTCGGTTCCCTTATTAAAGATCATACTAGAAGTATAAATTTAACAAATAACAAATCCAATATTCAGGTTCCCGGATATGTCTTACAATGGTTTCCAGGATCAGTGACCATTGCACATATATCTTTAAACAACATTGCATCACACATACAAGGCATACATTTACATAATTAAACATAAGATTATACAACTTGGTTTCATTCTACAATATAAGTGACTTGGTCACAACAAAAGTTTTAATAGCGGAAGCAAACTAAAAGACAAAAACCACCAATGGCCCCATCACCCGCAGGCTATTGCGTGGAGACTAGAAATAGCTTCATTTGTTAGCGTCGCCCTACTCGTCGCTAACGGGTACCTCATACAAATAACTATCTTCACCTGCAACAAGAGGTTATAGCACCTTGAGTACGGAAGGTACTCAGCAAGACTTACACAAACTACTAAAAAGAAAGTGTTTGTTAGAACCTATACAAAGGATTAGGATTTGTACATGCATAAGGTTACAACAGAAAGTTTGTATGGTTGCAGTTTTTGCATAAAGCAATACTCCTTAACCCTACACATGCTAGGTATTAGTAAAGCCGCTTTAAAACCAATTTGGACTCAAAACAGTAATTAAAAGAGAGCATAATGATAAACCATAATTAACATCACAGTGGCTGCCACCACCAACAGAACAAAAATTACACGAGTACCCCTCATACCCAACCAGAAGTTGTGCCCCAAAAATCTATACAAAGATCTATTCAACTCAAGCATTGTCCGTAACCGTGGACACGGCTATTCGAATAGTTTTAACCCTACAGGGGTGTACATCTTTACCCACATGACTTAGTAAGCCCGTTGCCTTCGGATGCCTCCGAATGATGACACACTTCCTTTGGTATGCCGACCGGGGAAACTAAGATTTGGTATTTTTCAACAAGTTGACGCTATTGAGTTGGGCTACCTATGTGCGACTGATCCTGTTAGTGTAGGTTGTACCCCCTACACCAACAGGACACACATGTTATGTCGGAACATCCGATTCAATAAACGAAACAAAAGTTGTGCTCCCCTACACATATAGTATTGAAATCGGAGCCTTATGAACCCTGATACATTCAGAAGTCCTCGCCCTTAAGAACATATGATATGACATGGTACGAAACCAAACACATGTGGCATATGTTACGGATAAGCAAGCACATATGTCATATGCAATCAACACATATATCCTTATCAACCTGCACTCCAACTCAATAACACCAACCCCTTACTTAACCAAACAGTGCCCATACACCGCGTGTGGAAGTACGTTGGGACTTGAATCTTCAAGTCAATTTGTTCAGTCGTTTATCCATCCAGACAAGATTACCACAATTCCCAAATCTCGTGCACTAAGGCACCATCACTAGCATCCACTTGTCCAGATCTAAAATCAGTTTGTCAAACCAAGTTGGGTTTCACTTCGGTTTTAAAAGACTGAACAAAGGATCAAAAGAAATGGAGAACATTTTTGGTGCTAGGTTAAACTAAGTACTTAATTAATGTGTGAATGATCTAGGTAGGTTATTGATGTCCTTAGGATGCTCAAAGCAGGAAAGAACAAGATCAATACCTACCCGTCGGAGTTGGTGAAGAAGAAGCGGATTTTGACCGAAAACAAGAAAAGAACTAATCACTTCACTTGTTTGACCAATAATGGAATTAATGGAAAGCTTATGCTCTACTTAAGCATAAGGCAAGAGATGGCATGGATGAAATCCGGAAGAACTCACCGGAGCAAGAACACCTTCACGGCGGTCTCCGACAAACTCGAGCCAGAGAGCAACTCACAGGTTAATCCTGCAAAAAGATGCCCAAATTCACATTACAAGGTGAATTAAGCATAAGTGTAGATGCACCAAGGGTAAGAGCGTGAGAAGCTTCACTCGAAAGGAAAGAGGATGAATGGAGCTTTTCGGTCAACAATGGTGGATAAGCTCAAAAGCTAGGGTTTATATAGGGTTTGAACCTCCAGAGCAACTAAGAAGTTTCTAGAGATGATACGGTGGCAATTTAGGGCCAAGTGTCAAGGAAAGATTTGCCAAAATCGCGACGGAACACCACCTCTCCGGCAACGAAGTCGGCGGCGATACACAATCGCGAGGAAGAAGAAAATCGCTTCACTGACGTGCGGGTCCCGCTGTCAGTCGCAGCAACACACGCCCTCGCAATATCAAAAGAACATCAACCGTCCGATTAGAAATGGGTAGCTGTGATTAAGATGGACAAATAACATTCAACCGGTATCCTTCAATATGGGCCGCACGATTCTAATCTAACGGCCATACCAAGATCGGTTGTAATCCTGACAAGAAGGAGCGTGGATTCAAATCCCGATCGGATGAGAACTTACCCTATGCGCACACGGCCGAAGAGATACCGTTGGATTGAAATCCAACGGCCAAAATTAAATGTGCACCTTTGATTTCAAACACGAAAAGGGCGGCGCGGTTGGATCTAATAATATCAACGGCGGAGAGTGAAGAGGAGTCCGGGTGACCCGAACGGCCCAATGGATGTGGTCCGTCCGATCAGGATCCAAAGGTGGAGGTTGAGTGGTGCGTTCGGGCAACCCGAACGGCCCACAAGATCTGGTCCGTTGATTGAGGATCCAATGGCTCACGCTCATTTCGGCTTTTACCATTTAAAAATGGCATTGCTCGAAAATGGCATACCACAGGATCTAGATCTAACGATCATGATTGCGTGGGTCATCGGGATGCCCCGAACGGCCTTTCACTCGTGGTCCATTAGATCAAAATCCCACGGTGGAGATTGAATAGGCTTTCGGGTGACCCGAAAGTCACAACCACTCTCGATCATCCGATTTAGATCCAAGGGCTCATATTCAATGTGGTGTTCGGATGACCCGAATGGCCCACAAGATCTGGCCCGCTTATTGAAAATCCAATGGCCACGCTTATTTTGGCCTTTACCATAAAATATGGTACAACCCAATAAGTGCGAGCCGCATGATTGAGATCCTGTGGCCAGGATGGAATGGCTCTACGGGATGACCCGAACGGTTCTGCAAATCTCGCCTGTCAACTAGGAAATCGACGGTTTGTGAACACCGGAAGTTGGGTGCACGTTTGAACATGGTAGACGCGGCCCGATAGCACAGGATGGACCTAAACCTGGTTGGCTCGGTCGCTACAGTGCCAAGAACTGGAGTTCGGTCGGGAAAGTTGACAAGCCCAAATTCAAATCTTCAAAAGTTTGACTGGGGCTTTTAAAATAGCGATTAAATTTATAAAAATGTGAAATTTTGTAAAAAGGCTACTGGGATGATATATTCCCCAAATAAATTTTAAAAACCACTGTTTCACCTTCTAAAATACGTACTTAATTCACTTAAACCGAGTAGGTTTATTTAAAGACAAATATTTTTCTCAAAGTCAAAATAATTTCCAAAAATTCTACCAAAATCATTTTTGGCTAAAATAATTTATCTAGTTTCCAATAGAAATACTTCCCGGTCTTGATACCAACATTGATTGGTATTTTCTTTTGAAGTTTCAACAAGTTTTTAGATTTTGGCTAGAAAAGGAAGGTTTAGATTGTAACAACACATCCAAATTCCAAAAATAAACAGTGATGTTATGAACAACATCTCATTACTGTTAATAAAGCATATTATTACTGTTCCTTAAAACTAGGGCTGTTACATTGCCTAGGTTATTTAAGGACCGGTCTGCGAGTGTATTTTTCTATGCCTTCTTCGTGAAACCATATGTCCTGTATGGGCGGGACATGGCCAACTAATTTGCAAAGTTTCATCGCGGTTGATCCGGCTGGAGTGTGGGTGGTCTTTTATGGCCTGTCTTTCATGACTATGTAATTCCCACAAGGCTCAAGAGGGGGCCCTAAAGAGGGGTGAAACCTTAGAGTAGGGTGGATCGCGGTGGAACGATGCATTGTAAAGGCCTTGTGGTAATCCCTTAGTCACACATGTTCGAAAATGTGTGAGTAGACAGTTTAAGTGGATTACCTCTTGTGGGTAAAGCTGCACACCTCTGCAGTGTAAAACTATTCGAATAGTCGTGTTCACGGTTATGAACATGATAGCAAAGCTTCTCAAAGTTAGATCTTTGGTTTGTTTTCAAAGGACTTGAAAAGAATTGGTTTTGGATTTCTATCCAAATGGGTTTGGCAGGGAGCCTTGTGACAAGAGGGTATCGTTCACACTTTGTTGTTGAATGTTATCCAACTGTAAAATTGATCTTTGCAAATGAATCTTAATTATTGTTATATGCTTTAGAACCTAATACTTGTAATTGGAAACAAACTTGGCTTTATGCAAACCAACCATATAAGCTCTTCCTTTGATATCCATGTATGCATGTCATATTGTTATTTGACGGGTGTGTCTTGCGAGCACGGTAGTTGTGCTCACTCTTGCTTGAATTAATATTTTAAGCAGGGAAAAGGAAGCTTCATGAGACCTGTGCAGTGGACCTAAGGGTCCTGGATGACTAGGATGCGCCCTCCAGTCGATTGTCTGTGGTGTATCGGGTGGCCTATTGTGTATTTTCCTCTGTGTTTTGGGCTGTTGGCTTGTAAGCCTCCCTTTGTAATTAACTTCGTTGATAATAACAAAGCTCTCGTTGAAGTACTTGTTACCGCTCTTGTATGCTGTGAAGAGCTAACTGTTGATCCTTGGGACTAGCTCGGTTCACATAGAGAAGCAAGGGGTGATCTCTAACCACCACGACCACCCTCGAATCTGGTCGTGGGAGGTCCTTGGGGTGTTCCCAGCCCTCCACGACCTCCCTTGGGCCTAGTCGTGGGAGGACATGGAGCATCTCAGGTCTCACGCCCTCCTTGGGATTGGTCTCTTGACCTCTCCCGAGATGGCCGTGACTTTGGTGATCCTCCCGTGCCTCTCTGGTCTTGGAGGTACCCTCGAGCGGTCCTACCGGGTCCTTAAGCGGTACTACCAGACAGCGGTCTGACCAGGCCCTTGAGCGGTACTACCGGACCTCCTGGGAGGTCCTAATGGACTCTTTCCGGGGAATTCAGGAGGACCTCTCAGGTGGCCCCAGGGCGGGTCGCGACAAGTGGTATCAGAGCTTTTCGACTGCAGGTCGTAACCTAGTAGAATGGTTGTTAGCAAAGATTTCAAAACTTATTTTACAACAAGAAAAATAACTTGTTCTTCTCTCATCTGGGTCATCTTTCTATTCTTATGTCCTTCTCTGTATCTTTCCCTACCTTCTTTTCCCCTTATCTTTTTGCTTGCTTCAACGTTTTATGAAGCTAAATGGATCCTCGTTCCCCTAGAAAATTCTATAGAACCGAACCCCCTTTGTGTTCCAGCACTGGAAGCCCTGTGAAGATGGTGCAGTCGATGCAGCTGCAGCACACCTACCTCCTGGAAGCTACCCTTGTGAATTAACTAGTGCATATGGGTGCACACCTAGGTTTGAAGGATCACTATTAAAGCTGATTGTGTGAATCGAAGATCATGAGAAAACTGTGGGAATAATGGAGTATATTATTGGATATGCTATGATTGTGAGTGGATTAAAGAGGATCAAAACGGTGGACTATACTGATTATGCTCGTAGAAGTGATATGTGAAGGAAAGTTTCTAGGGGTATGAAGGAAATAAAAACTTGAGATATTGACTTGATTGTTGAGGTAAATTGAATACTCTGGAATTTGGAATAGATTGTGATGTTAATTGGGAACTTGCAATAAATATGTGGGTTGAGTTGAACCCAATTGAGTTTTATTGAATAGAAAATCTGGACTTGAAGGAAATCTTGGTTAGGTTTTGACAGATGTCTTGATCAGATCATGGATTTATGTGATCTAGGACATAGGACTGTGAGGTACTGATTCGATAATTACAAAGAATTGAACTGCCCATAAATCTGGAGTAGATTGATTTGTTATCCAGAAGTTGGCACCAGACTATGTGAGTTGCATCGGATGTAGTTGGATACAATTGGATTAGGGAATTTGGGTTTGGAGTAGCCTTAGTCAGATTATAGGGCTATGTTGTACTCGGATGTCGGAATGGTGTTATGGGTGGATATTGGAATGTATGATTAAGGTGTACCTTCCGAAGTTTGATGATGATCGATATAGATGCTAGATAGTTGGTGATAAATAATCTGGTGGATCAAATTGAATTTGAGATTTCAGAAAAGTCTCTTGGGAAAAACCTTTGGTTCAAGATTGAACCTAGTGATCTTGGAGCTTTTGAATTGAAAGAGGTGACTTTCGTATTGAATGAGAACCTCTTGGATTCTAGGCAAAGAAGGTTGACAAGGATCTGATAATCCTCATTTTATTATTCCTTAATCATGTAATATGACGTCACATGGTACACCCCTTAATGTTGTAAGGGAGAAGTAAGCCAAGTGGTCATAAGTTCTTCTACGACCACCCCCATAGTCGTAAGTATTTCTACGACTACCACGTAATCGTAAGTTCTCTTACGATTACCTTCGGTCGTAAGTATTTCTACGACCACCCCCTGGTCGTAAGTCCTACTATGACCAGTTCTGCTACGACTTTTTCACATATAACTGGGTCCACTCGCCAGTAGGCCCTATTAACTGTGAGATCTGAGTAATCAAGATATGTAGTTATATCTGGAATATCTACAGATAACTCTCCATTATCTCTGATTGATAACCGTCAGGCAACGTGGGGAGGTTACTACTCTGGTAATTACTCTCATTATTACGTAATAATGAGCGTCTATTGACCTGGAACGACAACCGCCACTGTAGCATAGTATAAATAGGTGTTTTTTGGAGGTAATGGAGAGAGGCTTTTTGAGGGACGATCAGTAGCAGTATTAGCACAAGTCTTTCCACTGATTGTAATCAGGATACCCAATACAATACACACAGGAGTAGGGTTGTTATTCTCACTGGAGAAGGGCCGATCCTGTATAAAAATCCCCATGTCTCTTTTGTCTGCGTGATCAATCGTGGAGACCCCCCGAATCAAATAATCTTTACGTAAGATCGGTTCTAAAACACCGACAAAGGCGTATGCCAATCAAAGCGATGGACTTGATTGAATCATCTAAGCCTTTACCTTAGTAAGAATTGTGAAGTGTGATTGATTTACTAATATCTTGGGAGAATAATAGGATGACTTTAAGGGAATGTGAACTGATAGAATGTTAGAAGTCTTTGGGAGACCTTGTAATGAAGGTTTGTGGATTGTACTCTCCCCAACTAATTTTGATCTTAATTAAATGATTGGATTCTTTTAATGGGATGATTCCAAGATATGCGGATTGGTGGATCACAATAATACTAGTTGTGAACCTAGCATGAATGGGAAGTTGATTCCTAGTTCCCAGCTAGCATCCAGCACATGCTTAAAGCAAGTAGCTCCTGAGGAAAAACTGGATGAAAGAAGTGAAGCTTCGTTGTCGTTGCTCTTCAAGGACAACATGCAAGATCGTCTGGAAGACCTCGGTTCAGGATCATTTCGTTGGCCTAACCCTGTAGCTTTAGTTGCTGGACTCCTCTAGTTAGTGAGTCCCTTGCTAGTTCAGGGCACTGATCGTAGAACGTTGTAAGTTGTGGAGCTCTTTGGAGCAAGGTCTTAAGGGATTCTTTGTTGGGGGTGTAGTTCTGCTCTATTCCCTCTTGGTCTTTTGACTCTTATCTACCCTTGGAGCACCAAGCCGATAATGAAATCTGATCACCTAAAAGAAGTGAGCAAAGCCAGCCGTAAGGTTTCTAAGTGTGCCAATCCAAAAGCAAGCCAGAGTCCAGTAGTAGTATGTCAAGTATCAAGCCTCTTCCAACCAAGCTGAGGAGGAGAGGGCCATGGATTCATCTCTCGGGACATCTCAAGAAGCACTAGAACTAAAGTTCAGCAGGACCAATTCCAAAGTAATGAAGTTGCAAGCCCTCGCCCGGCGTAGGATTTTCACCTAGAGCTCTGGGTAACGGTCGTAGGATATCAGGACCCCAGGACGCAAAAGGCCAAGATAGAGGAATTATTTGCAATGCCTGAGCTGGTTGGTGTATTTTCCTGCTATGAAACTAACATTGAATACATTTCTTAACCAGCTCCCTGGCATCGTAGAAGGCTGTTGGCCAATAAAAACCTTGCCGAAAGGCTTTACCGACCAGTGTTCTGTGAGAAGCATGAGTCCCACAGATGCCTCCGTGTATGTTGTGAAGGAGTTTTAATCCTTCGCTCTGCGGAATACATCGCATGTGTAACAGCCCCAAGTTTATAAACAGTAATAAAATGCTTTATGAACAGTAATGAGGTGCTGTTCATAGCATTACTGTTCATTTCTACAATTTGGACAGCATGTTACAAAATAAAAACCTTCTTTTTTGCCAAAAATCCCAAAAGGACCATTTAAAGTCTTAAAGGAATGCAAGATAAAACTTGTATTATGACTGGGAAGTATTTTTATTAAAGCCTAAATAAATTATCTTGGCTAAAAATACTTTTGTTGTATTTTTAGAAATTATTTTGTCTTAAAGAAAAATTTATTGTCTTTAAATGAGTATTTTGGGTTAAAATAAATATTTATGTATTTTACAAAGTGATAATGTGGTTTATAAAATTTATCTGGGAAATATGTTATCGGTAGCTTCGATAGAAATTTCATGAATTTACAAATTTATTTGCTATTTTAAAAGCCAGTCAAACCTTTGCATATTTGAATAAGGCTTGGTCAACTAAACCACTGAATCGAAACTTTAGCATCAGAGCGACTCGGACCATGTGTCTTGGTCCAACCGAATCAATTTGGTCGGCTCTGTCACGTTGAGCGCGAGCCCAAAACCCATACGCGATATGAGCCGTCGATCTTCAATCGAGCAGGCGAGCTATAACGCCCGCGAGCCGTCCACGTGTGCATTTTAATCTCGCCGTTGGATCTTGATCTAACGACCGAGATCGATGTGTGCTGTCGGACAACTCAAGCCCTTCTCAATCTCCACCGTTCATTCTCGATCCAACGGCGCATCCCTTTCCGTTTTAAACTTAAAAGCGCGCTTTTATCGAGCCGTCGATTCAAATCTCTCGGCTTTTCCTTTTACAGCGTGTTATTAAGGCCCGCTCCTGCGGGCCGTTAGATCTTCATCGTGTGGTCCGATTGGTGTATGCATTGGACGACTCGGATCCCCTCACGATCTCCGCCGTTCATTTTGATCTAACGCGTCGCTTATTTCATTTTGAAATCAAAGGCACGCGTTTATATGGGCCTTTGGATTTAAATCTCTGGCGCTCCTTTTGACCGTGGGCCTTTAAAGCCCAAATTCGGTGGATCGTTGGATTTCCATCGTAGGGTCCATATGAGTGTATGCAATCGGACCATCCGGTTCTTTGCCCCATCTCGATCGTAGAAATCTAATCGGACGGTGCCGCGTCATCACATCAAAAGGGTGGCGTGTATTCCTTTGTCGATCGTTGGATCTTAATCCAACGTCTCTCTTTAGCGAGCCCGAAGCCTTCGGGATTTCGTTTAGATCTCGATCGACCGATCTAGATCGCACGGTCCATATTGCTGCACCGATTCAAATCTTTTAATCTCTCTATTTATCACACCGCCATTTCCAATCGGACGGCTGATATTCTTTTGAGCTGTTGTGAAGCGCGTGCGGCTGAGGATGACAAAGGGGCCCACATGTCATATTTTGCCTCCCTTCTTCCTTATCTCTGCGCGCAGCCATTTTTGTGAGCAGAGGAGAGGATTTATCCAAAGATTATGCACTAATTTTTGGATGTTTAGCTAAATTGATACCTCATCAACTCTAGATCTTTCCCTCTTGCCCTGTAGCTCAACATCCATATATAAACCCTAGCTTTTGGTGTTCCCATTGTTGACCGAAGCAGCTCATCCTCCATTGTTGGCCAGTGGAGTTCTTGCTCTTGTTCCTTTTGCTTATCCATCCTAAACTCTGGTTCCACCTTGCAATAAAGATTGGTTATCTTTTGTAGGTTAAATCCAGAGTTTATTTCTCTGTCAATCATCATCGGTTTTCAGAGTCTTTGGCTCCTTTCCCATCCAGGTAAGCTAAAAACCCTGGTTATGACATCTTGAGCATCTTAAGGACTTTAAAAGCTGCTGTGAATCATTCTTTTGAGCATCAGTAGCTTCAACTTGCTTCAAAGCGAAAAGTTGTTATTATAACTTTCGGTTTTCCATGTCATTTTCGGACCTAGGGTTTCTCCTGTCGACTTGTTATCCTAGTTAGGTTTAAACTAAACCCTAGCAGCATAACACGTTGATCTTTCAATTCTTGTCATCATCTATTTTGCTTCATAAGCAAAGATGCATGCTGTAATATCCGAAAGTGAGATAAGCGAATCGCGGAGAGATTTAATTAATCGGAGAGAATAAATTGAATCGGAGAGTGTTTCTTTCAGCGAATCACCAAATCAGAAAATAAGAGGGGTTTTCGCGTTTGTTTGGCAACTCGGGCCCGGGCCTTGGCCCATGTGGGCTGGCGGCCAGCAAAGGGAGAGGCGCCACCCCTCCCCAAACCCTAGCCGCCCCTACTCACCTCCTCCACCCTTTGGTGCCACCTCCTCACCCTCCTCCACCCCCTTGCGCACCTCTCACTCCCCTCCACCCCTTTGCTGCTGGCCAAAGAAAAAGGGGAAGCTTCAATGTAGCCGGCCAAGGAGGAAGAAGAAGGGAAAGAAGAGAAGGAGAAGAAAAGGAGAAGAGAAGAAGGAGATCCACGAAGAAGGAGATCCACTTCGTGGGGTTGTGCTCAGCGTCTTCCTGGGGTTCTATGAGGGTAACACCCGCTGTTTCTTGAGGTTTGGTTAAGAATAGATGCGAAATTGATTACGTTTATTGGATCGAAACTCTGCTGCGATTAGATCGCGTTCTGACCAGTAGGTTGCGCGGCTGTTTCCGCGACCTTAGAAGCCGAATCAGAGGATCTCATCTCCTAGAGAAATGTAGATTTTGTTCTTAGCTTTCAGTGTCCACCAAGATCACCCAAATCAGATTAACGGTCAGGAAGTTATGAATTTTTTAGTATCGCTGCTCTATTAATGTGTCAGTTTAGAACAGTCTGTAGAAAATGGGATGAATCTGCTAGTTAAGGTCGAAATCAGAGGACCTCAATATAACGAAAAATGTAGGTAATTTCCATACCTTTTGATAGAGATAAAGAACACAAGATTTGGACTTTTGTAGCAAAAGTTATGGTGGTTTAAGCGTACTGTCCAGAGAACCCGACGAGAATTCTGTCGTCTGATGTTTGGTTTGGTAGGGGAAGTTAAGGGCATAATCAAGAGGGATCTCCAACTAGGTTTATTTAGGTAATTCAATTACCTTTTCAGAAAGTCTAAGAGCATCTCAATTGGACTCCTGAGCACGAAGTTATGTATTTTAGAATTTGGCTGTTTCCAGTAAGCACCAAAACGATCGCTAGAAATTGGGGATTTTGTTAACACTTGAGAGTTAGCGAGTTTTGTTGTGTTATTATTTATGCTCTTGGTCCAGCGTGTTGGTCTTAGATTGGGATACCTTTATGTTCAGGTGGGAGCGCGGTTCGAGGGCAGCACCCTCTTAAGCCAGCGTCCACCATTCTCGCGCGGTTGAGGCAAGTGCATCGGTTGTATTTTGGTTGTGATTTGCTTGGATATGAATGCGTGTTGATGCATGTTAGTATCGTATGGCTGTGAACAAGCGTGCATAACAAGTATGGTGAATGTTCAAAGTATGACTTTGCATTACCCATAAATGTCGATTCTTGGTTTTGGTACTTTGATGATGAATAGTATAGGTACATGTGCATATTGATATCATGTGGAGACCTGGTCTTGTGAGGACCAAGTATGCACAACTTTGAAGAACTTATTTGATGAAATGATTATGAGGAATGATCCGGGTTGCGGGTATTGGGCTATTATATATGTAAGCTTGCAAGATGGGATTGTGATGTATCTTGTGATATAGCCTTGCTTGCACGTTAATGAGATGAATTCTTGTTTTATCTTGATATTTGTTAGTTATGGTTAAATGGTTCTACGCATGATGTTATTGCTTACATGATAATGAGAATATGATGTATTCCTGCTTATGCATATGTTATCATGGTGCATATGCATGTTGAGAGCATAAAGGTGCCACAGTCACGTGGTGACCAAGCACATCTGATTGAGTCCCGTCATGTAGATGGCGGGCTTGAAATCCCCACATTAGTGGAATGTGGGCTATGAATATAAGAGGTCCCCATCATTAAAGTGATGGGCAAAGGTCCCTATACATGTGGTGTATAGGCTTTTGGTCCCTGTGCCGAAGGCACTGAGCATGGGTATGCGGCGGCGGTTGCATACTTGCGTTCACGGTAAAATGCAAAGTTAAAGAGAAAGAGAAAGTGCACTGAGCATCTTGCATCGCATGAGCATAAGACATGTTTTTATTTGAAATGGTATATGGATGTTGATGATTACAGTAGTCTATGTTATTATTGCCATTTAATATACTTCTTTGGGTCTTTGGACTCACTCTTGTTGTTGTTTTGTTTTTTTAGGTACCCCTTTACAAGAACGGCATGCATGGGAGGAATAGAAGTGGTTGCACAATGGCACGAACTACTCACATTTGGACTAATAGATTGATAGATTAGTAGTTGATTAATTGCATAAAGGATTTCTTATGATTACTCACTATGCATGCTATAATTTGTAATAGAGTTGATTAGAGGATTATGATTGTCATTACATTTATGTTTTAGCTTTTAGCATGCTTTGGAAGTTGTAGTGACGATTAGCATAGTTTTGGTTATCCCTTGTCTATCTTTGGAGGTTGGATGAATTAATTATGTTATATTTAAATGTTGGGACCTTTCGTTTAGTAACTAAGCAAAGAAGGTTACATCGATTTTGGAGATTTGTTTCAATGTTAAAAATGTTATTGTGTTGGTTTAGTAGCATTCTGGCTCATGTGAAATTTGGGTGTTCTGATTAGTATCGAGCGAGCGCGTAGGTCCGTGGTGATTGGATTTACAACTTAGGCAACTTAAAATTGCTAAAAGTTTGCAATGGTTAATGAACTTATAAACCTGACACACTGGTGCACAGTAGGATGGGATGGGTTAAGCATTGCATTTACGCTTCTTTTGAGTTGTATTAATGATTCCTGTTATGAGATGATCTGATTTATCTATAGTATAATACTATGGTTATTATGTGTGGGGTAACCCATGTTGAGATGTGGAGGTAGTGGTTGTGGTCCTGGTCTATACCAGGTTACACCACTGATCGTGGTATAGTGCTAGCGAAGTGCCCACACTGGAGATTGTAGTACATGCGTTGATGGTGAGTTTATATAGAAGAGTTGTTCTCTCTTTTGAAATTTGTTTTGGTCAACTCCTATCTTGTGGTGATTGATGAGTTTTTCCTTGGGCTTTAGTTCATTCCGGTTGATGGGTTGCTTTGAATTATGTTTCTATTGGCTTAATTTGTCAAGTAAAGCAAATATTGTTTTCCCAACCGATGAGTTATTCTTGCGGTTGGTGAACTGGGTTGGTTGTCAAGTTTGACCTTTATTCAGAGTTTTGTCTTTCTCATTGGAAAGCTTGACCCATTTATCCGGTTGATGTTTTTGCCTAATGAAAGTTTTCTTTTGCAAGTCCTTTGGAGCGTGGGGCTTCGACTCAATGTATCTCTTGGGTATTTTGAGTGATGAAGATTGATGGTTCTCTTTTATAAAAAGATGTTAAACCCGTTAGCGATGTTTTGTCTTGGTTAAGTGAGAGGTTATAACCAAAGTAATTAATGGATATGATACAGGTTATCATGTTAAATCTGCAGTGTGTGTATGATCGAACCTAACGAATATCCTTGAAAGGAAGGTGATTAATTTGAACGTGTCTTGTAGTAGTTCTCGAGGAGCTGTGATTAATAGTATGGTTATACCTAGTTCTAATCAATAGAGTTAATAAGGGGTGTAGAACGTCCATGAAGTTGAGTCGACGACTAAGAGTGATCGTTTGGTAAACTTGTTTGGTCAATTGGATTAACGTGTCTCAACTGTTTAATCTAACCTTTTGGGATGGTTAAGTTCAAAAGGAGTTAGATTTTTGTCTTAGTGGGTACTAATCTTGGAGTAACCTTTTTGTGGATACTTAGTGATTATAAGTAATTGCTAGGTGCTAGTAATGTCTAATAATGTTTGGTGATGAGCATCACCAAGAGATAAGTTGATGGGATTTAACGGATGAACAAGGTTTACATGATGGTAGAATTATCAGGTAAAAGTATGTCTTTGATGAAAGGATGTTGGAATAACCTTTTAATTCGTGCATTAGTTTTTCTCTAATATAACGCGGTTGTTGTAGTAGAATATAAGATTTTGGTATACAGTCAATTGAGGATGGGATGATAAAATAGTATGGAACAATTTGGTGAGTTTAGAGAGCTTTATAGTGGAAGAGTAGAATATGGTGATTCTTGTTAGAGTGTGTTATTCTTGAAATTAGTAAGGCGCTTTGCAAAGATTGGGACTTGTGAGGGTGTTGTTGACTCTTATAGAAAGAGTGTCTGGATCGTCTTTAGGGTATCACCCCAAATGAAATATTTTGAGCTTTGCATTCGTGATCTTTTGGAGTTCACGATTTATGTGGTATCTGAAAATTTGTGGAGCAAAGCGGTGTGTTAGAAAGTTCTATTGGATCTTAAGTGATTTATGTGATTTGGTTTTAAAGGGTACTTCTGGTTTGTGTTGGCATGTAATGTTGTAATCAAAGAAAATTGCTTCCTTTGTTAACAGAAAGTGTGTACCATAAGTATTGGAGGTTGAAAGTTCCTTCTTGTGGGACATGTGCCCTCATCAGCAGACTTGTATTTTGTTTTCCGATTTCGTTATTATTTGTTGTCTCTCTTGTTCTTTTGCTCACTCAGAAGAGCAACGTTGTTCTTGTGTGTTGAGATTAGTTTTGTTTGTTTCTTCCTTTTAAGAAAGGAATTAACTATCTTGTGTTGCAGAATCTTATAGAATGCAATATGGTGGACAAGTTTTTGGTAGTGGTGAGATTTTGGGAACCAAGCTATTTGAAGAACAGTAGAAAGTGAGTTGGTTTTGATCATTAACCTTTGTCCATGTTGGAATTTGAGGATTTTCGAAAGTATGGGCTCTTGATAAATTTATTAGAGTATCGCAATTGGATACCTAGTAAGATTGTGTAAAAGAGTTTTGATGGTGAAGTCTAATGAGAATAGCGGTGTGGAGAAACCTAAGCGTTGTGCTAATCAATGGGATAGCGAGGAATAGTGAGTAGTGTCAAGTATGTCTCGGTCACAGAGTAACTCTATGGGAGTTAGATTATCACTAAGGATAGCTTGGTCAAGAAATTATATATTCTTTTATTGATGTTAGTGATTGAGTATGTTTGAAACCTGATCAATCAGTTAGGATATTGTGAGTGGGTATATTGTGGACAAGTAGTTGAATTTTGATTAGTGTGGTTTAGTGAAGGACCAAGATTGGTGACATGAAGCGCCTTGGCGGTTCTTGGATTAGTGAGGAGCGTGAATGTTAATGATTGAGGTTATTGTTGAGCTATGTAAAATTTTAGTAAATGAATTGGAAGATTTCCTATCAATCATACAGAAATTCATTGTAGGAGACTTGAGGTTGATTTTAGGATTTGCATTCTCATGTTAGAACACGGGATGCCAATGATTATGTGTAGACATGGTAGAATAAGAGTGGATTCGAGTAGTGGGATGATCATTGATAGTATCCTTTGAGGCTAGTATATGAAAGTGTGTGATGTGAATTTCAAATTGCTCATCCTTAACGAATTAAGGGATGTGATGGTGGGTGAAACCTATTGAGTTGTGTTGGAAATTATTTTGACAAGTAATTCATTGGTGGGGAAGTTGGCTAGAATGCGATATTGTGGATTAGAAGAGTCTACTGCATAATTGTGGATTTTGTGTTCGGTAGAGCATAGGTTTGGGATTGCCAATTTAAGAGAAATGAGTTAATGCATTATGCGATGATTTGGGAACCTATGGTTTAAGAGAAAGTTGATTTCTTAAAAGAAAGATTGTGGTAAAGGGTGTGATCTTGGATAGTGAGATGTTTTCTTAGTTCTTACTTGAACTTTGTGTTGATGGTGATGTCAATTTCAATTTGAGTTGGTTCTTGTCGGTAAGTGTGAATCTTTCAGATTAAGAAAAGAAAGGGGATGGTTAATTTGGTTATTCGAGTGTTTCGCTTTTGTCTTTTGTGGCATTTATTTCTATCGCCTACTTGAAAAGTGGAAAAGTTTTCTTGTTAAATCCATTGACTTTGGATTAGTCCTTCTAAGGGAAGATGGTTTTGAGTTGGTTGCATTAAGACTCTTATGGTTTCGTCGGAATTTTTGTGCGTCCTGGTTAAGTTGTGCTCATTGTCAAAGTGAAGAGATCGACTAATACAAAGATCGAAGTTTATGTGTTTGTGCGAGTTAAGTAGCAATGTTAGTAAGATTTTAGCGGCGATTTTAGTTCTTGGCGTAAGCATGGTTAGAATCGGGTGGAATTCTGTTTAAAGGGGTAGAATGTAATATCCGAAAGTGAGATAAGCGAATCGCGGAGAGATTTAATTAATCGAGAGAGAATAAATTGAATCGGGAGAGTGTTTCTTTCAGCGAATCACCAAATCGAGAAAATAAGAGGGTTTTCGCGTTTGTTTGGCAACTCGGGCCTGGGCCTTGGCCCATGTGGGCTGGCCGGCCGACAGGGGGAGGCGCCACCCCTCCCAAACCCTAGCCGCCCTACTCACCTCCCTCCACCCTTTGGCCGCCACCTCCTCACCCTCCTCCACCCCTTGCGCACCTCCTCACCTCCTCCACCCCTTTGCTGCTGGCCAAAGAAAAAGGGAAGCTTCAATGTAGCCGGCCAAGGAGGAAGAAGAAGGGAAAGAAGAGAAGGGAGAAGAAAAGGAGAAGAGAAGAAGGAGATCCACGAAGAAGGAGATCCACTTCGTGGGGTTGTGCTCAGCGTCTTCTGGGGTTCTACGAGGTAACACCCGCTGTTTCTTGAGGTTTGGTTAAGAATAGATGCGAAATTGATTACGTTTATTGGATCGAAACTCTGCTGCGATTAGATCGCGTTCGACCAGTAGGTTGCTTGGTTGTTTCCGCGACCTTAGAGGCCGAATCAGAGGATCTCATCTCCTAGAGAAATGTAGATTTTGTTCTTAGCTTTCAGTGTCCACCAAGATCACCCAAATCAGATTAACGGTCAGGAAGTTATGAATTTTTTAGTATCGCTGCTCTATTAATGTGTCAGTTTAGAACAGTCTGTAGAAAATGGGATGAATCTGCTAGTTAAGGTCGAAATCAGAGGACCTCAATATAACGAAAAATGTAGGTAATTTCCATACCTGTTGATAGAGATAAAGAACACAAGATTTGGACTTTTGTAGCAAAAGGTATGGTGGTTTAAGCGTACTGTCAGAGAGAACCAGACGAGAATTCTGTCGTCGATGTTTGGTTTGGTAGGGAAGTTAAGGGCATAATCAAGAGGGATCTCCAACTAGGTTTATTTAGGTAATTCAATTACCTTTTCAGAAAGTCTAAGAGCATCTCAATTGGACTCTGAGCACGAAGTTATGTATTTTAGAATTTGGCTGTTTCGATAAGCACCAAAGCGATCGCTAGAAATTGGGGATTTTGTTAACACTTGAGAGTTAGCGAGTTTTGTTGTGTTATTATTTATGCTCTTGGTCCAGCGTGTTGGTCTTAGATTGGGATACCTTTATGTTCGGTGGGAGCGCGGTTCGAGGCAGCACCCTCTTAAGCTTGCGTCCACCATTCTCGCACGGTTGAGGCAAGTGCATCGGTTGTATTTTGGTTGTGATTTGCTTGGATATGAATGCGTGTTGATGCATGTTAGTATCGTATGGCTGTGAACAAGCGTGCATAACAAGTATGGTGAATGTTCAAAGTATGACTTTGCATTACCCATAAATGTCGCATTGGTTTTGGTACTTTGATGATGAATAGTATAGGTACATGTGCATATTGATATCATGTGGAGACTGGTCTTGTGAGGACCAAGTATGCACAACTTTGAAGAACTTATTTGATGAAATGATTATGAGGAATGATCTGGGTTGCGGGTATTCGGGCTATATATATGTAAGCTTGCAAGATGGGATTGTGATGTATCTTGTGATATAGCCTTGCTTGCCTGTTAATGAGATGAATTCTTGTTTTATCTTGATGATATTAGTTATGGTTAAATGGTTCTACCGCATGATGTTATTGCTTACATGATAATGAGAATATGATGTATTCCTGCTTATGCATATGTTATCATGGTGCATATGCATGTTGAGAGCATAAAGGTGCCCAGTCACGTGGTGACCAAGCACATCTGATTGAGTCCCCGTCATGTAGATGACGGGCTTGAGGTCCCCACATTCGTGGAATGTGGGCTATGAATATAAGAAGTCCCCATCATTAAAGTGATGGGCAAAGGTCCCTATACATGTGGTGTATAGGCTTTTGGTCCTGTGCGGAAGGCACAGCATGGGTATCTGACGGTTGTTGCATACTTCGCATTACCGGTAAAATGCAAAAGTTAAAGAGAAAGAGAAAGTGCACCTGAGCATCTTGCATCGCATGAGCATAAGACATGTTTTTATTTGAAATGGTATATGGATGTTGATGATTACAGTAGTCTATGTTATTATTGCCATTTAATATACTTGCTGGGTCTTTGGACTCACTCTTGTTGTTGTTTTGTTTTTTTTAGGTACCCCCTTTACAAGAACGGCATGCATGGGAGGGAATAGAAGTGGTTGCACAATGGCACGAACTACTCACATTTGGACTAATAGATTGATAGATTAGTAGTTGATTAATTGCATAAAGGATTTCTTATGATTACTCACTATGCATGCTATAATTTGTAATAGAGTTGATTAGAGGATTATGATTGTCATTCTGTTTATGTTTTAGCTTTTTAGCATGCTTTGGAAGTTGTAGTGACGATTAGCATAGTTTTGGTTATCCCTTGTCTATGCTGGAGGTTGGATGAATTAATTATGTTATATTTAAATGTTGGGACCTTTCGTTTAGTAACTAAGCAAAGAAGGTTACATCGATTTTGGAGATTTGTTTCAATGTTAAAAATGTTATTGTGTTGGTTTAGTAGCATTCCTGGCTCATGTGGGGCTGGGGTGTTACACTGTCTCTATTTCTTTTTGTCGGCTTAACCGACAAAAATGAGTTTCTTCTTAGTTGATGTAATCTAACTGATTAGGGTTAGATTAAGGTTGGTTTGGGATATTAATTACCCTAAATGATCATGCTAAGTTTCATTTATGAACTTTTGCATGTTCTATATTCCTTTTTCCGAAAATTACAATCTGTCCTGTTTTCAGCTCTTTTAAAATCTGAAAACTGGAACTTTGCACTAAAAACCTAGTTTCTGTCTTTTGAAAACAGTAGGTTATAAAATGGGTTATTATCACTATTATGGGTAGTTATGGCTTAAGCATACTGTTAATCATGCATTTCCAGATTGATCATGCATATTTCTTCCATTTTGTACTCACTGTCGATTTTGGCATTTATTGGATTTATTTGCTTCTTATAGAATCTGGTTCATCTGAAGTTTTTGAATCTGTCTCTGAACAACCTGAACCTGCAACAGAAGTGTATTACTATCAAGGCAAGCTTCCTCTTTGCACCACGTTGATCCCAAATTTTATACATTAGATTTTTCTAAATTCAGTGACAACTGTGCATGCTATTTTTCTGAAAATACAAATTTTGATCTGTTAGTAGTTAGCTATGACCAAACATGATGGATTACCTCAATTATCACCATACACTTAGCCTTAGCATAGTAATGTATATAATAACCTATATTTTCAGTTTTGGCTTAGACATGCAGTCTAGAGATTTTAGAGTTTGACAAAATATCTTGTCAAACAGGGGAATCACAAATGATCTTGTGTTATTTTGAACTCTTTGTCCAGTTTCTTTAAATCAGACTTGTATTTGAAATTTAAATTGATCTGGACAAGAGGAAGCTAGTGATGGTGCTTTTGTGCACGAGATTGAGTTTTGTGGTGGACTTGTCCGGGTTAAATAAGGACCGAACTCTGACTATTCAATTCAAGTCCCCCACGTACTTCCACATGCAGTGTATGGGCGCTGTTTGGTTAAGTAAAATGTTAAGACTATTGGGTTGGAAACAGGAAAGTAAGGATATGTGTATTGACCTTGTATGGCATAGATGCTTTGGTCTTATGACTGCGTTGTATGCCATGTGAGCTTGTATGTCAGTATCAGATGCTCTTAGAAGGGTGAGGGCGTATATGTGCTCCGTAGCATATACGTACCTTAAAGATGCCGATCGCAAAGTAGTATGGGTAGCGAACCCTATGCACTTATTTTGTTTGGGTCGGCATTCCTAACGCAACATGTGTGCCCCGGTTAAGCAGATGCTATCAGTCGTTGTTTAAGCGAGATCAGTTCACACATGGGTATCCAACTCAATAGTGTTAGCTTGTTGAAAAATACCAAATCTTAGTTTCCCCGGTCGGCATACCAAAGGAAGTATGTCATCATTCGGAGGCATCCGAAGGCAACGGGCTAGCTAAGTCATGTGGGTAAAGATGTACACCCTGCAGGTATAAAGCTATTCGAATAGCCATGTCCACGGTCATGGACGATAACTTGAATTGATGTCACCTGTATAGAAGTTTTGATTTTCAAAATCTGGTTTTTGGTTTTTATGGCTGTGCATGAGGGATTCATGCACTGTACTGTTTACAATTATGTCATTTACTTACTGTTCTAGCTAAACATTGATTTACTAAATTGCTTTGTCAAAATTTAGTAGGTGTAGGTTAAGAGGTATCGCTTTATGCAAATTTGAACCTTTATACCTTCCTGCTGTAACCTTATGCATATATAAATTCTACTCCTTTGTGTAAGCTCTAATCATCACTTTCTTTTATTAGTTTGTGTAAGACTTGCTGAGTACCTTCCGTACTCAAGGTACTATCACCTATTGTTGCAGGTGAGGATGGTTACCTTTATGAAGTACCCGTTAGCGCCGATCAGGGTGACGCTAACAGTAGAGCTACTTCTTTCCTCCACGCAATTGCCTGCGGGTGGATGAGGCCATTGGTGGACTTTAAGTTTTTATTTTGCTTCCGCTGTTGAACATGTTGTAGTGACCAAGTCACTCTATAATGTAGTACTAAACCGAAAGTTGTAAACTTATGTTTAATTATGTCAATGTATGACTTGTATGTATTTGATGCAATGTTGTTGAAGGATATATATGCAATGGTCGTTGATCCACAGGAACCATTGTGGTATATATATATCGGGGATCTGTTTATTAGAATTGTCACTTGTTAAATTTATGCCTTTAGCATGATCTTTAATAAAGGGACGATCTTTATTCCTTCATCAATAATTGTGCTCTGATGAATTTATTTAAGTGCATTTCCAATAACTGGGCGCCCACAGTACTGTATCGAGCATCGTTGCTGTAGGTTAGAAGTAGCTTTAGTCGAAACAATTAGAGAGTTTTTCGATAAAAATATTTTCAAGCAGTAATGTATTTTCGAAAGCTTAAGTATGACATCTTTTATTTCTTATCTTCCTTAATATCAATTATTGCCCAACTTTCTGTTGGTTTATTTAAAAGTGAATTGTCTCTTACCTTGTCCTTTTGTCTATAGATGAGTGGGTGGTATTTGGTCAAGGAGACCCGAGCGAAGATGTTGATGGATTTCGGCTTTGCTTGGGACATGATGTGGCGAGCTAATTTCACCTATCACCGAGTCGCCATCTATCGGCGAGACCGAGGACCGGCATGGAGAATACCGTGCCTTCATTAACGTCGTCACTAGGCATGTAGTGGCGGTGTTCCCTCGTGTCCAAGCACTTGCCACCTGCGAGGCTATGGTGGTTCGGGAAGCTGCGAGTAGGATGATGAGCCTTCTTCGTCATGATTTGACTGAATTGTCTCAACCACCCTCGACCACTTCCGAATCAAGGTCCTACCTCGAAGTGAACATGTTCGCGAGATACTGATTTGGCGAAGACCCCCAGTGCGACAGTTGGCGAGGATGGTCGCATTATGGACCAAATCCATGTTGTCTTGTGAGGAGTTATGGGAAACTCGGCATCGCCTTAATGAGGCCAGAGTACGCTTCTTGAGTC
This sequence comes from Ampelocalamus luodianensis, assembly GCA_036346255.1. Classification (NCBI taxonomy): domain Eukaryota; kingdom Viridiplantae; phylum Streptophyta; class Magnoliopsida; order Poales; family Poaceae; genus Ampelocalamus; species Ampelocalamus luodianensis. The sequence continues at coordinate 40,121,377 of CM070624.1, forward strand.
AACATGAACGCGTTCCTCGCAAGCGTGCTTTATGGTGACAACGAGACCTCTCCTCTATTTGCACCGCCTCTTTATCGACTTCCAGAAGTGGCCGGGTGTGTACCTGTTTATGGACAAGTGCGCCAAGCCCGGATGACTGCAGGCTTTCCTCGCACTCTGCGGACTGCACCTCCTGGAGGTCATCAGCCACTGTTGGGTTCCCCGAGGCGTCTTATTAGCCCTTTGGATCCTGTTGACACGGGTTCCCCTGGAGCTCATCTTTTGAATGAGTTTCCGGTGAACTTTAATCGGGATCTTTACGCTAGCACCTCGACGATGAATCCTCGTGGTTAAGTGTCTTTTAGTTTAGTAGTTGCCCTTAAATAAATTGTATGTAAT